>CM040122.1:249681876-250295515 GCA_022559845.1 Amorphophallus konjac
GGACTAGGACCACTATTATGGGACCTCCGTTAGTCCCTGCGAGCCTAGGATTTCCCACCAGGACACCGGGCATGTTGTACCACCATGACCTGAACCCACCAACTTGCTTGACACGCGGTTTTGGGCAGCCCAACATCGGGACTGTTCAGCTTTGTTTGACCTACTAGCGGCCCTCCTAGGACCGCTAGGGCTCCTTAGCGGCCCTGGCTAGACCGCTAGGTTTCCCCTGACCTGGTTATGAGCCGAATTGATTAGTCAACTTATTCTTGTTCCAAGTCGACCCTACCCTGGTCAAGTCGATCGTAGTCCCCTCTGTCAACTTAGGTCGCGTGGGTTGGACCTTGGTTCGGTCCCACCCTGTCTCAGGCTGATCGAGGACCCGATTAAGTCGACTGAACCACCTTGTTGTACCCAACATGAAAACAATCAAGGTTAGACCGTTAGGCTCTTCCTAGCAGTCCAGGTATGACCTTAACCCTTGAGGCAGAATGTGTTTTGCGTGGATTTATGTGTTGCAGCAGTCGTGCCGAGGATGGCCTAGGACTACGAAATCTTGCCTTGATTCATGATCATTTTTCATGAACTTTGACTTCCAAGTCACTTTTCCTACGACTTCTCATCTCAAGTTACTTGGAATTTCACTTGATCTTGGAGATAAGTTACATAAACATAGCCTTGGAACTCTTGGCCATTTATATAAGTGAATGTCTAGATTGGATTTATGATCGAACTCTTCAATACCAACGCATCATAAAGGGCCCGGTCTGGTCCTGGGACGAGCGCCCGAAAGTACTTGTGCTCCGAGAAGTTTGTAATGACAAGGTGTGGCATTGCACCGAAGTGCATGACTAGCGTGATAATCTATGACATTCTACCTTATTTTCTACTTGGAAATTCTTGCATGACAAGACGTGTGTGCTTTGATATGGCCATTTCACAAGGAAATTTCATGAAACCTCTGGAACATTCTTGTTATTCTTACACTTGCCTTTTTTATAATTTGAAGTCTATCTTTTCTTTCTCCTATCTGTCAGTTATCGCCTGTTATATGTTTATTATTGTTCTTTATCGCATTTTTATACATGGGGAAATGATTAATCACTCAAACTGTGCCTGATGATAGAGATACAAAATCCTACTAAGCTCTCGCTCACCTTATTTTTCCCCACCTTTTTTAGGTAGTTCGGATGAGGAAATGCAAACGGATTGGAACGGGCAAGAGTGATGGCGGGAGCAAGCCAGTTAGCGTCGGTCGTGTCTTTCCTTAGAATTGATGTAGTCATTTCAGCAGTGGATGTATTGAGTCATAGTAGGACTTTTGTTCTCTTTCTTTTACATCAGTTGATGTAAGTTTTAGTGAAGCCCACAAGTTGTCGGTTGTAATGTGTACTTTCATCTTTATTATCAATAAAATTTTAGTTATTTAATTGTTGGCCTTTTGATGTATGGTCTCTTGTGGCAATGTATGCTCTGATTAACATGAATGATATAACGGCTGCGTTCCGATTTTCCGCATCGGGGGTGTGACATGGTTAATGTGGCTTCGACCGCTTGGTTAGCCCATTGTTCTGTGGATGTCTTGGACGTCCTATGAGGGCTGTGACCGTGTTATAGGGTGTCTGAGAGTGCCATTATACCGAGCAGTGTTTTGTGTTATTCGAGGGTCATTATGGTTTCTGGTCAATCCGGTTGTAACCCAGTGGTTGACACGTGAACTCGTGAGTGTCTCGTCTATCCTGTGAGGATCGAGACATAGTTTTGGATGCTTGGAGGTAGTGTGTACCTCAGTTTACGTGCCATATGGTTTGAGGGATTTGGTAATCACTCATGTTAGGACTCATTTTTGTTATTACTGTTATGGATTTGACTGTCATGTGCCGTCTTCCATAATGTGTTTTACGGTGGTTTTTGTCTTAGGGACTAGGCTGATTAACAACGTGTTGCTGTGATATGTGTGACGATCTTAACCTGAGTCTTGTGACTCATGGATCGTTGTCAACAGGTCTAGTTGACTGTCCCGAGTTTGGCGACAGTCTGGTGTGCTGCCTTGTGTTTCGTAGTACGTACGACAGTGCGTTCTTAGCCTGTCCGTACTTCAGCGCTTCTGTTTTAGAGTCTCTGTGTCTAGTGAACCTCTACTAGTCGTAGCCTGACGACACTTTCCTGTGTGTCGGCCCACCTGGGAGTGGTGGTAGGGTAGTTCCCAGGAGACGATTTTTAGGCTAGTTTCCATGGGCCCCCTTGCTTTGCGATAGCGTCCTACTGGGGCGGACTAGCTAGAGACTTGGCTCAAGGCATTGGGCTTGTGTGTGCACACGTGGTCAAGGGCGGTTGGATGAGCATCGACTGGGCGTGACCTTGACTAGTCACTCGTTACTATAGTTCCTTGGTTCTTAGAGAGTGTCTTGGTTACCACGGTTCTAGGCATGTCATGTCCCGAGATTATGCAGCGAAACAATTGGGAATGTGAATAGTCGGCTAGTACGCCTCGAGCAAGTAATATAATCAGAGCGCCAGACAATCACATAAAAGTAATTGCTCAATGTAATTCACTAAAAACCTTTCAATTTTATTTGTTCATGAATTAATTCCCAAAGTACATAATGTCTTGACTTTTGTCACTAGACTCAATAAAATAAAAATTACATCATGACTCGACTAGACATTTGACAACTAAGGCTTCACTCGAGTCATTATCCTTTAATCACTCCCGGACCCATCACTTGAGTAATCTGAATCCGACTCACTAGAATTTCCTGAAAAAGATTGGAAGGTAATGAGCACACTTGCCCAGAAGGCATCTTCGTATCAACATGAAGGCAAATTTAAATGATTAGCATTTTAGCTCTAGAGAATAAGATAAATCATGCAGATATGATGAAACATGCGAATAAAGCCAAAGTAACAAGATACGATCAAGCTTGAGATATGAGAATATGATTAATCAAGTATATAATAACTATGTCAATTTGGCTATTTCGTGAACAAGAATGTAACAAGAATATACTTTTCATAACCATGAAGGCTATGCATTAGAAAGTCAATCAAGAAAGTACTTTTCACTTTATAGCAAGTACTTTGTGAATTTACATGGATTCCCGTGGATATTTCACTTATTTATAGAGAAAGTACTCCCAGCGCAATGCGACGCCAGTAGCATCATACCCCATGGTTTACTGTATGTTTCCGACAATCAGTTGAGGGGACTAGCATAGAGCTCTTGAACACAATCAGTGCTCGAACTGCATCTTCAAGTATAAATCAAGCTACTTCCACGTTTATAACAATAATGTTTGGCCAATATTGTAACAAGTTCAATAATAGTTCCATGATAAGGTAACGAAAATATAGAAAGTACCACTAACTGATCATGAGAATCAAGAAATGTATTAATAACTAGGTTATGCTATGAAGAAAAATCCGGCAACATAACGGTACATTCTTTAACTTTCAAAATTACTTACGTATCTTTGGAATAATGTGACAGGTTCTAGATAATCAATTGGACCATCCAGGAACATAGGAAAATCAACCCTTGAGTCAAACCCTGGGTTAATCAAACTCAGGAAGCTAGCAGTCTTTTACTGGACCGTTTCTTGATCCTGGCGGTCTAGTACAAGACCGTTTCATAAGACAAAGTCCGACATTTTTGAAAACAGTACATCTGGAGCCTTGTGGTCGAGTGGAGGACCGTTTAGTACCTGTTAGCGGTCTAGTGAATGGCCGCTAGCAGACTCTGGTGGTCAACCAGATGGCCGCTAAGTTCCAGAATGCATAAAACATCGGTAAAAAGGCTTTCTAGACAATGGGTTTTAATGGTACAACCAGCTCGCCGTCCTAGTGGGAATCCCAAGCTCGCGGAGTCTTACGGAGGCCTTGAAACAAGATTTCCTAGTCCGTTGGAAGGAATATGCAAAGGAGAAGTCATCAAGTCCAAGATTGTGTACTTAATGTGCAAAAGTGTAACTAATGACAACATACCGGGATATGTGCCATGTACTTAAGAAAATGACTCTTAGAAGAGGGAGAATCATGATAAAACAGTGATCAAGTGAAATCATGACTCCTCTATCTTTTGAAACATGTATTTAATTACAAGAGTATAAGATTTTGGTCATAAATTAACATAAGTTAAAATAACACCAATGAGCATAAAACATGAAATCTATTATGATAAATAAGGAAATTAACGAAGTATATGAAACCAGTATTAAAACTAGGAATAAAACTTAGTTAACTAGGCTTATCATATATTAATTAAGGCTAATCTGTAATATATTTTGGGTGAACAATATTATAGAAATCAGAATAGAAAATGGTCTAGTGGGCGACCGTTTAATTGTGGCCAGCGGTCTATCGGGCGACCGCTAGGTTCTCTGGCGGTCTGCAGGAAGACTGTTTCCTCCTGCATTAATCCGAGTGCAAATGCTAATAAAATAAAATGCTAAACTAAGACATATCATGCATGGAAATCAACATATATAAACTTTCATAACCATGATAGAACAAATATGGGCCAACAATATGCATAGGTTCATGTAATTTATAGGAAAATTTCCTTGTATTCCCATTAAAGCTAGTTCATGCATGAAGATTATCCAAGATGCATAGTCCTAATGAAAACAAGAAATTCTTAAGATACAATGCATGAAATCGAACGAAATAAAAGGGCTTTTATTCCTGACTTAGAGTTTGAGCCATTCATGAGATAACCTACCTTGGTTTTGGGCTTTAAACTTCGAATTTAAGGCTGCAAGTCAACCCTAGTTCTCTGCTCATCCTGAACTAAATCAACAACTTTTTGCCCTTGTATCTTTTGATTCCCTTGACCTAAAGACGTGAAATTTTGAGGGTAAGAAGATGGTACTAACAGGAACAAATTGTTCTAAATAACATGTATCTAATTACCTTGTTTAGGGCTTCTATTTCTCTGATCTTCTTGGGTCGGCCGCACTATTTCCTGAGTAATTGGTGTAGGATCAGCAGCTTTGGAAGTTTCTAACTCCTTGTAGACTTGATCTCCTGGAACGAAATTCAGAGGGTAGTTAGTTCTAACTATAATAAACAAATTCTTAGAAGAAACTTACCTCTAATTCTTCCTCCTTACCTTAGTTCCACGCGAGCCAAAAGTAAGGGTCACACACATCAAATATGGGGTCTATTTATAGGGTTAGCTTGGGTTTTAAGGATTAGAACGAACTTAGAGTCCCAATTAGACTTTCAATTCGATCTTCTAGCCTTCTATACTTATCTAATTAGTAGATAGAATCAATCCTAGGTGATTTGGATGCTAAAAATCTAATCTTTTCACGTTTTCTCATACTCACGGAACTGACAGAGATTAGCGATCTAGCTCTAGACCGTTTACGGTCCCTTTGCGGTCTCGCGATAGACCGTTTTCCCTATTGGGCACCGAATTTGAAATTAGTTCAAACTCTTTTGATATTATCCGTGTTAATATCCCTTTGTTTATCTATTAAAGTGTAATTATCCCTTAATTCCGTGATTACACCTATTTTAAGGTTCTAGAATATGGGCTAAGGTCCAAAACAATCTCTTGGGCCTATTGGGTTTATTATATGGGCCTAATCCTCTTGGATTAGTGCGGGCCTAAATAATTAAATTTAATTTATTATAATTCAATTAATAGCCCATTAAATGCTTTAATAATTAATATAATTATATTTTAAATCCAAAAATTCCTAGAAAATTCACGGGCATTACACCCTCCCCCACTTAAGAAGAATTTGTCCCCAAATTCATTATATTGATTTATGGAGAGTGTACTTACATTCAAATATTTCTGAGAATCTTTTACGCATGGCTTCTTCAGTTTCCCATGTTGCTTCATGTGGCCATTATTTGGTCCATTGAATCTTGACCATAGGAATAGTTTTATTCCGAAGTTGACGCACTTCTCGTTCAATGATCTTGACTGGCTTCTGCTCATATGTTAAGTCCTTTTTATTCTCCAGATTATCGTAAGTGATGACATGGAATGGATCATGTACATACTTCTTGAGCATTAAGACGTGAAATACATCATGAACTTCAGATAGCTGAGGGGGTAGAGCTATTCGATAAGTGACTTCACCAACCCTTTCGAGAATCTCAAAGGGGCCAATGAATCTTGGAGTAAGCTTACCTTTGATACCAAACCTTCGAATACCCCGACCTAGAGAAACCTTAAGAAATACATGATCTCATACTTGAAATTCCAGGTCGCACCTTCGATTATCAGCATATGATTTCTGTCTATCTTGAGCCATCTGGAGTCTTTCATGAATAAGCTTTATCTTCTCGGTAGTATCCCTAATGATATCGTGACCAAGAAATTATCTTTCTCCTACTTCATTCCAACAAATAGGCGAATGACAACTTCTACCATACAGAGCCTCGAATGGTGCAATTTGTATGCTAGCTTGGTAGCTATTGTTGTATGAAAATTTTACTAGAGACAAGTGATCGTGCCAACTTCCTCCAAAGTCAATAGTACATGCCCTGAGCATATCTTCTACTACTTGATTCTTCCTTTCAGTTTGACCATCGGTTTGTGGATGGAACGCAGTGCTAAAGTTAAGTTGGGTCCCTAATGAATGTTGAAGACCCTTCCAAAATTATGATGTGAACCGAGGATCTCGGTCGGATATAATGGTGATAGGAACACCATGTAGTTTAACAATCTCCTTCATAATTAATGCTGCTAGTACATCCACAGACCATCGAGTTTTAATTCGTAGAAAATGTGCAGATTTAGTCAATCGGTCTATGATCACCCATATATCATCATGTCCTCCTCTTGTCTTGGGTAAACTCATGATGAAATCTATCCCTATACTTTCCCATTTCCACTCGGGAATAGTCAAGGGGTGTAATTTCTCAGCCGGTCTTAAATGTTCCGCCTTTATTTGTTGACAAGTGAGACATCGAGACACAAAATCTGCTACTTCTCTTTTCATATTGGGCCACCAAAAGTTTCTTTTCAAATCTTGATACATCTTGGTGGCATAAGGATGAATAGCGTACCTTGATTTGTGAGCTTCCTCCATGATCAATTTCTTAGTGTCGTCATGATTCGGCACACAAATTCGATCCTTAAATAATAATCTTTCATCATTTGAGATAGAAAATTCCGGTGTCTGATCAATATCACCCTTAATCTCCATCAACGTAGGGTCATTTTCTTGCAATTGGACTATGTCCTCAATCAATGTAGGTTGAGACCTTATATTGGTAATCATACCTCCTTCTCCTTCTCTGTCAATGTCAAGATTTAAATGAGAAAAATCTTCAATAAGCCAAGTTATACCTTTCCTGAGGCTTGCAAGAGTTGCCATTGGTTTCCTGCTAAGAGCGTCAGCTACAGTATTTGCTTTCCTAGATGATATTAGATAGTAAAGTCGAAGTCCTCGAGATACTCCAACCATCTGCGTTGTCGCATATTTAACTCCTTCTGGGTGAAAAGATATTTCAGACTTTTATGATATGGAAATATGATGAATTTCTCCCCATAAAAGTAATGTCGCCAAATCATCAACGCGAATATAACCACAGCTAGCTCTAGATCATGCACGGGGTAATTTTCTTCGTGACACTTTAACTGTCTTGATGAATAATAAATCACCTTTCCATTTTGCATAAGAACGCATCCTAGGCCAATGCCCGATGCATCCGTATAGACTTCAAATCCACCACCTTCAGTTGGTAATATCAAAATGGGAGCTGTAGTAAGGTGATCCTTAAGAGTTAGAAAACTCTCCTTGCAGTCCTCTGACCATATGAAAGGGTTCTCCTTTCTTACGAGTCTAGTCAAAGGAACATCGATCTTTGATAAATTCTTAATAAATCTCCTGTAATAACCAGCCAAACCTAGGAAACTTCTGACTTCTGACATAATCGTCGGCCGACTCCAGTTCTTAACAGCTTCTATCTTAGAAGGGTCGACAACGATACCTTCTTTTGAAATAATATGGCCAAGGAAGGAGACCTCCTTTAGCCAGAAGTCGCACTTACTAAGCTTTGCATAAAGTTTGTGCTCTCTTAGCGTTGCAAGGCTATTCTTAAGTGCTCTTCATGATCCTCCTTTGTTTTGGAGTATATAAGAATGCCATCAATGAAGACGACAACAAATCGATCGAGATAAGACCTAAAGATATTATTCATGAGTTGCATAAAAGCTGCCGGGGCATTAGTTAACCCAAACGGCATTACCACGAATTCATAGTGGCCATATCTGCTCCGAAAGCTAATCAAAGAGTTCATTGATACGCGGAAACAGATATTTATTCTTAATTGTGAGTTGATTCAGTCGCCAGTAGTCGATACAGAGCCTAAGGGATCCATCCTTCTTATTGACGAATAGAACTGGCGCACCCCAAGGGGATATGCTAGGTCGAATGAAACCCTTGTCTATTAACTCCTGAAGCTGTTTCTTCAATTCCTTGAGTTTCGTGGGGGACATCCTGTAGGGAGCTATTGAAACAGGTGCTGCTCCGGGGATGAGTTCAATAAAGAAGTTTACTTCCCTTTCGGGTGGTAAACCGGGCAAATCTGATGGAAATACATCTGGGAACTCATTAACAATAGAAATATCTTCTAAGATGATTTCCTTGGATTCGGAAACACTTACGGAAACAAGGAAAGCTTCACATCCTTGCGAAATAAGTTTGCAAGCGTGAAGAGATGAAATTATGGTAGGATGCTTCCTATAATTGATACCAAGAAAGGAAAACCTTGGAAGACCAGATTTCTGAAAAGAGATTATCCTATTACGACAGTTGATATAGGCATCATGGTCTACAAGCCAATCTATACCTAAAATAACATCGTAGCCCTCCATGTCAAGGCATACTAGGTTTGCAGGAAGATTGTGACCTTCTACTATTACCTCACTATTAGGATAGTAATTTGTAAGTTTGGTTATGGGACCTAATGGTGTAGTGATTGCTAGGTCCGAAGGTAGAGGAATTGATGCAATAGATAAGGTTTTTGTAAAAGTAGTAGATATAAAGGAATGAGAAGCACCGATATCAAATAGTACGAATGCAGGATGGGAATAGATTTGGATAGTACCTTCCAGTAGCCCCTCATTCTTGGGCGCTTCATCCTCTTCCAGAATAGCATTTAGACGAGCCTGACGCTTGCGTCCACCACCGGAAGATTGTTCCTTAATAATGGGGGAATCCGGCATGCGGTGCTCTCGGCTGCCACATCTTAAACAAGCGCCAAGGCGCTTCCAGCACTGTTCGGCCGAATGACCGAACTTCTCGCAAAAGGTACAAGCCGTGGCGACTTGTTTATCTTCTTCCTTGACTTTCCTATTCTTGTGGTAGTCAAAGATATAGAGTACGGGGCGTGACAAGGCAAGTAGGAGATACTTGAGGCGCAGTGTAAGACGTCAGTGGACGCATCTGGCTGTTCTTCTAATGAGTAGGTGCTTCTGTTACTTGACACAATGACTTGTGTGTTCGTGACTTGTCCGAGTAGCCTGTGCTTGGATACACTCGAGGTTACGGGTTCTGTAGCGTACACGACGGTGAGTTTGTGCATGTCTTGTGCCTTTGACCGTGTAGGTCTTTGGTAGGCCCTTACCTATTTTGGTAGGCTTTTTACGATTGGGTTTCATGGTTTATCAATGGATCGGTAATGCCCGACTTTGTGAGATCGGGGTTCGCCTTTCAGTTATTGTTAGGAGTAGTTTACAGGGTCGAGGTTCCTTCGGCTGCCGTGTTTCTGTGGTATGACTTTTCTCTTTACTTTTGTTGTTCTTACTCCTATTGTTACTGCTTTGCTTTAGTTTAGCACTGCTGTTACTGTGTTGTTTTGTAGTAGGGTTCTGCGGGATCCATACTGAGCCAGTGATAGGAGGCTAACCCCTGACTTTTCAGGTGTAGCTATTATTCCTCGTGCTTGGAGGTGCAGTGCGTGGTTCTTAGTGCCAACGTTGCCAGTGTCGGGCTTCCCCCGACTTGAGAGTATGTTCTCTTTCCTGTTGGACTGTACTTGTCTTTCTTTGGACTAGACTCTGTTAGTTTTAATTGTTATAGAAAATATAATTTTATTTCTGCTACTTTAGTAATCCTGATCATTAAAATTTAATTACTTATTACTTTATCTAGAAGTTCAATGTACTCTCACATAACTTTATATCCTTTCGGAGCTTTTCTACTCTTGAGAGGCCTTGCAGGTTCCAAGTGGTATCGAGTTTACCCGGTATCCGGAGTCTGGGTCGTCACAGAGTGAGAGTGAGAGAGGGCGAGAGCAGAGAAAAGGGATTATTTCCGTGCGTATGTCTGTGTGTGAGAGTGATAGAGGGTAGGAGTAGGGAGGGGGAGTAGGGAAAGACGGCGAGGATCGTGGAACGTGGAGCGGCGAGGATGGAGCTAGGATCGAGGTGGAGGCACGGCATTAGTCGTTCGCGAGCTCGGGGCACCGGCGGTGATTCGCGGGGCGTTTCACGATGGAAAGGCATCCACGGCACGTCAACTGTTTGGTGGAGGTAGGGGGATGGATCCTTAACCCCTGTACTTTCTTTCCCGTGATTTTTGTTGCCCGTGGTGAGCCGAACGTGGATTTATTGCAGTCGGGAAGATTTGAATGCATTTTAGGGCATGTGACAGTTTTGGTAGATCGAACATCATTTTACTACTTTCTTCCTTCCCATTTTGGGTTTTGGGACCTGGCGATTGATCCCCTTTATTTTCCCCATCACCTGGGGGTGATTGGGGCATGCAATCGGACCCCTAGGTAGGGATCCGAAGGGCTTGTTATCATAATCGGTCGACCGACTCAAGCAGTTTGGTCGACCAATAGGCGTTCGCCATGGGGGGGTTTTCGCCTCTGTTCGGTCGACCGACTGGCCTGGGCCGGTCGACCGACCTAGGTGGCCCCCCTCCCTTGCGTGTGGGCGGTCGACCGACCTCCTTGGGCTGGTTGACTGACCCTGTTGGTCGACTCACCCCATGGGTCTGGTCGATCGAAATGCAGTGGGCAAGCCCGTTTTGGGTCCTAGTCGGTCTGGTTGAGACCCAATGACCGACCTTTGGCCCTGTGAGTGTCCCGGACACCCTGTGGGTATCGTGACCATGTTTTTGGGTGTCTGGAGGTACTATTTTACCTCGATTAGTGTGCCCATGGGTTTAAGGGTCTGGGTGACCCTCGTGTTCTGGGCTCGTGTATTTTCCCTAGATCGAGTCGCCACGGGTTGGCATGAGTGCGGAGGGTTATTTCCGCACGTCGTTAACTTCTCTAGAATGTGGTTTCCCTGTGGGCTGTGTGTATGGCCTGTGGACTGTGAGTCCAATTACCTAGCCTGGGGCTGGAGGGTTTTATTCGCTTCCCTTTGGAAGGGATTGAGCTCGGCGGTCATGAGCCGCATTGAGCATTATATTACTGTGGTTTCTGACCTAGGGATAGGCCAGATTGATGACCTAGGGCCATAATGTACAATGGTCTTGACCTTGAGTCCTATGACTCAAGGATTGTTGGTTTAGTAGGTTTAGCAGACTGCTTGGAGTCCGGTGGCACGGTGCCACCTGTGTTCCGAGCCACGTGCAACAAGGCTTGTGAGTAGCCTGTCCGCGTTTGGGTGGTTTCTGCCGAGAGTCGTTTCTATGGTGACCCCCACTGGCAGTAGCTTCCTGGGCACCCTTGTGTCGACCCACCTGGGAGTAGGTGGAGAGCTATAGTGGCTTGCCTAGGCACGGGTGTGCTAACCCACCTAGGGGGTAGGTGGAGAGCCACACCCGTTAGAGATGGTTTTTAGGCTGATTACCGTACGACCTCCCATGTAGTGACTCGAGTACGAGCCAGGAGGAAAACCAGCTGAAGGGCCTGGCGTTATACAGTCAGTTAGTGTGTACACACATGGTCGGGGGCTTTGGACGCGTGCTGACGAGCGCGACGCCTACTAGACTCTTGTTTCTACTGTTGGTTGTGTTGTGTCTCAGTTTCCGCCTGGGGTGAGAGAGACACCTGAGGCGCAGATTAAGTCGTCAGTGGACGCTTCCAGCCCTGCATTGAGTGGGCAGGTGCCCCCGTCACGGGACACGAGTTTCCATGACCCGAGAGTCTGTTTTTCGATTGCAAGGCGTGGTTTCCCGAAACGTTTCTATGTGTTTCTTGAGGTTGAGGCCAGGGGCGCTCGATAGAGTTACCAGGACTTCACCCCTTGGCTGGGTCAGGTTTACGACAGTGAAGTCATGATGGTACTCATGGATCGAGTGGTCCAGGTTAGGCCCCATCTTGGTGACAGGCCTCCACGACAGAGTTGTAGTGGATTTTCCCTCGGTAGCTGGAGTGTTAGGTAGTCCGATGGTCTCCCGACTGTGAGATTGGGGTGTATTTCCCCGTACAGTAGGAGTAGCAGTAAAGCTGAGGTTTTGTCGGCCATCGTGATCGCCGCTCCTTTCGCTATTATCGTTACCGTTGCTACTGTTCTTCCTTTTCCACCGTTGTTTACGGTTGGGGTTCCGCGGGACCCCTACTGAGCCAGTGATAGGAGGCTCACCCCTTCTTTTTAGGTGAGGTAGTCCGTCCTCGAGGTTCGAGGGTGCTGCACAGAGGTTCGTAGTTGCCAGCTCGCCGGGCCGAGTGCTCACTCGGCATTGGGTACGTTTTATTTTCTGTAGACTGTACTTTTTGGACTAGACTATGTTGTTAGTTTATTATTGCATTTCTTGCTTTATTTCTTATTTCTGTGTATACTGTCACTCACGCACACCCTTTTAGCCCTTTCGAGCCATCCGGCTCGTGGGCGGTGGACCAAAATTTAAATGGTATCGGGTTCTTCCCGGTATCCAAATCTTGGGGCATTACAGATGGTATCAAAGCGAAGTGTGTTTGTGGAGTGTACATGGGAATTCGAGATAATTGTAGTGATCAGAGTCCATAAGGTCTAGTACAGTCGGCAGCTGGCATAGGGTTTTGTGTTTTTTTTTGCTGTTGTTTCTCGCTTGAGAGCTTGAGTGTGCTGAGTTGGCGCTGTGAAGGCAGTTGTTTCTTTGCTAGAGTGCTGGTGTAGGGCCCGAGGAATTACATAGAGAGATTTTCTTCTCGATGGGTTGTGGCCCCAGTGGTGCTGTGTTGGGCAGAGGTTGCCGACAGGTGCGTTGTTGTGGTGCTGCGTTCGTGGAATTCACGGCAAGGTCAGGTGGCTGGCAAGGATTGTTCGTGGTTAAGTGGCCATGAGTGTGCTTTTGAGGGAGTTATTGTCATTTTGGCCACCCTAATTTGGTAATTGTCCTGCCCCTGAGGCGTTGAGATCGTGGTTTGAGGTAGCAGAGCGGGTGCTCTGATCGAGAAACGTGCTCGGATGAGCGAAGGATCTTCTGGATAAGCTGCTGATGGTCGAGCCCGATGTTCTTGTTATGCTCTGTGGCGTCAGAAATGACGTGCCGATCTCAAATATTTTGCTGATTTTGAGGTAGGATTGGGCAGAGATGTCCCAGGGTGCTCTAGGTCTTGTGTTTCTGCGCGTGAATGGACTATCTTAGTCCTGGATTTGGTCTGAGATTGTGTGGCGGTGGCTTGGTTTTGGCCTAGATTATGGAATTTGGGGCCATTATGCACTACCTTGGATGTGCTGTGCGAGATTGCAGGCGAGATGTGAACCTTCCGCAGCTGATTTTGGGATAAAGTATGAGCATTGTCAGGTGCCGATCGTGATTTGTGTCATGGCTCTTGGCGTGGTGGTCCACGCGGTGGCAGCTTAGGAGATCGGATCGGTGTTAGCATGGACAGATTCGAGGGAATAATGTCTGGTGGCTATAGGTGTAGCAGCCTTCAAGCCTGGCGTCATTCATGGTTTCTTCGCTCCTCTGTAAGCGTTTTGGCACGTTAATGGGTTCGAGATCTGAGATAGGTGTAGGTAAGCTGCATGTGGCAGTGGCTAGCCTAACTACTGTGGCAGTGTGTGGCTGGTGTAGATATATTTTCTTCTCCCGAATCCGTTTCTTCCAAATGTCTTCCCGAACGTCAATCCTACCACCTCCACATGAGGAACGAGTAAAGGCAGAGGAAAAAGGGAAGTGTAACAAACTGTGATCGCCACCAAAGCTCCGAACGTGATGAACACGCCGTGCTTTGGAAAGAGGGGGAGACACTCGCCTGACTGCAGCATTGGGATGATGAATGGTTTATGGAGGACCACCTATAGGATGTACGGTCTTACGATAGATCGCCTAAGGGCACTGCAGAAGATGCGGGATGAAAGACTTCGGGGAGTTGAACGGCTCTGTAGCGACCACAGGAAGAAGATGGACGTCCCAGCCTGCGCCGTACGTCTTCTTGAACAGACTATGCAGAACCGCACAAGACCACCGAGCCAGAAGTCTAAAGTGGTCCAACCTCCACCCTCTCTAGCCGGCCAGAGGGGATGGGCCTCGTGCTAGGGATTGCTGACCTGCAAAAAAAACGTGAAAACACACAGAAACAACCTAGATTAGAACTGAATGGTGTAGTAAATGTCAAAATGATAACAAATGAACGTGACTAAGTGGAAAGGGGGATACCTGGGGGATTTTAAACCCCTAGGGTGGCAAAAACGTGGGTGTATGTGTGCATGGTGATGAGAATGAAGAAGAACGTAGAGAGAAAGCAATGCATGCAATGAAAAGTGACGAAATCAACCAAACATAAAAGACTCAAGACTGAACCGGAGGCTTGTATGGACGTAGAAAGCCTCCCTCCATGGTGCTAGGTCGCTCAAGAGTGCGGCAGGGCTTCGCCATCGACCAAAAATCTCCCCCCTTCTTCAAGTCCGGCTCTTAGGGTCTATTTATAGAGCCTAAAATGCCAGCCCCGAAATTAGGGTTTCCAATGGATATTAATCCGAGATATCAAAAGATAAAGTGAAGATAATATCCTCAGCTTTCGTTAGGATCAAATCTCATCCGATTTGGTTGAGAATCCATGGAGAAAATCGAGGACCAAGTTGAGGGTTTAACCATGGATAAAAGAGATAAAATCTGTTAAAATTCAACAATCGACGAGATGAACGATCTTATGATAGACCGCTCAACTGGATGGGTGGCCATATACTGGCCATCCAACCCCGTCGGTGGAAATTCAAAATACATTATTAATAATCCAAATTATCCGTTGAACTGACCGAGACCTTCGCCATTGGACTCTCAGAGATGAACGGCTCATGTGGGACCGTTCAAACGTAGAGCGGCCAAAGACAAACCATTTTAGGCTTGTCGGTGATAAATAGATTAATTGGATAATTACCTGAGAAAACCATCGAGCGCAGGACTCTGAGAGATGAGCGGTCATAACCCATCTGTCCATTAAGTTGAACGGGTAGAATAGGGCCGCATAAATGCTTGTCGGTGGAAATTCAAAAAATTAACCAAATTACTCCAAAATACATGGACAGGTCATGGACAACCACACCTTGGTTGAGAGGCCATGGATGAACCGTACATGCGTTTGGGTATTGAAACTCATGGAAAACAAAACCAATCAACCGAAACCAAGGCCCGTTAAGCCCGAAATCAACTCGGACCTAACCAAGGAGGGAGGCGACCCATAAAACTGGCCCAAAACATGCCTGAAGATAGCCCCAACAAGCGATGGAAAACTCGAGGCATCAACAAATGGGAGTACGAGGAACGACTCAACTTATCGGTAAAAAAATGGGTGTCAACAGATGCCCCTCCTTAACGTCCTCTTTGTAGGGGAGCGAGCGGAGGCGAAGAGGAAGTGACATGGAACATGGAGATGGAGCGGAAATGCAGCGGAGTGGACCGGAAAAGCGGGCGTTAAGGTAAAACGACACCCGTTTTTACCAACAAGCGATAAAAATCTTTCGGAAAACTCTGAACCAAACGTAAGGAATGACTAAATCAAAAGTGAGACTAGTTTGGAGGAACTAAACTAAAATAAATCGACAAGACCAACCTCATGGGGGACACAATCCCGCGGTCCAATGAGGCCACAAAAGCAGGCAGTAAAAGTAAAGGAAATAGGCCAAAGCTCCAGACGGGGACCTCTCAATCAACCAAACCAAGTGAATCGACCAAAGAGAACCTTCCAACTCAGAGTGGAATTAGTTCCTCTGACTTAGACAATGAACGCATAGCTAACCATCACTGATGGGACATTCTTTAAGTAAACCATGGGTCATGAAATCTCAAAAAGATTCGTATGATGCATGCTGGGCTAAAATAAAAGAAATCGTTAAAACGAATGCAAAGAAAGATTAAAATATAAAATACTCAAGAATAATATTGCTAAGCTGGGAAAATCAGAGTCAAGACACTATCCACAACCACGGCGTGCAGGATAGAACCATCCTCCCCGTGACATCCCAACCTAACGGCCTATCCGATGACTAAACACGTGAACCTGGATCATCATCATTTTTGTTAAAGGGGAACATCAGATCCTGGAACACGTAGATAACTGACTGGTTCTCGAGATAATATAATATAGTACCATATAATAATGCAGCAAGGGTGACAAGGATAGAAGGCCATACCTGACTTACCTGTGCAGACGAAACGGCAAGTGAAATTTTTGGATGCTGCACACAAATTTGTTAACCATATTTGCAACAATTCATCAAAATTCAATAATTGAACATCAAGTGCAGATTATAGGGAGTCAAACCACTTCAAACATGAACGGTCATGGGCCAACCGCCCAAAGAAGAACGGTTATGAGAGAACCGTAAATATCATAGAATTCGTACCGACTTAAAAACTTACCGTTGAAGATAAACGGTCAGATGTCAACCGCACAAACCAAGGACGGTCTATCGTTAGACCGCACATCCTCTGCAACTTCGAAAAAAATTAAACCCTTCGTCTCCCTCCACCGTAACCGACGGTGGAGGAGAACGAAGGGGGAAAATCCCCATTCTCACACTCCCACTCTCAATCTCTCAAACTCCCTCACTCCCCATCTTGCCTATTGCCACCATGACGAGGACAAAGCACCAGGCCTCCCGTCCTGGGGCGAGCGGAGGCGACGACGACACACCACCGCCGATGACGACGACGGCCATGGAAGCGGAGGCGACGGCGACTCCCACCACCGAGACACCATCGGTGGCTACAACCGGTGAGGAGATGACCGCGATCGTCGTGGCAGAGGCACAGGAGGAGGAGGATACCGAGGCGCCACCGGCGGCGGCAAGGGTGGCGAGGCCGGCGAGGGACTCCGAGGTAGGTTCCCCCCACCCTTAACCCATTTTCTTCGATTTCAATGGATGCATGTTAGTTCTATGGGGGTTTTAGGGGGGATTAGAAGCCTAGGGGCCGGTTTGGGGGGCCATGGTGGCCTCCCCGCCGGTGGGGAACCACCACCGTCGTCGGGGAAGACGACGGTGGGGCGGTTGAACAGAAACCGCAGAAACCCAGACACGCAGCCCACATTGGACCGTCCAAACTCATACAGCCCAGGAACGGCCATTCAAACGAATGAAACATTAGGACCGAGGCAAACAAAGACGCTAGGGGGAAGACCGCACAAATGACGAACGGGCCCAATCTGGCCGTTCAAAACCTAAACCCCAGAAAACAATACGGTCTATATCAGACCATCCATTAGGATAAATGGTCCATTGAGGACCGTTCAAATCATAGACAAGACAAATGATGATTTTGTTTTATTGATGAGATGAAATTGTCTAAATGAATTATCTAATTGCCTAAAATGATTTACTAAATGAATGGATGAAAATGAATGAATGCAGGGGAAGCGCAGGACCCGCACCTCCTGGCTGCAGGTCCGCGCAGTGTACTTAGCACTGCCGGACTTTCAGAGGGAGCGGTTGGCTGCCATGGGGTTCACCCCATTCCTGAGCATTGAGGTGTGTCGATTCGACGCGGCTCTGCTCTACACCCTGCACGACCGCTGGGACCCAGTGAGTCAGACGTTCCTTTTCCCGTGGGGGCATATGGTCCCCACGCTAGAGGACGTGGCCTGGCTCACTGGCCTTCGGGTGCACGGGTCACCGGTTAGCAGGACTACCTTTCCCGACTACCGGGCGATGGCTCGGGAGTTGCTGGGCCCTGAGCTACGGCGCCCCGAGAGGCAGTCGACTCTCCTTCCCCGGGCTGGTCTCCAGGACAGCCTGGACTTGCGACGGGCAGGTGTTGCAGTCGGGGAGCGACCGCAGGAGCACTTGCAGTGGTTGATAGAGCTGGCACGGCCGAGAGTTGTAGCAGGACAGGGAGCGGAGGCAGACCAAGTTTTACGGCGGTTCCTGATGTTGCTGTTTGGACGGCTTCTCTTCTCCACACGAGTGGATGTGATGAGCTGTCGCTTCCTCCCCTTCTTCCAGGAGCTCGAGCATGTTGGGGACTACGCCAGGGGAGCACCAGTCCTCGCGTTCCTCTTCGACACCCTCAGTTCGACGGCTCGTCGGATGATGCTCGGGGGCTTCTCCCCCTTACTCCAGGTACGGCTTCTACCTTAGACTTAATTATGCAATTCTATATGCTTCCTAAATGCTGACATGATGTTGTGATGTAGGTGTGGGCCTACGTACGCCTACGTGGGCTGGGCAGAGGCGAGGAGACCCGTCCCGGGCTCCTGCCGATCGCACGGAGGTGGACAGCACCTCGGGAGACGGCGGCTCTCTAGAGACAGATCCGGGAGCTGCATGACGACCTCGACTTCCTACCCTTCGCCTCGGTATGCTTCTAACCTCATACTCTTTAATTAAATGCAATTCCTATATGATGCTGATGCGACTTTCTACTTCTTGCAGGTACAGTGGACACCCTACGCAGAGGAGGGCCAGGAGGGTTAGCCTTGGGTGGTCGGCGCCCTTGCCTTCGCTGGACGAGACGTGTGGCTTCACTGTGTGAATGTGGTGGAGCCACTGCACTACAGGTTGGTGATGAGGACCATCGGGGTTCATCAGCCCGTGGTGGAGTTCCCAGCGCCTGAGAAGGTGGGGGAGCGAGTGACGAGGACTACCCGGGGCCTAGTGGCAGCTTTTGATTGGTCGACGAGGAACGCTGCGCAGGTGGCCGACTGGACAGCTCTTGGGCGAGTGGTGACCGCCCGAGCGGAGAGCGACTCGGCGTACTACACCGCGTACGCCAGACACTACCGGGACCAGGTGTTCCAGGGTGCCCACCGACCGGTACGACTTCTAAACTCAAACTCTATCTATTATGCTTATGATGATTATATGATGCACTGACATATGAACTTCTGAATGCAGATTGACCCTGCGGAACGACTGGCAGAGTTACAGGGACTCCTACATGCCACCATCAGGAAGCGGGATGAGGCCCGACAGGCCTTGGCCTTATTGGTGAGTTTTCTAAACCCTAAACTCTCTAAATTTTGCAAATGCTTAAGATTGTGATTATGCGTATGACTGACCTGGAGTTTTGGATGCAGCGCATCGACGGTACCCAGCGACAGGGTGCTGATGCTCCTTCTTCTTCTTCTACTCAGACTCTTACAGATCGGGCTGAGCGGGAGGCCGACTTCACCAGGATGGTAGCGCGGGCCAAGGCGGTCGAGGTGGCGCTCACCGAGAGGGTACGCAAATCACTACGCTTTCCCTTTGTCATTTATGCTTATGATATGTATGAAATGCAATTGACTGACAATGATATGTGCATGCAGACGTCCGAGATGACCCGCCTTAGGAACGAGCTGGAGCAGAGCCGGGCAGCGGCTCGGGAGGAGGTGGCCCGTGTGCGGGAGGAGGCAGCACAGAGCAGGCCAGCAGACGCGCTGGAGATGATGCTTTTGCGGGCTGTGCTGGAGCGACTTCGAGCCAGCGCGACCGGGGCCGACCACTACCGGGCTGAGACGGAGCGACTTTGAGCCAGCGCGACCGAGGCGGAGCGCTATCGGGCCGAGGCGGAGCGTTACCAGACTGAGGCAGAGCATGCCCGGTTACAGGTTGCCAGGTTGGAGGGCAAGGTGGAAGGCATGAGAGAGGTGAGTCGGGAGCGCAGTCGAGCGACCCCGAGTGGCAGCCATGGCACTCATGGCTCTGTTAGGAGTTACTTCACAGGTTCCTCTGGCCACCGGAGGAATGAGGAGGATGAGCGACGCTGGCGACGGCGCGACGAGGCAACCTCAGCGATGCCTCCCTCAAAGAGGCACGAGGGATCCGGGGACAGCGACGGGGGCCAGGGAGAGGGACAGGCTTGACTTTGTGTACTTAGCCCGACTTTTGTACATGATATGATATGATATGATAGTGATATGCATGTTCTTGTTTTGATTTTGTATGTATAAATGAATGAATGAATGAATGAATATATGAATGCGACTTGAGTGCGTGAGTGAGAGACGACGACTACGGGTGTGACGCGACACGACCACGAGTGAGATAGAGGGACGCCGACTCCGAGTGAGAGAGAGAGCATGATGCCAAACGAGTGACGTCAAATGAGTGAAATGAGAGCGCCAAATGAGTGAAATGAGAGCGCCAAATGAGTGAGACGAGGGACGCCAAATGAGTGAAAGGGAGATGCATATGAGTGAAATGAGAGGGCGTGAGACGAGAGATGCAAATGAGTGAGATGACGCCAAATGAGTGAAAGGAAGGACGCCAACTGAGTGAAATGAGAGATGAAAATGAGTGAGATGAGGGGCAGCACGACTTACTAATTGGACAGGTTGACAAAGGGCTCCGGATCAGACGAGTAGTTCTCAGTGAGCCGCTCAAAGCAATACACGGTCCATAATAGACTGTTCCAAGGAGAATTGAACGGTTGAATATTAACCACGCTGAATGATGAACGGTTTTGATGCGGGACGAGACCACGGACACGACAAACTCGCGATCGTCCCTTAAAGAGGGAAGCGTCGGATGTGCACGGTTGAGAAACCGGCAATGAGCTAGGGTGATCGGCTCTCTTTTGTGCCCGGATCGGGTCACGGGATGGTCACGTACTCTCTCACAGTAGCGGTAATGAACATATAAAGCGAGCTAGATATCCCTACACATGCTCTCTAGCAGCGGCATAAACAAATATATATGAAGTAAGCAAAATGCCGAGAAGGGAGTGGAAACGATACCTCCACGCGCTCGGCGTGGGGAAGACGGGCCCGGTCGAAACTCGTACCCCCGGAACAATAATACACAAGATTAAAGAAATACAACTTGCTGCCCACTCCACGCAGGGAGGTAAAGGGCTACACAATGGGGCCCGGGAGGACCGAATTCGGGTTGACGGGCGGCTTCTCGCGTTGATTCGGCAGCACTCGAACTTGTGACGGTGGGGCCCACGTGCTGTCCGGAGGGGCCGTGTGGGACCCGATGGCACCGCTGTAGTGGGGACACTTAGGGAAGCGCTCCCCGGGCTGGCGGCACGCTGGTTCACCGGCCGGAGGCCGGGCGGCTCCGTTCGGCACCGGTCGGAATAACCGGCCACGGATCTGCAGCTTCTGGTTTTCAGCGCGCGTCCTGGCAAGAACGGGCGCTGCGATCAGCCCCGATGTCGGATCGACACGAGACTGGCGCAGTTGAAAAGCTAACTTCAAATCTTTCAATCTAGGTCTAAAGATCTGGCCTGGAGCTGCACGGATCAGGGCTTTAATGAATTTACAACTTCCTATTGTACAGTAGCCGAACACTCAGATCTGCAGGGCTATTCTCTGAGAACTGCCTTTGACTTCTATGAAGACCTTGGATTCAGACTTCGACCGCTTCATGAAAGTTGTTGGAAATTGAGGTAGGAAAACGGAAAAGAGGATTTGGACAAGTTTGGATATGGCTACGAAGTGATAGGATTTTTGAACTGGAAGTGGGTCGGATCTGGAAATGGGCTGAAAGCACTGTAGCTGAGATAGAACACGAATTTTGAAAAATGGATAGATGACGGATAAAAAATCAAGAAAAATGGTGGATGTAGGGAATGATAGATAGAACTCCCAGTAAAATTGGGAGGGTTTGGAAAAATCAAAACGAGGGTCGGAGGTGAGAAACACAGGGCTGCTGTCACTATAGACAGAGACAAAATAGATCTGGGAATGAAAGATGCACGAAAATGGAAAATTACTAAACGGAGGAGTTTGGACGTGAAAAGTTAGGTGGAGGTTGGGATTCAAGGTAACAACTCACCTTCAAAATTTCAGCTTGATATCTTCACGTGGTGGAGAGCAGGAATTCGTGGACTACACCTCTATCCAGTAGGACAGAACCTTGAAGATGGCTCCGCGGCGGCTCGAAGGCGGCACGAACGGCGGCGGCGGCGGCACAGATGATCACCGGAGATAGAGGGGAGGAAATTGAAGATAGAACCACTCTAGAATTTGAGGTTGGAGGAGATGAACACTAGGGGAGAGGGGAGGGGCTCAAGAATCACTCTTGATTTTCCAACAATTTTCTCTTCATTAATGCTAACAAATGAAAAATACAACCTTTTATATGCTATGTATCTAATCAATTGTACACCCTTGGATCTAGGGATGGGGGATGAAAGGCTGGGATTAAGTGTGATAAACACACAAAAAATATTAAAATATGACTAGTGGAATGGGGCGCCCCCTTGACCATATGTAAGGGTTGAATGGGTAGGTGAAGGTAGGTGACCTACCTTGGACCAATGTAACCACTTGTCTACCCATGTGACATTTTGACATTCAACCCTTCTAGATGGCCACCTAGGATGGTTGACCAGCCCCACATGAGTGACATGGACCAATGGGAAAGGGCTGAGGGCCCCCTTGCTTGGTCCTACTGGAATTTTACATATAAACCCACTAAGACCTACAATTGCGTACCCATATAACACAAGGGTATACATACAAATATGAAAAGGCATAAATGCAAACAAAATGCGTACAGTCTTGCCTCGATGTCCCCATCAATTCTCCCCGGGTGGGAGGAACTCGACCCCGTCGAGTAGGGGTATAGATGCTCGAATACTCCGGTGGATCCGTCACCGTGCCAAGTAACGCGGGTACGCTCCACTCCAAGTGACCAGCACCTGCTCATTCCATATATACTCGATATGCACAAGCTGCCATGGGCTAGAGGTGGACACTCCGGGTGGGGCACTCTCAAAGGGAAGGAAGCAGCTCGAAGACTCACTAGGAATCACCGCTGAGTCCCTGTAGGTGACTGATCCGGGTATAGATGTAGAACCGATCCCATACTCATCGAAGGAGTCGAATCACCTCTTACTCATAAGGGAACGACAACGAGCTTACACAGGACACATGCAGACTCTCAAACTACACACAAACCATGCAAACAAACCACACAAGGAAAACTCACGGACTCATCTATGACCCTAGACACACCTAATGTTAGTCCGACCCGTACATGGATGACGGCGGACCAGGACACCCGAACGTGTGCCATGCATGCATTTGACGTAACCGGAGGTTGACGTCATGGGGAACTCCTAGATACCCTACGATGCACCAATCATGGACATTGGACTTGAATGTGGGAAGTTCGGGAGGTGCGGGTGGTTTGGATGGATCGGAGAAACTAAAGTTTTCATTACCCCCATATGAAAATTCGGACCTATGGCTATGTGGAGGTTGCTTGGCCCGAGTGGAAAAGGTGTGATAGTGAACTCCGCAGAAGAAGGGTAGTGAGTATGAAAACTCGGGAGGTTCACTAGTGAAGGGGTCAAAAGGGTCGAAGAAGGTGTGACCCCATGAAGTGGGTTCCAACATGACATGGTCCCAAGTTTGGAATTCATAGTCACCGCCATACACTAGGATCGGTGGGACGACGGACATGTGTAGAAAATAGGACTCCTCCCTTGGGCAAAAGGGAATGAATTCGGGCTTGACCGGTAAGGGAAGGAGTAAGAGGACCTCCGTAGTGACACAACCCACGGTGCACTTGGAGGTAATAGACCCTAAGGCCGGATGAGTGAGGCTAAGACTAGTGGGTTGGTCAAAGCCTCGGGCCAATAGATGCGTCAACTTCCATTGTGAATCTAATCCCATGATAAGATCGTCCAACGTATCAACATGGTGACTAGATCGAAATGTGGTATGGAATGAGTTGACCGGTACTAAAGGTAAGGTGGGGTCCATGAAGGGGAAGGGATGTGAGACCAAGCCATCCTTGAGCCAACTAAGAAGCGGCTCGACTATGAAAAGCGTACCCGTCAGAAACACGGGTGGCTCGGGCTTGGGTGGTTCCAAATGAGAGGGTTCCGAAGCAAGCTCGGAAAGAAAGGGTGGTGAGCATGGGTCCGTAGGAGGAGCGGACTGATACGAGTGGATGGGTGGTGACACGGAGATGGTCGGCTGAAGGATGTCGTGGAAGATGAACTTGCCGGGTAGGTGAGGTGGATATAAGGTGCAGGTCCTCGTATCCCGGTCAAAGATCGCTCTCCTCTCTTCCAACCAAGGTCGCCCTAACATAATGTATGGGCCTGTTGGCGTACCAAGGTTGCACCATGCACCATCGCAGTAAAGAGTGGAGCCAATCATCCTTTCAAACTCGACAAAAGAAAAATCCCCATCGCGGATAATCTTACCCACCTTGGAGAGGGACTCCACGACATCAAGAGAAACCCAATTATCTGAATCCTTATGAGCAAAATGGAGTCTCGTTGTGGACCCATTGGGTAGGGTAGCTTTAGTAACGAGATGAGTGAAAGCTAATGGTCGGGCCATGAAGGCGTTGGATTGGGCCACAAAGGATGTCCCTTCGGACGCATGGTCTTGGGGAACGGCCATGGGTAGCGGTCATGGACATGCATACACACGGTGACAAGACACTGGACCGACTATGTAAGTTTGGAATGCATGCACAAGGACCCTAGACGTAAACCAAGACTCGGTACGTGGCGGAGATAACTGATCCGAAGATCACTCGCGCAAGTGTGCGACCTTCCCGATAGGCGTAGCCTAACGTTCAGACAACACCTTTTGAGATATCGGGTTATTGGGATGCAATGCAAAAGACACTTTTTTTTGACACCCTAGACTCAACTCGCTCTGATACCAAATTGATGCGGGGCGAGACCACGGACACGACAAGCTCGCGATCGTCCCTTAAAGAGGGAAGCGTCGGATGTGCGCGGTTGAGAAACTGGCAATGAGCTAGGGTGATCGGCTCTCTTTTGTGCCCAGATTGGGTCACGGGACGGTCACGTACTCTCTCGCAGCAACGGTAATGAACATATAAAGCGAGCTAGATATCCCTACACATACTCTCTAGCAGCGGCATAAATAAATATATATGAAGTAAGCAAAATGCCGAGAAGGGAGCGGAAACGATACCTCCACGCGCTCGGCGTGGGGAAGACGGGCCCGGCTGAAACTCGTACCCCCAGAACAATAATACACAAGATTACAGAAATACAACTCGCTGCCCACTCCACGCAGGGAGGTAAAGGGCTACACAATGGGGCCCGGGAGGACCGACTTCGGGTTGACGGGCGGCTTCTCGCGTTGATTCGGCAGCACCCGAACTTGTGACGGTGGGGCCCACGTGCTGTCAGGAGGGGCCGTGTGGGACCCGATGGCACCGCTATTGTGGGGACACTTAGGGAAGCGCTCCCCGGGCTGGCGGCACGCTGGTTCGCCGGCCGGAGGCCGGGTGGCTCCGTTCGGCACCTGTCGGAATAACCGGCCACGGATCTGCAACTTCTAGTTTTCAGCGCGCGTCTTGGCGAGAACGGGTGCTGCGATCAGCCCCGATGTCAGATCGACACAAGACTGGCGCCGTTGGAAAGCTAACTTCAAATCCTTCAATCTATGCCTAAAGATCTGGCCTGGATCTGCACGCATCTGGGCTTTAATGAATTTACAACTTCCTGTTGTATAGTGGAGGAACACTTAGATCTGCAGGGCTATTCTCTGAGAACTACCTTTGACTTCTATGAAGACCTTAGATTCAGACTTTGACCGCTTCATTAAAGTTGTGGGAAATGGAGCTAGAAAAACGGCAAAGCTGGTTTGGAAAAGTTTGGATGTGGCTACGAATTGATAGGATTTTTTAACTAGAAGTGGGTCGGATCTGGAAATGGGCTGAAAGCACTGTAGCTGAGATAGAACACGAATTTTGAAAAATAAATAGATGGCGGATAAAAGCAAGAAAAATGATGGATGTAGGGGATGATGGACAGAAATCCCAGTAAAATTGGGAGGGTTTGTAAAAATCAAAAAGAGGGTTGGAGGTGAGAAACATAGGGCTGCTGTCACTGTAGACAGAGACAAAATAGATCTGGGAATGAAAGATGCACGAAAATGAAAAATTACTAAACGGAGGAGTTTGGACGTGAAAATTTAGGTGGAGGTGGGGATTCAAGGTAAGAACACACCCTTAAAATTTTAGCTTGAGATCTTCACGTGGTGGAGAGAAGGAATTCGTGGACTACACCTCTATCCAGCAGGACAGAACCTTGAAGATGGCTCCGCGACGGCTCGAAGGTGACACGAACGGCGGCGGCGGCGGCACAGATGATCACCGGAGATAGAGGGGAGGGGATTGAAGATAGAACCACTCTAGAATTTGAGGTTGGAGGAAATGAACACCAGGGGAGAGAGGAGGGGCTCAAGAATCACTCTTGATTTTCCAACAATTTTCTCTTCATTAATGCTAACAAATGGAAAATACAACCTTTTATATGCTATGTATCTAATCAATTGTACACCCTTGGATCTAGGGATGGGGGATGAAAGGCTGGGATTAAGTGTGATAAACACACAAAAAATATTAAAATATGCCTAGTGGAATGGGGCGCCCCCTTGACCATATGTAAGGGTTGAATGGGTAGGTGAAGGTAGGTGACCTACCTTGGACCAATATAACCACTTATCTACCCATGTGGCATTTTGACATTCAACCCTTCTAGATGGCCACCTAGGATGGTTGACCAGCCCCACATGAGTGACATGGACCAATGGGAAAGGGCTGAGGGCCCCCTTGCTTGGTCCTACTGGAATTTTACATATAAACCCACTAAGACCTATAATTACGTACCCATATAACACACGGGTATACATACAAATATGAAAAGACATAAATGCAAACAAAATGCGTACAGTCTTGCCTCGATGTCCCCATCAGGTTTACCATGAATCGCGTGAGAATAAGAACGGTCAGGTTCAGGCCGTCTAAAGTCCCGCCCTCGAGTGATAAACGGTCTGTTACAGACCGCGCAATGGGATGGGCAGTCTATCGTAAGGCCGTCCAAGTTGATTTCCTGCGAAGCTGAAGGGGATTCTCCTGGAGAGTCCTCAACCCGAGGGTAAATCACCTTAAACCTATCCAAACCTCATCTTAACCCATCCTAGACTTATCCAACCCGATCTCAAGAGGCCTAGGCTTCCTAACAAGCCCTATAAGTGGGAAGGGAGCCTAAATTCGTAGTTCACACACCTTCCCCTTTCTAAGCCTTAAAACCTTTAATATTCATCACCAAATCATCATGAAGAGGGCTCTAGAGGGGAGTTCTATGGAGGGAGCATCTTTTGAAGGGCCAAAGCCTGCTAGGAAAGAGCGGGAAGTGCTCCAACGACTAACTGTGATCCCGCGACATCTGAGCTCGAGCCCTATGAGAGAGGTAGGTTAATCATGAGTTTATTCAATTCAATTCTCTTTCATTTACTTACATGCTTTTCCTTCCTCTCTTTCTTCCAACCTCAGCTTCTTCCTGGCACGAGGCGGTATTCCACCTTGAAGTGGTTGGCTCCCATGGTCCGCGCCTTGCCCCTAGGAGTGACATCCATCCTGAGATCTTGGCACTTGCAACCTCTCCTAGTGTTAGGTCAGAACTACCCAAAGCTTTCCTTTGATTGGCACAGCATCTCAACCTTAGTTGAAATTTGGCATCCTCAAACCGATACATTCATCTTTCCATCATTCGAGGCCACCATCCTACTAGAGGAGGTAGAGACCTACTTCTCTTTACCCAGGTCCCAGGTGGGAGGGGATGACTCAGTGTGTCATACTGTTGCCCCTATAGATCCTAGGCTCATCTTAGGAGGGTTCATACCAGATAGCAGGGATGTCCATACCTTCATAGGCCCACGTCAAATTCACCTTCTTCCTCTTAGCCAGTCAGTAGTGGAGCATTGCAAGAACAAGTGTGGATGGGATGAAGCCATAGCTAAGGCTGCGTCCATTTGCTTGTGCGGGGCCATCTTGTTTCCTTCAGTTGACCACGTTTTAGAGATGCCCTTTCTTAGTACCATTAGTGGCTTATGGCAGGGACTTTCCATCTCCCAGGCCATCCTTGCTTACTTGTACGAGGGCCTTACTTCAGCGGCCTTAGGAGGTCCTCTGTTTGGCTCTATGATCCTTCTAGAGTGTTGGATGGGTGCTAGGATGAAATTCATCTATAGGGAGGATGTCACTTCGGCTAGCAAGATCTTCGGGAGCCACCCCCTCTTTTTCATAGGTGGCGCGTTCGGATTCTCTCCGCCGGTAGAGTGCAGGACAGCTGAGATGAAGACCAGGGATGAGTGGCGATTATACATCAACAGATTGCCCCTGGATCGGTTCGTGATGCGCCCGGGCTTCCTCCGTGACAACACTGTCAGAGTTCCCAGGAGGGCAGGCTTAGACTTGAGGCTCGTGAGCGACACCACACTAGCAATGTACAGCCCGCACCGGTGCTACCTATAGGTTGGACTACCCCGGACTGTTCTACCAGCACTACCCCATCTTCCCGCACTACAGGCAAGGAGGATTGGTATAGAGGAGGACGAGCAGGCAGTTAGGAGTGCCTTGATCATGTGGGAGGTGAGCATGGTGCTTACCCTACCAGTAGAGGTTGCAGAGACCTCGGCAACGCGACAGGCCTATGTTAGAGAGCTGAGAGAGATACGTCCCCACGGGAATGCCTAGCGGAGGACTGAGTGATTTTCTTTTGTTTTCATGATGATGATGCTGGATAGGACTTATGCTTGGAAAGCTTGATATATGAGATGAATAAAATTGATGATTGGATTGAGTTTGAGTTTCGTTTAGTTCATGATGTGATTGCATAGGTTGGGATAAGACTTTAACATTCACACGGTCACGAGCCAACTGCGCTTTTCAGCTTCAACCTATCCCTGCACACATACAAATACAGAAAATAGATTAAATCTGTTTTAGGCTTAACCCCTTGCCTATAACAAGTTAGGAAATGACTAGCTCTTGATTTTTGGTCAAGGGGATAAGCCTTATTAAATAGGCAAATAACACATGTCAAATGAATGCTATGGATGCTATGAATGCAAATCAAGAAAATCTTTTTGGAAGTTTTGAAAATATCTGATTTTTGTTTAGATTTCAAAATTTTTGATTTTGTTTTGGGTTTTAAACATATTTGATTTTTTGTTGAGTTTTGAAATATCTGGTTTTTTTGAGTTTTGAAATATTTGATTTTTTTTAGTTTTAAAATATCTGATTTTTTTTAGTTTTAAAGTATCTGATTTTTTTTAGTTTTGAAATATCTAATTTTTTTTAAGTTTTGAAATATCTGGGTTTTTTTGAGTTTTGAAACCAGCTTAGACCTGATGATAGGGAATCTCCCATCTCACCAGGGGCCCCCTCGGGCTTAACGTGCAATATAAAGGACCGCCCGTGGCCGGTGCTAACCTTGCTTTGACAGTGCCTCTACCGAGGCCATACCCGGGGTAGGATCCATTCCTTGGAAAATAAAACAGACTTAGCAGGAAAGCTGGCGGTAGGTATAGAGGTTTTTAGGGCTTGAGTTCTTCTCACGACACCCCTTTTTCAAAGAATTTGGTCTGTTGCGCCGGGGCTTTATGTCCATTCTCTAACCTACTTCTGCTCTAGGCACGCATACGACCGGGCTCATAACGTCCCGCGGGGAAACTGTACTGCCACTCTTATCGTGTGTAGTTTTGTTATTTGGGGACTTTCAAACTTTTTTGAGAGCTGCGAGCTTTGAGTGAGCTTTTAGCCTTGATTTTTGCCCCCTTTTCTCATTCCTTCCTTCCTTTTCTTTTTTGTTCTTTTGCGGAATAAGGTCATAATGGACTGCCCCTATTTGAGACCTCTTTTATTGGGGGGGTCTAGATCGGTTCTCGCCCCCTTATTCACCCCTTTGCCCCTATTTTCAGCCGAGAGAGAAGGAAAAACAAGGACTTTCACCTTTCCTGAAGCATGGCCAAGGGAGAAACGGCGTTTATGCAAAAGAAAGAAAACCGACCCACGAGGGGTTGTGTAGTGTGTGAAATGTTGAACCGGGGATTTCCTTTCGTGATCAAGTGAAGACGTACCCCACCACCAAGTCGTTGCTGGTTTGACTCTATGGATAAAAGCGTTTTAAATACAGTCCATTCCACGGATTTGGTAATTCTTCACCCTCCGCATTGATTAAACGATACGGTTACCCGGATAGACTTCCTTAATTACAAACGGCCCTTCCCAATTGGGTTACAGTTTAGACCTGGGACCTGCTGACCTGATAAATTTGTGTTTCAAAATCGTATTACTCACTTGGAATTTTCGTTCGATAACCTTCTTTTGAAAATACCGCGAGACACGCTTTTGATAAACTGAAACATGATTGGCCGCGTTAAGCCTCTTCTCATCTAAGAGTTCCAGTTGGACTAGCAACGCCTCTCGACGCTCGTCGAGATTAAGTTCTTTATCCAGCTGCACCCTTAGGGAAGGGATCAGGATCTCGTACGGGAGTACCGCCTCCATCCCATAGGTGAGAGCAAAAGGAGTTTGCCCCGTGGGAGGCGGACGGAGGTGCGATAAGCCCATAGAGCCTCTACCAGTTTATCGGCCCAATCAGTAAATTTGTGTGATTCGAATGTTTTCTTGATAATTTTAAGAAGGGTTTTGTTCGTGGCCTCAACCTGGCCATTACCTTGGGGGTAGTATGGTGATGAATGATGCAATGATATATTAAACTTCTTACAGAGGTCCTGGAGTTCTTGAGAAATGAATTGAGGCCCGTTGTCGGTGACGATATCACTTGGCACTCCAAACCGCGAGATGATATTCTTCATGATGAAGTGGCATACTGTGGTGGCTTTGATTTCGGCATAGGCTTCAGCTTCCGCCCACTTGGTGAAGTACTCCGTAGCCGTCAGGATGAAGGACTTCTGCTTGACTGCGGAATTTGGGTCACCGAGAGGTCCGATGATATCAAAGGCCCACATGGAAAATGGCCAAGGAGCAGAAAGAGGATGGAGAGAAGAAGCAGGAGCATGGATCTTGTCAGCATGGAGCTGGCATTGAAGACACCTACGGACATAAGTGGAGCAATCTTCTTCTAGGGTTGGCCAGTAATAGCCCTGCCTAAGAATTTTCTTCGCCAACACCTGCCCATTTACATGCCCTCCACACTCACTGGAGTGAGCTGCTTCTACTACCTTCCAAGCCTCATCGTCATCTAGACATCTCATTAGAACTCCATTGAGAGCTCGCCTATATAATTCTCCAGCAACAATCGTGTATCTGGCGGCGACTCTTCTAATGGCCTTTCGTTGCTCGACAGTTGCCGTCTCCGGGAATGAGCCATCCCTACAATACTGCTCAATCTCATAATACCATGGTAATTCTTCTTCTTCTATGATCTTCTCAAGCTCAGTTAACGAAACTTCTTTCACCTCTTCCCTTTCTGCCTTCCTTTCTACAGATTTCCTAAGGTTATCGAACCAGGGATCCTGAAGAGAGGGAACGTCTAACCGCTGGACCACAATGGTCTCAGTGGCACGACTGAGAGGGAATGAAAGAGAAGAAGCTAATGACGCAAGAGCATCAGCCAGAATGTTCTGAGAACGAGGAGTGTGAATATAGATAAGCTTCCGGAACTGCCTAGCCAAGAGCATGACCAGATCTTGATAGGGCTTAAGCTTAGGGTCACGGGTGCGGTAAGTTGACAGAACTTGACGCAGCACCAACTGAGAGTCTCCTATGATGTTAAGGTATCGCGCGCCCATGATGTAGGCGTGCTTCAGACCGACAAGGAGAGCCTCATACTCGGCTATATTATTCGTGGCAGGAAATGAGAGTTGATAAGTGATAGGGATGGTTACCCCTTCCGGAGTAAGGAGAACGACGCCAATTCCACTGCCCTGGGAATTGAGAGCACCATCAAAATGGAGAGACCAAAAGGGAAGACGAGTGATAACTGCCAAGTGTTCATCAGGAATTCGTCCTGGATCGAATCCGTGCGAGGGATGGGAGAATGAGCAAGATGCTCAACAATGGCATATCCCTTGATCACTTTTTGGACGACGAAGGTGATGTCGAATTGGGAAAGAAAGCTTTGCCAGCGAGTTAATCGGCTAGAAAGGATATGCGTTTCTAAGAGATAACAAATGGGGTCCATTCTAGAGATCAGCCTAACTTCGTGGGCAAGGAAATAATATTTGAGCTTCTGAGCTACCCACCCTAGCGCTGCACAGGTTTTCTCCATGGTAGTATACTTAGATTCAGTGGGATTAAACAACCTCTAAAGGTAGTATGCTGCCCTTTCGCTTCCTTCATCATCTACCTGAGCCAGAATAGCTCCTAGGGAGTCCTCAATCATAGAAATGTATAGGATCAGGGGTTTCCCAGGGACGACTGGTTGCAGAACCGGGGGATTAGAAAGATAAACCTTAAGTTCCTCACAGGCCTTTTGGCATTGTTCATTCCATTCAAATTTTATGCTCGCCTTTAATAATTCATAGAATGGGCGGCATCTCTGTGAGTGTTGAGATATGAATCCACTGATGAATTGTAAATGCCCAATCAAACCTCAGAGTTCAGTGATGTTCTTAGGCGGCGGCATTTCCATAACGGCCTTCGCTTTATTTGGATCGATCTGAATCCTCCGTTTACTAACTATAAACCCTAGTAACTTCCCTGATGCAAATCCAAACACGCATTTCTTTGGATTCATCTTTAACTTATATTCCCTTGCCCTTTGCAAAACTTTGGCTAGAATGGCGGGGTGTTCTTCTTGAGAACTCAACTTTACCAAAATATCATCCACGTAAGCTTCTAAATAGACATGCATCATGTCATGGAAGATAGCCATCATTGCCCTCTGATAAGTAGCACCTGCATTCTTTAATCCAAATGGCATAACCGCATAACAGTATGTGCCCCAGGGCGTAGTGAACGAGGTCTTCTCTTGATCCTCAGGAGCCAGGCGGATTTGGTTATGTCCAGAATAACCATCCATAAAAGAGAGGGCTTCATACCCAGCTGTGTTATCTACTAATGCATCAATGTGAGGAAGCAGGAAATCGTCTTTCGGACATGCCTTATTTAAGTCCCTGAAATTGATACAAATCCGAATTTTGCCATCCTTTTTCATTACCGGGATTATGTTGGCCACCCACTGCGGATATAAAACAACTCTAATGAACCTGGCCTTATGCAATTTGTCAACTTCTTCCTTAATTCTTAAGGCCATCTGTGGGTGGAATCTTCTCGCTTTCTGCTTAACGGGTGTTGCCCCTGGTTTAAGAATTAATCGATGTTCAACCAATGTGGGGTCAAGACCCGGCATGTCCTCGTAGGACCAGGCAAATGAATCGCTATACTCCCTCAAAACCTTGATGAGCTCTTTTTCGACCTGAGGAGGGAGATTAGCAGAAATAAGTATGGGCCTGGGGTACTCTTCGGTTCCAAGATTAACTTCCTTAGTGGGTTCATCCACTGCCAAGGACGGTTCGTCAAACCTCTTCAAACCTTGTGCGTACAGATCAGCATTGTCATCCACCTCGCTTTCCTCATCATTAGCTGGGTCCTTCTCATTCACAATTTCATATACCCCTAATCCATCATTGCTCCAGTCCCCGTTTAATTCCTCATCATCTTCCAAGACAATCGCGGTCTCTACAAATTCTGGGCACCTAAGGAGGGCGTGGCATCTTTCGGCAAAATCTTGCAAAAACCTATCAGGGACGGATTTAGGACGATGCGCCACAGGGTGCGCTGCAGATGTGGACGGGCTGACTAGACTCGAACTAGACTCTATCCCAACTGACTCTACTAACCTAGGAGACTCTGCACACTGTACATCTAACCTAGGAGAGAGGAAATCTACCGGAAAAGGAACAGGGGTCTCACACCCCTGGGAATCTGAGTAGAACACAACATAATCTTCCACTGAAACCTCTGTTTTGGAATTGACATTTTTTTTTGGAGGCCGGAGGAGATCACGCAGCACGAGGAAGAGGATGGAGGAGGAGGGAGTTGCATGGGGAATAATTTAGGGAATATGTAATCAAAGAACGGATCGGAGGAGGAAAACCACATCTCGTGGAGTTGAGCACCGGGGGGAGGAGGAGTAAATAAGGTTGAAAGATCAATAGGCGGGCAGCGCCCGCAAGCACATGGAACAAATAAAATCTCAGGTGGTCTCTCCGTGAAGTACGGGTCGACCAGGATTGGAGGGGAACGGGGTACAAACCCCAATTGTTGAAACCAAGAGGCAAGACGGGACGGGGACATAGAATAAGTAGTGATAGAGCTCCTTACTTCCCGTGGCCCTTGGCGGACTAGTTGCATTGGAGGACGCTTCACCAGCTGCGTCTCCTTCTTCTTTGGACAGTCTTCTCTCTTGCTGAACAGCTTTTCGAAACAACCAGCAAAATCTTCCATATCACCCACCAACCCCTTCAGTGGTGGCGGTGGGTCAGAATCATCACTTGCGGCATCAACCTTCACATCAGGACTGGGTGGCGGCTTCTTCAAAGTGCCGGGCTGCAATGGGCCTTTCACAAAATGCTGTCGATAGTCCCATGTTAACGGCCCGGAGTCTCCAAGTATCGACATCACCGAATCACGGTAGCCAAGGCCTCGGCGGCCCATTTTCCTGCCCTTAGGGACGGGGTTGGTCCGGCCCTGCAATTGTGCGTCGAGACCCAGGCCCGGCTGATAGCCCAGTTTCAAAATCATGTGCCACCCCTTGGAATCTCTCATCTTGGACTTGATCTTGACATTTGTTGGCGCAGTGGCGGGCTTGCGTGACGCATATGCCCATGAATGATTCAAGTCCATAACTGACAGAACTGGCCTATTGGTCGGCCATAATGTAGGAAGAATCTTGGCTACTATCGCATCAACATTCTGGACTGTGGAAATGCTCTGTACCTTGACCACCCGCCCCTGGAATGGGAATTTCAAACACTGGTGGGCAGTCGAGGGCACGACGTTCAGGCTATTTATCCATGGATGACCCAGAATAGCTTTGAACAATGGGTCTATGTCCAATACATAAAATTCCACGTCCATAACCAAAGGCCCTAGCTCGGCCTGTACGGTCACGACCTCGTGACAAGCACGCCTGGAGTTGTCATATGCAGCTATGGTGGTGGGCGTTGGCTTGAGCATATCCTCTGAAATGTTGCAAGCACGGAGGGTACTTAATGGGCATACGTTTATCGACGCCCCTGTGTCCACAAGGGCAGACTCCACGGCCACTTTGTTCAAAGAGATGGTAATACACAGCGGCATCTGCCGTGCCTCAGGGGGCGCTAGCTCTGACTCGGAGAATGAAATAGAAGGCCCCTTTGTAAATGTTGCCAACACTGTTTGCAAGCTATCTGCTGCCAGATCCTCGCTCACCATAACCTTATGTAGAAAAGTTTTCAACGCATCTTGATGTAGCGGCGACCTTTTGATCAATTCCAAAATTGAAATCTTGGCCGGCATGCGGTCCAAGTGCTGTAATAGGTCATACTTTGTGCCTGGCATGGGGTCTACTTCTTCTGTCTCCGCTGAAGGGGAGGGAACTTGGAGGTTGGGTGCAGAAGCACCAGAGGAAGGAAAAAGTCTTTGGAAGGGACACCCGCTCCGAAGGGCGTAATGATGGACCCCCGCTTGGCCCGATGGGGTAGGTGGAAGGCGTAGAAATGGGGGTGAGGATGGCGAAGTTGGTCTAATGGGCCCTGGTGAAAGGGAGATGGGCGAAGGGTTAAGCGGAGGGGTGATGATAGAGGGTATGGTGGGTGGTGGCGAAAGGACTGGTGGTGAGGATGGGAATGCAACGGGCCTGATGGGTGATGCGGAGGGAATAACGAGTGGAGTAGTGGTCAGAACGGCGGGCCTGAGAATGGAGGGGATAGCAGGTGCGGGGGAATGGTTGTGGTGGAAGGCCAAAAGGTGCGTGGGGGTTTCATCATCAAAAGTCCACCCAGCGTTGGGGGTTGGGTGCTGAACAATGTTTACTGGGCCGGTGCCGGCGGCTGCTGTTGTTGTTGCCGAGGAGCGGGTTGATGAACTGGCATGGAATTCTGATGGATCCCAAGGTCCTGCTACTGCTGCTGTTGCTGGGGTTGCAGTTGCTGCGGGGGTTGCTGTTGCTGCTGTTGCCTGGGCGCCGCCTGCTGCGGCCTGGCTTGCCTCTGCTTAATGTCTTCGATCAGCTGGTGCATCTGGGCCCAATCAATCCTCTGGCCCTCGTATAAGTCATACACTAGATCTCTAAACTGATAGCACCGTTCTATCGTGTGCCCGGGCTGCCGATGGTATATGCAATATCGGGACTGATCGGCGGCCGGATTCCAATTCTGACGCTCCGGGGGCAGTTGAATATCACCAGTATACATCAAAGCTGAGAAAATATCGGGCAAAGTCTCACGAAGAGGAGGGTAATGGGTCCTCTTTGGGCTCGGTCGAGCTGGTCCATAAGCGGCAGGTGGAGGAACATTATTATATTGTGGCAGCCGCTGAGGCTGTTGGGGTGGTGGTGGTTGTTGTTGCGGGTATTGGGGAACCTGGAAAGTGGGTTGGGGAACTTGTGGAGTGGCGAACTGGGGGTTGCGTGGAGGCTGAGGGAAGCGAGGTGGGGCGGCGGGGAAACTGAACAGCCTGGACCTACTCATTGATCTGTACTCCCTCAGTGACGGGGCCCTGGGATTTTCTGGTGGTTTTGGGTTTCTGGGCTTCAAATAGGGAATGAATAGGGGAGTCTTTGAATTGGGTTTGTATGAACCGAGCTCTACTGTATAACTGGTGCATATTCAAAATATCATTCATTGCCAAGATATTTCTGAATGTTGGTGTGGCATTGGAGATCAACAATTTAACTTTTTCTTCTTTCGGGATTTGCCCGGGCACACATGAGGCCATCTGCCTCCATCGATCTGCATAGGTTGCAAAGTCCTCTTCCTGCTTCATCTTTTCTGCTACCAGGTCGGTGAAGGAATACTCGGGGCCGACCCGATCTTGGAACCTCTGAATGAACCTCTCCTTGACGGTCTTGAAATTCTCGGCCTCCTCCATAGGCAAAGTATAAAACCATTCCAGGGCGACCCCTTCCAATGATCAGCGAAACAAATAAGCCATAAGGCGATCGTCATGCTGAACTGTGCTGACTCGTAAAGAAACTCCCGAACATGAATGAACGGGTTGCCATTCCCGTCATATTTCCGGTACACGGGGAGCTCGGATTGAAGGAGAAAACGAATGTCCCTGAAGTTAGGAATAGGGACGTCAGCCAAAGATTGCGGGCCAACCCGCTTGTGGAGAAGGTCAATTTGTTGCTGCATGGCAGCCCATTTATCACGAATTTCCTATTCCCGAGATGGAGGAGAAGGAGCTGGAGGAGCAGTACCTGGATACGTAGCCAAAGGAAAAGCCGACTGAGGGGGTAGCCCGTAAGATGGATAATGGGCCAAGGAAGGGCCCACATCTGCATGAGTCAGCTGGGCGGCCCCTGGTTGCAACCGAGTGAAGTCTGCCGGGGCTATAAGGGCCTGCGGCGATGTAGAAACAGTAACATAAGGATCAATGTAAGGAACAGAGGGGATTTGAGACTTCCCCTTATCGAGCGACTGATGGGCCGAGGTAGAAGCCTGGCCCATTTCCATGCTGGAGTAGCGAAGGATCTGAGGATGGGTAGGAGTAAGGTCAATGGGGGCCACAGAGGTGGTCCCAGCAACAGAAGATGTGGTAGCAATAGCATTCGTGCCACGAGAAGGAGCTGAAATCGGGGCGTCGGCCCCCTGCAAGGCTTGCCGGATGAGATGGAGCTGGGTAGGGTCCAGCTGGGCCATCATATTGAGAATTTGATTGGCCGATTCTGATTGGATGGATTTGAAAGAGAGGGTTGGGAACCCTCGCCAAGAATGGTCGGGAGTGGAGGGGCAGTCCCCTCTCCTCCCTGCAGATGGGTGACCCGAGGTGGGTCCTCAAGAAGGCCGCGAGGAAGAGAATCCTCGTGAGACTGAGAGAAATCGTATGACGACATGGGGATGATGAATCGAACAAAGGATTGAAGTAAGAATGGAAATAAGGACTGACCCTAGGGGATGATCCTGAAGGAAAGAAACAACCCCACATACACTAAACAACTAAGACCAGGGCAAACAATCCTAACCAACCAAATCCACAAATCAAACAACAAACATGCAATGGAAGGAAGAGATGAGAGGAGAATCACCCAATTAGACAATCAAGTTATTAAGTGATGCCCGTCAAATTCTTATGAGTTCCTCTTCGAACCTTAGTGGCTTGATTAAAATGTAGATTCACTCAACAACTAGGTGCCTAACTAGGGTAAGAAATGAGGAACTGTGTGACTCTATAGGGATCTCTCACTTGCAGATGCAAACCCTAGACTGGGGTGGATACGGTACAACTTACCCAGCGTCCTTGTGGGAATCCACGGCTCACGGGGGCTTGCGGAGGTCCTCGGCAAGGTCCCCTAGTCGGCTCCAAGGAATATGGAGAAGAGAGGAAACCCTACCTCGGTAGGAATGCAACTACTATGAAAAGCGATGGATGCTCCTATGCGCACTGGAGTGCATGCAAAATCTAGCCTAGCAACTATCAAACAATGGTCAATCAAATATATGAGCAAAAAAAAACAATCATGCAACAATGGTAGGGGAGCAGGGGGAGATCAATAACTAGCACCAAAACTGATAAATCTCATGGAATATGGCAATCAAAATGGACAATGAGTGCACTGCAGCACCAGAAGGACGGTCTGTATGCGACCGCTCAAAAGGACAGATGGTCTGTAAAGGACCGCATAATCCAGGGAGCAATAGAATGACAGAATGCCTGCAGAAATAATCACAGAATACTGGAAATAGGGGACGGTAGAGATGAAGAACGTACCAGAAGAACGGTCTGTAGACAACCACGTAATCTCTTGGACGGATCTCCAGTAGCCGTGCACCTACACTCAGAACAGCGAGAAGCGTACCTGTGCCAGAATGATGGACGGCTAGAAGATGGCCGTTCAGAAGGTTAGACGGTCGGTGGTTGGCCGTTTACGACAGGATGCTGGAGGAGAACTGGCGCTGTTCGCAGGGGAAGGACGGTGGATGATCAGCCGCCCCGGAGGATGGACGGCTCTGGGAGAACTGCTCACGTTCCAGAAGGTAGAAAATGCTCCCGACCTGCAATCACTCCAAGAAGAAAACTAAACAACAAAAGGGGGGTCAGCAACTCACAAGCACGATGGGCACTAGATGTCCCACTGTGATTGTCACAAAAGAAGGGTGTAGATATATTTTCTTCTCTCGAGTCCGTTTCTTCCAAATGTCTTCCTGAACGTCTATCCTACCAACTCCACATGAGAAATGAGTAAAGGCAGAGGAAAAAGGGAAGTGTAACAAACCGTGATCGCCACCAAAGCGCCGAACGTGATGAACACGTCGTGCTTTGGAAAGAGGGGGAGACACTCGCCTGACTGCAGCGCTGGGACGATGAACGGTTTATGGAGGACTGCCTATAGGATGTATGGTCTTACGATAGACTGCCTAAGGGCACTGCAGAAGATGCGGGATGAAGGGCTTCTGGGAGTTGAACGGCTCTGTAGCGACCGTAGGAAGAAGATGGACGGCCCAGCCTGCGCCGCACGTCTTCTTGAACGGACTGTGCAGAACCGCGCAAGACCACCGAGCCAGAAGTCTAAAGGGGTCCAACCTCCACCCTCTCTAGCCGGCCAGAGGGGATGGGCCTTGTGCTAGGGATTGCTGACCTGCAAAAACAACGTGAAAACACACAGAAACAACCCAGATTAGAACTGAATGGTGTAGTAAATGTCAAAATGATAAGGAATGAACGTGACTAAGTGGAAAGGGGGATACCTGGGGGATTTTAAACCCCTAGGGTGGCAAAAACGTGGGTGGATGTGTGCATGGTGATGAGAATGAAGAAGAACGTAGAGCGAAAGCAATGCATGCAATGAAAAGTGACGAAATCAACCAAACATAAAAGACTCAAGACTCGACTACTCCCTGAACCAGAGGCTTGTATGGACGTAGAAAGCCTCCCTCCTTGGTGCTAGGTCGCTCAAGAGTGCGGCAGGGCTTCGCCGTCGACCAAAAATCTCCCCCCTTCTTCAAGTCCGGCTCTTAGGGTCTATTTATAGAGCCTAAAATGCCAGCCCCGAAATTAGGGTTTCCAGTGGCTATTAATCCGAGATATCAAAAGGTAAAGTGAAGATAATATCCTCAGCTTTCGTTAGGATCAAATCTCATCCGATTTGGTTGAGAATCCACGGAGAAAATCGAGGACCAAGTTGAGGGTTTAACCATGGATAAAAGAGATAAAATCTGTTAAAATTCAACAATCGACGAGATGAACGGTCTTACGATAGACCGCTCAACTGGATGGGTGGCCATATACTGGCCGTCCAACCCCATCGGTTGAAATTCAAAAAACATTATTAATAATCCAAATTATCCGTTGAACTGACCGAGACCTTCGCCATTGGACTCTCAGAGATGAACGGCTCATGTGGGACCGTTCAAACGTAGAGCGACCAAAGACAAACCATTTTAGGCCTGTCAGTGATAAATAGATTAATTGGATAATTACCTGAGAAAACCATTGAGCGTAGGACTCTGAGAGATGAGCAGTCAAAACCCATCCGTCCATTAAGTTGAACGGGCAGAATAGGACCGCATAAATGCTTGTCGGTGGAAATTCAGAAAATTAACGAAATTACTCCAAAATACAAGGATGGGTCATGGACAATCGCACCTTGGTTGAGCGACCATGGATGAACCGTACATGCATTTGGGTATTGAAACTCATGGAAAACAAAACCAATCAACCAAAACCAAGGCCCGTTAAGCCTGAAATCAACCCGGACCTAACCAAGGAGGGAGGCGACCCATAAAACTGGCCCAAAACATGCCTGAAGATAGCCCCAACAAGCGATGGACAACTCGAGACATCAACAAATGGGAGTACGAGGAACGACTCAACTTATCGGCAAAAAAACGGGTGTCAACAGCTGGTGATCAGCAGAGTAAGTGCTTGAGGCGTGGCGAGTTGCAGTTCGTGGAATTGCAGCGGTGGTGCATCGAAAGATACTGTGATCGTGATCCGATGAGACACTTGGCGAGTGTTGTCGGAGGAGCTGACTTGACAATGGTAATGGCCTTTCTTGGTGCTAGAGGGTGCTGTTCCCAGCGTGTGCATGATGTTTGAGGTCAGGTCAAGCATGGAGACTGTTGTGCCCCTTAGGCACAAGCATATGATATTTTGTTTTGATGATAGCAACACAGTGACAGTGACAATGACAGTGAGCCATTCATTGTGTTTAGTGTACATGCATTACTGCTAGTCTGTACATCGTCCAGTTGCTCACGATGTCTTGGTTATAGTCTGTACATTCTTCAGGTGCATCATCTCAGCAAGTCTATACATTGGACTTGAGCATATAGGAAGTCTGTACATCGTCCAGTGCATTGCATGCATCGTTCATGAAGTCTATACATTGGACTTGAGCATATAGGAAGTCTGTACATCGTCCAGTGCATTGCATGCATCGTTCATGAAGTTTGTACATCGGACTTGTCTGCATCGGCTAAGTCTATACATCTCCGTCGGTTCATGCATCAATTAGCAAACTCTGTACAGCCTTTTGCATTGCACTTAAAGTCTATACACTGGCAAGTTTGTACATCGGCTTGTTCATGCATTCATCTCAAGTCTGTACATCCACCAGTTGAACTGAGCAAAGTCTATACATCTGATAGTTCAGCTCGAGGCTAAGTCTATACAGCCAGTGCATATGTTAAGTCTATACATTGCAACTTTACCTACGTTCTGAACTGAGCAAGTCTATACACTCCTTATCTTCACCGACGTTCAGTTCAGCAAGTCTGTACATTGGGCTATCATACAAAGTCTATACATCGCCAAGTCTGCACATGCAAGTAAAGTCTGTACAGCGTCTAGCGTCTTACCTTAAAGTCTATGCATCAGCTAGGCAAGTCTGTACACCGCATCGTCTCATGCAGTGTCTCATGCAAGTCTATACATTCTTGGCAGCTCAGCGTCTCACTTAGCGTCTTATGCAAAGTCTGTACATCGGTGAAGTCTGCACATCCACTGTCTCACTTAGCGTCTTATGCAAAGTATGTACATCGGTGAAGTCTGTACATCGGGCGCCTCATTCGTAAAGTATGTACATTGAGCGTCTCATGTTGCGTCTCATTCGTCAAGTCTATACAACGGCTTGTGCGCTTCATAACGCCAAGTCTATACAACGGCTTGTGCGGTTCATTTTATAAAGTATATACATCCATTTGTAATGTTCATACTTTGCATGATGCATTCTACATTACACACTTCAAAGCCTGTACATCATGGTCGCATGCATCTAAGTCCATACACTGCTTGGTGACCTGCATGTGGACTCATTATCATTGTGCATAGTTTGCTTGATGCATTCTGCATTACACAATGCAAAGTCCATACATTGCAAAGTCTACACACTGCATCGGTGAGCTGCATACACTGCATCAAGTCTATACAACGTCTGCACATTACATACTATAAAGTCTGTACAAGGTGTCGACATTAAACTTATAAGTTTCTCTCTGTCTGACAGGTACTGTTCGTGGAGCTTAATGAAGGCACGTGATCTGAGGTTGGCACCTGGCACGTGATCCGAGGCTGGAAGGGCTGACAGGATGCTGCCACGTGGACTGAGGCTTCTGGGCTGGAAATGTGGAAGACGCCCTATCTGCTTCCTGCTGTTCTATATATATGAAGCCTCTTCCATCAGAAGGAGGCTGATCGAAGTAGAAGCAGAGGATAGCCTGCACGATCCAGTGTGAAGAGAAGAAGAAGAAAAAGAGAGAGAAGAGAAGAGCAGAGTGTGAAAGCAGAAGAGAAAGAAGAGAAAGAGAGAAGCAGCAGAAGAGAAAGAAGAGAGAGAGAGAGAAGGATTTCATTCCTCAGATCTTTGGTTCAAAACCAGATCTGAGTTTGCTCATTGTTTGAGCTTCATTCCCTGCAGGGATACATTTCATGCTTCATTGTTTACAGCTTTTCGTTGCTGTGGTTTTCTATCTTCTTGTTTTCTTTTAAACCCTTTGTTCAAGCTGTTTGTCAGCGGAGCAAGCTATGTTGCTCAGCATTTGTAGTGGAGGATTCTACTGGATGGCTAAGCTGTATTACCCGGAGGTTTGCAGAGGTGGACTCCTCTGGATAGCAAGCTGTGATGCTCAGCGGGATAGCAAGCTGTGAGGCTCTTGATTTTCGCAGTTCTGAGCGTTAGATTTTAATTGGGCAAAGTTTTTAAAGGGGCGATTCATTCACCCCCCCTCTGAATCGAACGCACCGAACCCAACACTTGGTATCAGAGCGGGTGTCTGCATAGAGGGTCCAACAACCTGCAGATACGATCCTGCTGTATTCGGTGCTATTTCACTTCTGATATATTTCTTGTCGATTGTTTTGTGCGCTGTTGTTTGCTATCTGTTGAAATGGCTCATACGCCAATTTTCAAAGGTAATGATCTTGATCTATGGCTGAAGAACTTACATTGGTATGTTAGATCGACTGATCCTGAACTTTGGAAGGTAATGGTCGACGGTCCACACAAATTATCAAAAGATAAATCTAGATGGACCGATAAGGATATATTGAAAGACTCTGTCAACTCTAGAGCATTAGAGTTAATGAAAGCATCACTTGACAGAGGTCTAATCTCATGTGTTTCTTCTTGCAGGACTGCCAAAGAGATTTTAGTGAAACTGAAGCTAGCCAGGAATCGCAACACATGTCTGATGGTGGACGATCATGGACAGCAAGAAGAAAATGAAGAGGAAGATGAAGATGAGGTACCTTCTGAATTTGATAATTATGATATGGATGATTGGATTGTAGCATATAATGATTTGCTTGATTATTGCCAAAAGTTGAAAAAATGAAATAAATCTCTAAAAAGGAAGTTGAATGTTAATTCTGGAGGTGAGGATATGGTAATTCTGAAGACAGAAAATGAGATATTCAGAAGACAACTAAAAGAGTTTGACTCTACTACTTCAGATCTAGATCATTTGAAATCTGAGAAAGAAATGCTTATCAAACAAATTGGTTTACACAAAAAGGAAAATCAAAAGCTTGCTTGTGAAATTGTTGAACTAAAAGAAAAACTTAGCTTAATTGATGATGATCAGCTCATGATAATAATGTAGTTCAGAATGAAAAATTGCTAAAAGATTTAGAGTGTGTTAGCTCTGAATTGAATGTCTTAAAATCTGAGAATGAATGTCTTAGGAAACAGAGTTCAAAAGTCAATGCTGAAATCACATGTGAATCTGTTTGCAAGGATTGCTCATGTCTGAAAGAAGTTAACGAGAGTCTTCAATTTTATCTTGAATGGTATAAGGATCTAGTTGCCTCACTAAGAAATGAGAATAATGAATTGCTCAATAAAAGTTTGAAAGATGAACAGAGAGAAGAAGCTCTAATAGAACAGCTAAGTTACATTACTAATGACGAAAATTCTTCTGAACAAATCCAAAATTTGAAATCTGAGAACAAAAGGCTAAAGAAAAAGATTCAACAATGCAAATCTGAAGTCACTTGTGATATTTGTCCTACACTGAAACAGTCTTATGAGACATGCTTAATAGATGTTCAGAACTTTAAGGAACAAAATGGTTCTCTAAAATCTGAAATTGTTAAAGTTCAAAAGGATAATGAAGATCTCAAGGCTAGTCTGAATAAAATCAACAAGGAAGCAATGCATATTTCTTCTGTAGAGTCAAGCTGTAACATGTGCTCAGTTCTGCGTGAACGCAATGAGGAACTCTATAGTGAAAATGAACGGCTCAATAAACAAATTGCTTCGTTCAAAGAGGATCACAAAAATCTGATTGCTGAGAAAATTAAAGTGGAAGAAAGACAAAAGGAACTGGTTGAGGAATTGAAACTGTTGTCTAGAAATGAAGAATGTGATGAAGAAATAAAGAATTTGCATGAGAAAATTAAAGAGCTAAATGAACAAAATAAGAAACTCATGGGCTTAAACACTGTTGCATCTGAAAAATGGTTAATCCTTGAGAAAGAGAATGCAGCTAAGAAAGAAATCTAATCTGAGAAGGAAGAAAAATTGAAACAGGAATTAGAAGTGGTCAAAAACCTGAATGATGCTATGCAGAGATAGATTCTCTTATGTGAAGAAGATTTGATAAATTCTGAACTCAAAATCTCCTCTTTGCAATCTGAAGTAAATGAACTTGTTCTCTCCATGCCTAAATCTGTCAAGGGAAAAGAGAAAATGAATGCTCCTTTATGTGATAAAGTCACTAAATCTAATGGAGAGGAAGGATGCAATTCTCAAGTTGAAAATTTTGTTAAGAAAAACCTGTACACCACCTTTGTTTGCAGCTCTGACATTGCAAGCTGCTCTGAGCCTCTTGAAATATCTACATCTTCAATTTTTCAATTCAAGGCTCAGAAAAATGTAAAACAAACAAAAGCTGTGAACAAGGGTACACAATTGAACAAGAAAGGGAAGAAAAATAAGGTCAAAAATGTCCCTTCTTGTGCCCTAAAATCTGACAACTCTGTGGTATCTGATGGATCAATGCATACTGCTCATAACTCACCCACTAATTCGTATGCATCTGATAAGAGTGTCTCATGCCATTACTGTGGCAAGGTAGGCCATGGAATGGATGATTGAAGAATATTGGCAAATGATGAGCATGCAAGTAAAGCAATGCACTCTAAGAATTCATCCATTAGAAACCATGCCCCTAGGAAATCTGATGCTTCATGCTATTACTGTGGTAGGTATTGTCACTTAATGAACGAGTGCTATGCTATGAAATCTGATGATAGGATGCATGCTAGATACACTGCAAATCATCATGGGCACAAAAGAAACAAACTCACGTCTAACCAGCATATCACTTGTTTCAATTGCAACAAGCCAGGTCATAAGGCTGTTGAGTGTTGGTCAGGGAATTATAGGAATAATTCTGGATCTAGAAGTAAGCATGTTAGGTGTTTTGAATGTGGAAAGTATGGCCATACAGTCAAGGACTGTTGGCATATTCAGAAGAATTATGTTAACCCCCACGCTATCAAATTCCCTGCAAAATAATTTGCGAAATTTGCATGTTTTGAATGTGGTAAGCTAGGCCACAAAACTGCCAACTGTTGGCTGGCTGATCATGGAAAGGAAAATTTTCATGTTAATGAAAGAAACAATCATGCTCATACACATAATTTTCATACTCATGTGCATGCACATGGGCATCATGTTTATGCTAATATGAATAATAAAAATAAAAATTCTGTGGCTTCATGTTATTATTGTGGAAAACTTAGACATTCTATGTTTGATTGTCTTCTGATGGAATATGATGACCATGTTGCTAAGAAATTATTTAGAACACCTGTCAGGACTAACGCAGGACCCAAAGCTGGTTGGGTCCCTGCAGGATCAAGTTGATTAACATGCTACAGGTGTGCCTTGGTATGAAAAAGAGGGGTAAATAAACCAAGGCACTCTAAAAGGAAAACCCCAGGATTCTACTCTTCAGGTCAGTTCTGAACACTGTTTAAATTCCATCATCTGAAAATTACTTGTTTGAGATGGTTGAGCATCCTATTGATCTGATTTGTGTTTAATTGAAACTTTCTGAAAATTTGAAATAAACTTGATGCATTTGATAGTTTCTCTCTCTGATTGAACAAGCATGAATTCTCCTTGAGCATAAATTTTAAAATCATGTGCAGTGCCTTAATTGCATATCATGCACCTTGTCAGGAGGAGTTTGACTATTGCTTGCATTTGAAGAGTAGTGCATGTCATAAAATTTGAAAAACCTAAAAGGATTTTCCCATTGCATCTAGATAGGGGGAGCATTCCTATTTGATTACTTCTTCACCTCTTGAACTCCTTCTGTCTACCAATCTGATCCATTCTCTTGGCAAATATGAATTCACTGCTGTCTCCACTTGTGTAGCTGTTCTGTATGTACTCCAGACTCAGCTATTGATTTCTAATGTTCAACCCTCGTCTCATCATGATTGATTTCTACTATTCTCTCAATAAAAATGCTGTGTTGACTCCACTGATTTGCTGCAATGTCAATGTTGATTCATCTGAATGAGGAAAGATTTTAGTCAGTGCACCCTAATCATAAATCAGAAATATTCTGAAAAGAAGAATCTTCTATTATACTGGCTTAAGAATGTCTGATGAATCAAATTGATTTAAGACTAATGTATTCATTAAGTTTTGATCTAAAAGACTTGAAAGTATCTGAATCATTTGTTTAATAAATCTTAACCAACTATCTCATGAAATTTCATGCAAAACCTTCTGAAATCTGAAAATTTAAAAACCATGGCTCTCCTTAGATTAAGATACATGTAGTTGGTATTGTTCTTAAACTTTTCAAGTGATCTGAGAAATGTCTGTATAATCTGAAAATACTTGAAAGAAATCTTGGTCAGAGCAATGATTTTGGTCACAGAGAAACTGGGTTCTCTATCAAAGAAATAGAGCAAGCCCATGTCATGAAGTGCCATAGTTACCTCTCTTATAAAAAATGTTTGAAAATCTGGCAGAGCAATGGCATGGTTGTGTTGAGTAACTGGGGATTCTGGCATCTGATCAAGGTGTCTCCTCATGTAAAAAGACACTCCAAATTGCTAACTCTGTTCTCTTTGAGAGGCAATATGGTTGTCACACTGAGTAACTGGGTCGCTTCACCTAAGACGTGTTGTGCCTCACGTAAAAAGGTGTTAACTTAACCAAACTTGCTCAAGAAATAAGTGCTGATCAATAGGAAATTTTGAAAAACTAAAGACAAGTTCAGACACATTTATCTCTGTTTAATCTCAATACTATCTTGTGTAACTTCCAAAGGAGTCATTGAATTTTAATTAAGTAAGATGGAGGGAGATTAAACATGAATATCAGATGAGTTTTTGTTTGGTTCATTTCTATTAAAAGATGTTTCATATATGAGTATTGAATTTTTCTGATAAACTTTGGATTCATCATTCTTAAATCTTGATAGTAAGTTGAAGATCATTCATAATCTATTATAATTGAAGAGTTTGAAATCCGTTTATCAAGATTTATGAATTTGGTGTGCTGATAAAAAAACCTTCTTCCTCATCTATTCATCGGCATCTGAATCTAATGCAATGTGCTTACAGATTGAGGTATTGCTTGATTATCCTTTGGTTTCAGCCTTCAGAACTTTTCTGATCTCTATTCTCAAAGGGGGAGAAATAATTCAGGGGGAGTTATTCATTCAGGGGGCTATCTGTATGTATACTGCACCTTGCACTCTTGTTTTTCTTTCTTTTTGATCATGTCAAAGGGGGAGAAATTTAAATTGGTGACTCACTGTCACTTTGTTGCCATCATCAAAAAGGGGGAGAATGTTGTGCCCCTTAGGCACAAGCATATGATATTTTGTTTTGATGATAGCAACACAGTGACAGTGACAATGACAGTGAGCCATTCATTGTGTTTAGTGTACATGCATTACTGCTAGTCTGTACATCGTCCAGTTGCTCACGATGTCTTGGTTAAAGTCTGTATATGCTTCAGGTGCATCATCTCAGCAAGTCTATACATTGGACTTAAGCATATAGGGACTCTGTACATCATCTAGTGCATTGCATGCATCGTTCATGAAGTCTATACATTAGGCTTGAGCATATAGGAAGTCTGTACATCGTCTAGTGCATTGCATGCATCGTTCATGAAGTCTGTACATCGGACTTGTCTGCATCGGCTAAGTCTATACATCCCCGTCGATTCATGCATCAATTAGCAATGTCGGTACAGCCTTTTGCATTGCACTTAAAGTCTATACACTGGCAAGTTTGTACATCGGCTTGTTCATGCATTCATCTCAAGTCTGTACATCCACTAGCTGAACTGAGCAAAGTCTATACATCCAATAGTTCAGCTCGAGGCTAAGTCTGTACAGCCAGTGCATATGTTAAGTCTATACATTGCAACTTTACCTACGTTCTGAACTGAGCAAGTCTATACACTCCTTATCTTCACCTACGTTTAGTTCAGCAAGTCTATACATTGGGCTATCACACAAAGTCTATACATCACCAAGTCTGCACATGCAAGTAAAGTCTGTACAGCGTCTAGCGTCTTACCTTAAAGTCTATGCATCGGCCAGGCAAGTTTGTACATCACATCATCTCATGCAGTGTCTCATGCAAGTCTATACATTCTTGGCAGTTCAGCGTCTCACTTAGCGTCTTATGCAAAGTCTGTACATCGGTGAAGTCTGCACATCCACCGTCTCACTTAGCGTCTTATGCAAAGTATGTACATCGGTGAAGTCTGTACATCGGGCGCCTCATTCGTAAAGTCTGTACATTGAGCGTCTCATGTTGCGTCTCATTCGTCAAGTCTATATAACGGCTTGTGCGCTTCATAACGCCAAGTCTATACAACGGCTTGTGCGGTTCATTTTATAAAGTCTATACATCCATTTGTAATGTTCATACTTTGCTTGATGCATTCTGCATTACACACTTCAAAGCCTGTACATCATGGTCGCATGCATCTAAGTCCATACACTGCTAGGTGACCTACATGTGGACTCATTATCATTGTGCATAGTTTGCTTGATGCATTCTGCATTACACATTGCAAAGTCCATACATTGCAAAGTCTACACACTGCATCGGTGAGCTGCATACACTGCATCAAGTCTATACAACGTCTGCACATTACATACTATAAAGTCTGTACAAGGTGTCGACATTAAACTGATAAGTTTCTCTCTGTCTCATAGGTATTGTTCGTGGAGCTTAATGAAGGCACGTGATCTGAGGTTGGCACCTGGCACGTGATCCGAGGCTGGAAGGGCTGACAGGATGCTGCCACGTGGACTGAGGCTTCTGGGCGGGAAATGTGGAAGACGCCCTATCTGCTTCCTGTTGTTCTATATATATGAAGCCTCTTCCATCAGAAGGAGGCTGATCGAAGTAGAAGCAGAGGATAGCATGCAGGATCCAGTGTAAAGAGAAGAAGAAGAAAAAGAGAGAGAAGAGAAGAGCAGAGTGTGAAAGCAGAAGAGAACGAAGAGAAAGAGTGAAGCAGCAGAAGAGAAAGAAGAGAGAGAGAGAAGGATTCGTTCCTCAGATCTTTGGTTCAAAACCAGATCTGAGTTTGCTCATTGTTTGAGCTTCATTCCCTGCAGGGATACATTTCGTGCTTCATTGTTTACAGCTTTTCGTTGCTGTGGTTTTCTATCTTCTTGTTTTCTTTTAAACCCTTTGTTCAAGCTGTTTGTCAGCGGAGCAAGCTATGTTGCTCAGCATTTGTAGTGGAGGATTCTACTGGATGGCTAAGCTGTATTACCCGGAGGTTTGCAGAGGTGGACTCCTCTGGATAGCAAGCTGTGATGCTCAGCGGGATAGCAAGCTGTGAGGCTCTTGATTTTCGCAGTTCTGAGCGTTAGATTTTAATTGGGCAAAGTTTTTAAAGGGGCGATTCATTCACCCCCCCTCTGAATCGAACGCACCGAACCCAACAGAGACCTTCCGTTTGGTCAAAGGTATGTCAGTTTCTCCTTTGGTCGGAGAGATCGCATTTTGCCAAGTTCGTCATCTTGCATCATGTGTTCGGATTGGTTGGCCCCTCCTGTGTGCCATGAAGTCCGTACGAGACGTGTTCGGTGTTTTGGCAATGAGGTTGCCTGTGAGAAGTGTTGCCCATTCCCTTGAGGCTTGAGGGTGTTGGCGCTATTCCTAAAGTATGTGTGGCATTTGGGCAGTGCTTGTAAAGATCCTTGGCTGGTGTTGTGGTTCTCGATGTGTTGGATCAGAGTCTGCGGAGTTGCAGAGGATTGCCAGATTTGGAGAGAGAATCTATGCTCTGGGTTCGAGGTAATGAAGCTTTTCCTCACCTTATTTTTCTGGTGTTAGCCAGCCGAGTTGAGGATTGTCGGGATGGTGGATCCCGAGTTTTCATGATGGCTGTGAGCGTGGATCAGAGTGCGAAGTGGAAGCCTGGTGGGCCCATAACCCATAGGTTCTGGATTGTAGCATTAGTTGCTACGGGTGGATTCCCAAGGATTTGTGAAGAGCATCGGAGGATTGGTTCCTCGGTGTGAGACCATCTCGAGCTGAGTGAGACATGTTGGTTGCCGTGCCATTGCTTGGAGGCATTGTGGCTTGTGGCACTGGTAGGTGGAGAGTTGGGGAAATATGTGGGCAAATGTGCCGCATAAGTACCCCGTTCATTGATTGGAAGCCGTGTCAGGTGTTTGGGTTCTAGACCTTGATAAGGTTGCTAAGGTATCGCCTGATAGTGGTCAAGGATACGAATTTAGAGTCGGTGGCTTGGTGCTTGACTTGTGTTGGAAGTTGTGTCCTCAGATAAGCTCATGGTTCTTGAGGAGTGATCTTTGAGAGATTGTGAGCCCCAGTTGGTAGCTATGAGCGCCTGGTAATGCTAGCTGTGTGATCGGCTATGGTAGGGTCTGTATTGTCAAGAGGCCCTATTGAGTCCGAAAGTTTTAGAATGATGTGGAAGAGGACTCATCAGTGGTAGAGTTTGCGAGGTTTGGGGACTCGTGTGTGTTGTGCCCCTTGTGCTTTGATGATTATGTGGTGTTTTAATGATAGCAACATAAATGAGTCACCATATTATTTTGCTAAGAACATCACATTGAGTGATAGCAACATGAATGCATATGACTGATTCATACTGTGGAGAATGCATGAGTGTGTTATATCTGATCTGTTCTGTGGAGAATGCATGAGTGTGCTAGCTCTGTGGGTCGACCCCCTTCTTAGATGGGTCGACCCCCCTCAAGTCTTTTCATCAGATTCACATGTCTATACATCTCATAAGTAGTTCAGATGGCATCAACCCATTGAGTCCACGAGGTTGACGCAGCCTTGAAATGCCTCAGATGGCTTTGAAGATAAGGCTGGATGCGTTGACGCATGGGGTCACTGCGTCGACCCACTGAACTGACCCAGATCTAACTTCACATCAGGGTGAACTGCTGCGTCGATGCTGTCACGCTGTAGCGTCTCTATGCATTTCTGAAGTCTACACATTTGTTTAATTACACGCCACTGTGTTGAGAAAGTCTACACATCAGATTGCCTTGCTTCATGCATAAGTCTATACATCGGCTGTTCATCACACACAATAGTCTGAACATCGTTCATGAAGTCTGTACAGCCATTGCTTAAGGCAAGTCTGTACATTGAGTTGAATGCTGGCTAAGTCTGCACATCATCTGTCTTACTTAGAGTCTCATGCATAACATGAAGTCTATTGATCGCACAGCATTCAAGTCTGTACATCGTGCATCTAGTGTTTCGAAGTCTATACATTGTTGCATGTTGTGTCTGTCTAAGTCTTCACAGTGCTTCTTCATGCATTGAAGTCTGCACATTGCTGCACGCTCATCAAGTCCATACACTGGCATGTCTTTACATTGCCTAGTCTAGACACTGGCTGCTGAATGTTCTTCAAAGTCTGCACATTGCATTACACTTCAGCAAGTCTGTACAGCGGTTGCCTTCATATAGGAAGTCTGTACATTCGCCACCATGCATAAGTCTATACATTACTGCATTGCTTGCATTTGTAAAGTCTATACATTGGCTGTTGTCCTGCAGCGTCAACACAAGTCCATACATTGCATCGTTGTGTTAAGTCTATACATTCACATTGTCTGCATGTCTGCAGGCTAAAGTCTGTACAGAGTCTGTGTTTGTTTGACCAGCAAGTCTGCACAACGTCCATCTCATCTAGCATCTAAGGCAATGTCTATACACTGGACTTGAAGTCTGTACATTGAGCGTCTCATGCAAGTCTATACAACGCATCAGACTAAGTCTGTACATTGAGTGTCTCATTGAGCGTCTCATGTAAGTCTATACAATGCATCAGCAAGTATGTACATTGGACTGTGTTAGGCAAAGTCTGTACATCGGACTGTTTCAAGTGAAGTCTGTACAGCGTCATGCATCATTCTTCAAAGTCCATACACTGCACTGTTGCTTGCTCGAGGTGAAGTCTGTACATCCATCAGTGAACTTCGAAGTCTATACACTGGGATCTTTACCTATGTTCAGTTCTACAAGTCTATACATTGTGAATGTCTATACATTCGATTGCCTTGCATTTCATCAAGTCTGTACAGCCTTTCCTTTGGCAAGTCTGTACATCGCTCATGAAGTCTGAACAATGAGCAAGTCTGTACATCGGACTAGTCTGCATCGGCTAAGTCCATACATTGTCCAGTGCATTGCATGCATCATTCATGAAGTCTATACATGCTGCTGCTTAACATTCACTGAGTCTATACAATGCCACAGTCCTGCATGCGTGAAGTATGTACAAGGCCAAAGCACTGCATATATGTAGTCTGTACATGGCATTGTTCTGCTTTCACCAAGTCTATATAATGCCATAGCCACGCATTCATAAATTTTGAACATTGCATCATGAAGTCTGTACATCGCTTCTGCAGTGCCTTCATCATGTCTATACATTGAGGTCGCATGCTGGGATTCAAAGTCTACACATTGCAATGTCTACACACTGCACATTACTCCCTACAGAGTCTGTACAAGGTTTGTTGTATTAAACTGATAAGTTCCTTTCGACTGACTGACAGGGACTAAAGTGCAAAGATGAAGGATGGGCACGTGATCCGAGGATAAGGGGAGTGATCAGATTGTGACACGTGTACTGAAAGCCTACTGGATGCTGCCACGTGGCCCAAGGCTTTTGGGCGGGAGATGTGGAAGACACACGCCCTATCTGCTTCCTACTGCTCTATATATATGAAGCCTCTTCCATCAGAAGTAGGCTGATCGACTGAAGCAGAGGATAGCCTGCATGATCCTGTGAGAAAGAAAAGAGAAGCAGAAGAAGCAGAGAAGAAGAAGAGAAAGAGAGAGATAGAGAGCTGGAGCAGAGTGTGAAGAGAAGAAGAAGAAAGAGAGAGAGAAGAGAAGAACAGAGAAGATCGTTCCTTCTGGAAGTTGGATCAGATCCACTCCAGTCAGCTCTTTAAGAGCCACATTTGTGCTTTCATTATTTACAGCTTTCAGTCGCTGTTGCTACTTGCTTCTTGTTTTCGTTTATACCTTTCTTCAAGCTGTTTGTCAGCGGAGCAAGCTGTGTTGCTCAGCATTTGCAGTGGAGGATTTCACTAGACGGCTAAGCTGTAATGCCCAGTGGAGCAAGCTGTGAAGCTCAGCAGGCGAGGAGGATTCCTGGGACAGCAAGCTGTGAGGCTCAGCGGATTGTATGGCAAGCTGTGATGCCCAGCAGTTCAAGCTGTGAGTCAGCGGAATCCACACTCGGGTTTGAGTGTGGGGTGGATGTAGGTCTGTAGGACCGAACCACCTAAAAATCATTATGCAGTGGTTTGATCTCTTTGTGGGTTTGCCGCTAGATGAATGCATAGGGTCGATATGGTTTGATTTTCTATATGTGTTCATTTCATTGCTGCGCACACTATATGTTTGATTGTGGTATTGAGAGTTCGTTAACATTGTTCCTAAGTCACTAGTTAGTTCATCTATAAGCATTTCAGTTGTCTTAATAAATCTGATTTCCGCAATTGCTTATTGGGCTTCTGGTTGTATTTGGAAGAATTTCTTAATTGGGCGAAGTTTTTAAAGGGTATATTCATTCACCCCTCCTCTGAATACATAGCACCGAACCCAACACTTGGTATCAGAGCGGGTCTCTGACTGAACAGATCTAACAATCTGCAGAGGATCCTGCTAGTCTTTGGTGCATTTCAGAGTATGCTTCTTGTGTTCTGTGTTTTGTTTCATCGGTTGTGTGTCTTGAGTTGTCCATCAGATTTCAGTGCATTTATCACTTCTCGATGGCTCATCCACCCGTCTTTGATGGTTCTAATTTCAAATAGTGGCACAGTGCTTTCCGTGCTCATGTTAAATCTGTTGATCCAGACCTATGGAAAGTGATTTCACATGGTCCACATAAACTACCAAAAGATCAGTCCAAATGGACTAACAAGCATCGATCTATGCGTGCAGAAAATCAGAAAGCACTGGAGTTAATGAAGGCCGCGACTAATCGAGCTCTTCATTCATGTTTCCTTGATTGCAGATCTGCAAGGGATATATTGGAGATGATAAAGAAAGTCGGGAAAGAAAATCAAACAAGCTGCATGATGGCTCGAGGGAGTGAACCAAGTAGCAATGAAGATGAAGAACAGGATGATGATCATGTTAGGGTGCTAGGCCCGGATACAGAGGGGGGTGAATGTATCCTTCTACAGAATATGGCCAAATTAAAACTAGGATGCTAGAGAAAGACACAGGATAGAACTAATTCATTTCAACTCAATTACAAACTCATGGGCGTGCCTATCCAAGCATCTAGCGGAAGCAATCAATCAATCAAGCCACTGCACAAGAGATTTTAGGTGGTTCGGTCCACAGACCTACATCCACCCCTCACTCCCAACTGGAGTGAGGCTTCACTAGCAAATGCTAGAACCAAGCAGACTCAGTCTTCAAACAGTTGCTGCCACACAGCTTGACCAGGGGAACAGCCTCCCCTCTTCCTCCCAACCGGAGGGACACCCAAGTGACTCCCAGCCAGTTGGAAACTAGAGGTCGAAGACCTCTCTTCCTCCAGACCAGGAGGGACCACTGGACTTGCAACCACAAGTCCAGAACCGGAGGACTAGCCTCCCTTCCTCTAACCAGAGGGTAACCCACAAGTGACAACCTGTCACTTGCAACCTGGAGATCAGATCTCCCTTCTCCTGAACCAACAGGAGGAACCCGACCCCCAACAGGGCAATCGGAAGAACAAAGATGATCAGAAAATAAAGAAAAAACAATAAAGGAAAATAACACAGCAATCAAAAAGCTGTAAAAGATGAAATGTACAATGTGGCTCTCAACGGAGCTGACTGGCCTGGATCTGATCCACGGTCCAGTGAAGACAAATCTTCAAGCATCTTCTTCCTTCTTCTCCACGAGCTCTCTCGCTCACTCTCTTTCTGTCTTTCTTTCTTTTCTGCTCTCCAAATCTCTCAATCTCTATCTCTCTTTCTTTCTCTTCTACTCTCCTAATCTCTCACTCACTGCTCTCTCTTCACGGCTTCTCTCTTCTATCTCTTCTTCCTCTCTTTTCCTTCTTTTTCTCTTTTTCTGGATCGAAGGGCTTTCTGCTCTTTAGGCTTCTGCTTCGATCAACCTTCATCTGAAGATGAAGGATTCATTATATACCAGCAGCAGTAGCAGCAGGGCGCGTGTGGCTTCCACAGTTCCCGCCCTAAGAATTCGGACCACGTGGCAGCATCCAGTAGGCTGTCAGACCACGTGTCCTCATCTGGGCACTCTCCTTATCCTCGGATCACGTGCCCAGCACCAGTACGCTCAGCAACTGGAGTTAGATGGCGTCAACTCACTTGCTCCAAAGGGTTGACGCAGCCATCATAGATCTTCAACCTTTTTAACCGCTGCGTCGACTCCATCAGCCTGCTGCGTTGACGCAACGGTATCGGCAGTCCAGTGATCAAGCCTTCAACATATGGGCGTGCTGCGTTGACGTATTGAAGGCACCCAGAGATAGGTCGTCCCTTTCTTGGACTGCTGCGTCGACGCTGCCAGTTGGTGGCGTTGACGCACGAACGTGTACATTTCTATACTGGCATCTCTTAAGCCGCTGCGTCGACGCTGCTTGTTGATGGCGTTGACGCAGTGGAAGATTTCGTGAAGGCTTCATCGCTTGTAAGAGTCTCTACTACTTTAACTGCTGCGTCGACGCTGCTTGCTTGTGGCGTTGACGCAATAGAAGAAATCGTGAAAGCTTTGTCTACTGATGCGTGGACGCTCTAGGCTTCAGGCGTCGACCCTGTTCCCTTCTGCAAGAAATGAAGTGTATAGACTTAGTGTTAACGTGAAGCATTGTATAGACTTCAGAGATCAATATAGCAAGTGTGTACATAGTGAGGGAGTGTATAGACTTAGCAGTCTAGGTCTCTAACAACGAGTGTATAGACTTGCAACTCTTCATGAGATCTCAGTGTATAGACTTAACCAATGTATATAGTTGAAGATCTAACAATCGAGTGTATAGAGTTAGTTATGTGAGCATGCGTTGTATAGACTTCACACAAGAAGACAAACAGGCTGTACGGACTTGGAGAGTTGAATCCAGTGTACAGACTTGTTGATATCAAACGAAGAGCTTCCAGTGTATGGACTTTGCAGTGCAAACAACAATGTATAGACTTAGAGAAATGAAGTCTAGTGTATAGACTTGGAGAATTACAGTCGAGTGTATAGACTTGGAGAACTGAAGTCTAGTGTATAGACTTGGAGAACTGGAGTCTAGTGTATAGACTTCATCAAATGAAGAGCTTCAAGTGTATGGACTTTGCAATGCAAACAACAGTGTATAGACTTTGTTAAGAAGGTGCCCGATGTACAGACTTGAAGAAGATATGCCAATGTACAGACTAAATGGATCCAGCTGATGTATAGACTTTGTGCCCAAGCTATCAATGCTCTGATGCGTCCACTCCACTTGAACGTTGCATTGACGCTTCCATTTGATGGCGTTGACGCAATGAGCACCCTGCAACCCCTTTGAACTATTAAACAGTTATTAGGAGGTTAAGTGTCTATATCCAAAATCTTACTGTTGTCATCATCAAAACCAGGAGTACAACAATCTCCCCCTTTTTGATGATGACAACCCCCAAACTGTTTTAATGACATCTGCGATCACACAAGGTTAGCATCAACCAAACGCATGGTTACTTGTCAGTTGAACAAAAAAATTATGAGTCACAAAAATGAAAGTATATGCTATCATTCATTAACAAAACTCAGCATTCATTAGCAAAATTCAGCAGTCATTAACAAAATTTAGCAGCTCATTAAGCTCTCCCCCTTTGTCATCATCATGAAAGGGGGTGCATGTAGAAAACATAGGTTAAGATGGGAAGAAGCGATTGTAACACCTGGCAGAAGATGGTTGTTGTTGCTGACGAGAAGATTGTCCTTGAGTGCCTGGAGGTGTCTGGTGAGATGGCTGTCCTGAAGTAGAATGGTCCCTAGTTAGAAGGTCTCTGATCTCTTGAGAAAGTTCGCTTAGCTGATGACTTAGAGTGTTGCGAACATTGCCAATTTCAGTGACAGAATCTTTATCGTGGAGTGTGTTCTCAAGTGACTGGATGTTGGCTATTACTTTGTCAATCTTCTCTAGCACAACTTTGAGGAATGGAGGGATTGCACTGACAGGACCTTTGATTGTTTCTAGCCCTATCTTCAGATCATAGCACAGATCAATAATTTTGGCAAAAGAGGAAAGGGTTGAACCTTGTTGATTGTGCATCTCTTGTACCAGAGTGGCAAGTTTGTCAAGGAGGGATGATATCTGTTTCAAGACTGACCTTGTTGCTTGGTCAGACACCATCTTGGTGAGTAAGAAATTTCGCCACTCACATAAAATTGAAGTTTCAAAATTCACAATCCGAGCAGTCAGCTTGTTAAAATGAAGGGTTGTGAACTCCACCAACTTGTCCATCTTGGCCTCCTGACGCTTCATCATCATAGTCATGTTCACTAACATCTCTTCAATAGTTGCTGGGGGTGGAGCTGCATCAGAAGTTGGAGAGGTTCTTCTATAAACTTTAATGGCTCCAGACGTAGATGGTTCTACTGTAGGTACAGAGCCACTCGGTTCCGCAGAAGCCTCAAAAACTTGCTCTCCTCTCATGGAGTTGTCCTCTGGCATGTCTTCATTCACCACAGATGGAATCGGTATTTCTGCTCTGTGCACTTGACCATCATCTATAGTGGCTGATCTTGATGCCTGATCGATCTCTGATGGAGCTGATTTCTGACTAGGAAGGGTTCTGACAACCTTACCATCAACGACCTCAAAACCCATAAACTTTTGAATATAAGAAAGTGTGTACACATTCCCTCGAGGGATGATAATTTTCTTCTCAGAGCCAAAGTCTACACCAACTTTCCAAAAAATAGCAGTTAATGGGGCGGCATAAGGAAGGGTTCTGGACTGAGATAGACAAGACCCCATTGTTTGAATAGCTACATCCGGCAGGGAAATCTGTATTCTCTTCAGCATACAGTATAGAAGAAATCTTTGCATCTCTGTCACCCTTTCTCTTCCACTGCTCTGTGGTGTGATCATGGAGGTGCAAATGTGGTGGAGCAGTCTATTTAGCGAAGGGAAATGATTGGCTTTGAGACTGCCTAGGTAGGTCTCCCTGACATCGGAGAGATTACTGGGTTTCTCAGTCAAGAGCTCATACGCTTCATGCGCATCATACTCAAAATCATGCAGCTGAACTCCTACTTTAGGAACCTTCCATGCTCTGGCAAGCAGCTTATCTGTTATTTCGAACCTTACACCTCTAACACTGGATGTGAGTTTTGGAACAGAAGGTTCATATTTTAAGTTCTGGTAGAACTCTCTGACCAAGGTGGGGTAGTAAGTCTTGTGTGTTGAGACAAACGACCACCAGCCCTGATGGTCCAGTGTAGGAAACAGCTGAGGAAAAACTTCGAGCATATGATGATCAGTAGCATCAACGTACCGGGAAATAAGAACCTTCAGAGGTTCTTCCATGGTGACTGTACGCGAGCTACCGGCATCTTTCTGACCGGTTGCAGAACCTGAAGATAACCCCTTCCGCTTCTCTTTTCTGACTGCGGATGTCTTTAACCTTTTGGTTGGCGGACTTGGATCCCGTGGACCCATCTCCTTCCTTCTTCCCCTTTCGCGAGCTACTAGAGAGTGGGACTCCATTGTGCCTCTTGCTGGTTCTGAGCCTCTTGGTTGTTCCTCTGCCCTCTGCTTCCCTTTTTGAGTGGATGCTGGAGAATCCATGGCACGGAGATGAATCGAGCAGGAGAGAGAGCTGAGAGGATTCTTGGGGGACAAGAGAGGTCGAATGACAAAAAGTTTTGGAAAAAAAGTGAAGAAGAGCAGCGGTCTAACTTCACTTTTAAAGAGACACCGAGGACCCTTTAAGTGAACGGTTCAGCCGGTTCAAGTGGGTGAACCGAGTAAAGAAGATATGAATAAGAAGCAATGCGTGGACGCAGAGAGGGGCATTGCGTCTACGCAGTGAGGCAAGTGAATCGAAAAAACACAAGATAAAAAGCCAGTGAGGCAAAACGCATTGACGCCAATGTAACATTGCGTCTACGCAGTGATGCAGTTAGGAATGAGATACTCCTCCTTATGCAGCATGATGCATCTAATAATGAAACTCCCCCTTACTAAATGGAGCCAATGAAAAGAATAAGAAGGGAAATTCAATTGGATTCTCAAAAGGATATTATTCTCATAAATCGAAAACATGTTTTTCAAAGTCTTCCATTATAAGAGCTTATGAATGAACTTTATTAACAGCGTGGTTTAATTATGATGTATGTAGAGTTCATCAGTAAAATTCTGTATTGATATCTAAAACCATGGTTTAATAAAGATGAACCAAGCCCTCATAATTATTTTGATTAATCTCTCTTTCTCTTATACAATCAAATCTATTGACTTCTTTCAGAGTTACATGCACTAGTATTGAAGTCAAGTAATTATGAAGTCATATGATTTTGTCTAGGGTTGAAGCAATTTGATTTGTGTATCAATATTTAGATATTTCACTTTATTCAACAATTTTCTTGCTCCAAATTTTACGAGCACTCTAGTTCAGTGCACACATTGTAACTAGAGGATATACCTTGATTAGAGGCCAATATCCCTAAGCCCTTAGTGTGACTAACTGTCATGCTTTATGTGAACAGAGTTGGCATTTACACATCATGACACACTACAAATCATTTTCTAATGAGTGAGTTGTATTTCTCAGTGTGCATGCCATTGCTCTGCCTGAGTTTCAATGAATTTTATCAGAGTTAACGAAGGCACCTCATGACACAGTCCTTTGGACTTGTGTTTATCAGTGGCCAATGTCATTGCTCTGACAGAATTAACCCTTTAGACATTTCAGAGGCATTCTTTTGCTTCAAATCAATAATAGTTTCATGTACTTAACCAATTAAAGTCATGTATTCAAAAGTGCAGATTTCAGAAAGTTTTCACAAGACACATCATGAAACAAATGGTTAAGGTTTATTAAACATGCTTCAGATATTTTCAAGAGATTTTAAAGTCAAACTCCATGAACATTAAACTTAAACCACATTAGTTATTTCAGACATTCATAAACCTGTATAATAGAAGTTTTCTAGTTCAAAATTTTCAGATTTATGATCAAGATAGCCCATTGGAATCTTCATGAGGGACTGATAGATTTTTGAAGCCAAACGACACCAATTGATAGGAGAAATACCAATTGTTAAGAGAGATTGTGAAGCTCAAAGTTTTCAAAATATGATTAAGGTTTGTCAACAAAATCAATAAGAAAAGATATGCAATGAGTTCTGACACATGTATGCATTTGACAACCTATATGTAATGCATTGACTCCCCCTCACAATATGTATTGTTTGCACTGAAAAACTGAACATATGATTCCAAATGATATTGTGACTTGTGCACAATCAGACTGTCCTATCAGCAAAGTGACCCATGGTACTAGACGGAGCACTTGGTCTAAAAGACCACCTCACACATAGTAAGAACCTCCAGACAGACTTCCCTGCCTTTTGGTACCTTACCATTTATATACCATTGAGGTCATGCATAATTATTCAACATGCAGTCCTATATGCAATTCAGAATTTCAGTGAGCTATTGCCACACACAAGTTTCAAGTCACACTCATATGCAGTTCAGATTTTTCCAGAAAATTCGAAATGCAATTTGTTTTCAGAGTCTATGCATAACACAAATATCAAGGAATTGAAATTAGCCTATGTATGCATCAGATACAGACAACCCTTCTTAATCTGATATTTGCACAGAACTCTCAGCAAATGCATGATCAGAAAGTAATGCACATGGCAAATGAAGAATGAAAATGCAAAAACAGATTTAACTTGCTATGCATTAAAACTAAAAATAAGAAGAGCAGGAAGTTTACCTGAAAAATTCAGAAGGGGTTTTCATTCTTGAGTGCCTTGGATTAATACCCCTTTTTATTCCATTCCAAGGCACACCTGCAAAACAAGGTTTATTTTGCACAAACAGGTGCCCAAGAAGTCTTGGGTCCTGACAAAATAGTATTACTCCTAGCAGGTTTTCTCAGCACATTTCTAGGAGAAGTTTTCAGATCTGATTTATGCACATTCTTGTTAGCATGAATTCTATGTGCATAAGCATGAGATTTCTTATTAACAGAATAAAAATTCTGTTTGCCAAAACCAGTTTGGTTTTGATATCCTGCCAGCCAACAGATTGCAGCCCTGTGACCTGGCTTCCCATAGTTATAACATGAAAGTTTTGCAAATTGTCTTACAGGGAATTTAGCATGTTTGAGATTCACATTTCTACCCTGAATATGCCAACAGTCCTTGACTGTATGGCCATACTTCCCACATTTGAAGCATTCATTGTGCTTGCCTCTAAAAACACTACTTCCAAACACATTTCCAATTGCAGGGAGTTTAACAATTTTAGAATTGAATTGTCTACCCTGAGCATGCCTACATTGGGCTGCAATGTGGCCCATCTTGCCACAGTGAAAGCATGAATTAGAACTTTTCTTACCAGCATTCAGCCAGCATTCAAATCCCTTATGACCAAATTTTCCACAATTAAGGCATGTCATATGCTGGTTTATTGGAACATACTTGTTCTTGTTAAGAGCATGATCGTTTGCATGAATTTTATTCTTATCACTAACAAACCAGCACTGTGAAATTTTGTGTCCTAGTTTACCACAATGAAAGCACTCAATTCTCCTTTTCTGAAATGAAGGATTTTTATCATGATATCTCCTAGCATTCTTATTATCCTTCTCCATCAACTTACACTCATGCATCAGATGTCCAACTTTATGACAGTAATGACAGATAATCTTCCTTTTAGATGCATGTGAGTGTGTGTGAGGACTGTGATCAGCATGCACTGATGAAGCCTTTTCATTTATTTTCTGATTTACAGTCCTTTTCTGGTTTTTATCCTGTTTTCCTATTTTCTTAGCCTTGTACTGAGTTGGAGATGAAATAGAAGGCTTCTCCTGTTCAGAGGATTTAACAAAGACAGTTTTCAGGTTGGCTCCATCGACCTTCCTCATGACTGGACTATAGCCCAGTCCGTCTTTCTTCAAATTATTCTTTGTTCCCAGTATTTTCTGAACAATGGGCTGTTTGTCTTTAGAGGTGGTGGCTACGTCTGAACCACTTACAAAAGATGTCATAACTTTGTTCTGAAGTTCCTTCTTGTTTATCTTATTGTAGCCCAGCCCTTTCTTCCTAGAGTTGATTTTTATACCTAGTAGCTTGTCTAGGTTTTTCTGCCCATCAACAAATTTAGACAAGGAGACTGTCAAATCCTGAATTTCATCTTCCAAAGAGGAAATATGTAGCTCATAACTGGCAATCTCTTGTTCACTGCAATTCACACATTCAGTTAACACCTTGTTAGCAGTTTTATATTTGTCAATTTCCTGTTCCAGATTGCTCAGTTTATTAGAATCTTCAACACAAATACTTTTTCCTCTTTCCAAGGCTAGAAGTCTCTCTGACATAGTGGAATTCAACATTTTTAATTTTTCATTTTCTTCCTTAAGCTTGTCATTCTGAATTAACTCATTTATTAGAGTCTGATCTTCTGAGTTAGTTTCAAGTTTTCTTCCAGCCTTGAATTCCTTCAAATCTTTTTCCTTCTTTTCAATGTTTTTTTGTAATTCCACATTCACAGATTTGATGGCTTCAAGTTTTTCAGCAAGCAGGTTTTTCTCCTGCTTAAGTTTCTCTGATTCTTCTTCATCTTCTTTGGAGATTTTTCTGAGAGATTCATCTTTAGATTTTAGCTTATTTAGTTCAGAGTAAACACATTCGAGTTCCTTCTTCAGTTTTGCATTCTGATTTTTATACATATGATTATCAGACAGACATGCATCATGAAATTGCTTCATACTCGTACAATTTTCACATGGAGAGCTAGAACCATCTACCCGAGTACCCTTCTTCAACTTTTTATACTGTTTTCTTAAGCTCTCATGTGACTCTAACAATTCAGCATATGCATTCTCCCAATCATCAAGAGAAAAGTTCTCGAAGAGATTTACCTCATCATCATCATCTTATTTGGCTGCTGCTTTGATTGCTTCTGTCAGCCATCATGCAGCTTGTTTGATTTCCTTTCCCGGCTCTCTTCATCATTTCCAACATATCCCTTGCAGATCTGCAATCAAGGAAACATGAGTGAAAGGCTTTGTCAGTGGCTGCTTTCATCAGATTTATTGCTGTCTGATTCTCCTCATACATTGCTTCGTGACTGTCAGTCCATTTGGACTTTTTCTTTGGTAATTTATGAGGACCATGTGAAATCACTTTCCACAGGTCTGGATCAACAGATCTAACATAAGCACGTAAGGCACTGTGCCACTGGTTGAAATCAAAACCACTGAAGACGGGTGGACAAGCCATTGAAGCAAATAGCAGATAAATTCAATGCAACAGGAATATTGATGCACTAAAAGTAAATTAGCACCTAAGACCGCAAGATCGAATCTGCAGGTCGCTGGACCTTGTATGCAGACACCCGCTCTGATACCAACTGTTAGGGTGCTAGGCCCGGATACAGAGGGGGGTGAATGTATCCTTCTACAGAATATGGCCAAATTAAAACTAGGATGCTAGAGAAAGACACAGGATAGAACTAATTCATTTCAACTCAATTACAAACTCATGGGCGTGCCTATCCAAGCATCTAGCGGAAGCAATCAATCAATCAAGCCACTGCACAAGAGATTTTAGGTGGTTCGGTCCACAGACCTACATCCACCCCTCACTCCCAACCGGAGTGAGGCTTCACTAGCAAATGCTAGAACCAAGCAGACTCAGTCTGCAAACAGTTGCTGCCACACAGCTTGACCAGGGAACAGCCTCCCCTCTTCCTCCCAACCGGAGGGACACCCAAGTGACTCCCAGCCACTTGGAAACTAGAGGTCGAAGACCTCTCTTCCTCCAGACCAGGAGGGACCACTGGACTTGCAACCACAAGCCCAGAACCGGAGGACTAGCCTCCCTTCCTCTAACCAGAGGGCAACCCACAAGTGACAACCTGTCACTTGCAACCTGGAGATCAGATCTCCCTTCTCCTGAACCAACAGGAGGAACCCGACCCCCAACAGGGCAATCGGAAGAACAAAGATGATCAGAAAACAAAGGAAAAACAATAAAGGAAAATAACACAGCAATCAGAAAGCTGTAAAAGATGAAATGCACAATGTGGCTCTCAACGGAGCTGACTGGCCTGGATCTGATCCACGGTCCAGTGAAGACAGATCTTCAAGCATCTTCTTCCTTCTTCTCCACGAGCTCTCTCGCTCAGTCTCTTTCTATCTTTCTTTCTTTTCTGCTCTCCAAATCTCTCACTCTCTATCTCTCTTTCTTTCTCTTCTACTCTCCTAATCTCTCACTCACTGCTCTCTCTTCACGGCTTCTCTCTTCTATCTCTTCTTCCTCTCTTTTCCTTCTTTTTCTCTTTTTCTAGATCGAAGGGCTTTCTGCTCTTTAGGCTTCTGCTTCGATCAACCTTCATCTGAAGACGAAGGATTCATTATATACCAGCAGCAGCAGCAGCAGGGCGCGTGTGTACAGTTCCCGCCCTAAGAATTCGGACCACGTGACAGCATCCAGCAGGCTGTCAGACCACGTGTCCTCATCTGGGCACTCTCCTTATCCTCGGATCACGTGCCCAGCACCAGTACGCTCAGCAACTGTAGTTAGATGGCGTCAACTCACTTGCTCCAAAGGGTTGACGCAGCCATCATAGATCTTCAACCTTTTTAACCGCTGCGTCGACTCCATCAGCCTGCTGCGTTGACGCAACGGTATCGGCAGTCCAGTGATCAAGCCTTCAACATATGGGCATGCTGCGTTGACGTATTGAAGGCAGCCAGAGATAGGTCGTCCCTTTCTTGGACTGCTGCGTCGACGCTGCCAGTTGGTGGCGTTGACGCACGAACGTGTACATTTCTATACTGGCATCTCTTAAGCCGCTGCGTCGACGCTGCTTGTTGATGGCGTTGACGCAGTGGAAGATTTCGTGAAGGCTTCATCGCTTGTAAGAGTCTCTGCTACTTTAACTGCTACGTCGACGCTGCTTGCTTGTGGCGTTGACGCAATAGAAGAAATCGTGAAAGCTTCGTCTACTGATGCGTGGACGCTCTAGGCTTCAGGCGTCGACCCTGTTCCCTTCTGCAAGAAATGAAGTGTATAGACTTAGTGTTAACGTGAAGCATTGTATAGACTTCAGAGATCAATATAGCAAGTGTGTACATAGTGAGGGAGTGTATAGACTTAGCAGTCTAGGTCTCTAACAACGAGTGTATAGACTTGCAACTCTTCATGAGATCTCAGTGTATAGACTTAACCAATGTATATAGTTGAAGATCTAACAATCGAGTGTATAGAGTTAGTTATGTGAGCATGCGTTGTATAGACTTCACACAAGAAGACAAACAGGCTGTACGGACTTGGAGAGTTGAATCCAGTGTACAGACTTGTTGATATCAAACGAAGAGCTTCCAGTGTATGGACTTTGCAGTGCAAACAACAATGTATAGACTTAGAGAAATGAAGTCTAGTGTATAGACTTGGAGAATTACAGTCGAGTGTATAGACTTGGAGAACTGAAGTCTAGTGTATAGACTTGGAGAACTGGAGTCTAGTGTATAGACTTCATCAAATGAAGAGCTTCAAGTGTATGGACTTTGCAATGCAAACAACAGTGTATAGACTTTGTTAAGAAGGTGCCCGATGTACAGACTTGAAGAAGATATGCCAATGTACAGACTAAATGGATCTAGCTGATGTATAGACTTTGTGCCCAAGCTATCAATGCTCTGATGCGTCCACTCCACTTGAACGTTGCGTTGACGCTTCCATTTGATGGCGTTGACGCAATGAGCACCTTGAAACCCCTTTGAACTATTCAACAGTTATTAGGAGGTTAAGTGTCTATATCCAAAATCTTACTATTGTCATCATCAAAACCAGGAGTACAACAGATCAGGTAAACATCTTTGAAAATTACACCCTGGATGATTGGATTGTTGCATATAATGAACTGCTGGAGTCTTATGATCATTTAAGAAAACAACAGAAGAAAATGAAAAGGAAAATTGATAAAAGTGATTCTAATTCATCTTGTGAAAAGTGTTCGAAAATAAATGAATTATATGATAAATGTCTTTATGAGAATCACATGAATTTGAAGCAAATGTGCCTATTGAAAAGGGGAAACCAAGAAGGTATCAATAAAATCTCTGAACTAGAAAGTCAGCTGAAACTTAAAACTAATGAACATTTGATAAATCTGGAAGAGTTGGAAAGGATTAAGGTTGATCTGAAGAAATTGAAAGCTGAGAATGTAGAAATTCAGAAGAAAAATGAAAATCTTGAAGCTAAAATAAAGAATGTCAACAAGGAATGTGTGCATGATTCCTGTCTCCAAACAAGCTGCAGTAAGTGTGAGGCTTTTAAAGAACGCAATGAAGATCTCTATAATGAGAATGAATGGTTAAATAAACAAATTGCTTCACTTAAAGATGATCACAAAAATCTGCTTGCTGAGAAAATTAAAGCAGAAGAAAGAGAAGAGGAACAAATTGAAAAGCTGGAGCAAATGTCTGGAAGAGAAAGATGTGCTGGAAATGAAATTCATGCTAAAAATTTTAAGGAAGAAAATAATGGACTGAAGGATGAAGTTGAAAAACTAAAGTTGTTAAACACTGGCTTGTCCGAAAGACTTCTCACCATAGAAAAAGAAAAAGCTGTCCATGATGAAGAATCACAAACTTTGATCAATCTGGAACAAAAAGTTGAGAAGTATAAAACTGTAAATAAAGTCTTAAGTGAATGTGTCAATTGCAGTGAACATGAGATAGCCAGTTATGAGCTTTATATAGCATCTTTGGAAAATAAGATTCAGAATCTAGAAAAATTAGCATCCAATTCTGCTAAGAATGAAAGAAAAATTAAAGCTATCATGAGAGGTAAGGATGATAATTCAAGAGAGGGGATAAGCTGTAGCTCTGATGTTAAGAAAATTACTAGAAACTAGCTATACACTACTTTTGTGCAAAGCTCTGATGTAGCTGGTACTTCAATTCAATCTCCAAAAAAAAATGAAAATCATAAATCACCTTCAACATCTGTATTTCAGTTCAAAGTCCAGAAAAGTGAAAAGCAAACAAAATCTGTTGAGAATAATCAGAAATTGAAAAGAAAGAGTCAAACAAAGAAGGCAAAGAGTATTTCTGGTTATACCCTGAAATCTGTTAGCTCTGCTGAATCTGATGGGTCAATGCAAAATGCTCATGCCTCTTGTACTCATTCGCATGCATCTAGGAATTCATCTGATAGAAACCATGCCCCTAGGAAATTTGATGCTTCTTGCTATTACTGTGGTAAGCATGGTCATCTCATGGATGCATGTTTCATCATGAAACAAGATGATAAACTGCATGCTAAATCTTCTGATCATCATGGGTACAAAAGAAACAAACTTAAGTTCAACCAGCACATCACATGCTTCAATTGCAACAAGCCAGGTCATAAGGCTGTTGAGTGTTGGTCAGGCAATTACAGGAATAATTCTGGATCTAGAAGTAAGCATGTTAGGTGCTTCGAGTGTGGCAAGTATGGGCATGCAGTCAAGGACTGCTGGTATGCTCAGGGAAATCACTTTAATTCTAAATTTGTCGAATTCCCTGTAAACAGAAATGATTTTGGTAGGAATAAATCTATTTTTAAAGAAAAGATTCCTGCATGTTTTGAATGTGGAAAACTTGGCCACCGTGCTTCTGAATGCTGGTGGGCAGGTAATAGTAAATCAAAGGTTCATGCAAGCAACATAAACTTTCATGCTAAATCACATAGGTTACATGACTATAACAATGTTCACAAAAAGAATTCAAGGGTTGTTATATCATGTAGATATTGTGGTAAATTTGGCCACTCCATGACCAATTGACATCTGATGGATTTTGATGACAATATTGCTAAAAGATTGTTCAGAACACCTGTCAGAGTTAATTCAGGACCCAAGACTTCTTGGGTTCCTGCAGGATCAAATTGACTAACATCTTTGCAGGTGTGCCTTGGAAGCTGAAGAATAAAAGTGGTTAACCAAGGCAGTCAAGAATGAAAACCCCATGACTGCACCATTTCAGGTCAGTTCTAAAACTTTGTTTAAATCTCATTATCTGAAATTATTGATTTGATTGTTTGATGTCTGATATTCTATTCTTGTCTAGCTGATTAGTCTGTATTCTAGACTCAGCTATTGAATTTAATTCTGCTCAAATTCAATACTCTTCTCTTGCCAGTTATTGCATGTGTACATAAGATGCTAGATGCACTACACAACCATGTTCATAGTCAATGCATGTGTCTAATGTTTGCATATATCATTTGCATGACTATCATTTGCTTATTGTTGTAGTCTGCATGTCGTTAATGCATATTGGACTACTTTGCATTGCATTTCTTTGCATGACCACTTTGGTATATAAATGGTAAGCTACTAAAATTCAGGGAAATCTGCCTGGAGGTTCTTACTATGTGTAAGATGGTCTTTGAGACCAGATTCTCCGCCAAGTACCAAGGGTCTAGTTTTCATATAGAGTAGTGTATTGAATATCATAAAATTTGAAAAATCTGAAAATTTGAAATGAAATTGATACATATGATAATTTCTCTCTCTGATTGAACAAAGCATGAATTCTTCTTGAGCATATTCTAAAATCATGAGCAGTTCATTAATTGTATTTCATGCACTTTGTCAGGGGGAGTTTGACTGATGTTGCATAAGAGTAGTGCAGTTGAAAAATCTAAAAAGAAATTTCATTGCATCTAGACAGGGGGAGCATTTAGAATTGGTGTTTTGAATATCTCTTTTTGAACACCTCTTGTCTAGTAATTGATCAACTCTCATATGATGTCATATTTCTCTCTCTTGAAAATAGATTCTGCCTTCTATTCGTTGAGTTGTTAAAGAAGAGTTTCCTTCAACTCTCTTCATGATACTACCTGTCAGCTGATCTGTCTGAATTCTAGACTCAGCTACTGTGTGTTGATGTTCACTCTTCTGAAATATTTCTCTATTGGTGATTTACACTTGCACCAGCTTATACTCACCTTTCACATTCTTCTCAGCTGGTGTGACTGATTTGTTTCTACTGTTGATTGTTGGTCAGCTAAATTTATTGTTCTGATCTGAGGTACTTAAGCTGCATGTCATGCAATTCAGTCTGAGAACTTTGTAGAAATTCCTATCATATAGGTTTAAGATTTATCATTGAATCAGACTTATATAAGATTAATGTATTCTCAGATTTATAATTAAATGAGTTGAAAATATCTGAATAATAAGGTTTAATAAACTTTAACCACATGTGTCATGTAAACCTTATATTCTCTCATCTGATATCTGAAAATTTGAAATCAAGGCTACTTTGGTAGAGATACATAGAGTGAGTGCTGTGGTTAAACATTAACTTGAGAAATGTTGACTAAATGAAAAATTGTGAATTCAGAGCAATGTCTTGGTCACTGAGAAACTTGGTTCTTTATCAATGAAATAAAGTAACTTATGTGATGAGGTGCCATAGTTATCTTTGATGAAAATTTACTGAAAAACTTGACAGAGTAATGGCATGCCTGTGTTGAGTAACTGGGGAGTCTGGCCTCTAATCAAGGTGTCTCCTCATGTAAAAAGACACTCATATTGCTAACTCTGTTCTCAAAGTTGAGAGGCAATGACAGTTATCACACTGAGTAACTGTGTCACTTCACCTGAGACGTGTTGTGCCTCATGTAAAAAGGTGTTGATCAACATAAATTGCTCAAGAAAAATATAATGTGCTTTAAATGAAAATATATTGAAAATTCTGTCAACTCATATTCTTGGAAAAAGTGTTTAACATCAATACTAATCTGTGTAACTCTTAAAAGAGTCATTGAGATCATGTATGTAAGATAAAAATGATTGATTTTGAGTGTTATCTGAATATTTGGTTCACCTTTATTAAAACTTGGATTCAGATATGAGTATTGAGTTTAATTTGATAAATTTGGTATACATCATAATTAAATCAGATTGGTTAAGTTACCACTTCATAACCCTTTATGATAGAAGAGTCTATACTTCTTAAGACTTATTGAAGTGGTGCAAGCATTAAAATCCCTCATGATCAGATTCCTTCCAGATAGCCTGATCAACATAAATCTTGATATTGTTTATTCATTGAGATGTCTTGTGATGATTGTTATCTACTCTTGCCTTTCTATCTTCAATCACTTTACTCTCCACACTGTTGGAATCTTCCATCTTGTTTTGCAATCAGCTCTGGTTCTGTGGATTTTTCACCTGGTTCATTCTGTTCATGCAACCAGAATTCAGATTCTTTGTAATGGCAGATTTCAGATTGATTTATTGGATAACCAGAGTTCATTCCTGCACTTCAGGGGGAGTTATGGGTCATCTGCTTTTAAGGGGAGAGTAGTACATCTTGCATGGTGATAGGGGGAGAGCTGTTTCATTGTCATAAGGGACAATGAACCATGATTCATTCTATGACTTTGTGTGCTGAATTTTATCTCTCAAACCATTTCCTCTCTTTTTGATTATGTCAAAGGGGCAGAATAGTTTGACGAGTCAGTGTGACTCATTATGTTGCCATCATCAAAAAGGGGGAGATTGTTGTGCCCCTTGTGCTTTGATGATTATGTGGTGTTTTAATGATAGCAACATAAATGAGTCACCATATTATTTTGCTAAGAACATCACATTGAATAATAGCAACATGAATGCATATGACTGATTTATTCTGTGGAGAATGCATGAGTGTGTTATATCTGATCTGTTCTATGGAGAATGCATGAGTGTGCTAGCTCTGTGGGTCGACCCCCTTCTTAGATGGGTCGACCCACCTCAAGTCTTTTCATCAGATTCGCATGTCTATACATCTCGTAAGTAGTTCAGATAGCGTCAACCCATTGAGTCCACGAGGTTGACGTAGCCTTCAAATACCTTAGATGGCTTTGAAGATAAGGCTGGATGCGTTGACGCATGGGGTCACTGCGTCGACCCACTGAACTGACCCAGATCTAACTTCACATCAGGGTGAACTGCTGCGTCGACGCTGTCACACTGTAGCGTCTCTATGCATTTCTGAAGTCTACACATTTGTTTAATTGCACGCCACTGTGTTGAGAAAGTCTACACATCAGATTGCCTTGCTTCATGCATAAGTCTATACATCAGCTGTTCATCACACACAATAGTCTGAACATCGTTCATGAAGTCTGTACAGCCATTGCTTAAGGCAAGTCTGTACATCGAGTTGAATGCTGGCTAAGTCTACACATCGTCTCTCTTACTTAGAGTTTCATGCATAACATGAAGTCTGTTCATCGCACAGCATTCAAGTCTGTACATCGTGCATCTAGTGTTTCGAAGTCTATACATTGTTGCATGTTGTGTCTGTCTAAGTCTTCACAGTACTTCTTCATGCATTGAAGTCTGCACATTGCTGCACGCTCATCAAGTCCATACACTGGCATGTCTTTACATTACCTAGTCTATACACTGGCTGTTGAATGTTCTTCAAAGTCTGCACATTGCATTACACTTCAGCAAGTCTGTACAGCGGTTGCCTTCATATAGGAAGTCTGTACATTCGCCACCATGCATAAGTCTATACATTGCTACATTGCTTGCATTTGTAAAGTCTATACATTGGCTGTTGTCCTGCAGCGTCAACACAAGTCCATACATTGCATCGTTGTGTTAAGTCTATACATTCACATTATCTGCATGTCTGCACGCTAAAGTTTGTACAGAGTCTGTGTCTGTTTGACCAGCATGTCTGCACAACGTCCATCTCATCTAGTGTCTAAGGCAATGTCTATACACTGAACTTGACGTCTGTACATTGAGCATCTCATTGAGCGTCTCATGCAAGTCTATACAACGCATCAGACTAAGTCTATACATTGAGCGTCTCATTGAGCGTCTCATGTAAGTCTATACAATGCATCAGCAAGTATGTACATTGGACTGTGTTAGGCAAAGTCTGTACATCAGACTATTTCAAGTGAAGTCTGTACAACGTCATGCATCATTCTTCAAAGTCCATACACTACACTGTTGCTTGCTCGAGGTGAAGTCTGTACATCCGTCAGTGAACTTCGAAGTCTATACACTGGGATCTTTACCTACGTTCAGTTCTGCAAGTCTATACATTGTGAATGTCTATACATTCGATTGCCTTGCATTTCATCAAGTCTGTACAGCCTTTCCTTTGGCAAGTCTGTACATCGCTCATGAAGTCTGAACAATGAGCAAGTCTGTACATCGGACTAGTCTGCATCGGCTAAGTCCATACATTGTCCAGTGCATTGCATGCATCATTCATGAAGTCTATACATGCTGCTGCTTAGCATTCATTGAGTCTATACAATGCCACAGTCCTACATGCATGAAGTATGTACAAGGCCAAAGCACTGCATATATGTAGTCTGTACATGACATTGTTCTGCATTCACCAAGTCTATACAATGCCATAGCCACGCATTCATAAAGTCTGAACATTGCATCATGAAGTCTGTACATCGCTTCTGCAGTGCCTTCATCATGTCTGTACATTGAGGTCTCATGCTGGGATTCAAAGTCTACACATTGCAATGTCTACACACTGCACATTACTCCCTACAGAGTCTGTACAAGGTTTGTTGTATTAAACTGATAAGTTCCTTTCGACTGACTGATAGGGACTAAAGTGCAAAGATGAAGGATGGGCACGTGATCCAAGGATAAGGGGAGTGACCAGATTGTGACACGTGTACTGAAAGCCTACTAGATGCTGCCACGTGGCCCTAGGCTTTTGGGCGGGAGATGTGGAAGACACACGCCCTATCTACTTCCTGCTGCTCTATATATATGAAGCCTCTTCCATCAGAAGTAGGCTGATCGACTGAAGCAGAGGATAGCCTGCATGATCCTGTGAGAAAGAAAAGAGAAGCAGAAGAAGCAGAGAAGAAGAAGAGAAAGAAAGAGATAGAGAGCTCGAGCAGAGTGTGAAGAGAAGAAGAAGAAAGAGAGAGAGAAGAGAAGAACAGAGAAGATCGTTCCTACTAGAAGTTGGATCAGATCCACTCCAGTCAGCTCTTTAAGAGCCACATTTGTGCTTTCATTATTTACAGCTTTCAGTCGCTGTTGCTACTTGCTTCTTGTTTTCTTTTATACCTTTCTTCAAGCTATTTGTCAGCAGAGCAAGCTGTGTTGCTCAGCATTTGCAGTGGAGGATTCCACTGGACGGCTAAGCTGTATTGCCCAGCGGAGCAAGCTGTGAAGCTCAGCAGGCGAGGAGGATTCCTCGGACAACAAGCTGTGAGGCTCAGCGGATTGTATGGCAAGCTGTGATGCCCAGCTGTTCAAGCTGTGAGTCAGCGGAATCCACACTCAGGTTTGAGTATGGGGTGGATGTAGGTCTGCAGGACTGAACCACCTAAAAATCATTGTGCAGTGGTTTGATCTCTTTGTGGGTTTGCCGCTAGATGAATGCATAGGGTCGATATGGTTTGATTTTCTATATGTGTTCATTTCATTGCTGCGCACACTATATGTTTGACTGTGGTATTGAGAGTTCGTTAACATTGTTCCTAAGTCACTAGTTAGTTCATCTATAAGCATTTCAGTTGTCTTAATAAATCTGAATTTCACAATTGCTTATTGGGCTTCTTGTTGTATTAGGAAGAATTTCTTAATTGGGCGAAGTTTTTAAAGGGTATATTCACTCACCCCCCCTCTGAATACATAGCACCGAACCCAACAGTGTGTAGTGATCGCGGCGTCGTTGACCAGGATGCTATGATGGTAGGCAGCACTCGTCTATTTTGAAGACGTGTGCCGTGGATCGTTCAGGTGTTGCCTTGTGGCTCTGTGATGAGAGCGGAGCCGAGGATTGGCAGGCGTCCATTTGTAGCAATTGAGATGAGATAGGATTTGATGAGACAGGACGAGGGACGATGCCTGTGTGTTAAGGTCCCTTGAGGACGTTGTCATTGGATGGTGGTCCTTGGTCTTGTGACTAGTTGGGGAGGATTTCCCCGTGAGCCTGAGTCAAGTGAGGTGAGGATCGAGGACTCCAGAATCTGTCCTTTGGTTTTGCCGTGCTCCCCTGAGTGGGTAGAGTTGGCATGAGGATAGGTCTGGATGCGGTATCCGAGTGAGGATCGGCTCGAGTTGCAGTGATGGTTCGTGCGAGAGTCAGCGGATGGCCTCGAGAATTGTAATGTTCCTTTCAGATCTGGTGGTGGACCAGGAAAGAAAGAAGAAGTAGAGTGTGTTGAGTCTTGTTGAATCTTTACATGTTTTGATGATGGCAACTCTATAAGTCCTAGTGGTCTTCAAAAATTGTCTTCACTTCAAGTATATACAAGGACTGTCTTCGTGCTGGTTAGCACTTCGTCATGTTTGTGTGTAACACCTCGTGTTGAATTGTTTGTCCTCGTGTCGTTTTAGTTCTAGTACTGTTTGTATTTCCGACACGCAGTGTCGTCTTCTCTTACCACGTGTTGTTCATGTTTACTGTCCTTCAAGTCGTGCGTCCGTGTTGTTTCCACTACAGTTCGTGTCGTTTTCCTCTGAAGTGTTTGTTTTGATTCAGTGACATTTTCGTGTCATTTGATCTTTACTTCGTGTTGTTTTCATCGTCTTCGTATCATTCTCCGTGTAGTGTGTGGTTCTGTCAAAGTTCACTTCGTGTCACTTACTGTTGTTCTTCGAGTCGTCTTTATCTTGGTCTCACTGTTTCGACTTCGTGTCGTTGTCAGTTCGTGTCTGTCTTATGTTGAAACCACACTTCGTGTTGGTTTCTGTTTTGATGAACTTCGAGTCGTTTCCCAGTGAACCCCGTGTTGTTTTTTCCTCCTGCGTCATCCTTGTTTTCACTCCGTGTCTATTTTCTGTTCTCATCATACTTAGTGTTGTTTTTCATTTCATGTCAACTTCACTTCGTGTCGTTACCAGTCCGTGTCGTCTCACTTCGTGTCGTCTCACCTCGTGTCGTTTTTCCTCGTACTGGTCTCTCTGACTTCGTGTCATTTTCCTTGTTTTCACTTCGTGTCGTTTTACTTCTTGTCTTTTTCACTTCGTGTCAAATCACTGTTCTGTCTTCGTGTTGTTTTCAACCCGTGTCGATTACCGTTTTGACTTCGTGTTGTTTTCAACTCGTGTCGGTTACTGTTTCGACTTCGTGTTGTTTTCAACCCGTGTCGATTACTGTCTCGCCTTCGTGCTATCTTCACCTCGTGTCTTCGCATTGTTTTTCTGTCTACCTCGTAAAGGTCTCTTAGTAATGTTCATTGTGTCACCACTGTATCTCGTGTCGTTCTCTGTTTAGTACCTCTTGTCGTGTCCACTAACCTCATGCAGTTCTAGTTCTTATGGCACTCAATATTAATGGCTCTTATCTCGTTGCAGGTCCGAGGAAGAACATTCACCAGTGTCTGAGTGCACATGATCCGATGCTGAAGGAACAAATACAAAGAGGGCACGTGGCAGGAAGGTTCTAGGATCGAGCGTGGGAGGCACACGCGTTCAGTGCCCTATCCATCTGCTGCGGCTATAAAGAAAAACCTTCGCCCACCGATGAAGGTTGATCAGAGCCAAAAAAAAAAAAAACAGTGTTACAGAGAGCTCGATCCAGCAGAAGAAGAAAAAGGAAAAGAGAGAGAGATAGTGATCGTGTAAAAGAGGAAGAGAGTTTAAGAGAAAGAAAGAGAGATAGAGAGTGAATGAGAGAGTTCATGGAGAAGAAGAAAGAAGCTTACCTGAAGATCTGTCTTCACTGGACCATGGATCAGATCCAGGCCAGCCAGCTCCAGTGGGAGCCAAATTGTGCATCTCGTGTTTCAGCTTCTGTTTGCTGAAGCTATCTTTCGTTTATTATTTCTTTCTTTGTTTTTTGGTTTGCTGTGCTTTTCGATCCTCTGGTCTGAGGTCGGGTTCCCTCCGGTTAGGAGGAAGGGAGATCTGATCTCCAGTTGCAAGTAGCTGGGAGCTACTTGTGGGTTCCCTCCGGCTTGGAGGAAGGGAGACTTGTCTCCGGTTCTGGGCTTGTGGATTCAAGTCCAGAGGTTCCCTCCGGTTTAGAGGAAGAGGGGAGGTTGTTCCCCTGGTCAAGCTGTGTGGCAGCAATTGTTTGCAGACTGAGTCTGCTTGGTTCTAGCGTGTGCTAGTGAAGCCTCACTCCTGCTGGGAGTGAGGGGTGGATGTAGGTCTGAAGGACCGAACCACCTAGAAATCTTTTGAGCAGTGGCTTGATTGTTTGGTTTGCTTCCGCTAGATGCTTGAATAGGTGCGCTCAATGGGTTTGTATTTGAGTAGAATAGAATTGGTTCTATTCTGTTTCCTTATCTAGCATCCGTTTTTTAAATTTGGCCATTATTCGTAGAAGGATTCATTCACCCCCCTCTGTATCCGGGCCAAGCATCCTAACAGTTGGTATCAGAGCGGGTGTCTGCTTCAAGGTCCAGCGACCTGCAGATCGATCTTGCTATCTTAGGTGCTTATTTCCTTTTAGTGCATCAATATTCTTGTGCGTTAATCTGTGTGTTCTCATGGCCCATCCACCGATCTTCAGTGGTACGCAATTTGATGCATGGTTCACTGTTTTGAAGAATTATGTTAAATCTGTGAATCCAGACCTGTGGAAAGTAATTTCACATGGTCCTCATGAACTACCTAGGAAAAAGTCCAAATGGACTGACAGTCACAAATCCATGCATGAAGAAAATCAGATAGCAATAAATTTAATGAAGGCAGCTACTGATAGAGCTTTTCATTCATGTTTCTCTGAATCCAGTTCTGCTAAAGATATTTTGGATGCACTGAAGCGAACTCAGGAGATAGATGTGGACAGATGCATGATGGCCAACAGAAGAAATCAAAGTGCCAGCGATCAAGGCAGCAATCAAACTAATGAAGATGATGATGATGAGGTAAATATCTTCGAGAATTTCTCTCTAGAAGATTGGGAGAATGCATATGCTGAATTATTTGAATCTCATGAACTGTTAAGAAAACAGTATAAAAAGTTGAAAAAGAGTATTCGGGTAGATAGTTCTAGCTCTCCATGTAAAAATTGTTCAAATACGAAGAAATCTCATGATGCATGTCTGTCTGATAATCATATGTATAAAAACCAGAATGCAGAACTGAAGAAGGAACTTGAATGTGTTCACTCTGAGCTGAACAATTTAAAATCTGAAGATGACTTCCTCAGAAAGCTCTCTAAAGAAAATGATGAACAACTAAAGAAACTTAAACGAGAGAATGAGTTGCTGATTGAAAAATTTAATGCCATAAAATCTGTGAACGTGGAATTACAGAAAGATTTTGAAAAATAACAAAAGGATTTGAGGGAGTTTGAAGCTAGGAGAGAAACCATGGTTAACTCAGAAGATCAGCTTCTAATAAATGAGTTAATTCAAAATGATAAGCTTAAAGAAGAAGTTGAAAAATTAAAACTGTTAAACAGTGCCATGTCTGAAAGACTTCTCACATTGGAAAAAGGGAAAGCTATCTGTACAAACGAGACTGAAGAGGTAGATGAGCTAAGAAAGGAAATTGAAGAATACAAAACAGCTAACAAGGTTTTGAATGAAGCTGTCAATTGTAGTGAACAAGAGATCACTAGTTATGAAATACACATTGCATCTCTTGAAAATGAAATTCAGGATTTGAAAGCTTCCTTGTCTAAATTTGTTGATGGGCAGAAAAACCTAGACAAGCTGCTAGGTGTAAAAGTCAATGTCAACAAGGAAGGACTGGGTTACAGTCCAGTCATGAGGAAGGTTGATGGAGCCAACCTGAAAAATGTCTTTGTCAAATCCTCTGAACAGGAAAAGCCTTCTATCTCATCTCCACCTCAGTACAAGGCTAAGAAAACAGAAAAATAAAATAAAAATCATAAAACATCAAAAATTCAAAGGAACAATCTGCATGCTAAGAACTCATCAGATAAATGCCATGTTTTAAAGAAATCAAGTGGCTCATGTCATTATTGTGGTAAGTATGGACATCTTATGAGTAACTGTTTTGTGATGGAAAAAGATGACAACAAGCATGCTAGAAAATCTGTGTCTGGTCAGAAAAGGAATGTCAAATGTTCTAATTGTGATAAAGTAGGACACACTACTGCTCATTGTTGGTTTGCAAGTAGTAAGGAAAAATCATGCTCATATCATACAAAACACTTTGCAAATCAGCATGTCTTTAACAAGAACCAGCACATTATATGTTTTAATTGCAACAAAATTGGTCACAAGGTCTCTGAATGCTGGTCAGGTTCTTTTAAAAGAAATTCTATCTCATGCTTTGAATGTGGAAAGTATGGCCACAGGGCCATTGATTGTTGGCATGCTCAAAGGAAAAATTTCAGTTCTGAAAAGTATAGATCTCCTGCTAGTACAAATGCTCTTAGAAAGAACAAAGTGGTTTTCAAAAGGAAAAACTTTGAATGTGTTGATTATGGAAAACAGTTTGGTCATGCAAATAACAGAAATTTCCATGCTAATGCACATACAATTCATGCTCATAATAATGTGCATAACCCAGATCTGAAAAATACTGCTCCTTGCTATCAAGTTAAAAATGTGCTAAGAAAACCTGCTAGGAGTGATAATGTCATGACAGGACCCAAGACTTCCTGGGTACCTGTTTGTGCAAAATAAACCTTGTTTTGCAGGTGTGCCTTGGGACTGGAATAAAAGGGGAAATGATCCAAGGCACTCAAGAATGAAAACCCCATTCTCACAATTTTCAGGTAATCTCTCTACATGTCCCATTTTGAAACTTACTGCATATCTGTTTTGATGCATTCTTGCATATCTTACTATTTAGTTTCATCTAGTGCATGCATATTGAATCTGGTCTTGCATATTCATTCATCATCTGCAAGTTGCATTATTTTCTAAAACATGCACTCTGAAATTTCTGAAATTTTTAACTGAAAGCGAATGCTGGTTGAAAACTGTATGTTGCATAATTCTTTGGAAATCTGAATTGCTTATAGGACTGTTGAGGTTACCCTGTTATCCATGACCTCTTTGGTATATCAAATGGTAAGCTACCAAAAGACAGAGAAATCTGTCAGGAGGTTCTTACTATGTGTGAGGTGGTCTCTTAGACCAAATGCTCCGCCTAGTACCATAAGTCATTCTGCTGATCAAGGGAGTCTGTTTATGCATAACTCATAAACACACTTGTTTAATTTTCGTGGCAAACACTGCATTCATTAAATAATTAACACTCCCAAGAGTCGTGTGTGAGTTGTCCTTGAGTGGGCTGAAGAGGAGCTTGTCAGGCTATTTGGTCTCTGAAGATTTTTGTCAGCCGATGCAGTTAATGTGGTTTTAAGATCAGTCATCTCAAGAGGTTGCAGTCTGTTGCCCAAGAGTTTCTCTGGATGTGAGACAGAACTACTTCAAAATACTATATTTGGATATGTCCTTAGTGCCTAATGTCTTGAGTGATCTCTCACTTGTTGGCTTGCTGATAGGAGTGCTGCTCATCTCATCTCATCTCTCTCTGTTTGATCAGCCACCTCCTTATCTCTCACCTATCACTCTTGGTTCAGATTCTCTCTCGAAGAAATTGTGGGTTCAGTCTTCTTGCTCTTATCAGATATGATCTGTATACCTTAAACCACCCAATATCTAGTGTAACAATTTACACCTGTTAATAAAGAATTTCAATGTTTGGGGGTTATATTTGGTCCTTGATCCTTCTAAGTTATCTTCTCAAGTGTTGGTCAACATATTATAAAACTTCCTGTTAAATGAGAAAAACTTATTGAGGATCTCGACTTAACTGAAACTTATGTAAAGAGAGCTCTGAGATAAAATTGTGTTAAGTAAGATTTTTTTTTCTAAAATCATGAGAAGTGCCTCCAGGGAATACGCCATTCTTTGTGGCAGAGCAATGGCTTTTGTGGAGAAATAGACACTCTTGATCAAAGAAGTCCAGAGTTTCTGTCATGATACAACTAGCTATCTCTGTATAGAAATGTTAAAATAAAAAAAAAGGGGGGGGGAAGTCCTCAAAGAAAAATATTATTGGCATAAAGGTAGTCCGTCCTGAGTAACCAGGGTTTCTGGTGTCTGATAAACATGTCTCCTTGTGTAAAAAGAGACTATTCTACCTTGTGTTCAACAAATTGGTTGACCCTGTATGCCTTCTCGTCCATTAAATGAAGAAATGAAATCTGCTTTACTTTGATGTGTTATTTCGTTGCTTGACAAACATAAGGAGCAATTTAATCGTGACTCTCTCTAGTTTAAGCAACTTTAACAGCTAATTTTGTGATTATGCTGATTTAATATCTTGAGCTAACTGACCTTGGTTTTTGGAAGAATATAACCCGTCCACATATTGAAGGGCTAACTTTAACATGCTGTAGCTGCGTTACATCAGGACTAAGGGTATTTTGGGTATTTACAGAAAAAGTTGATATGAGTAAAAAGCTACCCGACAAAACCTTTCTTGTTTCACACGCCTTCCACCTCAAACCCTTATTTCCCTTGCCGCTTCCTATTCATCCTCGTGCTGCTCTACCTTGAGCGTCTTCTTCAAACCCATCTCCATCTCTTCCCGCTCACCTTCTTCCCCCCACAGAGGTCTATTCCTCTCTTCAGTCTAGCATCGCGTCCAATAGCAGCCTGCAAGAGAGAGTTGATACTCTGGAAGTTCCGGCAGATGGATCAGCAAAGGTCAGCAGCTCCGGGTGACAGGAAGAGGAAGGGAAAAGAAATTGTTGAAGAGCCCTCATCTAAGCAACAGAGATGTCTTGTGCCAGAACCTGCTGCGGAAGTATCTTCCGAACAAGGTACCAGGATGTCTCAGTCTACCGTGTTTGTAGAAAGTGGGAAAATCATTCCTCCTAGATTAATAGATTTCGGAGATGAAACTTTGGTCTCGAAGTTCCCAGAACTGTTAAGAATCTTTGAGTTTCAGGAGTGGAGAGATTTCTTAGAAAATCACCGTGTCTATTACCCTAGGCCGGTAATGGAATTTTACAATAACTTGTCCTTGAGCCGAGACAAGTCTGCCTTATTATCATCTGTTAAAGGGGTCGAGTTAACTGTTACATGTGAGTCCCTCCACAAAGCCCTCGATGTTCCAGATAAAGGGGAGGTAGAGGGAAGCTTTCGATACAGTCTCCATGAAGCTTTCTCAGTCATTACTGGTAAACCCAGTAATATTCATGATAAGGGGCAGTTAAAGCTAAAAGCTTATCAGACATCGTCATTTCCTCCTCTTCACAAGCTCCTTCAGAATGTCATCGCTTCCATTATCACCCCACAGACTGGGGCTAGAGGAAGAATTACAGACACACAGAGATTTCTACTGTTTTGTCTGATTCAAAATGTAAAGATTTGTCTGCCAGAGATTATTTTTTCGGTCATGAAGGGATGCATTGGATCCAAGAGACATCTTCCCTATGCCGCCCATCTGACTGAGATATTCAAGCACTCTGAGATTTGCTTGGATGGAGAGGCCGCATCAGAAGTGAAGGCCAGAAACATTTTTAATATGAACTTTGTTTCAGTATTTTTGGGGTTAGAGGACTCCTCTATGGTGGGACAAGCTAAGGTCCAAAAGGCCAGGGAATCACAATCTCAGGGGGAGCATTTAGAAGAATTTCAAGTCTTAGCCCAAGCTGGTGAGCAATTGGTTTCTGAGATTGCTCAACAGGAAACACCAGCTGAACCACCAGTGTCTACCTTGCCAGCTGCACCCATCGAAGTACCCTTCTCATTTCAGAGGCTAGTTGAGGCTGCATCTGAGGACATCAGATTGTCTGACGAAAGCATTCAAACAGATCTAGATGCAACCATTGCTGGGCTATTTGATTCGTTTGGGAAGACATCTGAAGAGGCAATAGTGCCTGAAGAACAGCCAGCTAAAGAGCAAGACAGTACTGATCAAGATCTTGCTGTTCTTGTTAATGAAATTTTAAGGGAAACTGTTGAGCGAAGCTTGGAAGAGGCTACCGACTTGGTCGTATCTGAAAGTCTTGAGCAGGCCTTTGTTGACAGACCTACTGATCAGGAACTCATGGAAGATAGAGGAAAGGCTCCTGTCATAGAACTAGATTCCGAATCTTCAAGTGAAGAAGAGGTACCTGAAGGTGTATTCCCTCAGAAAGAAACTCAAGCTGCAGATGAAGTTCAGGTCCCAGCCGAGAGCAGTCAAATGCCACTACAAGAGGAAGCAGCTGAGAGGACTGAACCTCGCAGTGAATTCTTTGGTACACCTCTAGGTCCACCTAGACTTCTATCTGCAGAGGCACCCAACATTGAATCTACTCGGGCGCCCAACATTGAAGAGCTTCTCATAAACCTGACTCAGCAGATGCAAAAACAAGACAAGAAATTAGATGATCTGCTTACATTTGTCACTCTCAACATTAATCAGGTACATACCAGATTACTGAAGCTTGAGATATCTCTCCTCACTGAATGGAGACGATTCCTTCTAAACAAAAGGGCTTCAGATGATGCAATCAAATCCTTGATGGAAGGATTACAGGAGATTTGTTCAAAAATTGCAAAAGCTCTGAGAGAGTCACATGATGTTAATATTTCCTCCTTCAAAATGTCTTCTACCATAATAGATCATTGCTATGAGATCAGAACAGCTTTAGAATTGTTGAAGAAGTCTTCAAGTGCCCTAGGTCCAGGCATTCAGCAAATCTATGATAAGTTGGTCGCCTTCATATCAGAAATGACAACTCTGACTGACAGATATGAAACTGTCAATGTTCGCCAAGACGACATTATTTCTGAAGTGGCAAATGTCAGAAGCACTGTGGCGTATTGGCTTGCTGAGCTATCAAATGATTTAAAGGAATTTCAGTCTATCTTGGGTTCAACACCTGGTCACGCCTCTTCCAGCAGAACTCCACCTCAAGAACATTCTTCTGCTCCACCAAGGGGGAGACCACCTCTTGGCAGGCCGCGTGGCCCCTCTAGCAGACAAGCCAGATACTTTTCCTGAAAAGACTATGCTCTGTATTTTGTTGCCCTTTTGAGGCCTTCTCTCTCAGACTCTTGGACTAATTAATTTAACTCATATCATTTGCATTGTTGCATTCTTCTTGTTTTCATTTTTTTTGATGATGTCAAAGGGGGAGAAATCAGGAAAAATGTTTGTTAAAAATGTTTGTTATATTCATTTGCGAATGACTATTTAGGTTTTTTTTTTCCTCTCTGCAAAGACTCAAGACTCATAGTATTGCCATCCATCAAAAAGGGGGAGATTGTTGAGTCTTGTTGAATCTTTACATGTTTTGATGATGGCAACTCTATAAGTCCTAGTGGTCTTCAAAAATTATGTCTTCACTTCAAGTATATACAAGGACTGTCTTCGTGCTGGTTAGCACTTCGTCATGTTTGTGTGTAACACCTCGTGTTGAATTGTTTGTCCTCGTGTCGTTTTAGTTCTAGTACTGTTTGTATTTCCGACACGCCGTGTCGTCTTCTCTTACCACGTGTTGTTCATGTTTACTGTCCTTCAAGTCGTGCGTCCGTGTTGTTTCCACTACAGTTCGTGTCGTTTTCCTCTGAAGTGTTTGTTTTGATTCAGTGACATTTTCGTGTCATTTGATCTTTACTTCGTGTTGTTTTCATCGTCTTCGTATCATTCTCCGTGTAGTGTGTGGTTCTGTCAAAGTTCACTTCGTGTCACTTACTGTTGTTCTTCGAGTCGTCTTTATCTTGGTCTCACTGTTTCGACTTCGTGTCGTTGTCAGTTCGTGTCTGTCTTATGTTGAAACCACACTTCGTGTTGGTTTCTGTTTTGATGAACTTCGAGTCGTTTCCCAGTGAACCCCGTGTTGTTTTTTCCTCCTGCGTCATCCTTGTTTTCACTCCGTGTCTATTTTCTGTTCTCATCATACTTAGTGTTGTTTTTCATTTCATGTCAACTTCACTTCGTGTCATTACCAGTCCGTGTCGTCTCACCTCGTGTCATTTTTCCTCGTACTGGTCTCTCGGACTTCGTGTCATTTTCCTTGTTTTCACTTCGTGTCGTTTTACTTCTTGTCTTTTTCACTTCGTGTCAAATCACTGTTCTGTCTTCGTGTTGTTTTCAACCCGTGTCGATTACCGTTTTGACTTCGTGTTGTTTTCAACTCGTGTCGGTTACTGTTTCGACTTCGTGTTGTTTTCAACCCGTGTCGATTACTGTCTCGCCTTCGTGCTATCTTCACCTCGTGTCTTCGCGTTGTTTTTCTGTCTACCTCGTAAAGGTCTCTTAGTAATGTTCATTGTGTCACCACTGTATCTCGTGTCGTTCTCTGTTTAGTACCTCTTGTCGTGTCCACTAACCTCATGCAGTTCTAGTTCTTATGGCACTCAATATTAATGGCTCTTATCTCGTTGCAGGTCCGAGGAAGAACATTCACCAGTGTCTGAGTGCACATGATCCGATGCTGAAGGAACAAATACAAAGAGGGCACGTGGCAGGAAGGTTCTAGGATCGAGCGTGGGAGGCACACGCGTTCAGTGCCCTATCCATCTGCTGCGGCTATAAAGAAAAACCTTCGCCCACCGATGAAGGTTGATCAGAGCTAAGAAAAAAAAAAGGCAGTGTTACAGAGAGCTCGATCCAGCAGAAGAAGAAAAAGGAAAAGAGAGAGAGATAGTGATCGTGTGAAAGAGGAAGAGAGTTTAAGAGAAAGAAAGAGAGATAGAGAGTGAATGAGAGAGTTCGTGGAGAAGAAGAAAGAAGCTTACCTGAAGATCTGTCTTCACTGGACCATGGATCAGATCCAGGCCAGCCAGCTCCAGTGGGAGCCAAATTGTGCATCTCGTGTTTCAGCTTCTGTTTGCTGAAGCTATCTTTCGTTTATTATTTCTTTCTTTGTTTTCTGGTTTGCTGTGCTTTTCGATCCTCTGGTCTGAGGTCGGGTTCCCTCCGGTTAGGAGGAAGGGAGATCTGATCTCCAGTTGCAAGTAGCTGGGAGCTACTTGTGGGTTCCCTCCGGCTTGGAGGAAGGGAGACTTGTCTCCGGTTCTGGGCTTGTGGATTCAAGTCCAGAGGTTCCCTCCGGTTTAGAGGAAGAGGGGAGGTTGTTCCCCTGGTCAAGCTGTGTGGCAGCAATTGTTTGCAGACTGAGTCTGCTTGGTTCTAGCGTGTGCTAGTGAAGCCTCACTCCTGCTGGGAGTGAGGGGTGGATGTAGGTCTGAAGGACCGAACCACCTAGAAATCTTTTGAGCAGTGGCTTGATTGTTTGGTTTGCTTCCGCTAGATGCTTGAATAGGTGCGCTCAATGGGTTTGTATTTGAGTAGAATAGAATTGGTTCTATTCTGTTTCCTTATCTAGCATCCGTTTTTTAAATTTGGCCATTATTCGTAGAAGGATTCATTCACCCCCCCTCTGTATCCGGGCCAAGCATCCTAACAGAGTGAGTGAAGGCTTCCCGTTAACGAGCGTCTGGTGACCAGTGTGTTGTCTTTCACAGACAGAAGATGCTGGTGGTTGCGCATCGAGAATGGCTAGAGCCTTGTGCAAGTGAGGCCTTGGGTGGCCGTTTCTGAGATGTGCCTTTTTCCTGGATGGGAGCCAGGCTTTATCAAAGTTTGAGTTCTGATAAAGCTAGTCCAGTAGGGTTATTAGGCTTTCAGCTTGCCAGGTGTGAGATGGTCCTTGGCGTAGAGCCAACGGAATTTTTGCAGTCAGTTGTGATGACTATGTAAGCTGGTCGAAGCACAGTGATGGTGGTCCCTTGCAGTGGGCGTGAGATCAGTCAGCTGGTAGCAAAGCTGATGTGTGATTGGTCCACCGAGCATGAGGTTTTGTTAGTGGCTGCCTCTCGTAACAAGGATTGCATTTCCTCGGTGAGCGAGATTATTGCAGCAATGCCATGGTTGGATTTTTATGGTGGCTGAGGCGATGCCAGACTTGTGCCCCTTTTGTGTTATGCCTGCTCTGATGATCGATGAGTGGTATGTGTTGAGCGAGGCATGTTGTTGCGTTCAAGGTCTGGCTGCATCCCTCAGGATTTATGTTCTCGTGAGTGTCGAGGTTTGGCTGGAGCTCTGGGAGCGTCGCCAACTGGGTGTGTTGTTCTTCCCCTGTGCCTTGGTTGTTGCCTCAAATTTTGAGGATGAAATTTCTGTAAGGAGGGGAGGACTGTAAGACCCCGATTTTTTTTTGATTTTTCCGATTCAGGATCCGTGAGTTCGGAGCGCCTTGGTTAGTCCCGGAGAGTGTTTTGGACTTTACGCGTATTTTTGCATGTTGGACCATCGGAACTCCATATAGAGTAAACCGATGTGTTCTCTGACTCTGGGACGTTACTAGCGTATTGTGGGTTTTCTGAGGATCGTGAGGAGTATTTTTCCCTATTTTTCATATTTTTTGAAAATTCTAGATTTTCTATTTAAACCCCCACCCCTTTCTCTCTCTCCCTCACGCTCATTTCTCTCTTCTCTCCCTCTCTCTTCTCACACTCTCTCCTCTCTCCCTCTCTTCTCCGGTGGTCGACGGAGGTGGACGGGGGTGAGGCGGCGAGGATCGTGGGACGTGGAGCGGCGAGGATGAAGCGGGGATCGAGGTGGAGGCGCGGCGTTCATCGTTCGTGAGCTCGGGGCACTGGTGGTGATTCGCGGGGCATTTCATGACGGAAGGGTGTCCACGGTGCGTCAAATCTTCGATGGAGGTAGGGGGATGGATCCTTAACCTCTGTACTTCCTTTCCCATGATTTTGGTAGCCCGTGGTGAGCCGAGCGTGGGTTTATTGTCGTCAGGGGGTTTTGAATGCATTTTAGGACGTGTGACAGTTTCAGTGGATTGAACGTCGTTTTACTGCTTTCTTCCTTCCCATTTTGGATTTTGGGACCCGGGGATTGATCCTCGTTGTTTTCCCCATCACCTGGGGGTGATTGGGGCATGGAATCGGACCCCTAGGTGGGGATCCGAGGGTTTTCTGCCGTAATCGGTCGATCGACTCGGGCAGTTCGGTCGACCGATTGGCGTTCGCCATGGGGGGGTTCTCGCCTCAGTTCGGTCGATCGACCGGCCTGGGCTGGTCGACCGACCGGCCTGGGCTGGTCGACCGACCTGGGTGGCCCCCCTCCCCTGCATGTGGGCGGTCGACCGACCTCCCTTGGCCGGTTGCTTGACCCTATTTGTCGACCGACCCCAGGGGTCTCGTCAACCGAAATGCAGTGGGCAAGCCCGTATTGGGTCTCGGTCGATCTGGTTGAGACCCAATGACCGACCTTTGGCCCCGTGAGTGTCCCGGACACCCCTTGGGTATCGTTGTCACGCCCCGAACTGATAGCAGCGGAACGTGTCGTTTGCTCGGAACGTGGCAGTTAGAAAGTCGTGAACGATCAAGAGCAATCGCATGAGACCGAATAATTTGGAACAATAAAAATCTTATATCAAATATAAGTCTCTTACAATTTTCAAATTTCAAACTGGAAGACTCAACTACATCAATAATGGAAAGAAAAAGGAGATGACGCTCCAACAGACTTAGATAAGATAACTAAATAAGAGACACCATGCTAGACTCAAGAAAGATAAAGACTCGGGTTCACTAATTTCCAGAGCTCGCTTGTACACTTGTCCCTCCCATGTGAGTCTCGGTCTCGCTAGCCACATGATTACCTGAAAAATGTTGGAATAAATTGGGTGAGCGAACGCTCAGTAGGAATTATATCTCAAGAACAAGCTAGCTTTAAGTAATTACATGTTACATGAATGCAAGGCTAATATACATGAGTGATCGTAAAAATAGAATGCAAGTATATCGATTAAACTGGAAGTAAAACGTGATAAGCAAAAGGTAAAGATAGTATCGAGCATGAGATATTGGCTATTTAGAGTTCTAGCAAGTATCACGACGAGTCACACACGCAAGTAATATCATGTAAAGTCACGAGAGAGAGAGTAAGTGGAATGCCTCTAGAACGACGAGTACTTCGGTGCAATGCCACACCGCGATCATTAGAACTCCCATGGACACTAGTACTTTCGGGTGCTCCTCCCAGAACCAGATCGGGCCCTTATATGTGCAGACATTGTATAATGCACTTTTGACATCCACGATAGTTATAGCCAATGTAGAATTCCAAGGAATGAAACTTGTAGGAATTTAAGGTAGATCTGGCGGAATATATCGGAAAACTAGGTGGAATTGGCTCCCTAGTGGGTGCCATGAGTACTCGAATAAGCGTTCATAACCAAATGAGCGCTCGTTCTTTGTACATGATAAGGTAAAAGAATTGGTGTCTACGAAGAGGCACGTAATTCAAGATGAATAGCATTAGGATGGTTTCCTATGCTATTAGCTTAAGAATTAATCTCATAGCGGCTAAATAGCATACCATGAGGGCCGGTATACCATGTTTCTTTAGAGTGACATGGTAAATAGATATTTTCATGGGTTTTAGTGGTACAACCTGCTCAATCGGCCTTGAGAGAATCCAAGGCTACGAGGAGACTTACGGAGGTCTTAATGACTAACTTACCAGTCCGAAGGAACGGAACGTCCAACGTAGGGCTCGTATGTCACCAAGAGTTTAAGGGGTAATCGATAAAACATCGTGAAATGTGGGACTATACTCACGGAACGGAATATAGTGCCTAGATACATAACCCATTGTCAAGGGTTACAGAAAATCATGAAAATCAGAATCTTAGGGAAATGGCGCCTTAGACCAAGTCTTCAATTTAGGAATTAGCGCCCAGGGCAGGGTCGCTATTTCAATATATAACGACTGTTCATTCAGTCGTTGTTTCCAAGTTCTAAAATATATTAAGATCTGTAGAATTCTCAACTTTCAAATATTAAATAAATGGCACCCTGGGCTAAGTCACAATTTCAGTAAATAGCGCCTAGGTCAGGGGTGTCATATTTCAATTTAATGGCAGGGTGCATGTCGTCATTTTAATCTTTATGTAATTTAGTAGCACTTTTTAAATAAAAGGAATTTTATAGAAATAATCACATGGTCATGTAGAGAAAAATAATAGGATTTCAGAACTATGATCATGTATCAATTTAGACATCAGATTACATGGTTATTAAATTTCAAACATGGGTAATTATTAATTACCAAAGGAATTGACGACTGTGTGTTCAGTCGTTAGTTGAAATAGCACCCTATATAGGGTCGCTATTTCCCTGTGTATGCAAAAACAATAAATCTCGAATACTGTAAGCCTCCTAATGACCTAGATGCATGCAGTGAACTTAGTAATTACAATGTTTGGCTTGAAACTTGAGAACACCTACCTTGGTGATGATCTGGATGATGGAACGTGAAGAATATATATGAAGATTTGATCACAGCCGATACTCTGTTTGAAACAGAGTAACCGCGTAGAAGGAAGAAGATATAGTAGCTTGTTCTTCTAGCTTCAACAGCCGAAGGCAACAACATCAGTAGTTATGGTAGCAGAAGAAGACTTCCTCCCTTTAAAAGAAAGGAAAGGAATGGTGATCCCTCTTCACGGTATCGGTAGTAGGAGAAAAAGGAAGAAGAAGATGCATTTTCTTCTTCGTTTGTGCAGAGGGTGCAATAGCAGCGTTCGTGCAGAGGGTGCAGTAGCAGCAGCGTCGTTACAAGCCTCCTCTTTTACGAAGAAACAGAGAAAGAGAATATAATTCTCTTCCCCCATGTACAGCCAACGAAGAACAATCTCCAAGAGATTAGCAGGACGTCAGTGAAGAAAAGCAGGTTGGCTCGATGGAAGGGGTATTTATAGGGAAGGAAATCTAATGGGTTCTAGGAGTTCGATCAGGACTAAAACCACAGATATCCACGTATGGATCCCTTTCCTTAATCCAAACTTACCCAGATAACATCCCTGTTCGAACCAAACACCGACTGTTCCTTTTGGAAATGACGCCTCAAGTTGGGGCATTATTTCAATAAATGACGCTTGTATACACCTTCGTCAAAATTAAATGACTACTTTCTCGGAGGCGTCATTCACCTTTCCCTATTTGTTAATTTAAGGTGTTACGATCTTTCTAGATTTTTATATTTTTTTTCTTGATGTGATCTAAATGGGAAATTTTAGGGGTACGAGTTTTCCATTTTTCTCTATTTTTTCATATAATTAGTTTTCCAAAATTCTTTAATTCAAAATCAGGCACTATTCATTTTAGAATAAAATAACAACTTTCATTAAGTCGTCACATTTGAAATCAACGTCTAAAGCAATGACGTCATTTGCATTTTGGCATTTCTCCTTAACCTCCAAAGGACCGATATTGTATAAATATCTCTATTATTTTATAATACTTTTAACTATATACTTTATTTGACTTTTCTTAATTTGTAAATAACGACTTGGATTAAGTCGTGTTTCACGTTGGATACACCTATACGAAGAGGCGTCAATTGAGTTTTTGGCCTTTTCTTAATGCCATTGAAAGAACCGAAATTGCATATATGCTCATTCTTTTATCTTTTACATATCTTTAATGTAATTAAATCTTTTATATATATCCTTCTCCCTTCTAATAAAATTATAATATAATAAATGTGGAATATTAAATTTTATAAATTAGTAATAAAATATAAATTGACATTTTCTTCGAGATTTAATGATTCTTAATTCAATTAAAATTATGTTGTGCATTAAATGCTTACCTAAAAATAACATGTTATTCTTAAATTTATTATAATACAATAGTAGTGTCCATGAGTTCTTTTGTCAGACTTTTTTATGATGTCAGGGGGGTTGTGTATAGAGTTTGACCTTGATTATTTACGTTGTATTATATTTATTTATATTGCATTATATATATATCCACAGATATATGGATGAGTGGGTTGAGACTTAAGGGCCCTTATTTGTGTCAATACGTTGTTATCCATTTTTCTCAAAGCTTGTTATTTGTCATATACGTATTCTAAAGGCCCTTACAATGTGTGTGGGTTTCATATATCTTGATACACACACACATATATATATATATATATATATATATATATATATATATATATATATATATATATAAACCTATTTGTTATTTACTAACCCTCATATACCTATTAATAATTTGCATGTATATAGGGATTTTATTCCTCATAATTTCATTTACTTTTATTAGTCCTGGTTCTAGGTATCAGAGGCAGGTTCGATCCTAGCAAGATTTTTACTTCCATCCCCTAAAAGGAATATCACTTAGCCATTTACTTATTCAAATAAATTTTATTTATTAAGCATTATAAACTTATTTGTGGAAATATGTATTAGGTATATGTGTTCTTCCTATATATATTTATTCTTATTTCAAAATTACCGGGCGTTACACCCTCCCCCACTTAAAAGAATTTGGTCTCCAAATTCACATCATCTTCCATTCCCAACGGGGAACTAGCTATAACTTATTATGATTCTATACAGGTAAAGAAGAAATCTTAAGTATGGAAAAGAACTAGTTTAGGATTACGGGTAAGGGGTACCTTCCACAACTTTTCTCTTGGCAAGTTCGGCCACAGCTTGAGTTTCTCTTGGAAGCTTTTTGGTCAAAATAGGGCATTCTGCTATCTTATGGTCTAAGCTTCCGCAACGCAGACATGCTCCCGATCTCCTCCAACACTTTTCCGATTGGTGACCATATCTTCCACAAGATTTACACTTACCTTGCGAGTGATCTGTCGAAGTTCCCTCCTTGTTACACTTCTTACATTTCTTGCACTTCTTACATTTTTGTGAACTATCACCCTCGATTACCTTTTTCCTAGTCATAGTGAAACTCCCGAGATTGTTGGCTTTGTCTTTCCCTTCAGTTCTCTCCTTTTCTTTTACCGCCTTCTCTAACTCCTGGATTCTTCGGACAAGGTCCGCATAAGCATGGACATCCACCAAGATCATTTCAGGGATAAAGTTTGGTTTGGATGCCTCCATTCTAATTATGTTCCTGCAAGATTAAGGGGGAGATTAATTGTTGACTTAAAAATTTGATAAGTAATAGGAATGGGACCAGAATATTTTATCCTTTCTTTATAATATACCCCTAGGCTCTACCCACTCTCACGAAATTCCTATAGGATGACCGACAAGGATACTCAACCTACCCCTTGGACTTAATGCCCTAAGGAGTTGAAAGCCGAAGCTCTGATATGACTGACAGGGATACTGGACCTATCATTGGAACCTAATAACTGGAGGATATGAAAGCCGAAGCTCTGATATGACTGACAGGGATACTTGACCTATCATTGGAACGTAATAACTGGAGGATATGAAAGTCGAAGCTCTGATACCACCTCTGTCATGCCCCGAACCGATAGCAGCGGAACGTGTTGTTTGCTCAGAACGTGGTAGTTAGACAGTCGTGAACGATCAAGAGCAATCGCATGAGACCGAATAATTTGGAACAACAATAAAAGTCTTATTTCAAATATAAGTCTCTTACAATTTTCAAATATCAAACTGGAAGACTCAACTACATCAATAATGGAAAGAAAAAGGAGATGACGCTCCAACAGACTTAGACAAGATAACTAAATAAGAGACACCATGCTAGACTCAAGAAAGATAAAGACTCGGGTTCACTAATTTTCAGAGCTCGCTTGTACACTTGTCCCTCTCATGTGAGTCTCGGTCTTACTAGCCACATGATTACCTGAAAAATGTTGGAATAAACAGGGTGAGCGAACGTTCAGTAGGAATTATATCTCAAGAACAAGCTAGCTTTGAGTAATTACATGTTACATGAATGCAATGCTAATATACATGAGTGATCGTAAAAATAGAATGCAAGTATATCGATTAAACTGGAAGTAAAACATGATAAGCAAAAGTGAAAGATAGTATCGAGCATGAGATATTGGCTATTTAGAGTTCTAGCATGTATCATGACGAGTCACGCACGCAAGTAATATCATGTAAAGTCACGAGAGAGAGAGAGTAAGTGAAATGCCTCTAGAACAACGAGTACTTCGGTGCAATGCGACACCGCGATCATTACAACTCCCATGGGCACTAGTACTTTCGGGTGCTCCTCCCAGGACCAGATCGGGCCCTTATATGCGCGGACATTGTATAATGCACTTTCGACATCCACGATAGTTATAGCCAATGTAGAATTCTAAGGAATGAAACTTGTAGGAATTTAAGGTAGATCTTGCGGAATATATCAGAAAACTAGGTGGAATTGGCTTCCTAGTGGGTGCCATGAGTACTCGAATAAGTGTTCATAACCAAATGAGCGCTCGTTCTTTGTACATGATAAGGTAAAAGAATTGGTGTCTACGAAGAGGCATGCAATTCAAGATGAATAGCATTAGCATGGTTTCCTATGCTATTAGCTTAAGAATTAATCTCATAGCGGCTAAATAGCATACCATGAGCGCCGGTATACCATGTTTCTTTAGAGTGATATGGTAAATGGATAGTTTCATGGGTTTTAGTGGTACAACATGCTCAATCGGCTTTGAGGGAATCCAAGACTACGAGGAGACTTACGGAGGTCTTAATGACTAACTTACCAGTCTGAAGGAACGGAATGTCCAACGTAGGGCTCGTATGTCACCAAGAGTTTAAGGGGTAATCGATAAAATATCATGAAACGTGGGACTATACTCACGGAACGGAATATAGTGCCTAGATACATAACCCATTGTCAAGGGTTACAGAAAACCATGAAAATCAGAATCTCAGGTAAATGGCGCCTTAGACCAAGTCTTCAATTTAGGAATTAGCGCCCTGGGCAGGGTCACTATTTCAATATATAACGACTGTTCATTCAGTCGTTGTTTCCAAGTTCTAAAATATATTAAGATATGTAGAATTCTCAACTTTCAAATATTAAATAAATGGCGCCCTGGGCTAAGTCACCATTTCAGTAAATAGCGCCTAGGTCAGGGGCATCATATTTCAATTTAATGGCAGGGTGCATGTCGTCATTTCAATCTTTATGTAATTTAGTAGCACTTTTTAAATAAAAGGAATTTTACAGAAATAATCACATGGTCATGTAGAGAAAAATAATAGGATTTCAGAACTATGATCATGTATCAATTTAGACATCAGATTACATGGTTATTAACTTTCAAACATGGGTAATTATTAATTACCGAAGGAATTGATGACTGTGTGTTCAGTCGTTAGTTGAAATAGCACCCTATATAGGGTTGCTATTTCCCTATGTATGCAAAAACAATAAATCTCGAATACTGTAAGCCTCCTAATGACCCGGATGCATGCAGTGAACTTAGTAATTACAATGTTTGGCTTGAAACTTGAGAACACCTACCTTGGTGATGATCTGGATGATGGAACGTGAAGAATATATATGAAGATTTGATCACAATCGATACTCTGTTTGAAACAGAGTAACCGCGTAGAAGGAAGAAGATATAGTAGCTTGTTCTTCTAGCTTCAACAGCCGAAGGCAACAGCAGCAGCAATTATGGTAGCAGAAGAAGACTTCCTCCCTTTAAAAGAAAGGAAAGGAAAGGTGATCCCTCTTCACGGTATCGGCAGTAGGAGAAAAAGGAAGAAGAAGATGTAGTTTCTTCTTCGTTCGTGCAGAGGGTGCAGTAGCAGGGTTCGTGCTGAGGGTGCAGTAGCAGCAGCCTCGTTACAAGCATCCTCTTTTAGGAAGAAACAGAGAAAGAGAATAGAATTCTCTTCCCCCAAGTACAGCTAACGAAGAACAATCTCCAAGAGATTAGCAGGATGTCGTTGAAGAAAAAGAGCCTAGCAGGTTGGCTCGATGGAAGGGGTATTTATAGGGAAGGAAATCTAATGGGTTCTAGGAGTTCGATCAGGACTAAAACCATAGATATCCACCTATGGATCCCTTTCCTTAATCCAAACTTACCTAGATAACATCCCTGTTCGAACCAAACACCGACTGTTCCTTTTGGAAATGACACCTCAGGTTGGGGCGTTATTTCAATAAATGACGTTTGTATACACAGTCGTCAAAATTAAATGACGACTTTCTCGGAGGTGTCATTCACCTTTCCCTATTTGTTAATTTAAGGTGTTACGATCTTTCTAGATTTTTATCTTTTTTTCTTGATGTGATCTAGATGGAAAATTTTAGGGGTACGAGTTTTCTATTTTTCTCTATTTTTTCATATAATTAGTTTTCTAAAATTCTTTAATTCAAAAATGGGCACTATTCATTTTAAAATAAAATAACGACTTTCATTAAGTCGTCACATTTGAAATCAACGTCTAAAGCAATGCCGTCATTTGTATTTTGGCATTTTACCTTAAACTCCAAAGGACCGATATTGTATAAATATCCATATTATTTTATAATACTTTTAACTATATACTTTTTTTGACTTTTGCTAATTTGTAAATAACGACTTGCATTAAGTCGTGTTTCACGTTGGATACGCCTGTACGAAGAGGCGTCAATTGAGTTTTGGCCTTTTCTTAATGCCCTTGAAAGAACCGAAATTGCATATATGCTCATTCTTTTATCTTTTACATATATTTAATGTAATTAAATCTTATATATATATCATTCTCCCTTCTAATAAGATTATAATGTAATAAATGTGGAATACTAAATTTTATAAATTAGTAATAAAATATAAATTGACATTTTCTTCGAGATTTAATGATTCTTAATTCAATTAAAATTATGTTGTGCATTAAATGCTTACCTAAAAATAACATGTTATTCTTAAATTTATTATAATACAATAGTTGTGTCCATGAGTTCTTTTGTCAGACTTTTTTAAAATGTCAGGGGGGTTGTGTACAGAGTTTGGCCTTGATTATTTACATTGTATTATATTTATTTATATTACGTTATATATATATGCATAGATATATGGATGAGTGGGTTGAGACTTATGAGCCCTTATTTGTGTCAATATGTTGTTATCCATTTTCTCCAAAGCTTGTTATTTGTCATATACGTATTCTAAAGGCTCTTACAATGTGTGTGGGTTTCATATATCTTGATATATATATAAACCTATTTGGTATTTACTAACCCTCATATACCTATTAATAATTTGTATGTATATAGGGATTTTATTCCTCATAATTTCATTTACTTTTATTAGTTCTGGTTCTAGGTATCAGAGGCAGGTTCGATCCTAGCAAGATTTTTACATCCATCCCCTAAAAGGAATATCACTTAGCCATTTACTTATTTAAATACATTTTATTTATTAAGCATTATAAACTTATTTGTAGGAATATGTATTAGGTATAGGTTTTCTTCTTAAATATATGTATTCTTATTTCAAAATTACCGGGCGTTACAATCGTGACCATGTTTTTGGTTGTCCAGAGGTACCATTTTACCACGATTAGAGTGCCAGTGGGTTTAAGGGTTCGGGTGACCCTCTTGTGTTCTAGGCTCGTGTATTTTCGCTAGATCGAGTTGCCACGGGTTGGCATGAGTGCGGAGGGTTATTTCCGCACGTCGTTAACTTCTATGGAATGTGGTTTCCGTGTGGGCCGTGAATATGGCCTGTGGACTGTGAGTCCAATTACCCAGCCTGGGGTTGGAGGCTTTTCTTCGCTTCCCTTTGGAAGGGATTGAGCTCAGCAGTCATGAGCCGCCTTGAGCATTATATTACCGTGGTTTCTGACCTAGGGATAGGCCAGATTGACGGCGTAGGGCTGTCCTTTACAACGGTCTTGACCCTGAGTCTTGTGACTCAACTACTGTTGGTTTAGTAGGTTTAGCGGACTGCCTGGAGTGCGGTGGCATGGTGCCACCTATGTTCCGAGCCACGTGTGACAGGGCTTGTGAGTAGCCTATCCGCGTTCATGTGGTTTCTCCCGAGAGTTGTTTCTGTGGTGACCCCCACTGGTAGTAACTTCCTGGGCACGCTTGTGCCAACCCACCTGGGAGTAGGTGGAGAGATACAGTGGCTTGCCTGGGCACGTGTGTGCTAACCCACCTAGGGGGTAGGTGGAGAGATACACCCGTTAGAGGCGATTTTAGGCTGGTTACCGTAGGGCCTCCCCTATAGTGACTTGAGTCCGAGTCGGGAGGAAAACTAGCTAGAGGGCCTGTCATTATACAGTCAGTCAGTGTGTGCACACATGGTCGGGGGCTTCGGATGCATGCTGATGAGCACGACCCTGACTAGACCGTTTTTTCTACTGTTGCTTGTGTTGTGTATGGGTTTCCGCTTGGGGCGGGAGAGACACCTGAGGCGCGGATTAAGTCATCAGTGGATGCTTCCAGCCATGCTTTGAATGGGCAGGTTCCCTCATCACGGGATGTGAGTTTTCGCGACCTGAGAGTCCATTTTTCTACTGCAAGGCGTGGTTTCCCAGACCGTTTCTAAGTGTTTCCCGAGGTTGAGGCCAGGGGCGCTCGGTAGAGTTACCGGGGCTTCACCTCTTGGCTGGGTCTGGTTCACGGCAGCGAGGTCATGACGGTACCCGTGGACCGGGTGGTGCAGGTTAGGCCCCGTCTTGGTGACAGGCCTCCACGATAGAGTTGCAGTGGATTTTCCATCGATAGCTATGGTGTTTGGTAGTCCGGTGGTCCCCCGACTGTGAGATCGGGGTGTGTTTCCCGGTACAGTAGGAGTAGCAGTAGAGCCGAGGTTTTGTCGGCCATCGTGTTCGCGACTCCTTCCACTGTTATTATTACCGTTGCTACTGTTCTTCCTTTTCCGCCATTGTTTACGGTTGGGGTTCTGCGGGACCCCTACTGAGCCAGTGATAGGAGGCTCACCCTGCTTTTCAGGTGAGGCGGTTCTTCCTCGAGATTCGAGGGTGCTACACAGAGGTTCGTAGTTGCCGGCTCATCGGGTCGAGTGTTTACTCGGCATTGGGTATGTTTTATTTTCTGTAGATTGTACTTTTTGGACTAGACTCTGTTGTTAGTTTATTATTGTATTTCCTACTTTATTTCTTATTTCTGTGTCTACTGCCACTCACACACACACCCTTTTAGCCCTTCCGAGCCCTCCGACTCATGGGCGGCGGATCAAGATTCGAATGGTATCGGGTTCTTCCTGGTATCCGGATCTTGGGGCGTTATAGCTGGGGAAGAAGGAGGGTGAGAGAGAGGGCAGATGGGTGAGAGAGAGGGGGGTGAGATCGTGAGAGGAAAGGGAGATCGAGAGGAGGAGGAAGGGGGAAGGAGGAGAGGAGGAGGGGTTAGGGCACATGCTTTTTTTCTAATTCTTTTCTCTTTTTATTTGCTGCCATTTTTTCATTTGCTGCCATTTTTTCTCCTTCTTTTCTCTTTTTATTTCCATTTTCACCATTTTTTCATTCATTCATTCGTCATTTTTTCTCATTCATTCATTTCTTCTAATAAGATAAAATCTCTCTCAATATAAAATATCATTACATCTAAAAAACAAAATTATTATTTATTATTTAGAGATCCGAAGATCTATAATTTAGAAATTTTCTACTTTTTTATGAAACGAAACAGGGGACCCATGCACGGAAACCCTAAAAAACCCATGAATGTTAGAGTGGGAGTGAGCAGCGGCACCGACGATGGGGAGCTAGGGCTCCTCGCGGGGGCATGTTGGAAGCACTCTGGCTAATAATAAAATATCATTATATCTTTTATCGATTTTATCATGTGAGGGTGTGCCAGTCACGTGTGTGACAATGTATTCAGGTTCCAAGACTAGGATGTTCTGGAACCCATGGTGTGCTCCTTCTGACTAACCAGACGATGGTGGGCATCGGGTTGGGACTGGAGACCCGCTGTGCCATAAAGGTCACGATGTTAAGAGGTGAAAACGTTTGATTAATCGCCAAGAAATGGGGCTGCATGGCCTATAAGTGGATTTCTATAAAAAGAAGAGAGAGCGTGTTGAAAAGCCTTGAAAACCCCACATCGGGGTGCAAAAAGGTATTCAGAGCTGTATTGGTCACGTGTGGACCATTTCATGTTCCGTGCCCCATCATAGATGTGTTGTGATTTTATTGAAATGTCTATAATGAATTTTCGGTATCTAGGGCTCCTCGCGGGGGCATGTTGGAAGCACTCAGGATAATAATAAAATATTATTGTATCTTTTATTGTTTTTATCGTGTGAGGGCGTGCCAGTCACGTGTGTGACAATGTGTTCAGGTTCCAAGACTGAGATGGTCTGGAACCCAAGGTGTGCTCCTTCTGACTAACTAGACGATGGTGGGCATCGGGTCGAGACTGGAGACTCGCTGTGACATAAAGGTCACGACGTTAAAAGGGGAAAACGTTTGATTAATCGCCAAGAAATGGGGCTGCATGGCCTATAAGTCGATTCCTATAAAAAGAAGAGAGAGTGTGTTGAAAAGCCTTGAAAGCCCCACATCGGGGTGCGAAAAGGTATTCAGAGCCATATCGGTCACATGTTGACCATTTCATGTTCCGTGCACCGGTATACATGTGTTGTGATTTTACCGGCATGTCTATAATGATTTTTCGGGAGCTAGGGATCCTCGGGGGGGCATGTTGGAAGCACTCATGATAATAATATAATATCATTGTATCTTTTATCGGTTTTATCGTGTGAGGGCGTGCCAGTCACGTGTGTGACAATGTGTTCAGGTTCCAAGACTGGGATGGTCTAGAACCCAATGTGCGCTCCTTCTGACTAACAAGACGATGGTGGACATCGGGTCGGGACTGGAGGCCCGCCGTGCCATAAAGGTCACGGCGTTAAGAGGGAAAAACGTTTGATTAATCGCCAAGAAATGGGGATGCATGGCCTATAAGTCGATTCCTATAAAAAGAAGAGAGAGCATGTTGAAAAGCCTTGAAAGCCCCACATCGGGGTGTGAAAAGGTATTCAGAGCCGTATCGATCACATGTTGACCATTTCATGTTCCGTGCACCGGCATACATGTGTTGTGATATTACCGACATGTCTATAATGATTTTTCGGGAGCTAGGGCTCCTTGCAGGGAATGTCACGTGGAAGACCTCAGATCTTGTGCCAACCTCCTTGAGTCACGTGCACATCATTTGGGGAACTTAGTCAAGTACCCCGCTCGAATGTCTCACGTGCAAAGCTTATTAGTTAATCTTCTGAAGCTCTTTTTCACCCTTGATAGAATATTTGTCAGTCTTCAGTAACCATTTGACAGACCTATATAGTCATTTGTCACCCTTGGCCATAAAGAGCCATCGCCTTAGCTGAATTCCCTGTTAGACTGAAGCCATCACGCTAAGACATTTGTCACCCTTAGCGTTATATTTGTTGCCCATACAAGCTCATTTGTCGCCCTTGCTTCGACATTATTTAGCTTTTTCATCTGGAAACCCTTGGCTGCGTTGACGCTTTCGACCTGCTGCGTTAACGTTGTCTTCTTGAATCTTCAACGAGGCTTGTATTCCAGGCTCTTCAGGCAACCTCTACTGGCTAGCTTCAGCTGCATCGATGCACATCACTTGCCAGGTTGATGCACCTCCTTCTCCTTGCACAAATTCAACCTGGTATTCACCCTCAAGTACTTCTGAAAATTTCTCCGAGCTGGCTTTGGCTGCGTTGACACAGCTTGCACTTAGTGTTGACGTAGCTTCTTCATTCTTCACGGTTTTCAGCCTTGCGAGCACAAGTCGACTCCAAGGGTTGACATTTCTAAAAAGTCTTCTCTTCGTAGCTTCGATGCGTCGACGCCACTAGCCACTAGGTCGACGCCCTTTCTAAGTTTTGCAAACCTTTTAGCGCTTCTGCACATTATTCACCTGTACTCACTTATTTTTCACCTCTATTGCCTATTTGTCACCACAACCTATCTATTTGTCACCCTTGTGCGACTGTAGCCGTCGCCTTTGAATCTGCTACCATCGGGTGACTTGTGCTTTTCTGCCTTGTGAATTGAGCTGGAGTTGACTCTCAGTGTCAACTCAATTTGAACCTTGTTCTGTCATAACAGACATCATCAGACAACAAACCTACTAAAAGGCGATTCATCTCTCCATCATGCTCAGTGTCTCGTCTTCCTTGTGGTGCTATTTGTCTCCCCTACAAGCCATTTGCGAGCTGTCCGTCATTTGCTTTGCGGTCACCCTCATTTGCGAGCTCTCTTTCATCACCGATAGCCATGGAGCCGAAGGAGACACCCGGGCAATGCTTCGTCCGCCATAAACTGGATGTCCCACCTGCCTCTTAGGAAGCTACAATTTCTACAGCCGAAGAAGAAACATCTAAGGAACCTAGGGTTTCTAAGGGCTCTACTTTAGGATGAAAAGTTAAAGGTAGGGGGGGGGTTCCTTATCTCCCTTACATAGCTATTTGCCCCCCTTATCGGCCTATTTATTTGTCACCCTTAGATAGGTCTTTTGTCACCCTTCTTCATTTTTCTTCCTCAAAGAGCTATCAAATTTAGATGGGTAGTTGTTGAGGCGACCCGGATTCCGGATTCCCGGTGCACCTGGTATAAATACCGAATACACGTGATACCACATGGGACCCGCGAGGCCTCCCAAGTGCGGGAAAGCGCCGAAGGGAAAAAGGAGTGTGTGGAATACATTGAAGCCAGCAGATATAACAGTAAGCAATTAAATTTCATTACATTGGATTGCTAAAGTAGCAGAAATAAAAGTACTTTTTTCATTAAATAATTCAAATTTTACAATTATACACCAGAGTCTAGTCCAAAGAAAAGACAACAAGTACAGTCTGACAGAAAAGAACGTACACAGGAGTTAGGAGAAGCCCGACGCAGGTACAGCTGGCAGCTACAACGACGTGCTCCACCAAGAACAGCAGAGGCAAGCGGCGAAACCCACCTGAAAAGCAGGGGTGAGTCTCTAAACAGAAACTCAGTAGGGGTCATGCGGATCCCCACTGGAAAATGCACAGAGCAACGGAAGCAACTACGGAAACAGCAAGTGCAGCAAAGAAGGAAAGGCTACACTAAAAACCTGTAAACAGACAGGGTACAACAGGAGTAGGGAACATGCTAAGAGCAAGGGGAGCTCAACAACAAAGAAGAGCGATGCCGTAAAGCACGGGACAACAGCCACCGAGGAGAACTCGGTACCCTAAGCTACTCCAAGCGGCAACAGACGGTCGACCCCTAACTCACACAGTTGGGTAACCCAGTCCGTCAGCCAAAGAAAAGGCGAAGGCAGATGCCGACGCCAAAAACACAGACAAAACATGACATGAAACGTCGTGCACACAGCCCCACGCATGACAAAAACGTCATTCAAACGACAGAACACTGACCTCGAGTACAGCCACAAGCGGGCAACTCGAAAAGGTCACAGCGCGTAAGAAAACGCCGAGAGTTACAACACCAAGTGACAGGAGCACCCTCCTCCAAGAAGAACAGCCAGATGCATCCACTGACGTCTTACACTACGCCACAAGTGTCGTGTCCATTCAAGAACAAGACACACCAAGAACTAGGTCCGAGGAACAACAGTTCCAAGGAAACATGGTACCACCGCACAGGACTGCAGTAGCAACTGCGAGTGACTAGTCAGGGCCACGCCCGTCGGCGTAAGTCCCCAGTCCCTGACCACGTGTGCACACACCGACCTCTACCTAGGTCAGGCCTCTAGCTAGTATTCCCCTCGGTAGGACGCTACCGTTGGCCGGGGCCTACAGAACTAGCTTAAAAACCGTACGTACCAAACACAACAGGAAAACCCCTCCACCACTCCTGGTGGGTCGGCAAAAGCCTAGGGCTACAACTAGTGGAGGCTCACAAGGCACGAACTCCGAGACACATGCGCTACAGCACAGACAGCCAAGAAAGACCCGTCTCGTGCACCACAAAGCACCATGGCAGCTAAACAACCGCCAACCGACTCAGGACCAAGCAACTAGACCTACCACGCAACGATCCTTGAGTCAGACGACTCAACAACAAGATCGTCACAAACAGCGAAACAAGCCGCCAATCGGTCTAATCCTAAGCCAGAAGAAACTACGTTTCGCAGAAAACGACTCACGGAGACCTGAGGGAAATACCAAAAACCCTCAGATACGCCTGGACACACAAATCGAGGTAGAACAACACCTCAGGGCATCCAGAAGCAGTGTCTCGAGCCGAGCACAACCACCGAGATACACAAGGTCACCTGTCAACCCCCAGGTCACCCCGGGTTGACCGGAACCGGACCAAACACAAGCAAAGGCCACACGTCAACCACTGGGTCGCACCGGGTTGACCTGAACCCAACACAATGCTTGAACAGTAGGAAAGAGAGTCCCACCTCAAGCAAGAAGACTCCTGGTCACCTCATAACGTAGTCTTAGCCCTCATAGGATGTCGGGAGACATCCACAGAACAACGGGTAGACCACAAGGACAACCAAGATAAGCAGAAACCGAAATCACGGAAATCAGAGCACAATGGATGTAACGCGCCACCCTTAGACCGCTACCAGCATGTGACGGTCTAGACCACGGCCGTTACACACCAAACAACGGACGGACGACAAGCCGTCACTCACACCGCCCTAACTAAGCTATTAACACACGAAAAAAGTAACGGCCGGCACCGAGCGCGTTACATCAATGTAACGCACAGGCCTAAGCGTGTTACAAACTAAAGACGCATGGGAGCCAGCGCGTTATTAACAACGTGCACAGCCACCCACAACCAAAGCGAAGTAACGCGCAACGCCAGGCGCGTTACAGCCAAACGACGCGGCAAGGGGGACGCGTCGGAGCCAAACGACGCGCAGGGGCCTGCGCGTTACTCTCAACGGCACAGCCACCCTCAACCTAGCACAAAACAACAAACGACGGCCAGAGGCGAGCGCGTTATAACACAACGACGCATGGGGGCACATCCGTCATATCCAACGGGCACAGCCACCCAAGCTCGGCCAAACCGAATGTAACGGCCGGGGGCAGGCGCGTTACACTCAAACAACGGAAAGGGGCACGACCGCTGGAGGCACCGCCTCAACAGGTCAAACGTCGGTCAAACTGCAAGTAACGGCCAGGGGCCAAGTGCGTCACTTTCATCTAACGCGCTGGGTCAAGTGCGTTAGATCAACCGACTCAACCCCAAAACAAAACGACAAAAAGGAAGTAACGCGCTAGCCTAGGCGCGTTACAAGGAAGCGACGCACAACCCTAGGGCCGTCACTTACTCAGAAGCCAACAAACTCAAAAACGCCTAAACAAATGGCGGTCTATCGTAGGGCCGTCAGAGCCAAATAACGGCCACTGAAACGACCTCTACTTCCCATACGGCGTGAAAACAGAGGAACGGCCAAACTGGCCCGTTCCACGCCCCATTCACACCGAAACGCAGGGGATACAAACCCAAACGACCAAAACAACATCAGGGGACTTCAAACCCCACATGCAAGCTCAAAAACGCAAGATCCGGGCGATTTAGACAAATCGACCCTAAGTGGGTCACCGAGGTTCCCGGGCTTCTACCGGCCTCGAATGAACACCAAACCACACGAAATCAACGTGGATGGGATCCTAACATCCCAGCAGTCAGTTAGAAACTAACTACGCCGCAAATGGTCACCGTTTACCGGCCGACCCTAAAAACCACGAAAATCACGGTTTAGGCAAAACAAGCCCAAACTCGACCGTTTCCTAGTCGAACGTCGTGCAATGGCAGGGAAAACGGAGAGGATGAAGTAAGGATCAGTCACCCTACCTCCACCGAAGAAACCGTGCCCCGAAGGGACTAAACCACGCCGAAATCCACTCGCGAACCGATTTCACCGGCTTGAATCCACCGAACGGGATCGCGCCAGAATCGATCCGATCCTTGCCCCATCGCGCACCTCGACAGCTCCACCTCGTCGCCACCTCACCCACGAGCGCCTCCGTCTGCAGCCGGAGCCGGAAGGGAGAGAGAACGAGAGAGAACGGGAGAGAGAGAGGAGATCGCGAGAGTGAGGAGAGAGAGAGAGGAAAAGAAATAAAAAGGAAAGAAATTAGAAAATTTTCCTAATTTCCAAAAATTCCGAAATTACGCCGAAAATGCACAAATTCAGAAAAATACGTAAAAATAGCCAAAACGACCGGCTCGAAGAGTACATCATCGCTGTAGCATCCACGAGTTCGAGAATTGACAAACAAACTCACCGTAGGGTTCCGTAACTAGTACGTGCGAAAAACCCACACGGCTCGTCAAACTCAACTTGGAAGCCCCAAAAGCGAACCGAAACTCACCGAAACTAATCCGAAACAGATCCGAAAGATCCAACGAAGATCCAACAAGACCTGCAAAGGATCCAGCAAAGATCCACCAAGGATCCAGGGCATTACATCCTCCCCTCCTTTAATAAATTTCACCCTCGAAATTAAGGACTAACAATGGAGAAGCAGGGAAGAACAACCCAACAATACAACCACGATAAACGACACAAATCTCGAGGAAACACAGCTCAGAGGGACACTGTCAGACCATAATTACAGGTACACACTCAGGTTCCAAGACAGCAAGTCCACAACACGAGCATGGCACCAAAGTGAACACATCTGACACCTCCGAGGCAAAGGCAACGTCGTTTATGTCTCACCAGGGACGGAGACACGACTGCCACAACAACAGACAATCGAGAAACACAACGGCAGCATGGCAAGCGGCAGCTTACACAAGGAGACACAGTCCTCACAGCTGACAGCTCGACCACATCATCGGCTCCAGTGCCAAAGGTAACAGGGAACACCTGGCACACAGGACACCAACGACAACAACAACACTGAACCACAAACACAACCAAGTCAACACTTAGTCAGCTATCACATCTGATCGAGTCGCAAGCTAACTCCACTGGAAGAAAAGGGAGCACAGCAAAGCCAACTGACAAGACAATGGTCCAAGACAGAGACACAAAATCATAAAGAAACAGCGCTCACAAAAACAACACAACGGCAACACCTGCAGGATTCCAGCTCCGCACAACATACAAAACCAAGGAACACATCTGCGAGAAGGGCCACAATAAGGCACAAAAATAGCTGAGCATACGACCACAAGGAACAGGTCACGCATCAGACTGCTCACCAAGGAAAAGACCCACAACCACGAAAAACAACAACAATCTCGGGGAACGCAACTCAAGGACCACCAACACGCCTCGAGAGCACAACACCAAGAAAGAAATGCAGAGCAAAGGGTACTCAATCAGCAGGAATGCCGACAAATTCCCCAACACTCGCACAATGCCGATGCCAACAGCAAACGGGCAACCGACACAACACGGCACTGTAACAACAATGTCAAGGCACGAGAAGCCAAGACAAAGTCACATCGAGAAAGAACGAACCTCTCGACGAATGGGTAGCCAACCCACACACTTCCGCGCACCCTCAACAATGCGCACAGGCAACAGAACAACACCGGTAATCACACCTCAGCACATACCAGGCGCCATCGCGATTAGCACAGATCGCAATACAGCACGCCACGAGCGCCGATCCAGCAAACAACCGATCACAAGGAGCCTAAGTGCAACAAGAGAAGAGCACCAGCTTCAACACAAAGCACAAGGGAAGCATCAATCTCAGCTTACCTTCACGTCCTGACACAATAAAATGAGCCCTCACAACACATCGGCCGTCAGACACAGCACGACAAATACGGTACACAACAGCTCTTAACACCATCATAGAGTCCAAAGCCAAGCAACCGTAAAGCAGAGAGCAGTTCAGGCTCAAAACAATGATGTCTACACTTGCGCAGACACAGGACAAAAGCATCACTAAGATAGCAATCCCAAGGCAACATTCAAAAGGATTCCACCAGAAGGGACGAGAAGCAAGAAGCTCAACCACAAAAGCTCGCCAGGAAGGGAAAAACCTAGGCTCGCCCGAGCAACTTCTCTAACACGGAATCTAATCGAACACTTCAACAGAAGCAAAACACATCAGGAGCTACACAGACTCAAGTCGGGACAACCAAAGCAACGTAAGAATGTGCATGGCCATCACACCAACGCTAGAAGTCATAAGCCACCTGAGCAAAACACAGAAAATAGCTCGAACAATGCACTGCAGGTTCATGCCAACTGACAAACACTGCCAAGTGCAACACGATCGAGACCAACATCAAAACCGAACAAAGCACCTCGTGACACCCAGACGAGAGCAAAACCATCTCGTACAGTGCCAACAAAGCACGCACAAGACCACACATAGAAAACACCACGATAAGCATCGCAACACCTACGCCAGCAAGAGACTGTACTGGACCTTAAGGACTCTGGTAACTGTATATCTGGATTTCCATGTATTTCACACGACAATGATCTGATAGCTCAGAAAAGAACTCAGAACATCTCAGAACACTGCTTTGATACCAACTGTGGCGACCCGGATTCCGGATACCCGATGCACCCGGTATAAATATCGAATACACGTGATACCACGTGGGACCCGCGAGGCCTCCCAAGCGCGGGAAAGCACCGAAGGGAAAAAGGAGTGTGTGGAATACATTGAAGCCAACAGATATAACAGTAAGCAATTAAATTTCATTACATTGGATTGCTAAAGTAGCAGAAATAAAATTACTTTTTTCATTAAATAATTCAAACTTTACAATTATACACCAGAGTCTAGTCCAAAGGAAAGACAACAAGTACAGTCTGACAGAAAAGAACGTACACAGGAGTCGGGAGAAGCCCGACGCAGGTACAGTTGGCAGCTACAATGACGCGCTCCACCAGGAACAGCAGAGGCAAGCGGCGAAACCCACCTGAAAAGCAGGGGTGAGTCTCTAAACAGAAACTCAGTAGGGGTCACGCGGATCCCCACTGGAAAACGCACAGAGCAACGGAAGCAACTACGGAAACAGCAAGTGCAGTAAAGCAGGAAAGGCTACACTAAAAAGCTATAAACAGACAGGGTACAGCAGGAGTAGGGAACAGGCTAAGAGCAAGGGGAGCTCAACAACAAAGAAGAGCGAGGCCGTAAAGCACGGGACAACGGCCACCGAGGATAACTCGGTACCCTAAGCTACTCCAAGCGGCAACAGACGGTCGACCCCTAACTCACACAGTAGGGTAACCCAGTCCGTCAGCCAAAGCAAAGGCGAAGGCAGACGCCGACGCCAAAAACATAGACAAAACATGACATGAAACGTCGTGCACACAGCCCCACGTATGATAAAAACGTCATGCAAACGATAGAACACTGACCTCGAGTACAGCCACAAGCGGGCAACTCGAAAAGGTCACAGCGCGTAAGAAAACGCCGAGAGTTACCGCATCAAGTGACAGGAGCACCCTCCTCCCAGATGAACAGCCAGATGCGTCCACTGACGTCTTACACTGCGCCACAAGTGTGGTGCCCATTCAAGAACAAGACACACCAAGAACCAGGTCCGAGGAACAACAGTTCCAAGGAAACATGGTACCACCGCACAGGACTGCAGCACCAACTGCAAGTGACTAGTCAGGGCCACGCCCGTCGGCGCAAGTCCCCAGTCCCTGACCACGTGTGCACACACCGACCTCTAACTAGGTCAGGCCTCTAGCTAGTATTCCCCTCGGTAGGACGCTACCGTTGGCCGGGGCCTACGGAACTAGCTTAAAAACCGTACGTACCAAACACAACAGGAAAACCCCTCCACCACTCCCGGTGGGTCGGCAAAAGCCTAAGGCTACAACTAGTGGAGGCTCACAAGGCACAAACTCCGAGACACAGGTGCTACAGCACAGACAGCCAAGAAAGACCCGTCTCGTGCACCACACAGCACCATGGCAGCTAAACAATCGCCAACCGACTCAGGACTAGGCAACTAGACCTACCACGCAACAATCCTTGAGTCAGACGACTCAATGGCAAGATCGTCACAAACAGCGGAACAAGCTGCCAATCGGTCTAATCCTAAGCCAGAAGAAACCACGTTCCGCAGAAAACGACTCACGGAGACATGAGGGAAACACCAAAAACCCTCAGATACGCCTGGACACACAAATCGAGGTAGAACAACACCTCAGGGCATCCAGAAGTAGTGTCTCAAGCCGGGCACAACCACCGAGACACACAAGGTCGCCTGTCAACCCTTGGGTCACCCCGGGTTGACCGGAACTAGACCAAACACAAGCAAAGGTCACACGTCAACCACTGGGTCGCATCGGGTTGACCTGAACCCAACACAATGCTTGAACAGTAGGAAAGAGAGTCCCACCTCAAGCAAGAAGACTCCTGGTCACCTCATAACGTAGTCTTAGCCCTCATAGGATGTCGGGAGACATCCACGGGACAACGGGTAGACCACGAGGATAACCAAGATAAGCAGAAACCAAAATCACGGAAATCGGAGCACAATGGATGTAACGCCCCACCCCTAGACCGCTACCTGCATGTGACGGTCTAGACCATGGCCGTTACACACCAAACAACGGACGGATGACAAGCTGTCACTCACACCGCCCTAACTAAGCTATTAACACACGAAAAAAGTAACGGTCGGCACCGAGCGCATTACATCAATGTAACGCACAGGCCTAAGCACGTTACAAACTAAAGACGCATGGGAGCCAGCACGTTATTCACACCGTGCACAGCCACCCACAACCAAAGTGAAGTAACGCGCAACGCCAAGCGTGTTACAGCCAAACGACGCGGCAAGGGGGACGCGTCAGAGCCAAACGACGCGCAGGGGCCTGCGCGTTACTCTCAACGGCACAGCCACCCTCAACCTAGCACAAAACAACAGACAACGGCCAGAGGCGAGCGCGTTATAACACAACGATGCATGGGGGCACATCCGTCATATCCAACGGGCACAGCCACCCAAGCTTGGCCAAACCTAATGTAACGGCCGAGGGCAGGCGCGTTACACTCAAACAACGGATAGGGGCACGACCGCTGGAGGCACCGCCTCAACAGGTCAAACATCGGTCAAACTGCAAGTAACGGCCAGGGGCCAGGCGCGTCACTTTCATCTAACGCGCTGGGTCAAGCGCGTTAGATCAACCGACTCAACCCCAAAATAAAATGACAAAAAGGAAGTAACGCGCTAGCCTAGGCGCGTTACAAGGAAGCGACGCGCCACCCAAGGGCCGTCACTTACTCAGAAGCCAGCAAACTCAAAAATGCCTAAACAAATGGCGGTCTATCGTAGGGCCGTCAGAGCCAAATAACGGCTACTGAAACGACCGCTACTTCCCATACGGCGGGAAAACAGAGGAACGGCCAAACCGGCCCGTTCCACGCCCCATTCACGCCGAAACGCAGAGGATACAAACCCAAACGACCAAAACAACATCAGGGGACTTCAAACCCCACATGCAAGCTCAAAAATGCAAGATCCGGGTGATTTAGACAAATCGACCCTAAGTGGGTCACCGAGGTTCCCGGGCTTCTACCGGCCTCGAATGAACACCAAACAACACGAAATCAACGTGGATGGGATCCTAACATCCCAGCGGTCAGTTAGAAACTAACTACGCCGCAAATGGTCGCCGTTTACCGGCCGACCCTAAAAACCACGAAAATCACGGTTTAGGCAAAACAAGCCCAAACTCGACCGTTTCCTAGCCGAACGTCGTGCAATGGCAGGGAAAACGGAGAGGATGAAGTAAGGATCAATCACCCTACCTCCACCGAAGAAACCATGCCCTGAAGGGACTAAACCACGCCGAAATCCACTCGCGAACCGATTTCACCGGCTTGAATCCACCGAACGGGATCGTGCCAGAATCAATCCTATCCTCGCCCCATCGCGCACCTCGACAGCTCCACCTCGTCGCCACCTCACCCACGAGCGCCTCCGTCTGCAGCCGGAGCCGGAAGGGAGAGAGAACGAGAGAGAACGGGAGAGAGAGAGGAGATCGCGAGAGTGAGGAGAGAGAGAGAAGAAAAGAAATAAAAAGGAATAAAATTAGGAAATTTTCCTAATTTCTAAAAATTCTGAAATTGCGCCGAAAATGTACAAATTCAGAAAAATATGCAAAAATAGCCAAAACGACCGGCTCGAAGAGTACATCGTCGCTGTAGCATCCACGAGTTCGATAATTGACAAACAAACTCACCGTAAGGTTCCGTAACTAGTACGTGCGAAAAACCCACACGGCTCGTCAAACTCAACTCGGAAGCCACAAAAGCGATCCGAAACTCACCGAAACTAATCCGAAACAGATCCAAAAGATCCAACAAGACCTGCAAAGGATCCAGCAATGATCCACCAAGGATCCAGGGCATTACAGTTGTCACCCTTTTCCACCTATTGTCACCCTTGTTTATACAATTGGCGCCCTTGATTTTACCAACGTCACCCTATCCCGTTATTTTATTTCACCCTTCTCTATCTATTTGTTACCCTTAAAGACTTATTTGTCACTCTTAAACCCCTATTTGTCACCATTGTTGAATCATTTGTCACCCCTGTAGCGTTGTCTCACCGTCCCGTTATTTGTTAACCTTATACAACTATGTGTCATCTTTAAGGATCTATTTGTCACCTTTAGACATCTGTTTGTTACACTTGTTGAAACGTTTTGTCATCCCATGGGTTGTCACAATTATCCACATATTTAATAAAATTACATAATATATTAATTTAAATAATATAAAAATATTAAGATCTCATAATATTTAAAATTAACATATATCTAATAAAAATCAATTAAATATTTAAAATTAAATTACTATAAAATAAAATAATAGTAATTAAAATAATATTAATGAATATCTAAGGAAAGTAAAATAATATATTACTTAAATTAAGTTAACATAAAATTAGTTTAAATAAAGTATTATAAATTAAAATAATAAAAATAGTAAATAGTAAATAATAAATAGTAGTACTTCTATAGATTTTGTCACCCATTAGCATTGTCAGCCAGTCGCTTTATTTGTCACCCTTATACTATCCACCTATGTGTCACTCTTATCCCCCTATTTGTCACCCTTAAACACCGAGTTGGCACCATTGTTCATACGTTTGTCACCTCTGCTTTTTATGTCACCCTATCGCATTATTTGTCACCCTTATATACATATTTGTCACTCTTAAAGACCTACCTGTCATCGACTTTCATACATTTGTCACCCTTAATGTAGCAACCCTGGCAATTTGAAGGATAGAAATCCTGAATGAATTAAAAACTAAACCAATGTTCAAAGCCCAACCCATATACAAACATACACCTAATGGGCCTTAAACCTAAACTCAAATAGGCCAAAGTAAATAACGCCTCCTATCAGGTCGTCATTTAATTGAAGACTGAATAAGCAGGCGCTAATTAAATAATTGATGCCCCCTTAACGGGCGTTATATAATGAATTGAAGACCGTGTACAGAGGCGTCATTTTAAAATAATGCCCCAATCTTAGGCGTCATTTCCAAACAGGAACCGTTGGTGTTTGGTTCGGACAGGGATGTTATCTGGGTAAGTTCTGATTAGGGAAAGGATCAATACGTGGATATCTCAGTTTAAACAGGAATCTACATAGGAAGTTTTAGTTCTAATCAAACTCCTAGAACCCATTAGGATTCCTTCTCCTATAAATACCAACCCTTCTGTCGAGCCAACCTGCTGGCTCTTTTCTTCAACAACCTGCTGCTGCTCTGTGCGTGAAGAACTCAAGAAAGTTCTTCATCTTCCTCTTTCCCTTGCTACATCGAAGGGCGACCGGCGTTACCCTCTGTTTCCCCTATATCCTCTAGCTGAGGAAGGATCTTCGTCGCCGCTGGTTCTTCCTTTAAAAGGGAGGGAAAATCTTCTTCTTCATCTCTTCGGCCGCTACAGTTACTGCCACTGCGTTGAGGAATCAAGAGCTGCTGCTCTTGTTATTGTTATCATCCAAGCTTCCTCTTCTTCCTGCAGATTGCCTGCACTGCGAAGGGGCTACGGCTGCTGCGTTGTTGCACTTCATATCATCATCCTACAGCTCATTCAGAAAGAGTGCTGCTAGTACAATTGCTGAAGGGTTGCCGTTGGCTACCTAGTTACTCTGATAGAAACAGAGTATCGTGCGTGGTTATTCCTCCGTCTTCTTTGTTATCTGTCAACCGAATCATTACGAAGGTAGGTTTTCTCAAGCGTTAAGCCAAATGTAATACTTTTAGGCTTATATACATGCATATAGGTCTGTAAGGCATTGCAAAGATCGCTCTAGATTGAGGTTTTTGTTGTTTACTGCATGAATTGAAATAGCGACCCAAGTGAGGGTGCTATTTGATTTAACGACCATGCAAACAGTCGTCAATTGTCTAGATAATTAGTAAATACACAATGTTCAAAATTTAATAACTGTGAACCCTGACATGTAAACTAATGCAAGATAATGTTCCTAAATTCTTGTTATTTTTCTCTACCTGTACATATCTTTAGTTCTCTGATCAGACATACTCCAGAAATCATGTGTCAGTGATTGTACCTGCCCAATGCAAATCTTATGATAAAGAAATAATGACCCTTTTCAGGTCGTCATTTGAATGAACGCCCCTATACACGGGCGCTAATTAGTGGTAAATTGAGAAATTCTGAAATAGTTATAATTTAATGGATATTTCAAATTAATGACATACACCCTGTCGCCATTTTTACATTTGACGCCCCTGACTTGGGCGCTGTTTAATAAATTGAAGACTTAAGTCAAGTCATCATTTACATGATATCTAAAATTGATGGTGTTTATTGAAATTTAATATTTATGGAATCTAGATGTAACGACTGAGTAAGCAGTCGTCATTTACTGAACTGACGACCCTAACAAGGGCGCCAATTCAGAAAATGAAGACTTAAGCTCAGGCGTCAATTTACTGATCTCCTGATTTTCTGATTTTCATGGTTTTCTATAACCCTTGACCATGGGTTGTGTATACTGGCACTATATTCCATTCCGTGATTATAGTCCCACATTTCATGATGATTTATTGATTAACCACTATTTCTCGGTGATAGATGAACCCTCTGTAGGACATTCCATTCCTTCGAACTGGTGATTTTATCATAGAGACCTCCGTAAGACTCCGCTAGCCTTGGATTCCCTCAAGGCAGCCGAGCAGGTTGTACCATTAAGACCCATGACACTGTTGATTGCCATGTCACTCTAGAGAAACATGGTAAACCGGCCCTCATGACATCCATATAGCAATCATGATGTCATGAGAATATCCTTAAGATTTAATGGAATGGGAAACCATGCCATTAGTGTTCTATGAATTATGTGCCATACTTGTGGACCTCAATTCTTTCTAGCTTATCATGTCCAAGAATGAGCGACCATCTCTATATGAGCGCTATTCCTAAATATCATGGCACCCAGTTAGGGAGCCAATTTCACCTAGTTTTAATACGAATCATGGTTATATCATTACTATTGTAGTACGTCCTTACACATCGTGTTCAATCCTTGTGATTCCCTTCCACAAGATCTACCTTAAAGTTCCTACAAGCTTATTCCTTTGAAATTCCATATTGTCTATAACTATAGTGGATGTCGAAAATACATGATCAATACCTGCGCATGTAGGGCCCGATATGGTCCTGGGAGGAGCACCCGAAAGTACTAGTGCCCATGGGAGTTGTAATGATCGCGGTGTGGCATTGCACCGAAGTGCATGACTAGTTTGATAGACATTCCACAAATCATGTACTTGACTTGACATGACATGACTTGCGTGACCTGGAAAGGGTATTTAATTACTTGCTTGAAACGTGATAGCCAATTCTTGACATGACTTGAACACTCGACATGATAAATACACATGCGTGACTATCTTGCTATATTGACATGAGTTCTTGAAAGACTTACTAGTTCAATCAACTATCTAAGATACATTCTTCATATTCTTGCTATACGTTCTCTATTGTCGTTTTACGCGAACATGCATAGCTTATTGCATTTCATGTAACATGTAATTTACTTGAAGCAAGCTAGCTCTTGAGATATAATTCCTACTAACCGTTCGCTCACATAGTATTTTTCCCTTATTTTTTCAGGTAAGTCCGAGGATGAAACTCTTTCGGATGGGGAAAGTCAAGAGTGATGAGATTAGAGCTACTCCAACTATCCAAGCGTTGTCTAGTCTTGACTTTGCTACATTCTGGAGTCAATCATTGTACTTTTTTGTTTTATTGAGTCTTACCACTTTCATTAAGAGGATTGTAATAGAAGTACTTTGAAGGTTTGATGAAATAAGGGATTGGGTTAACTTTACTCTTGCGCGCTCTATCTTTGTGTCGAATACAATAACGCTCTGATTGACATGATCGATATAAACTCGTCACGCGTCTCCGGGTTCCTTCCGCGCTCGGGGCGTGACAATTTTTGTGGTATCAGAGCCTAGGATATTCAATTCCTAGGAAACCCAAGTCCAAGGATAGGTTTAAACCTTCAACCGGTGAGATTGGATAGAACCATGGGTTAAGATAATCTAGATACTTAATTCTTGGTCGAATATCATATTAATTAGTTATCTAAAATCCTTGTAGGACAATGGCTGCCGAACGTGCTCAGTGGCGTAACATGCAACGTACTATTCAAGGCATGACACATGCACTTCAACAGGTGGCACAAGGAGGTGCACACCGTGGAGCGGGAAATCTCCACCAAAGCTTCAAGAACATGTACCCTCCTAAGTTCATGGGATCCACTGATCCGGATGATGCCGAGCACTGGATCCAAGAGACTGAACGTATCTTTAGAGTTATGCAATGCACGGACCAAGAGAAGGTCTTATTAGCCACATTTTAACTGGAAAGGGACGCCCGATGCTGGTGGGGGTCAGTAGAAGCCACCTTAGAGCAAGGCCAAGTTATTTGGGAAGAATTTGTGGAATATTTCAACAATAAGTATTTCTCCGACCGAGTCCAGAAGAAGAAAGCTACTGAGTTGGCCGCACTTAAGCAACGATCGTTGTCGGTAGCTGAGTACGAGGCATAATTCTCTAGGTTGTCCCGGTATGCTAAACATCTAGTCAGTACGGAGAAGATGAAAGCTAGAAGATTTCTTAATGGGCTCAGGCCCCAATATATCACACAAATTGCGCCGATGGATATACAAGTCTATTCGGAGATGGTACGACGAGCCCAGTTATTAGAAGATGCCATGGAACTATTTGATAGGATTCGTGGGAAAGATATGAAGGAACATGTCACTAGTTCAGGTTTCTTTAAACCCAATTTCAACAAGAAGAGGCCAAGTAATGGAGGAACTCCCTCCCAAGAATAAAAGTTCAAGAAGACCAAACCTTTCTCCATCACCACCACACCTTACAAAGTGATATGTAAACATTGTGACAAGGCCGGACATAAGGCCAATGAGTGTTGGAGGAAACTTGGAGCTTGTCTCCACTGTGGGAGCCGTAATCATCGGATTCCCGACTGCCCGTTGCTCAATGATCAAGCCGGTGATGGAAAATGCCCGGTGACGAAGAATGCACGTCTCCAAGCTATTAAGGAGGCAGATCAAGACGAGGGTGGACAAGTGGAAGGTACGCTGCAAGTTTATTCCAAGTCTACACATGTCTTATTTGATACTGGTGCATCGCATTCTTTTGTCTCCAAGATGTTTGCTGACCCGCTACCTATGGAACAAGAGTGGATAAAATTAGTTATCTCAACTCCTCTTGGAAACGAGGCCGATATTGCTCACCATTACCAAAATTGTGAAGTCTTGGTTAAAGGAAGAAACCTTCCCATCGACCTCATATGCCTAGATATGAAGGACTATGATATCATATTAGGAGCTGATTGGTTATCCAAGTACCAGGCAACTGTTGATTGTCGTAAAAGCAAGGTTACTTTCAAGGAATTCTCGGAACTAGTCTATACTAGCCCTAAGAGTCAGAGCAAGTCACCTCTTATTTTGGCCCTCCGAGCTAGCAAGCTAATAAGGAAAGAATGTATATCTTTCCTTGCTTTTATCACCATTAAGGAAACTAAGGAGACTAAGCTAGAAGACATCCCCGTTGTGCAAGAGTTTCTGGAAGATTTACCTGGGCTACCCCCACAAAGAGAAGTGGCCTTCACCATCGACTTGGTCCCTGGTGCTGGTCAAGTTTCTAAGGCACCATATAGGATGTCCCCTTCCGAACTCAAAGAGTTAAAAGAACAATTGATGGAGCTTCTTAAGAAAGGATTTATTAGGCCTAGTACTTCCCCATGGGGAGCACCTGTGTTATTTGTAAAGAAGAAGGATGGATCCATGAGGTTATGCATCGACTATCGACAGTTGAATCATCTCGCTATCAAGAACAAGTATCCACTGCCGAGAATCGATGAGTTATTTGATCAAATATTTGCATCCAAGTATTTCTCAAAGATTGATCTCAGGTCAGGATATCACCAACTGAGAATCAAGGATGAGGACATTCATAAGATCACGTTTAGGAGCATGTATGGGCACTACGAATTCGTTGTTATGCCTTTTGGACTAATAAATGCCCCTACAGCCTTTATGCAGTTGATGAATAGTATATTCAGGCCTCATCTAGATCAATTCGTAGTGGTTTTCATTGATGATATATTGATCTATTCAAAGATCAAGGAAGAACATGAGGAGCATTTGAGGATTGCATTACAGATATTGAGGATAAATCAGTTATATGCGAAGCTCAGTAAATGTGAGTTCTGGCTAGAAGAAGTGTCTTTCCTGGGACATGTCATATCAAAGGATGGATTTTCCGTAGATCCATCGAAGGTTGAAGCTGTAAAGAATTGGGAAAGACCGACCAATGCTAACGAGATCCGTAGTTTCTTGGGTCTTGCGGGCTATTACCGGCGATTCATCAAGGATGTCGCCAAGATCGCCGTACCACTCACTAGGCTAACTCGCAAGGAGATCCGTTATGAATGAAGTGAGGAATGTGAAAGAAGCTTCCAAGCTCTCAAGGATCACCTAACTATTGCCCCAGTCTTAGCCCTACCAGTAGAAGGAGAGAAATTCGAGGTCTACACCGATGCGTCTGGCATTGGCCTCGGATGTGTTTTGATGCAACAAGGAAGGGTCATAGCTTATTATTCCAGACAACTCAAGAAACATGAAGAGAACTACCCAGTGCATGACCTAGAGTTGGCTGCGGTAGTATTTGCATTGAAAATCTGGAGACATTATCTATACGGGGTGTAGTTTACTATATACTCCGATCACAAGAGTCTCAAGTATCTCTTCTCTCAAAAGGAATTGAATATGAGACAGAGATGTTGGCTGGAATATCTCAAGGACTTTGACTTCACTATACAATATCATCCTGGAAAGGGTAATCCTGTAGCTGATGCCCTAAGTTGAAAGCCGAGAGCACTCTTAGCCAATTGTATGATTCAGGAGTGGAAGTTGCTAGAATAATTCTCTCGACTTGACATAAGCATGGACAAGGAGAACAAGTGTGTTACACTATCTCATATGAGCATAAAGCCAGATCTACTCTCAAAGATACAAGGACTGCAAGATAATGACCCAGTATTAGTTGAAATCAAGGGCAAGATAGAAGAGCAATCTGATTTCAAATTAGCATCAGATGGAATGTTGTTATTCAGAGATAGAACTTGCATCCCAGATTGTCCAGAGCTAAAGAAGAAGATCTTAGATGAAGCTCACAGATCAAGGTACACGATTCATCCAGGAGCTACCAAAATGTACCAAGATTTGAAAAGAACCTTTTGGTGGCCCAACATGAAAAGAGAAGTAGCGAACTTCGTGTCTCGCTGTCTCACATGCCAACAAGTTATGGCGGAACACCAAAAGCCTACCGGTAAGCTACATCCTCTTGATATTCCCAAGTGGAAGTGGGAGGATATCGGTATGGACTTCATTATGGGTCTGTCTAAATCTAGAGGAGGACATGATAGAATATGGGTTATCATAGACCGATTAATCAAGTCGGCACATTTCTTGCCAATCAAGAGCCGATGGTCAATTGATGTCCTTGCTGCATTATACATTAAGGAGATAGTCAGGTTACATGGAGTACCGGTCTCAATTGTGTCTGACCGAGACCCTCATTTTACTTCTCACTTTTGGAAGGGTCTACAACATTCGTTGGGGATGAGACTTAACTTTAGTACTACTTTTCATCCTTAGATGGATGGTCAGACTGAGAGAACGAATCAGGTGGTAGAAGATATGCTCAGAGCTTGCATCATCGATTTTGGTGGAAGCTGGCATGATCACTCGCCATTAGTCGAGTTTGCGTACAACAACAGCTACCAGGCAAGTATACAAATGGCACCTTTTGAAGCCTTATACGGAAGGAGTTGCCGATCACCCTTGTGCTGGGATGAAGTTGGCGAGAAACAACTATTAGGCCCAGACATGGAAAGGGATACAACTGAAAAGATTCAGTTGATTAGAGAGAGACTTCAAGTAGCTCAGTCTAGATAGAAGGCTTATGCTGACACAAGAAGAAGAGATCTCAAATTTCAAGTCGGAGATCACGTATTTCTCAAGATATCACTTGGACGTGGAATAAGGAGATTTGGTGTTAAGGGCAAGCTTACACCAAGGTTTATCGGACCTTTTGAGGTACCAGAAAGAGTGGGTGAGGTTGTTTACCGCATCGCTTTGCCTCCTCAATTGTCTGATGTTCATTATGTTTTCTACATATCCATGCTGAAGAAGTATGTGTACGATCCGTCACATATTATCGATCATGGAGACCTGGTGATTCAAAAGAATCTCACATATGAACAAAAGCCTATGAAGATCCTCGATCGTGAAGTTCGTACTCTAAGGATTAAAACAATTCCCATGCTAAAGGTGCAATGGAGTAAGTGCTCAGAGCATGAAGTCACATGGGAGACTGAGGAGTCCATGAGGAAGTGATTCCTGGATTTATTCTAAAGGTATGTGTCCTGCACCCACCGTAAATATGTGCGATTGAATTTGGGGACCAAATTCTTCTAAGTGCGGGAGGGTGTAGCAACCCTGGCAACTTGAAGGATAGAAATCCTGAATGAATTGAAAACTAAACCAATGTTCAAAGCCCAACCCATATACAAACATACACCTAATGAGCCTTAAACTTAAACTCAAATAGGCCAAAGTAAATAACGCCTCCTGTCAGGTCGTCATTTAATTAAAGACTGAATAAGCAGGCGCTAATTAAATAATTGACGCCCCCTTAACGGGCGTTATATTATGAATTGAAGACCGTGTACAGAGGCGTCATTTTAAAATAACGCCCCAATCTTAGGCGTCATTTCCAAACAGGACCCGTTGGTGTTTGGTTCGGACATGGATGTTATCTGGGTAAGTTCTGATTAGGGAAAGGATCAATATGTGGATATCTCAGTTTAAATAGGAATCTACATAGGAAGTTTTAGTTATAATCAAACTCCTAGAACCCATTAGGATTCCTTCTCTTATAAATACCAACCCTTCTGTCGAGCCAACCTGCTGGCTCTTTTCTTCAACAACCTGCTGCTGCTCCGTGCGTGAAGAACTCAAGAAAGTTCTTCATCTTCCTCTTTCCCTTGCTACATTGAAGGGCGACCGGCGTTACCCTCTGTTTCCCCTTCATCCTCTGGCTGAGGAAGGATCTTCGTCACCGCTGGTTCTTCCTTTAAAAGGGAGGAAAAATCTTCTTCTCCATCTCTTCGGCCGCTGCAGTTACTGCCACTGCGTTGAGGAATCAAGAGTTGCTGCTCTTGTTATTGTTATCATCCAAGCTTCCTCTTCTTCCTGCAGATTGCCTGCACTGCGAAGGGGCTGCGGCTGCTGCGTTGTTGCACTTCATATCATCATTTTGTAGCTTCTTCAGAAAGAGTGCTGCTAGTACAATTGCTGAAGGGCTGCTGTTGGCTACCTAGGTACTCTGATAGAAACAGAGTATCGTGTGTGGTTATTCTTCCGTCTTCTTTGTCATCTGTCAACTGAATCATTACGAAGGTAGGTTTTCTCAAGCGTTAAGCCAAATTTAATAATTTTAGGCTTGTATACATGCATATAGGTCTGTAAGGCATTGCAAAGATCACTCTGGATTGAGGTTTTTGTTGTTTACTGCATGAATTGAAATAGCGACCCAAGTGAGGGCGCTATTTGATTTAACGACCATGCAAATAGTCGTCAATTGTCAAGATAATTAGTAATTACACAATGTTCAAAATTTAATAACTATGAACCCTTACATGTAAACTAATGCATGATCATGTTCCTAAATTCCTGTTATTTTTCTCTACCTGTACATATCTTTAGTTCTCTGATCAGACATACTCAAGAAATCATGTGTCAGTGATTGTACTTGCCCGATGCAAATCTTATGACAAAGAAATAACGACCCTTTTCAGGTCATCATTTGAATGAACACCCCTATACACGGGCGCTAATTAGTGGTAAATTGAGAAATTCTGAAATAGTTATAATTTCATGGATATTTAAAATTAACGACATACACCCTGTCACCATTTTTACATTTGACGCCCCTGACTAGGGCGCTGTTTAATAAATTGAAGACTTAAGTCAAGTCGTCATTTACATGATATCAGAAATTGATGGTGTTTATTGAAATTCAATATTTATGGAATCTAGATGTAACGACTGAGGAAGCAGTCGTCATTTACTGAACTGACGACCCTGACAAGGGTGCCAATTCAGAAAATGAAGACCTAAGCACAAGCGTCAATTTACTGATCTCCTGATTTCCTAATTTTCGTGGTTTTCTATAACCCTTGACCATGGGTTGCGTATACTGGCACTATATTCCATTCTGTGATTATAGTCCCACGTTTCATGATGATTTATCGATTAACCACTATTTCTCGGTGATAGACGAACCCTCTGTAAGACATTCCATTCCTTCGGACCGGTGATTTTATCATAGAGACCTCCGTAAGACTCCGCTAGCATTGGATTCCCTCAAGACAGCCGAGCAGGTTGTACCATTAAGACCCATGACACTGTTGATTGCCATGTCACTCTAGAGAAACATGGTAAACCGGCCCTCATGACATCCATATAGCAATCATGATGTCATGAGAATATCCTTAAGATTTAATGGAATGGGAAACCATGCCATTAGTGTTCTATATATGCCATACTTGTGGACCTCAATTCTATCTAGCTTATCATGTCCAAGAACGAGTGACCATCTCTATATGAGCACTTATTCTTAAATATCATGGCACCCAGTTAGGGAGCCAATTCCACCTAGTTTTAATACGAATCATAGTTATACCGTTACTATCGTTGTACGTCATTACACATCGTGTTCAATCCTTGTGATTCCCTTCCACAATATCTACCTTAAAGTTCCTACAAGCTTATTCCTTTGAAATTCCATATTGGCTATAACTATAGTGGATGTCGAAAATACATGATCAATGCCTGCGCATGTAGGGCCCGATCTGGTCCTGGGAGGAGTACCCGAAAGTACTAGTGCCCATGGGAGTTGTAATGATCATGGTGTGATATTGCACCGAAGTGCATGACTAGCTTGATAGACATTTCACAAATCTTGTACTTGACTTGACATGACATGACTTGCGTGACCTGGAAAGGGTATTTAATTACTTGCTTGAAACGTGATAGCCAATTCTTGACATGACTTGAACACTCGACATGATAAATACACATGCGTGACTATCTTGCTATATTGACATGAGTTCTTGAAAGACTTGCTAGTTCAATCAACTATCTAAAATACATTCTCCATATTCTTGCTATACGTTCTCTATTGTCGTTTTACGCGAACATGCATAGCTTATTACATTTCATGTAACATGTAATTTACTTGAAGCAAGCTAGCTCTTGAGATATAATTCCTACTTAGCGTTCGCTCACATAGTGTTTTTTTCTTATTTTTTCAGGTAAGTCCGAGGACGAAACTCTTTCGGATAGGGAAAGTCAAGAGTGATGAGATTAGAGCTACTCCAACTATCCAAGCGTTGTCTAGTCTTGACTTTTCTACATTCTTGAGTCAATCATTGTACTTTTTCATTTTATTGAGTCTTAGCACTTTCATTAAGAGGATTGTAATAGAAGTACTTTGAAGGTTTGATGAAATAAAGGATTGGGTTAACTTTACTCTTGCGCGCTCTGTCTTTGTGTCGAATACATTAACGCTATGATTGACATGATCGATATAAACTCGTCACGCATCTCCGGGTTCCTTCCGCGCTCGGGACGTGACACTTAAGCACCTATTTGCCACACCTAAACTCCCTTGTCTATACATTTGTCACCCTTGTCTTAATCTTAATATTTTTTGTATTTCTTTACCAATTAATTAACTAAATTTCTTGTTTACACATTTTTTTGAATCTAGTGAACACAAAGGTCATCTCGGCCCGATGTTCTATGGATATTTACATGAAGGATAGGGATCGGATGGCATTTCAGGAATGTCACAAGTCATTGATGAGGACCACACCCTTTGGTCCATATTTTGACAATGCTTCTCCCGTCACCTTCACCATGACAATATTGGAGGAGATAATTTGCGCCCATAGTGGAGGAAATTACTTCCGTATGGGTAGTAAGGAGGTCACATTGACTGTGGAAGATGTGGCCACAATATTAGGATTACCTTGCTCCGGTCAGCCGGTTCCACAGTATGGATCCTTAAAACAGAAGTCCAAGTTGCAACATCGATTTGGGTTTGCAACAACATTTGACCGGAAGAAAGTGTGCTCTCTCATCCAACAAATTGTTCGATCCGATGAAGAGCAGGATGTGGCCGACACTGTTCGACTGTGGATTGTACTCCTATTATCCACTTTCCTTTGCCCACGGTCGACGCATTCTTGTCCACAACAGATGCTATCATGCTTAGATGACATTGAGAGAGTTTCAGATTACAATTGGGCAGCCACCGTGCAACAGGTAACGATGCACAAGTTTGAGCAATTAGTGTCAGCGGTCCAGAAACGAAGGTCAGGTAGAATTGGCCGTGCTAAGAGAAGAGCCGGGGATGCATCCCAGGCACATACATTTATATTTGGTTGTTCTGCCACACTTGCTATAAGTTTTTTTTATTTTTGTTGTGTAATAATGTGTCAATCATTAATTCTATTGCATTGTAAAATAGCTTGATGTATTTCATATTATAGGTCTGATTTTTTGAGCACACATGGGTGCGGCAGCCACTAAGGCAGGTGGCATTTCCCCGACTATTTAGGTGGGGGCCATTTGTAGATAGGAAATTAAAATTCTCCATGGATCCCTGCGAGGCCAACATGTATTATGAGTACTAAAAACTTCTTCTTTGTCATTCAACATTAATGAATAACAGAAGTGATGTGGTTTGAAATGCAGGTGATCGAAGAGCTCCTTGTTGAGCCAAGTGAAAGGGACATGGTGTACGGTGGTCAGATGATGACCCGACCCCGTGATGAGGAGACATCCTCATCAGCTCCCTTTATGTCTGTGCTACAGGATACTGCCGCTACATTGAAGATCCAACAGTGACTACTTGAGAAAATGAGGACGTTCTTTCTGACTAGGGTGGAAGGGGCTCACAATGTTGCAGAACATATGCATCCTAGTTTGGAAAACATTGCTGCAGATGCAGCACCTCCTAGGCCCGTCAAACAGCTGATGGATGATGCAGTGCCACCTCAGGCAGCCCCTGGAGAGGAAGTGCAAGGGGCTGAAAATGTTGAGCAAAGTATCCATCACAATTTGGTGGACATTGTCGCTGATGTCCCACCTCCAAGGCCCCTTGAACAAAGTACGGATGATACTGTGCCATCTGAGGCAGCCCTTGAAGAGGATGTGCAAGGCGATATCCAAGCTCAGGTGGAGGTGACCAATGGGCATGGTGACCATCGTCCAGGTGTCTTTTCTCAGTTCCTTCATCAATGGGATGAGAAGCCCGTGAGGAGACCAAGGGCACCTGCAAAGAAAATAGTACAGGGGAAGAAGAAGGTGAGTCTGCGTTGATCCTACTTCTTACAGTATAGAATCTAAGATTGATATATTGGCATAAATGTAGAAGGGAGATGAAGCCGACCCGATCAAAAAGCACCTACAGAGTGATTGGATTTGCAAAGGCCGGCTGAAGTCAAGAGATAACAAGATTGTGAATGAATTCATTGCTGATTGTGCCTCGGGAGATATTGAGTAAGTTGTCCTCTTATAGTTTCTATAATTATCTTGATTCGCCTTACTCTGACTACCATGAAAATTTTTGTCCAATATAGTGGCCCCATATTTGAATTGACGAACGAGATTGTTTTGAAAGGTCATCATGTCATTGATCTATTATACAGCCAGATGATGGATGATACGATACTTTCTTTCATTAATTGTGCAATTTTACGCCTCACCCTACACTGAACTTGTGTTTCTACTGCTAAGAGAATCGTGATTGTTTGCAGGTGATCGATGCCATGATCTACCTCCTCCACTCAAGATGCAATGAATCTAACATCTTTCATCGGTGGGTTTGTTTTCCCACCATTGTAGTGAATCACATCAACAGCAAGACAGAGGCCAACAACGAAAAAACCATGGAATTGTTGCAGTGCTGCTACGAGAATGATGAATTATCACAACTGCACGAGAACAAATATTTATTCTTCTTGTTACACTCAAGTAATCACTGGCATTTATTTGCTGTTGAGATGGAGAATCACCGCTTTGTCTCATACAATTCCATGAGAGGCATGGCCATCCATGATGCCACTACAAGAAAATGAGTACTTTTTCTTATCCATATATCTATATTAAAGATATTTATAATGCGTCTATTAATTATTCCTTAATAATGTTAAATATTTCATTTGCAGGCTGTAATTGTACGGGGGTTACTGAAGGAATATGGGACATTCGAGGGAGTTGATGAATGGGAACTTGTGTTCGACAACGAATGTCCCCAACAGGCGGATGGAAGCTTCAACTGTGCAATTTATGTACTAAAATATGTTGATGAATTGTTAAGGAAGAGGGAGATATCCTGGACATTTAGTGAGGGTGATTGTAATATGATTAGAGCCCGGTTTGGGTCCGAACTCATTACCTTTGGAAATACAAGATCTTAAACAATTTCACGTCTCAAACATAAGATTGTGGCATACCTGTCTTGACAAATATTTGTTTATTATTGCATCCAGGAACAGGAGAACAGGAGGAGGAAGAAGAGTAGAACACACCGAGAAGGCCAAAACACAGGTGGCGGCTATCCCTTTCTGTGTTAACCACAGCCACCACCCATCCATCTTATTAATAAGACCAGGGCAACAACCCTAATCTTAGATGTGACTAAAATACCCCTAGCTAAAGGCTACAGGGGCCGCACACCCAATAAACTAGAAATAACAACTAAAACAGAGGCAATATAAGAATGACAAAACTACCCTCAGCCTTCTCTACACTCCCCCTCAAGTTGAGCATAGATGTCTAACATGCTTAGCTTGCTTAGCATTCTTTTGAAATCATCCTTTGACAAACTTTTAGTAAGTACATCAGCAGCTTGATCAGCAGACCGGATATAGGGCAGACACAGCTCCCCGGAGTCTAGCTTCTCCTCGATGAAGTGTCTATCCAACTCGATGTGTTTTGTACGATCATGTTGAACATGGTTGTTAGCAATACTGATTGATGCCTTATTGTCACAGCAGAGCTTCATGGGAAGCACTGTCCTAACTCCTATGTCGGTTAACAGAATGTTTACCCACAATAGTTCTGCTACAGCTTGTGCCATGGCTCTGTATTCAGCTTCGACACTTGATCTTGCACAGACATATTGCTTTTTGCTCCTCCAGGTAATAAGGTTCCCACCCAAGTAAATACAATACCCCTGTTTCAGATCTCCTTCGGCTCAAGGGTGACAAATAGGTAGACAAGAGGGAAAAACAACAAAACTGTGTAAGGGTGACAAATAGCTATAGAAGGCGGATAAATATGTATTTAAAGGTGACAAAGTGGTAGACAATGGCGATAAACAACAAAACACTGTAAGGGTGACAAATAGCTATACAAGGCGGACAAATATCTATTTAAGGGTGACAAATAGGTTCTTAAGGGTGACAAATAGGGTAGACATGGGCGAAGAATAGTAAAACTGTGACAAATAGATATACAAGGCGGACAAATATCTTTTTAAGGTTAACAAATAGGTGCTTAAAGGTGACAAATAGGTAGACAAGAGTGAAAAATAGCAAAATCGTGTAAGAGTGATAAATTGTTATGGAATTGGGTGAACCACAAGGTTAGTGAGCTAGAAATGGTTCAAACAACCCACTGCTTCTGCTCTAACAGTCATAACAGTCATTCACAAATACAGTTAGCATTCCATCGAGTAGTGGATGATACAAAATGTAATTCTTGATTTCTTGTATTTCTCTATAGTAAATAGGAGTTGTTACATTTTTGGAAGACTTGCCTACAAGAAATGTGGCATAGCTTCCGGAGCCATGTGAGTATCATAGAACAATATAAATAGTAGAAGAAATAAGGCCATAGTATGGGTTTTGCCTCCAGTCTTCTCTAATTACTCTGTCCTATGCTTCTCTCAATTCTCCTTCCTTTCCTTAATTCTATTCTTCTAGTTTTTTCCTTCTTGCAGCTATGGCTTTCTCTTCAAGAACTCGGAGCTCTTCTGCAAGACCTCTGTTGGAGGGCATCGACCGGGAACCTAGGAGGAAACTCAACAAATTGGTGTCTGAGCCTCTCTCCAGCCCCAACTCTTCTTCTTCCGCAGAGATGGCCATTGCGATTCGGATGCTTTGAAGTCCATGCTGCTCGAGATTTGATAGGAGATCGGTTCTCTCCGGCAAGAAGTCTTCCAAAGGGTGATGGATCTAGAATCCATAGTTCACCGCTCTATATATATATGGAACAGGGGCTCCGTAAGGCCTAAGGATAAAATGATTTGATACCTTTGATTTCCCATTTGTCTACGTGGCTGGTGCAAGAATGTTCTTTTGACAGTGTACCCTCGGATCACGTGCCCATCATGTGCTTACATCAGTTCACGTGCCAAGAACCTGGCCTTTGAGCTGGGCGTGTGGTAGACACACGTTAATCTGAAATAAAGCTTCCCAGGCTATTTGTCAGTTGTATAAGACATTTTACACCCCTATTGTCTATTTTACATCCTTAACCATCCATTTGTCAGCCTTAGGCGAGAAAGTCGTTGCCTTAGCCTTTTCCTTCTTGCCTTGAGCCGTCGCCAATATCCATTTGTCACAACTAGGTGACCATTTGTCATCACTAGTAGAGTATTTGTTACCCTTAGCAGAACATTTGTAACTTCTAGCAGCTCATATGTCACCCTTATACTTCAGAGAAATATACTACTGGTCTTTAGAGAAGGTGACGCTGCAACTTCTGCTCAACACATCACAGTGAAGAACTCTTAGGACTGGAGGATGATTTCTTCCTTTGATCTTCAAAGAGGTTAAACTATGTTGTCCAAGGCTTAAGAACACTCCAGATCTTAGTTGTTGAGGTTTGGAAACCCCTACAGAATTAAATCCTTCGAACAGACTTGATTTCTTCAAGATTCACTGCTATCGCCCATTTTTCAGCCTTAGGCAGCCATTTGTCACTGATATGGGCTGTTTGTCACCGTTAACGACCTATTTTTCATGCTTGTTTCACAACATCCATCGCCCTTTATCTTTTTCAAATTTCTTCTCTTTGCAACTTTGCTGCGTCGACTCCACTAGCCACTGCATCGATGCTCCTTCTAAGGTTTTCAATAGTTTTAGCGCTGCCACCTATTATTCACTCATGCCGAGCCATTTGTTTCCTCTGTTGCCTATTTGTCTCCCTTAGCCCACTATTTGTCACCCTTAATCCGTAGCTATAGCTCCTTCAGCTAGCGGGTGACCTTTGCATTTCTGCCTTGCAAACTTGACAAAAAGTCGACTTTTCTTCTCCAAACCCTTCGTCTTTCCACATTCTAGTCTCACTATCTATTATTATGCTTGATCTGTTCTTCACACTTCTGCCCCGTTCTTTGGCCAAATGCAATCCTGTCTTCACAAAAACTCATGGAGATATATGTATATATGAAAAACATGATCAGCATTAAAGGATATATGAAATCAAGACCATATGAAATCTGTATGCAAGATCAAAGTGTATGAAACTCTAAGATCAAGAGCACATGTTAAATCAACTTGAACTGGCATCCAGAAGTCGACTTGAGCTAGTGTTTAAGTCGACTTAGACTGATCATCCAGAAATGTGTAAACATAAGATTCATGGATCAAAATGACATTAAATTCAATTGATGAGTCACAGTGTTGACTTCATCAAAACACAGTTGACATCATCAAAACACAGGGGCACAACAGTGTCTGCCACAAGCCCAAGTTTGAAGCACATGTTTTCAGTCTGATTTGAACTGATGCGTCGACGCTATGAGAACCCTGCGTCGACGCCATGAATTACTTGACTGTCCAGTCAAGTACCTGTCATACCAATGCATTACATTGAAATTTAGTTCTTCAACCATACACTAATGAATCATAGTGTGCAATTATCAAAACCAAGGACACAACGATCTCCCCCTTTTTGATGATGGCAACTATGAGTCATTGGTCATTTCATGCAAACACAATCAAATGATTGGAATTATTCAGTTAATACAAGTCATCATTCAATTGAACACAACCACTTTCATTTCATTCAACACTTGTTGTTCACAGAAATAGATTGGTGTAGACACGCCGAAATCGATGCTATGTTGAGTAAATTTCATATCACCACGTGATGTCCCAAAGTGGACTTCAATATTGGCTTAATATGAAGTTTTTTCTAATAATTTGGTAGTTTTTCCATGGCAATTCTAATTTTTTCAGAATAATTGTAATTAACGCCTGGAGGAAGGGCATCATTTAACTGACGACCTGATGAGGGTCATGATTTCACAAATAAACGACTGTTCAAATAGGCGTTGTTTCTTGGATTTTACGAATCCTAAAGAAAATAAAACTCAAAGAATTGACGCCCGCTTGGGGGGTGTTGATTATTTAACGCCCAGTCAAATAGGCGTCGTTTGTCAATTTTAAATTAGGAAAGTCCTTTATTGCCATAAATAAATCCAGGAATTAATGACTGTGTGGATGTCGTCATTTCAATTAACGCCCCTAGTCAGGTCGTCATTTTCACTTCCGTCACCGTTTCGCCTGCTACCTTCCAATAATCATCCCTTCCCCATTTTACACATTGTGTTCGATTGGGAAGAGGACCCTTGTTGGAGGGTTGATTTCCTTGTTTTAATCCTATTGAAACAAGGAGTTTTGAGCCTATAAATACCCCTTGAATCCCTCACGCGCGAAGAAGGACAGGAGAGATTGAGAGGAACAAGAGCTCTTTACACACACAGAGAAGAGAGTTTTCTCTTTAACAATTTTTTTGCAGGTTCTTCATCAAATGTTCATCTTCCTCCAGGCGCTCATCCTTCCAGCCGGTGTTTCTTCATCCGCTGCAGCCACTGCTTGCTTTTTCTCTCCCTTTACTGTTGCACACACAGCAGCAGGGTTTCCCTCTTTAGTTTTTTTTAGTTTGTTAGTTATTGTCATAACATCATACGCCCTCCATTCTTCTAGCTACCTTGCTAGGGATAGTCACAATCTTTGCATCACTTGTTTACTTTGCATTGCATTCATATTCCATACCTTGTTACTCCTTCTTAAGGGGTTTAAACCAAAACACACAAGGTGTGTTCATGCCCAATTTGATTGATTCTATATTTCTAGAGCATTGATACTACACATCTTTGGCTAATCCACATTTTTGTTTATTTTGTGTGTTTTTTTCTTGCAAGGTTAATCAAGCTATAAACCCCCTTCATCGACCGGCCGGTAGAAGGAGGAAGGAAGAACTTGCAATCTCACCCGCTTCATACAAGGTACATGCGATCATCTTTGTATTTTTGAGGTAACCCCTCTGGCGATCACCCCCCATAGGGCATCTCATGCTCATCCTCTTTTCCTTCATGTCCCTCATATTTTAGCACATTTTTCCCCTATTTCCATTTTTAATCTTTTCCCACTCTTTAAAATGTCTATGTGACACGTTCACAAATTGGCGATCATGGTGGGACCCTTTTTATTTTTAGTTTGATTACCCCTCCCTTCGGCGCCCTCGTGTGCCCCTCCCTTTGGCGCCCTCGCGTGCTCCTCCCTTCGCCGCCCTCGCGTGCCCCTCCCTTTGGCACCTCGCGTGCCCCTCCTTCGTGCTCCACGTAGCACACTCCCCTTGTGCACCACGTGCACACCCCCCAGTGGATTATCCAATTTCTGAAGTATCCATAGCATTTTTCTTAGAAATGAAAATTGATTTCTGTCAGTTATCAGGGCTTCGGTTCTCTGGAACTGAATAGCGCCCTCCATTCCGCCGTCATTTATTCATACAGCGACTGTTCAAATAGGCGCTGTTTCCATTTATTTTCTGCATTTTTTATTTTCATAATCCACGCCCCTCACAGAGGCGTCATTTTCTCAATCAATGCCTCACACCACGGCGTCAATCCCGATATTGCTACTGATTTATTCCATCATTCCTAATTATTGATTATTGCATTTTGACGCCCCTGTACAGAGGCGTCACATCCTCATTTGACGCCTCACCCTAAGGCGCTATTTCGTCTCAGCTGTTTTCTATTTACACTATTCACAGTGATTAGCGACTGAGACTCAGTCCCTGCTTGTTGATATAGCAACCTCAGTGAGGTCATCATTTTGTTAGCCCACAGAACCATAGTTATTACTCTTCATTCACCTGTTGATTGCTATTACTGTCTGTTGATCATTATCTGCTTGATTTGCCTGCATTAGACTGCATTTAGGGTATTTGGTTGAGAGACCTCCTCTCTCTACACACTTAGGATCTTACCCCCTCTTGGTGAAGGAAAGACCCTCCTTTGAGCATTCCGTCTCATTAGACTGAAATTCCTAAACCAAGTCTCCGTAAGTCCCCGCACCCGTGGATTCCCTCACGGACGCGGGCAGGTTGTACCATTGAAGCACCCGGAGTATAGTTGACCCATACGTTGGTGAAGAGAGAGAAAGAACCTAGTTAAACCTGGAGATTATACCCAAACTCCCAACTAGGACCCACTTTCAAAGGAGAGAATTCATTATACTTTAAAACTCACCTTATCTCAAAGAAAAACCTTAAAATTTTGGGTCCATCATAACTTGAGTGTGTGTTTTGTTTGATTGGGCAATTATCTTTGGCTTACACTTGCTTATTAGATATATCTTTCTCTCCTTAAGCATGAAACTCCGTTCAGGTAAAATCATCAATATGGCCAACTACGGGTACACTTATGATGGTTATGAGGAGGGTCAACCTGACCCATTTTACGAGGTTCCCTCTCAGGATTCCGTCTACTACGAGGGAAACTATGTTCCCTCTCCCACTCAGGTCCACATGGTGGACAGCACTTCTCCGAGGTTGAGCCTTCTTGCCAAGCTCAACCTAACACCCAAAATACTTTTGGGGACACCTCCCCTCTTTCAACCTCAATGATTTTCTCAAAGCTCTCACTCAACTGGATGATTCCCAATGTCAGGCAGCCCAAGCCGCCTTAAAAAGGAAAATCTGTCCCTTCATCTTCCAACCCTCCCCAGGCCGTGGGTGGCCACTCCGTTAATTCTCCCAACGACCAGGCGGTCGCACCTAGGGTTCCCTCGCGCCCACCAACTCCTGTTATGACTATGCCAGCCCAACCGGCCAGTCATTCTATTGCTAGGCCTCAACAACATCCTGTTCCTCAATTCTTGAGAAGGCTTATGCCGAACCAATACTCTTCTCGTCCGGCCCCAGCTGAGTCTGATAACCACACTATACTCCTCCAAAAGATTGCTAGTATGGAGGAGCAGCTCAAGAAGGTCGCTGCACCCAAGGCCGCTCCCGAAGTTACTCTTCCCACTCTGCCAGTCTTTCACTTACCCCCATCTGAGATGCCGAATTTTCGGCGATACAATGGAACGGGTAATCCATACATCCATTTAAAAGACTTCTTATATGAGGCATCATTCTGGCAAGATAACAAGACTTCTCTGGCTTATCTCTTTAGGTGGTCTTTAGATGGTCCGGCACTAGAATGGTTTTACTCCCTTGAGCCGACTGATGCCGGTGATTTTGATGTAGTCCAACGAAAATTTCTACAGAAGTACAAGGACAGTGTGGGTCCCTCACTATCTGTTACTGATTTGGTTGCCGAAAAGATGAAGCCCGAGGAGGACTTCGTTTTATTTGTTGATAGGTGGAGAGCCATGGCCGAAAGACTTAAAGACACACTGTCGGAAACGGAGCAAGTGAAGATGATTATATCAAACTCCATTCTGCAATTCCGTCATATTCTAGCCATGAATAAGTTGAGCACCATGGAAGAGCTTTATGAAAGAGCAAGATACATACAGACATATGAAAGATTCACCCATTATGGGCATGTTTGAACCAAGACCGAAGATGATAAGGAAGAATGTCAATGTCGACAACACTAGCGCTACTACCGAAGGCACTGTTACTAACGAGCATGTGAGCGCATTTGGCAACTCCACACCTTTCCACCACCCTCCGAACCAAAGATCACAACAGCCTGCCTTCCAAAACCAAGTCCACCACCCTCCGAACCAAAGATCACAACAGCCTGCCTTCCAAAACCAAGTCCACCAACCAAACAGTAATCCTCATCCGACCTTCCGGCCTCTTCCACCTCAAGAGCAACAACAACCTCACTTCCCACCGCAAAATCAACCCCCACAATACCACCAGGTACCCCTGCCAGCCAATTATGCACCACAACAACCGCAACAACCAAGGAGACCATTGGGTCCCCGAAGGGCCCAATACCCTCCGTTACCTGAAAGGCTACCAGACATCTTCAACGCCCTCATGGCCGCCAATGCGCTCACTTTGCCTAAAGAAAGGATGGTGTGGCCGGCTAATGTAGACACTTCTCGATATTGCATTTTTCATCGGCAGCCAGGGCACAACATCGACCATTGTTTTCACTTCAAGGATTACATATATGATATGAATGATCAAGGTGATATTGATTGGGACGAGATGAGGAGATTCATCGCTACTTTAAAGGCATGAAGGCCTCCTCGGCAACCACAGGCTCAACAACCTCCTCAGCAACCAGTAGTACCTCCTCCATAGCAACGGTAGGCTTCTGCACCCCAGCCAAGTATGGGGATTGTTAATAATCCGTTACCGACGTACCTGATTCAAAACCAACAGGTAAACCCTCTCACCTCAATCCATGAAGTGGAGAGAGGGCAAGGCTGGCATGAAGATCACGCCTCTATCGGGGCCATTAACCAAAGTCAACCATAATCACCGCAATTGCTAAAAAGGCTTCAACCCACACCCTCTTCCCAACCGCCACGTCCCCTCATACGTTCCACCACTCCAGGGCCACTTAACCCTAACCCTACTCCTTCACGGCCCCTTATTTTACGCCAACCTATAAATTCTCCTTCACCTCAAAACCCCCCACTAAATAGACCCCTCCTTATCCGCCCCTCGCCGGCAACCGTCTCCCCCCCAGTTTCACCACAACCTACCCTGTCTACCATCACTATGCTTCCGAGGCCCCTCCTTGTCACCCGGCCTCCACCTCCACCTTTCGATAACCCTCGACCGGCGAGGCCCCTTATAAGAACCCCTCATCCTACCAACCCTGCCCAGCATCCAACACGCCTTCCACTATTCCCTCTACCTCCTCTACCCCTTTACCTACTCCAGGCATGACAGAGGCGCCGAAAATAATGGTGCTCCGTAGTGGACGGATGTTCCACCGAGTGTTTCCCCAATGAGAGCAGGAGCTGGTACAAGAGCAAGGAGAACATGAACAAGAGTCTGTACCAGGCATGGAGTATGATCTATTGAAGCATTTGGACCGAACACCGGCCCGAATCTCTATTCTAGAATTGATTAGAAGATCCACCACACATCAGCTGGCCCTGAAGCAATATCTGCAGAAAGTAATGGTAAATGAAGACATCCCAGTTGAACAAGTCACTACAGTTTTAAGTCCAGCCAGCAATCAACCGACCATCACTTTTTATGAACATGAATTGGCCCCGAGTCGACCCGAAAATATGCATTATGCATTACTATTGACATCAACAAAGTGGCAGTGAAGCAATGTTTGGTTGATACCGGGGCATCAACTCTTGTTTTGCCACCAAGTACTTTGAAAATGTGTAGCATTCTGGAGAGTCAGATCCGGCCATCTACAATCACTGTCACAGCCTACGACAATCCAAAGAAGCCGCCTCTAGGGATGATCACTTTAAAAGTTGGTTTGGGTCCAATTTCAGTCACATCGGATTTCCATATTTTAGACATGGACCCAACATTCAACGGCATCTTGGGCCATCCTTACATTCAGGAACTTGATGCTGTGCCCTCCACGAACCATCAATGCATAAAATTTCCACACAAAGGGCACATTATCAAAGTTACCAGCATGCCCATTTTGCCAACTGATGACATACATTCTGCTACCTTAGTTCCTTCAATGTGGCTGACTAATAGGCCCATATTATCGGTCTTGGATGTTGCCGATCTGCGACAAGACTTGGCAAGGCCGTCTCCTTCAACCCCTCCTACTATGCAAATGTCACCTCAGCCATCCAAAGGCAAGAAGAAAAAGGGTTTGATAAACACCCCGAGATGGAATATCTTGATGAAAATGGGGTACAGAACTGGCAAAGGTTTGGGGGTTAATCTCCAGGGGAGAGTCAAGCCTGTCAGGCACCAGAAGATGATTCCCCGGGGTGGCCTGGGGTACAAAGGGCCAAGCAAAGAAAAAAATGAAGAAGGGCCGTGGGCCGTCATGACTTCCACTCTTAAAACAGACCGGCAACCTCTTACATGGACCCTGCAAACACACTTTGTGAAAGGGGGCACTCATAATGATGAGCAAACCATGCTAGTTACTTCCATGCTGGACTGTCAAGATGTACATGCACGGTAGTTTGCTCGCCACATAGCCCCATTGGCTACATACAAGGCCCTGGAGTCCTTACGGCAAGATAAAAGAAGAAAGATGGATGACCCCGAATGTGACTGGTATAGATGGTTCGATATGAATGATATCACCATTGCTCTGAGCTGATTGCTTATGCCGACTGATCCGGAATGGCCGCCGTTGATTCATGAGCTGATTGAAAAGCCAGCAGTAATCACTGACAAAAGGTAGCTGTTAAGCAACTACACAGATACCGGGGAGCCGGATGTGCCGTATGAAGAAGGCTTTAATGTGGATAGGATGTGGGCCGGCCTCTTTTCTCTGAATTCCTTGCACCCTTCACTTATCACTTTTTGGTGCTCCAAACTGTTTTCCCCAGATATCCCTAGACCACCCGCGGTCCTTATAACTTTGTCTCAGATTCACTTCAATCTTCTCCTCCAATTCCTCCCCTGCTCCTCGAGCAATTTTCTAAACTCTCCATCACGCCCCCGCACGGGCAATTACTTGGCCAATCTTTTTCAAATCTTTCGATTTCAGCATCATCCCCTTCCTTCCTCTCATTGCTTCATTATTGAAAATGAAAAAAAAATGCCAAAATTCCAACTCTCCAATCTTCCATCTTTGTTGAGGAGACCTCCTATCTTGCTTCGGAGCGTGCCCCGATCCAAGGACCGCTCTTTCAAGGTTCATTAGTGGACCTTCTTTCTCCTCCGACGAGGAGGCTCCCCCTGTATCCCCTCCTGTATCCATTACATCCTCGTCTTCTTCCCCTCCTCCTCATTTAGGTCAGGGGTAGTTCATCCAGTTTCCCATCATGTTCCTCTCCCCCTTCTTCTAATAAGACTTTTGGGGTAGCTTCACATAAGAAATCTAAGGGTAGGCAGATTCCCCGTAGATTCTTGCTAGATTTAGCTAGAAGGTGCCAGGCATGCTTAGCTCTTCCCGAATTTCTGGAGAATCGATTATCCTGCCAGAAATAGAATATGAAGGTACTTGTACTTTTAATGAGGGTTTTGGTGTTTATGAGATAATGAATGATGAAGACCCTATTGAAGAGGGGATTAAGAGTATGAAGAATACGAGGATGAGGCTGACGCCTTTGCTAGTGGCATGAGAAGATTCGACGAGCCGTCAGCCTCAGTAGAAGAGCCTACCAAAGAAATAAATCTGGGTATTGAGGAAGACACTAGGATTGTCCTCATTAGCAAGAATTTACCGCCCTCTGAAGAAGAGGTGCTTATTTTGGTTCTTCAAGAATACAAGGACACGTTCGCGTGGAGTTATGAAAATATGCTTGGACTAGACCCTGCGCTCGTTGAACATCGACTTACACTTAAGCCAGGGTCCATTCCGGTTAAACAGCGGTTGAGACGTTTCCACCCTAACATGGCATTAAAAATGAAAGAAGAGGTCGATAAGCTCCATAAAGCTAGATTCGTTAGAGTCGTCCTCTATCCTAATTGGGTGGCTAACATCGTCCCAGTCATGAAGAAAGATGGAAAGGTCAGGATTTGCATAGACTTTCGGGACCTCAATCGCGCGTGTCCTAAAGACGACTTCCCCCTCCCTCATATTGATGTTTTGATTGACAATACGGCAGGATATGAGACTCTCTCCTTTATGGACGGACTTTTCAGGCTATAATCAGATTCGTTTGGCTGAAGAAGATCAAGAAAAGACATCGTTCACTACACCGTGGGGGACTTATTGTTATGTGGTCATGCCCTTCAGACTTAAGAATGCTGGAGCCACCTATCAAAGGGCTATGATGGCAATTTTTCATGATATGATCCACATTTATATAGAGGTGTATGTGGATGACCTGGTAGTATAATCAAAGACAAGGATTGAGCATCCCGGGGTTCTGGCCAAAGTCTTGCAAAGAGCGTGGGAGTATCAATTGAAAATGAACCCCAAGAAGTGCGTATTTGGAGTTTCATCAGGAAAGTTGCTCGGATTCATAGTCAGTAAAAGGGGTATCGAGATTGATCCAACAAGACGAAGGAAATTAGAGAAATGCCTCCTCCCAAGAATTTGAATGAAGTTCGAGGACTGATCGGGAGGCTACAATTTATTCACCGATTTGTCTCCCAGCATTCACAAAGATGTAGGCCATTCTACGAGCTTACTAAGCCGGGAGTCAAGTTTATTTGGGGTGACAAGTGTCAGGCAACCTTTGACGGATTGAAGGATTATCTCTCAAATCCTCCTGTCTGAGGCCGCCAGTTCCAGGCAAACCGCTTGTTCTTACATTTCTGTTCTGGATGACTCTGTAGGTGCTATCCTAGCCCAAGTGGATGAAGAAGGAAAGGAGAGGGCAACCTACTACTTGTCCAAGCTTCTCAACCTCTGTGAGCAGAAGTACTTAGCCATGGAGAAGACTTGTGCTGCTTTAGTCTGGGTAATTCAAAACTTAAGCATTATTTCTTAGCTCACGAGGTTCATCTCATCGCTCGTATGAATCCAATCAAGTTCCTTCTTGAAAAATCCGTCCTCACCGACCGATTAGCATGATGGCAAAGCTCCCTTTCTCAATTTGATATCATCTACATTCAGCAAAAAGTGATTAAAGGCTATACCATAGCAGAACACCTTGCTCATCACCCTCTCCCTAGATTCGACCCTATTCGCTCAGAGTTTCCAGATGAGGAACTGATGTCCGTCAATCAGCCCGATTCGATGTGGACGTTACATTTTGAAGGAGCTTTGAATTCAAAAGGGAAAGGGATTGGCATTGTTCTTTTATCACCCGAGGGTATCACTATTTCACTCGCCTCTCAGCTTGCATTTCCAGTTACAAATAATATAGCTGAGTACGAGGCTCTTCTGGCCGCACTGGAGGCCGCTCACCAATTCGGTGTTACCCAATTACGGATTGTAGGTGATAGTCAGCTTATTATTCGCCAAGTGCTCACCAAGTGCCGCACGCTCAATCCTAAACTCAAACCCTACCAGGAACTGACTTCTGCTTATGCCAAACTTTTCACCAAATTAATCTTCGTCCATGTTCCTTGTGATCAGAATATTCTAGCTAATGCTCTTGCTTCTCTTGCTTCTTCTTTGGTTTTCCTCCCGAAAGAAATTCCCATTCCGTTATTGTTCACAAGCGTCTCACTCCAGCTATCAAGGATCCAGCTTTTCTTAGTATTAAGGAGGAGGTGCTTAAGAAGGTTAAGCAAGGTGGAATCATTGAGAATAAGGAGATTATATTGATGGATTTAGAGGAAGAATTAGACGATGAGAAAAAGCCATGGTATTATGAAATTGCTAAGTATTGCAAGAATCAATCCTATCCTGAGGAGACTACGGTCGAAGAGAAGAAAGCCATTCGAAGAGTTGCTCAGTGGTACACTTTAGTTGGAGGTGTGCTCTATAGAAGAGGTCTCACCAGAGTTTTATTAAGGTGCCTGGATGATGATGAATCTTGGAAGGTTGTGGAAGAGGCACATTCAGGAATATGTGGTGGTCATGTGAATAGCCAGATGCTAGCTAAGAAAATCTTAGGCTAGGCTTCTATTGGCCCACTCTAGAAGAGGATTGCTCTATCTATGTTCGAAAGTCTATTAAGTGCCAACTGCACGCCGACAAAATTCATTCTCCTGCTTCTTCACTCCATCCTATGTCTTCCCTATGGCCTTTCCCCATGTGGGCTTTCGATATCATTGGACCTCTTGGTGATTCGAACCTCCTCACAAAGCCAAAATCGTTTATACTCACGGCAACGGAGTACTTCACCAAGTGGGCGGAAGCGGAAGCATACGCGGAGATAAAAGCATCAACCGTCTGCAAATTTATAATGAAGAACATCATCGTAAGGTTCGGCATCCCAAGTACCATCATCACCGACAATGGACCGCAATTCATCTCTCAAGAGCTTCAAGACCTCTACAATAGGTATAATATTGTATTGCATCATTCATCTCCTTATTATCCATAGGGCAATGGCCAAGCGGAGGCAACTAATAAAACGCTGATTAAAATTATCAAGAAAATGTGTGAAGCTAATAAATTTGCGGATTGGCTAGAAAAATTGGTTGAAGCCCTTTGGGCCTATCGCACTTCCATTCGTACCCCTACTGGGCAAACCCCTTTCGCCCTCGCCTATGGAAAGGAGGCGGTAGTCCCATATGAGATTCTTATCCCTTCTCTACGAGTACAATTGGACAAGGAGCTCCCCATTGATGAGCGTCGTGAATCCCTCCTTGCTCAATTGGAACTCCTAGATGAGAAGCGTTTGGCCGCCGCCTGTTGATATGTTTTTTACTTCTACTCTTTTTACCCTTTACTTTACCCGGCTTAAAAGAATGACTTCTATTCCCCTTTCTACTAAATCGATATGAGAAAATATAAATGTATAGTAGAAGGAGAACAGAAGGGTGTAAATAAGTGTGATCGCCACCAAGGTGCCAAACGTGATAAACACGTCGTACCTTGGAAAGGGGGGTACTCTCCTTTTGTTTGCAGCGCTACAACGATGTACGGCTCAGTAGGAGCCACCTATAGTGAAGAACGGTCTCACGATAGACCGTCTAAGAGTGCTGCAGAGGACGTGGGATGAAGCACTCCTGACGGATGAACGGTTCCAAGAAGACCGCAGGAAGAAGAAGAACGGTCCAAAAATCCACCGCACCTCCTCTTGAATGGTCCGGAAGAAGCCGCACAAGACCACTATGCCAGAAGTTGCAAGAGTCCAACCTCCACATTTTCCGGTCTGCCAGAAAGGATGGGCCTCACGTTAGTGAGTTGCTGACCTGCGAAACAGAGTGTAAAATATAAAGAAAAACCTAAATCAGAACTATAGAGTGTAGTAAATGCTAACATGAAAGGAAATAAACTTAACTAAATGAAGTGGGGGATACCTCGGGAGTTTTAAACCCCTGGGGGCGTCAAAAACGTGGGAGGGTGTGTGAATGATAGTGCAAGTGAAGAAAAACGTGGAGAATGATGCATGCAACCAAACGAGAATGACGGACTATCAAATATAAAAAAGACTCAAAATGAAGACTACTCCCTAGACTGGAGGCCTGTATGGACGTAGAAGGCCTCCCTCCCTGGTGCTAGGTCGCTCAAAGATTCGGCAGGGCTTCGCCGTCGACCAAAAATCTCCCCCCCTTTCGAAGATAGCCTCCAGGGTCTATTTATAGAGCCTAGGAAGTCAGCCCCGAAATTAGGGTTTTTAGGCATTTTCAGGTCGAGATTATCAAAGGAAAGATGAAGATAATCGAATTATCTCTCCTCCAAAAGAAACGGCACTCGAAATGGCTCAATATCCGTGGAGAAAATGATGGGAGAAGTTTGGGATAAAATCATGAATAGAGAGAGAAAATCTGTTATTCTTTCAAGAATCGAGCAGATGAACGATCGTACGATAGACCACCCAACCTGATGAATGGCCATCTCCTAGGCCGTCCAACCCTGTTGGTGGAAATTCAAATAAATCATAAATATTATCCAACTATCCATCGAACTGACCGAAAACCTCGCCGTTGGACTCTCATAGATGAACGGCTAATAGTAGACCTTTCATCGACAAGAGCGGCTAACAGGCAACCGTTCATCCCTATCGGTGATAAATCAAAATAGATTAGATAATTAGATAATTATCTGAAAACCAGCGATGTTAGGACTCTGGAGAGATAGACGGCTTAGTATGTACCGCACAATGGTCTTATGCGGCTATGTCTTGGCCGTATATATGCTTGTCGGTGATAATTCAGAAAATTAGCTAAATATCCCATAAATATATGAACAGCCTAGTATCAACCACACATATGGTTGAATGGCTGGAGATTGACCGCACATGTACATGGGCGCTTGAAATTTATAGAAAAGCTCGATTAATCAAAACCAAGGCCCATTAAGCCCTGAATCAACTCGGACCTAGCCAGGGAGGGAGGTCACCCATAAAATAAGCCCAAAACGTGCCAGAAAACAACCCAGCGGGTGATGGACAACTCGAGGCATCAATAAATGGGAGTAAGAGAAATGACTCAACTTATCGACAAAAAATGGGTGTCAACAGATGCCCCTCCTTAACGGCCTCTTTGCAGGGGAGCGAGCGGAGGTGAAGCGGAGGTAAAATGGACATGGAGATGAAGCGGAAAGGAAGTGGAGTGGACTGAAAAGCGGGCGTTAAGGTAAAACGACACCCATTTTTACCAACAAGCGACAGAAATTTTCTGGAAAACTCTGAACCAAACGTAAGGAATGATAAACCAAAAGCGACACCAGTCTGGAGGAACTAAACTAAACGAAACGAAACAAATCGATAAGACCAACCTCATGGGGGACACAATCCCGCGGTCCAATGGGGAGGCCAAAAGCAGGCAGTAAAAGTAAAGGAAACAGGCTAAAGCTCCAGACGGGGACCTCTTAATCAACCAAACCAAGCGAATTGACCAAAGAGAACCTTCCAACTCAGAGTGGAATTACTTCCTCTTACCCAAACACTGAACGCACAGCTAACCATCACTGGTGGGACATTCTGCAGGCAAACCATGGGTCATGACTGCTCAAAAGATGCGTATGATGCATGCTGGGCCAAAATAAAAGAAATCATTAAAACAAATGCGAAGAAAGATTATAATATAAAATACTCGAGCATAATATTACTAAGCTGGGAAAATCAGAGTCAAGATACCATCCGCAACCACAACGTGCAAGATAGAACCATCCTCCTCGGGACATCCCAACCCAACGGCCTATCCGAAGATTAAACACGTGGACCTGGATCATCATCATTTTTGTTGAAAGGGAACATCAGATCCTGGAACACGTAGATAACCAACTGGTTCTCGAGATAATATAACATAATACCATATAGTAATGCAATAAGGGATGTAGGGATATACAGCCATACCTGACTTACCTGTGCAAGTGAAACGGCATGCTTTTTGGATTTTAATTTTCAGATTTTTATGGATTTTTATGAATAAGACAAATAAGATAAGCATAGCAGAGATAACACAATGATTAACTGAACGACAAACAATACGACATAGCATAACAAAATGGGAGACAACGCAACACAATATATCAAAGGTAAATGAGCACATATGCAAGGGCATAAACAGACAACATGCATGCATGAACACGGTGTGACGAGACAACAATGTGGCGGGACAACACACGGTTGGGACGAGAACATGACGGATGATCACATGGGTGGAGACAACACAGGGAACATAGAGGGACGAATATCAACATATGCAAAGCAACTAACAACATGTGGTGAGGGACAAAACAAAATGTGTGGGACAACATTGTGGGACATAAACACGTGATAAGGACACGGTGGGACAAAAGACATGAATAAAATACGTCCTTCAATCAAAACCCAAGATCAAAATGAAGTAGAACCGTCAGGTTCATAATCGTGAGGCAAAGCTCTCTCATAGATATGATCATTGCAAACAAAAGCTGAGAAGGATATGAGCTTCAGAATAGATCGAGAGAGTGGATCGAAGAAGGAAAGAACATATCAAAGATGTGGACAGGAGATAGAGCACAAAGATATAGCAAGGAATGCCTGAGTACCTACTGCCTGCACACTTAGCAAACGGATTACGCATCTGTCCTTAAAATAAATGCAAATGCATGAAAGAGACACATTTTGTTGGATTTTTTTATAATTTTTTTGATTTTTTTTAGATTTTCAATAGTATTTCATTTTTCTGGATTTTTTTGAAGTATTTGACGATTTAGGTTTTTGAAATATTTGATTTTTTTTTGAAAATTTGAAGTATTTGATTGTTTGAATTTTTGACAATATTTGATTTTTTTAGATTTTTTGAAGTATTTGATTTTTTAGGTTTTTGATAATATTTATTTTTTTTAGATTTTTTGAAGTATTTGATTTTTTTTAGACTTTTGGTAATATTTAATTTTTTTTTGGATTTTGACATAACAATCTGCAGCACCTAAAGACGGGCTTAAACTACTGGCCAAGGATCGTCGTTGCTATCCCTTTCATTAAAGGCTTCCCTTAAGTAGGGCATGCATGTGAGGGTGGCTTACCACAACCAACCGTTTCTAAAGAACGGTGCCCCTACTAAGGCCATACCCGGGATACAACCTAGCCTAAGAGGGAGAAGTAGAAGAAAAATTGGAGACAAACTTCGTGCAGGATGGGAGACATTAAGGCTCGAATTCCTTTCAGGGCACTACCCCTCAAAGAGTAGGTCTGTTGCGCTGGGGCTTTGTGTCTTTCATTATAATTTTGCATAGCCCTTATCGGCCAGATATTGAAATAATGCTCACTTTTGATTTTGATACACGTATGATGTTGCACTACCCTTCACCATTTTTTGTGAACCTCAACTCTTGTCAGGAGAAGCAGGCCCGGTTACTAGGATCAGGGGCATTTTTCATGGTATTTTTCACTCATTTCTTTTTTTCCTTTTCCTTTCTTTCAAGACTGCCCCTATTTAAAACCTCTCTCGTATCGGGGAATGCATAGGTTGGTCATCTCATCCATCAATCTCTTGCCCCTGCACTTGACCGAGTAGAGAAGAGAAAAGGCCTTTGTGCATACCCATGGTATGGCCCAATGCAGCAACTATGTGCCTTAGAGAGATAAGCTATGGCTCGCCGTGTAGTGTGTGCAAAACCCATACTCAAAAAGTCACCCTCAATAATCGAGGAAAGAAACTAGACTCCCAGCGCGGAGCTATCACCAGTCTAAGGATGCTGCAGAAGCTAACTTATTTTATTTGACACAAAGTTAAGATTGAATTTAAACAAAAGCTTCTAAAGCCACTCAATCATGTTGAGGAAACAACATTATAATCATGTGCCAAAACAATAGAAATAATGGGAATGAAAGCACATTTTTTGCACAAAATAAAGATACCTTTGCAAATCCATGGCGTGGGAACCAGCATCCTGAAGCGATCTTGATCAATGAGCTTTGATTAGCATGAGCTTTATATTCCTTGCTTGTCAGGATAAAAGGGTGAAAAAGGATAGCAAAAGATTGGATTCCTCGACACAGAGGAGCGACAGACATCAAACTGGACGAAGAAGAATAAAAAGGAAGAGAGACGAGGGCTAGAACTCCCTCGTTAAGGCACAGAGGCCCTGATAACAAGGAACCGAATACAGAATAAATAGAGATTAACTACGATCAAGGCGGACTAAAGCCTCGAAAATAGCAAGAAAAAGGGTAAGAACCCTGAAAGGGGGAGGAGGAAAGAACACAAAGACAATGAAAAGATAGCTGTGAAGATAAGGAATAAGGAGAATGATCATCTGACGTGGTCGGAGGAAAGGAATAGCGATCACCCGCCAGAGGCGGGAAGAAAATGCATGAACACCCGATAAGGTCGGGGAAAAGAAATGGAAACCACCCAACAAAATCGGGGAAGGATCAGAAAAACCACCCGACAAGGTCAGGGAACGAGCATAAGGAATCCCCAACAAGGTCGGGGAAAAGGATGAGAAGCGAAATCCGGACATATCCGGGGAGGAAAACCAGAAGATGCCCCTGGATTAGGGGAAGAGGAGGACATAGGCTGAGGCCTAGGATGGTGAGGACAGGAGAAGATGGTAGAAATAAGGTCAGGTGGCGGAAGGTACACCACCCAAGGATAAGAACTGAGCAGAAGAAAAGATGAATGGATGGAAGAAGGAGAGGAAGAAGTGGACCCCCAAGTGCGCAACTGACGGACCTTGAACTTATGCCGTCGCCTCTTCTTAGCCGAAATCTTCTTGAAACAACTCCGCCTGGCGCAGACTCGGGCCTTTGGCTTCTTAATCTGTAATACTTTCTCAAATAACGGGCCAACCTGGCAGACGGCCTGGCCCGGTCGTGAATATGCAGCTTCATTGGGACGGTTGCCCCTAGCTGTGTGGTGCTAACCACAGAAGGACATTCCAGAACAGTTAACTCCTTGGGATGAACATCAGGAAACAGTGGCGTTTTATCACCTGGTACTAGCAGCATAGTATTCGGAAACTCCACTCGGTAATCGGGCATGAAGTATAGCTCCCTTGCTAGAAGCATAGGACAGAACTGAGGGAGGGCGATGCGCGGTGTTGATGTTGCCACCTTACCAATAAGCCAGGGAGAGATTGCATAGGATGTGCAAGATGTCCTTGAAAAATGTAGAAGATATGGCCAATTGCCCCTTGAATGCTGAGTTAATTAAACTTTTGGCGGCCGTGTAGATTAGCACCATCAGGCGGAAAACTCTTCTAGGCTAGTGAACTGAATAGCAATCAAACGAGAGGTGATAACAACATCAACAGTGAATTCTCCTGCGAGCAAAGAGATTGCCACCGGCCTCACTTTTGAGGAAACTGGCACCAGTGCACAAGAACTCTTCTTAGCAACCGTCTTCATAGCAAGTGCAGGCTGATTGTCCCTAGAATAGCCAGGGACCAGGACTCGGACTGGCAGGCGGCAGATGAAGTCTTGAAGCTTGTTATGCACAGTCAAAACCTGGCTCGGCTCTTTATCTCCCTGGGGGCTAAACCTGAGGGGCACCAAAGGTACTGTGTACCTGCTCCGCGAAGTGGGAAGTGGTAGAGGAAGGTTAGAGAGGTTGAAGGGCGCGGGTGGTGATGGTACAAGTGATGGGGGAATAATGATAATGATGGGCATGGGTGGAGGTAAAGGCAAAGTGGAGGTGTGGGTTTAGGCTCGGCCTGCTCGGGCTCAGAGGATGACGGCGAAAGGGGGAGTGAAAGAAGTGGTGGCGGTGGTGGCAAAGGTGATGAGGGTGGCAAAGGGGGTGATGTGGTTGATGGAGATGGTGAAGGCAATGGGGATAATGGAGGTGAAGGTAGGGGTGGGGAGCAAGGAGGAGAGGAAGGTAGTGGCGTAGTGGGGGAAGTGGCAGGTGGTGGCGCTCTTCGGCATATCTTTACAACACGTCGAGAGGCGTTGGGGACAGGTGTGGTGGTGGAAACGGAGGGTGAAAGAGAAGTTGCCCGAGCGGAGGCTGGGGTAGGTAAAGGTGGTGGAGGAGATGGGATGGAGGAAGAAGTGGGTAGCGGAGCAGGTATCTTATTAACTGAAGAAACATCAGGGTGCCCCTGGTCTTGAAGTGGAGAAGGTTGCCTAGGCGGCACGGCTTGCTGCTGCTGCTTGCTACTGAGATCTGAAATAACTTTGCCTATGACATCCCAATCAATCATCTTATTATCTTCCAAGCTGTAAACAAACTCCCAGAACTCGGGACAGTCCTCAATCAAATGCCCCTACTGACGATGGAACTCACAGAAATGGTGCAAATTCTTGACCGCAGGTTGGCAAGGTATAACTGGAGGGAGCTGCAACGCATGGGTGGCCAACAAAGCCCTGAAAACATCTGTGAAAGATTCTGGCAACGAAGAGTGAGAAGCCCGCTCCGGGCAAGGAGGATGCCGAGGGGTATGAGAAGGTAGTGGGGGTGGTAGCGGAGGTTGCGTAGGTAAGGGAGATTACGTAGGTGAAGGCAGAGGGCTAGAAAGTGAATGAGATGGAGGCGTGGAGGGAGTGGGAATATAGTGGACAGCATCCACCCGCTTGGGGTATAGTGTTTCCTTGACCGGAAGTGGAGAGGCGTGGGGAGATGAAATAGCGGAGGGCTGACTCGTGGAGGGATATGTAGTGGGGTGACCTGGGTGCGTGGGAGCGGAAGGCCAACTCATGGAGGGATATGTAGTGGAGGGCTGACTCATGGAGGGATATAAAGGAGATGACGGATGGGAGGCGTACGTGGGCATAGAAGGTGGCGATGAAGGAGACTCTCGGTCAAAGGAAACTAGGAGTTGTTGGGTAATGAAGCGGGCTCGACTGTAGAGTTGTTGCCATGAAGTGATATCGTTCAGGGCTAAGATGTGTCTAAGCTCAGGCGTTGTATTAGAAATAACCATCTTGATTTGCTCGCGCTCCAGAATATGCCCCGGGACTTGCGTGGCCAGGCGTCGCCAGCGGTCGACAAACGTGGAGAATTCCTCGTCGGGCTTCATCTTTTCTCAGGTCAGATCAACCATAGAATATCTGGGCCCAACCTGGTCTGGTACTGCTGAATAAATCTTGCTTGGATGTCTTAAAAATCATCATTTGCTCTTGCGATAATGTGAAGAACCAATCCTTGGCCGAGCCCTCTAAAGATAGGCCAAAAAAATAGGCCATCAAGCGTTGATCATGCTGGAACTGGGCCGACTCTTATAGGAAATCCTTCAAATGGACGTAGGGGTCACCAATTCCACCATAGCGATGATAAGCCGGTATCTGTGAACATGGCGGAAGCTGAAGACCATGGAATGCAAATGGGATATCCAAAAAAGTTTAGAGATTGATTCGGCGTTGCAATTCATCAAGCTGGCATTGGGCTTGAGCGAACATCTCCTCGGTAGGAAGAGTCCGAGAAGGATATGGGCCAGCCCGAGCAAGAGATGATGAATTTAAACCAGGATGATGATGACGGGCCGGATAAGGGGATTCGGCCTGAGAAGAAGGAAAGCCCGTTCCAGGAATGGAGGAATGGATGGGCCAGGAAGAATCGCGTATGTGGGGATGAGAATTGATTGGGCTAGCAGCAGCGCGGGCGGGATAAGAAGGCCCGTTAAAAGAATAGGGTCCAATGGAGGAATAAGGAGATGGGCCCGCATGGGAAGAGGAATCCACACGGTAAGAAGATGGAGAAGTATAGGAATAAGGTACAGGGGAGAAGTGCTCCATGGGGAGAATGGAGACTTTATACAGTGAATTCCAAATGAATACAAGGAGGGAAAATGAACCTAGACGAATGCAACTAAATGGAGACACACAAAGATGAACTAGACCAAATAAGCCTAATCTGACAAAAAGATGCAAATGATGACACTACAACATGCAATGGAAGGAAGAGATGAGAAAAGAGTCAACCAATTACCCAATGAAATTCCAAATGATGCACGAAAACTTTTATAAGTTCCCTTTTAGGACCTTAGTGGATTAATTAAGATATGAGTTCACTCAACCACAAGGTACCTAACCAGGGTGGGGGACGGGAAACTGGCAGACTCTAAGGGACTCTCTCTCATGAATGCAGACCCTAGACTGGGGGGTGATATGGTACAACCTGCTCGGCGTCCGTGTGGGAATCCACTGCTCGCGGGGGCTTACGGAGGTCCTCGGTAAGGTCCCCTAGTCGGCTCCAAGTAGTATGGAGACGAGAGAAAACCCTACCTCGGTCGGAATGCAACTACTAATGAGAGTGTATGATCCTATATGCACCGGGGTGCATGCAAAATCTAGCCTAGAAACTAGCAATCAATGATCAATCAAATATGTAAGAAATGAAAGCAAGCATGCAATGATGGTACAAGAGCAGGGGGAGATCAATAATCAGCACCAAGTATCATGAAAATCATATAACGTGGCAATGAAAGTGAAGCACGGGTGCACTGTAGCATGACAAGGACGGCCTCTGGGAGACCTCTCAGGGAGATATACGGTCCTGGCTGAACCGTTCACATCAAGGAGTAACCACAAAGTAACAGAAAAATGGGAAACGCTGGAATGAAAGGTGACAGAAAGCCGATGAACGGTCTATCGACAACCGCATAATAACTGGAACGGACCTGCATCAACCGTGCAATAGCAACCAAACCAATAGTATAAACATAGAGGCGTACCTATACAAGCACGGTGGACGGCCAAACGCAGGCCGTAGAACTGATGAACGGGTGATAAGAGACCGCTCAAGATAGCAAGCTTGGAGAAGAAGTGGCAGTGTTCACGGAGAAAGACGATGAACCTTCAGCCGCAATGTTGGACGGCCCTGGGAGAGCCGTTCGTGTCCCAGAGGACAGAGAGCACGACCCAACCTGCAACCACTGTGAGAAAAGGACTAACACAACAAAAGAAGGGGTCAACAAATCACTAACACGATGGGCACTAGGAGTCCCACCGTGATCGCCAAAAAATGGGCTGTTGATCTATTTTTTACTTCTACTCTTTTTACCCTTCTACTTTACCCGGCTTAAAAGAATGTCTTCTATTCCCCTTTCTACTAAATCGATATGAGAAAAATATAAATGTACAGTAGAAGGAGAACAGAAGGGTGTAAATAAGTGTGATCACCTCCAAGGTGCCAAACGTGATAAACACGTCGTACCTTGGAAAGGGGGGTACTCACCTTTTGTTTGCAGCGCTGCAACGATGTACGGCTCAGTAGGAGCCGCCTATAGTGAAGAACGGTCTCACGATAGACCGTCTAAGAGCGCTGCAGAGGACGCGGGATGAAGCACTCCTGACGGATGAACTGTTCTACGAAGACCGCAGGAAGAAGAAGAACGATCCAAAAATCCCCCGCACCTCCTCTTGAACGGTCCGGAAGAAGCCGCACAAGACCACCATGCCAGAAGTTGCAAGAGTCCAACCTCCACCCTTTCCGGTCGGCCAGAAAGGATGGGCCTCGCCTTAGTGAGTTGCTGACCTGCGAAACAGAGTGTAAAACACAAAGAAAAACCCAAATTAGAACTATAGAGTGTAGTAAATGCTAACATGAAAGGAAATAAACGTAACTAAATGAAGTGGGGGATACCTGGGGAGTTTTAAACCCCTGGGGGAGTCAAAAACGTGGGAGGGTGTGTGAATGATAGTGCAAGTGAAGAAAAATGTGGAGAATGATGCATGCAACCAAAAGGGAATGACAAACTATGAAATATAAAAAAGACTCAAAACGAAGACTACTCCCTGGACCGGAGGCTTGTATGGACGTAGAAGGCCTCCCTCCCTAGTGCTAGGTCACTCAAAGATTCGGCAGGGCTTCGCCGTCGACCAAAAATCTCCCCCCCTTTTGAAGATAGCCTCTAGTGTCTATTTATAGAGCCTAGGAAGTTAGCACCGAAATTAGGCTTTTTAGGGATTTTCAGGTTGAGATAATCAAAGGAAAGATGAAGATAATCGAATTATCTCTCATCCAAAAGAAATGGCACTCGAAATGGCTCAATATCCGTGGAGAAAATGACGGGAGAAGTTTGGGATAAAACCAAGAATAGAGAGAGAAAATCTGTTAATCTTTCAGGAATCGAGTAGATGAACGGTCATATGATAGACCACCCAACCCGATGAATGGCCATCTCTTAGGCCGTCCAACCCTGTCGGTGGAAATGCAAATAAATCATAAAGATTATCCAACTATCCATCGAACTGACCGGAAACCTCGCCGTTGGACTCTCATAGATGAACGGCTAATAGTAGACCTTTCATCCACAAGAGCGGCTAACAGGCAACCGTTCATCCCTGTCGGTGATAAATCAAAATAGATTAGATAATTAGATAATTATCTGAAAACCAATGACGTTAGGACTCTGGAGAGATAGACGGCTTAGTATGTACCGCACAATGGTCTTATGCGGCTATGTCTTGGCCGTATATATGCTTGTCGGTGATAATTCAGAAAATCAGCTAAATATCCATAAATATATGAACGGCCCAGTATCAACCGCACATATGGTTGAATGGCTGGAGATTGACCGCACATGTACATGGGCACTTGAAATTTATAGAAAAGCTCGATTAATCAAAACCAAGGCCCATTAAGCCCTGAATCAACTCGGACCTAGCCAGGGAGGGATGTCACCCATAAAATAAGCCCAAAACGTGCCAGAAAATAACCCAGCGGGTGATGGACAACTCTAGGCATCAATAAATGGGAGTAAGAGAAATGACTCAACTTATCGGCAAAAAATGGGTGTCAACACCGCCGAGCATGCGCGTGTTTATTAAAACAGGCTTTCACGTTTTTACCAAAAGAAAGTAATTGAGAGAAAATTCAAAATCGGTGAGATGGTAATTAAAAGAATCTTTGTAAAACCAGGTGGATCTTGTTCAAAACTTCAACCGAATTGGGAAGGACCCTATGTAAAAAAAGATGCCTATCCTGGCAACGCCTACAAATTGATCAACGCCGAAGTGGAAGAGCTGGCTCACCCTTGGAATGGTCTTTACATGAAGAAATACTACCCCTAAGTCTTCAAAAAGAGGAAAAAAAAGAAAAAAAAGAAGAAAAAAAGAAAAAAAGAGAAAAAAGAATGAAAATGATGAAAAATTGCAGGCTGGCATAGTGCATAGGTCGCAAGCCCGAAAAATCAAGATCTGTAATTCATTATTCAGTCTCGATGGTTTAACTTGGGGGTCAATATACGCACACACCACACGCTCTACTCTTAAACTCGAGCGGCCCGAATTTGAGGAAAGTCAGAACCCAAACTAGGAGTGTAAGAACTTTACCTATTCTCTTCTCTTCGGCTCACGAGAGGGAGTACGAGTCAAGGAATGCTAACCAAACCTCCCGCCGCCCAAGTAGGTGGAAGTCAGGGCCCAAAAGGGAACAAAATACTTAAAGCCCAAGTACAATTAGGACTTTATTTGTTTGCAAAAAAAAAATAAAAAAGGGAAAACCAACAAAAGAAAAGCATGTCAAGATGGCAAAGTCCCCGCAGGGAAAACTCTGGTCGTAAGCATGCAGAAATAAGGGCAAAAAGGGCAACAAATTTTTCCTAAGCCGAAGACCGAACCCCAACAGGCATTAGGGCAGGGAAGGAAAAGTTTTCCTGTTCTCGAAACCTCCCGTGAGCTTCCTCAATTTATTCTTCCCTTCTCCCTCCATGGTAGGTTATAACCTCAAAGGATGGCCAAGACCGACTAAGAAGGATGGGCCACAAGAGAATATGAGTAAAAGCGTAAGTCAATAAGCACGTTGACCCTTTTGTTAAGACATTTAAGAAAGATTAATGAATTTAAGATGGTGATTGTGTAAGGCTCGAGACCCTCTGTGCCATGCTCAGTCTCAAACAAAAACCTAAAAAAATGTTTTTATAATTAACGCCTTCATATGTGGGCATCATTTCGATAAATAGCGACAGTTTCTACGTCGTCATTTTTAAATAAAGAAGAAAATAAAAAAATTTGTTTTCAATTCACGCCCGCTTAAGGGGCGTCACTTAATAAATTCACGGCTTTGTCAATGTCATCATTTTAATTAAAATTCAAACAAAAATGATTTATTTTAATCAACGCCTGTGTGCGAGGGCGTTATTTTTTTAAAAAAAAATCAACGCCTGTGTAAGAGGGCGTCTTTTTTCAAAAGAAAATAAAAAAAAAGAAAAATAAGAAAATGAAAAAGATCAAAAATTAAGCCTGCTGCTTTCCATCTCATATGCTTGATTGCATTTTGTGTGGGCATCTTTTCTTTTTAAGTGGGCATCTGCTTGTTTGCATGCTGCATTTCCTTATATATTTCTGTTATCCGCCTTAATTAATTAAAGGCTTGGCCCCTTGACCCGTCAACAAGGTCAAAGAAGTGACAACCTCTTGCTTATTGAGCAAGGGGCCAAGCCGACTGATGGATTAATCTGTTTGTTCAAGTGTGAACTACAGGGCAAGAATGAACGAGAACGAAGAAGGGCAAAAGGAAAGAAAGTGAAAGCAAAGGCCGGTACAGAAGTGCTCAAGGCTCAGGTAACTCAACAAAAATCTCATGTATATATATATATATATCAATGAATATCTGAGTACAAGTATGAGGGTGGAGGAGTACAAGTAAGTCTCTCTCTCAACTCTCGCCTCCACCCTCTTCTCTCCTACTCTCTACCTCACCATCGTCATCCCGACGAGGCGCACGAGGAGGGGGCATGGACCCCCGAGAAGTAGCTGGAGCACGAGCCTGCTCCTCTGCCTCGCTCCTCTACCGAAGAGAGGAACCCGCCACAAAAGTAGAACTGGTAAACACGTACCCCGCAGCACGCGCCCGGTCCCGGCCTCGCTGGAGGCGCTCCTCTGTCACCCGTAGCCGCTCCTGAGTGATGGCTAGCTGAATCTCAAGTCTGCGAGCTCACGCTCACGTGCCTCCTGCTGCTCCCGGTCATGGGTCCACTCCGCCAGGTGCTGCTCCTGGTCACGGGTCCGCTCCGTCGTGCGCTCCTCTCTCTCTCGGGCACGCTCCCTACGCTCCATGTCGAGGGCGACCCTCAGCTCTACCACGTCCTGAGGTTGCTCCTCTCCCCGCCTCAAGGCCCTCTCGAGCTCTGCGACTCGCTGCTCGCGGATGGCCAGCTCCGTCCTGGCTAGTGTAGCCTGGGTAAGCGCCGCCTGTAACTCTGTGGTCTGCAATCAATTAAACAAATCATCAGTTCCTTATTTGATTTAATTTTATAAAATAATTGAAACAGATTGTTATTAACTCACCCGGGTATCCATCGTGCGCTGTCCTGCCCCGATGTAGGTGAGCGAGGCTCGGAGCTCCTCGGTCTGTAAAACACAAATCTTCATGAACACACAAAATGAAATGTAATCGAGTGCATTTTGAATTTGAGTTTTAACTTACCCGTGTGGCGAGGTCACGCTCTGCTGCCTCAGCCCGAGCCACTGCTCCAGCTAGCTGCTCTGCTAGTGCAGTCGTCTCTGCACTAGGCCCTCTCGAGCTGGAAGCCCCTCCTGCACCTCCTGCTACCGCTCCCTGTTGGGCACGCTGCATTCATTGTGATTGTCAGTGGTTAATCATTAATAATTCAGGAATTCAATTGCATATAGATAATTTAAACACTCACTAGGGTCTGTAGGTCTGCCCGTGTGGCGGCCAGCTGGGCCTCTAGGCTGTGGAGGTGAACCTGCATGTCCATCACCGCTACATCCCGTGCATCCTGCATTCATCACACATATCAGTCGCATAATAGACATATAACATTTGTAATTAATTAAAAGAAAGTGCATTCATACATACCCCTAAGACCCTCATCTGGGGTCGGCCAGCGTAAACCTCCCAGTAGCGTCAGAGGTACTCGGAGCTGTCTGCCGCTTGTGAGGTGACTCGGGTCCCGCCACGCTGCCAGTCAGCGTACTGGTCAGAATATCAGACTCTCCAGTCGGTCACCTTCGTGTGACCGCAGGTCTTCTTTCCTATCCCTCGGGGCTCTCCTACCTCGACCCACTCCTGGTGTAGGCTGAGGGTCCTCATCACCAGCCTAAGCCATAGCGGCTTAATCTCATTTAGGTAATGAATCCAAAGCTCATGCCCGAAGCGAGGTTGGCCCACTACGACCCAGGGCTGGCCCTCATCGGTCATGCCCTCGTAGGGTCTCCACACTACCTGCATTCACAAAAATGCATATCATCATATCTCATATCATTTCATACATATTTCATAAAAGAATTGCATCATATTTAGCATGCATACCAGTGAGGCGGGGTAGTCGCGGAACTCTCATCGTAAAACTTGCAGCTCGTAGGCGAGTGGCGCTCCGATCACTAGTGGCAGCCAGCGTCGCGCCAGTGGGAAAGATCCCTCATCTCGGGTCGGGGGTCTGCACGCCCCATCGGCATGTACAGGTGGCTCCACACCTTTATCCATCCATTACATTAGTAAAGCATTCACATGCATTAAAAGAGAAAAAGAAAAAGAAAAAGAAAAAAAATGAAAAATGCATACCTGAAGGAAAGGTGAGAAGCCACTGACAGTCGTCTCTCGACCTGTCCCTATGGACAGGTCGGCCATCAAGTGCGCCAGAAGAGCGGCTCCCCAAGCGTATCTGCCGACACTCTCCAAGTCCTCGAGGATCCGCAAGAATCGGCAGTTGATGATGTCACCCTTCGTCCCGGGCAATAACCTCCCGAGCACCAGGAAAAGGAATCTCCTCAAATCTTGATCTGCTCTCTCTCTCTCTCGGCCAGGTCCTGGCTGTAGACGGCCCTAGCTCCCCCAATCAGCCTCTGTGAGAACTGCTCCAGAGACTCCCTCGACCTATGTCTAGAATCACCCAACCCCATAGCAATGGTAAGGTCGGTGCGATAGATGGTCCTATACTCGCTAGGTGTCCCTGCTATCGTCTCTAACCCTAGCAACCTCTGTGTCAACTCGCTAAAGTCGAGTAGGGTGATCCCGCTCACAGCCTCGCCATCCAACCTCAGCCCAGTGATCCTAGCAACATCCTCTAGACTAGGAACCATGTGACCCCATGGCATCAAGAATGCTCGGCTAGTCCTGTCCCATCTCTCCCTAAGCACCTGGATCAAGGGTAGGTCGGGTCTCATAGGCTCTATGCTAAGGAAGGGTCCGAATCCCATGGCATCTACCCTATCCCGCTGAAAATCCGGAAGCCCATAGTAGGCAGCTCAAACCTGGACCCAGGAGATCCAAGTCCTCATCAATCCCTGCAAACAAAGAACTTTTTCACATGAGTTTTATATAAGTTTTTTATGTGGATATTCATATGCTGTTTTAATTTGCCCTCTGTTTGAATTGGCGACCTATCCTCGGTCGTGACTAATTTAATTGACGCCCCTGTGGGAGGCATTATTTCAAAATGTGTTTTTGGTGATTATGGAAAATCTGAATTGACGACCACCCTGAGGCTGTCGTTTAATGAATTAACGCCCCGGTGGGGGGCGTTGTTTTCTGAGGGTTTTAAAACAACAACAGTGCACGAAATAAAAATAAAACAGAGGCATATATCAAAAATAAAAGAAATGGCATGGAAATTAACAGCATGATAAATAAACATGATATTTTAAAATGACGACACGCGGTAGGGCGTGGTTTCATGAATTATCATTTTCAAGAATTAAAAATGATTTAAATTGACGACCTGAAGGGAGTCATTGTTTGAATTGACGGCACCCACTGGGGCGTCATTTGACTGTGTCACTGGTTCAACATTTCTTCCCTTCACCGAGGGCTATGGAAAATTGATAAAAAATTAAAAAATAAAATCAAAATGAAATGAAATGGAAGGTAGAGGACCTACCTTGCTTCGCTCTGGCGTCATTAACCCTCACGGAGGGGTTGCCATGGTTGCCGTGGCTGACGGGGTAGTCGTGGTTGACGGACATGGCGAGGCCAAGGGGCCGCCGCCACCGCCGCCGGTGGTTCTCCTTCTCTTCTTCTTCTTCTTCTTCTTCCTCCCCGTCGTCGTCTTCCTCGTCATCTTCTTCATCCTCACCATCGTCTTCATCTTCTTCTTCTCCATCGGTCCCGTCGTCATTTCCCTCTTCCTCTTCGTTGGCCGTTTCTTCTCCTCCACCGTGCTCCACCACCGGAGCGTCTTCGGTCGCCGCAGGAGGAGCCTCCTCCATGGCGTGCTCGAGGTCCACCACGTCGGGGGCGATCACCCTATGCCGTTTGTGTGCACCGCCCGCCATGGGTTCGAGCAGAGAGAGAATGGAAAGAAATATGAGAAATGGGAGATGGGAGTGGGGGCTCAGTTAGGGTTTGGTTGTAGAAGATGGAAAGTAGATGAAGGAAGCAGAAGAGAAGAGGGAAATAGGGTTTAACGGTCGAAAAGAATTGACGTCCTAATTGATGTCGTCACTCTATTAATTGATGGTCTTGGTCAAGGCGTGGTTTCAGGATCTGACGACCCGAGTATAGGCGTCATTTAACTTTGCATGGGAACTTGCACCATCGTCAGGCGCATTAATAGGAATTTTATTGATGTGATTGAAAGTCATGATTACGATTTAGAATTGACGTCACTAGAGGAGGCATCAGTTGGTTAAGGAACGACATTGGTCAAGGTGTTATTTGTAAAAAATTGAAGGGGATATTTTGAAAAGAATTTAAAATTTTAAGCAATAAACACCTTAAGCTGGGGCGTGGATTAATTAACGCCAGTTTTCAAGGGCATCAATTGCGAGTTTTATTCATTTTTAGGGAAATTGATTAATAGAGATTGATGACGTTGATAAGGGCGTTGTTTAAGGAATTGACGCCATCATAGAAGGCGCTTCTCAGTACAGAGAACCCGCAACTCAGTTTTATCAGACAGAATTGCATGAATTGGAAGACAAAGATCATATAACATGTTGTTTTGGCTCAAATAAGGAAAGATTCTTTTATTTCATCAAAGAAAATTATTGTTACATTCAATGAGCCACCATGGGCCTTATTCTCCTAAGTGCTATTACATATGATTTGCATTTGTCTTCTTCCTCTTCAACATGTTGCTTGGACCTATGTAGTATTCCAACCTTCCATTGAGCCATGATTGTTTTGACTTCTTCTTGGTCCCCACTTGAGCCTAGTTCCCTCCTCTTGAGTGGTGGAAGGTGAGAAGCTTCTTCAAAAGTGTGTCGAGGTAGACCAAGTTGTGGGAGGCACCGGTGAGCGTTGTAGAGGATGAAGTCGGTCCCGCCGATTAGTCGTAGCTCGATGCCGAAGGAGAGTCTTGAGTGAAGCTCTTGGGTCTTGAGGAACCCCGGTGTGCATATAAAACTGCTCTTGGGCATGGTCTTGAAGTAGTTCCTCCAATCACTTCTCTTCTTAAGCTTTGGCACCCGATTTGTCACCCTCTCACATAGGCCTAGAGAATCCGTCATATACCGGAGAGGGCTCTTAGAAAAGATTTTTGAGGCCGATTGGGTTTCTTGGCATGGATCAAACTTTAGGTGGGGGTCCACCCAACAAGAGAGAAGTAGCATTGAGCCATAGAGAGGTCGTCCCAAGGAAGCTGAGGTGAGTCCATTGTATAGGTTGGCTAGCACCGCCGGACCTATCCTTTTTCCTTCCCAAATACTAGCTATGGCACTCAAGTGGCATTCCTCTAGGTGGTCTTCCATTGAAGGGAAGAGTAGAGCTCCTACCATGCATATAACGAAGCCTTTCATTACTCTCTCCAACAAATCCTCATCCTCTTGGGCTTTATCCATATTCTTGTATACCCATGAGGCTAGCTTTAAAAGGTTGATTCCCTTGTGGGCTTTGATTTGGTTCACTAGATTTGGGCTTGGTATGAGGCTAGTAAGCATGTCATGGACATTTATTGGTTTAATCATACTAGCCATCTTTGACTCTTCTCTTGCTTCATCTTTCTTGACCCAAAGAGCATCTCTACTTCTTCTAGGACAATAGTGGCTTCAAAGGTAGGAAATAGGAAAGTATGAGTGTTGGGATGCCATAATTCTATAAGTGCTCCTATGGAGGCCCAATCTAGGTGGATATCATCATAGTGGGTAGCATGGGTTACAAGGCCAAGTAGGTGCCATCTACTAAGGAAAGACCTCATGTCTAAAGAGAGCTTAGAGAGGAGAAAGGGGAGCCACTTGATCTTCAAGAACCTCCTTGGTCCCAGTACATTTGGAAAGTCTTGAAAAGCATAAAAACAAAGAGAAAAGAGAAGAGAATGCAATCAGAATTCTTGAGAGAGAAGAGGAAGAATGAAATAAAACTTTAGAATAAAATAAAACTTACTTGGCCCATAGTTATTCTCCCGCTAATGTGCCCAGCAACTTCAGATATCCTAGGAAAGCTCATCCTAGGCTTCTTTGAAGGGTTCTGTAACATCATGTCCATCTTTTGTTTTGAAAACAAGTGACTATTTTTGTTGTTCTTCTCTTGCTGCTCTTCAGTTCTCTGGTTCTTTGTTGTAGCTCTCAGGCGTTTATGTATGTAGTAGAGGATGTGTGCTTCCTTTTATAACGATTTGGAACTTTGGCTAACCGTTAGAACATCACAGTTTGAGTTTGAGTTCGAATCAGATGCTGGAGTTTTGTTTCCGAGCAGGGAACATAGCGCCAGTGAGACAGTTAATTGACGACATATACCTTTGCGTCATTTATTTGATTAGCAACATTATTTGCCTCTTGTACGTGCATCATTTTTCGATTCTAAGTCTAATTGTGATTGTAATTAATGCCCTTTTAGTTGTCGTCATTTATCATTCTAACGTCTCTATGCAAAGTCGTCATTTCTTGAGCTTACACTTTTGAAATGCTTTACAACATTATGATTATTCATGAACTTAAGTGCAATTATATCTTGATGAAGTTGATTGTATTATGCACTTATGATCATATTCTGAGCTAACGATCTTCTATGAGCTAATGATTTTTGGAGAATAGAGAAGCACAAGTTATGCAAGTCTCGAGGCACTCGAATCTGGTAACATCATCCCATTCCTTGTATTCTTTCCTGTATGTATTTTTTACTATATGGTACTCTACTCTATTATAGCATATCAAGGACCTTGTGGTTCTGATGAACCTGGAATTTGAGTTCCCCTTCATAAAAAACAGTGATAATTCCAGGGGAAGTCTTGATCACACGGATAGGCCGTTGGGTCATTTAAGGTTTGGGACGATGGTTCCACTTTCTGAGTTGATGCGTGGATAAACGGGCTTCGGCTTAGTGTCAGCTCAGAGATCTGGATTCCTGACAAAGTCTAGGTGATTTAACAACATTATCTTGATTATTTTCTATTTTTTTCTTTAGTTTGTTTTAATTTTTCTTTTAGCCCAGCATGCATCATGTAGGACTTTGAGCTTTCATGATGAAAATCCTCATATTATGCCAATAATGAGGGCCGCTCGCTCTGAGTTGATGTGAGATATTCCATTCCAAATCAAGTACTATGTTCTCCTTGAAGCCGCTCATGCTGGTTCCTTGAAAGCATTTATTCGCTGGATGTTTATCTCAATTCACTTTATTTTCCTACAAACCCACCTTGGTTGTAGCACGTCCACATTGGCTGGTAACCGCTCTCCAATGGTGTCTTTCCTTCCGTGCCCTCGCGCACATTTTGTTTATTAGATTAGTTCCTTCATCCAGTCAATCGTTGTTTTCTTGTAATCATCCGAAGTTGTTTCATTCAGAATCTTGAAAGATTTTCAACTCTTAGTGACGGAGGCGTGTCACATCACACCTTGGCATCTACTTATCAGTTCATTCTACTTCATTTCGCTTGTTGCACTTTCGCTTCATTCCGTCTCACTCCCTTGCAAAGCAGACGCCAAGGCGGGGTAGCTGTAGACACGCCGGAATCGATACTATGTTGAGTAAATCTCATATCACCACGTGATGCCCCAAAGTGGACTTCAATATTGGCTTAATATGAAGTTTTTTCTAATCATTTGGTAGTTTTTCCATGGCAATTCTAATTTTCCATAACAATTGTAATTAACGCCTGGAGGAAGGGCGTCATTTAAGTAACGACCTGATGAGGGTCATGATTTCACAAATAAACGACTGTTCAAACAGGCGTTGTTTCCTGGATTTTATGAATCCTAAAGAAATAAAATTCAAAGAATTGACGCCCGCTTGGGGGGCGTTGATTATTTAACGCCCAGTCAAACAGGCGTCATTTGTCAATTTTAAATTAGGAAAGTCCTTTATTGCCATAAATAAATCCATGAATTAACGACTGTGTGGATGTCGTTATTTCAATTAACGTCCCTAGTCAGGTCGTCATTTTCACTTCCGTCGCCGTTTCGCCTGCTACCTTCCAGTAATCATCCCTTCCCCATTTTACACATTGTGTTTGATTGGGAAGGGGACCCTTGTTGGGGGGTTGATTTCCTTGTTTTAAACCTATTGAAACAAGGAGTTTTGAGCCTATAAATACCCCTTGAATCCCTCACACGCGAAGAAGGATATGAGAGGTTGAGAGGAACGAGAGCTCTTTACACACACAGAGAAGAGAGTTTTCTCTTTAACAATTTTTTTGCAGGTTCTTCATCAAACGTTCGTCTTCCTCCAAGCGCTCATCCTTCCAACCGGTGTTTCTTCATCCGCTGCAGCCACTGCTTGCTTTTTCCCTCCCTTTACTGCTGCACACACAGCAGCAGGGTTTCTCTCTTTAGTTTTTTTTAGTTTGTTAGTTATTGTCATAACATCATACGCCCTCCATTCTTCTAGCTATCTTGCTAGGGATAGTCACAATCTTTGCATCACTTGTTTACTTTGCATTGCATTCATATTCCATACCTTGTTACTCCTTCTTAAGGGGTTTAAACCAAAACACACAAGGTGTGTTCATGCCCAATTTGATTGATTCTATATTTCTAGAGCATTGATACTACACATCTTTGGCTAATCCACATTTTTGTTTATTTTGTGTGTTTTTTTTTGCAAGGGTAATCAAGCTATAAACCCCCTTAATCGGCCGACCGGTAGAAGGAGGAAGGAAGAACTTGCAATCTCACCCGCTTCATACAAGGTACATGCGATCATCTTTGTATTTTTGAGGTAACCCCTCTGGCGATCACCCTCCATAGAGTATCTCATGCTCATCCTCTTTTCCTACATGTCCCTCATATTTTAGCACTTTTTTTTTCCTATTTCCATTTTTAATCTTTTCCCTCTCTTTAAAATGTCTATGTGACACGTTCACAATTGGCATACATATGTAACCCCCAAAAATATACATGTATATGTATACTCATGCAAATGCAATATGCAACTCTTATCAACCCGAAAATGATAAAATGACTACACTTCCACATGTTCTCCCCCTTTGACATCATCAAGGAGGGGGTGCTGGAGAGGAGGGTCCACGTAGAGGAGAATGCAAGGCTCGAATGTCTGACAAACTCAGATGGAGTTGGGATATGTTGTCAGCAAGAGAGGTAATTCGATCAGTGACATGTTGGTCCCTTTGTTGAATCAATGCGAGAAGGTTCTGAAGCTTGGAGGCTACATCATCAAACGAGCTATGCAAAATATCAAAGACACAATCTACTTGAGCTTTTTGTTGTGTGGCTTTCATGGGCACATAAGAAGAACTTGCCTCTGTCTGTGGTGGGTACCAACCCTCACTAATATCTTCCAGAGTTGGTGGAAAGTGTTCTTTAAGTATTCTTACCATATCAATAACTTTATCTCCCACCAAGGTTGTTGGCCCAGACAAGATGGCGGACAAGAAGGGGGGTTGAATTGTCCCCTTGCCGAGATGGCGGATTTTAAAAACATTCTAGAATAAACACAACGGAATTAAAATTAACTACGTTGATTAGCCTAAACAGACGTGAGATAGAAGCGTTCTCTCAAACTTTCCGATATCACTCGAATAATTTATGCAATGAATGAAAGAACCTATGCCAAACACGGATAGCGGATGAAGCGATGTTCGATGATGCAGTGAATAAATATCTATTAGTTTGACCTATGAAGGGAGGTAGATGAAATGAACAATCACACAGGCATTCACACGAGACACAAAGATTTTTACGTGGTTCGGGACCACGGCGGGCTCCCTACGTCCACCCCTCACCAAACTCCGGTGAGGTTTCACTACATGCTACAAAATGTAGCAACACGGGGACGAACCCCAGCACCACACACGCTGCTTCCGCAGCAATACACAACCACGGGGACTAGCCCCAAGCCGCTGCCACTGCAGCACACACACACGCAGTCGAGGAACATACCCCGGATGCAAAAACCACACAGAGACACAACTCCGTCAAGACACAGATTCGGGGAAAAACTACCCCGCAATAAATCCATACACGTGGAGACACAGTTCCGCCCACACACAATGTATTCTCAATTTAACAAAAAGAAAGGATATACAATGAACGTCCAAACTTTCAATCTATTCTCAAACAAAGGAGTAGAAATGAGAGAAGAAAGATTCCCCCTCAAATCTGCAATGAAAGCTCGTAGACGGGACGGATGAGTGCGCTGAGGATATTCGATCATGGAGAGGAAGCCGTCTAAGACCAATAGAGACGCCCAGGTGGAATCTGGAGCTACCGCGCTTTAGATTGAAATCAGATCGACAGGTTTTCTCGTAGATGGCCATCTCCCCTTCTTCCTTCTCCTACAAGGTGCGCAACACTTCCTCAACGTTCTTCTTTCTTCTGTAAAGAATAGAAAAGATTAGCGCAAGAGTGCTCTCCTTCGATGGAGATCGCAGGATATAAATAGGGCTAGAATATAGAACAAAAGACCACAAAGCCCTTATAAAAACCCTTCAAATACACACCCAATAGATGGGAGAAACCCTAAGGGTAAAGGTGTAAAAAGATCAAACCAATCGGATCTAGAAAACCACGGTTCGAAATCAAAACGGCAAACCCGTTCCGGTTCGCCTAGAAGAAGTGTACAGACTTAGACAGGTGTAAAAGATGTGTAGACATGGGATGCAAGAGTAGGCATACTAGCATCGACCTATATCTATATGCAGACACATATGTGCACTGACCTATGAAGCACCAACCTTGCACTGACTTGGAGTGTGCATGATGCAAAAGATGCACCGATGCAAAAGATGCACCGATGCAAAAGATGCACCGATGCAAAAGATGCACTGATGCAAAAGATGCACCGATGTGTATATGCATAAGGCAGACAAGGTGCACTGACCTATATCTATATGCAAACACAAATGTGCACTGACCTATGAAGGCATGTGCACCGACTTTTGTAAGTGCAAGATGCAAAGGATGCACCGATGCAAAGGATGCACCGACGCAAAGGATGCACCGACCCTGTGAAACTAATATGTGCACCGACCTAGAACATGCACCGACCTGCTTTGTGCAAGGAGTTGCACCGACTTGGAGACTTAAGTGCACAAGACCTACACCGACGTGTGTTCTATAGAAGAATGTGCACCGACCTGTGTTGGCAAGTGCACAGACTTTATGCATAGAAGAAGGCATGCACCGACCTATATGGAATGCACTGCACTGACCTATGTATGCGAATGGCAAATCATGCATAGACCTAGTGTGCATTTCAACAGAACCTTGCACCGACCTGTATAGTAACTGCTTCGACCTTAGCTACATGAAAACCAAAATTAGCACTGACCTTGGTGCAACTAGGACCGACCCTAGTTATGTCCAAGGCACAACTAACACCGACCTTCATGAAACAAGCACTGACCCAGTGCTGGCCTTATATGAAGATACACAAACTATGCACTGACCTTACTGAGCAGAGGAATATATATATATATATATATATATATATATATATGCAGCACAGCCAGAACAGAGAGAAACAAGTGTTGACTCCGTGAGTCGACACTTTTTCTGACATGAATCAAAACTCACATAAACTCTGTTGAAACCCCAAAAATCCTTTTCCAAACTTTAGAAACAAATTACCATGCAATGTAACAAGGTGTTGGCATATATTAAACTACATTCCAATAAATGCCAATGGATGTGTTAATCATCATGAAAACATTAACACTCCTAGAATTGTATGCGTACAAAACACTGTCAAATCATACAATCCTCAACAAGTAGCAAGCCAAATTGAAATGCATTGAAATATAAAATCTTACCATGACTCCAGTGGATTAAGAGCAACATCCATATTAAACTTGAACTAGAACAATCAGTCATTTATACCAAAGAGATTTCATATCAATCTTCTAACAACTCAATTGAAGAACCAACTTCAATTCATTTCATATGGAAGCAATGCAGCTACATACTCAAATGATTCTGGTTCAGTCCTAAAAGGCTCAAAGAGCCAGGGGTCGACCCATGGGGTCGACCCTTGTAGTGGGAAATAAAGAGTCTGCCTAAAGGCAGTCCAGTTCAACCCAAGAGCATCCAGTGTCATTTAACCAAAATCAAAGGCCTTATGACCTTCTATGAAAACATGATTTTACCAAAAATAATATGCATTTGGAAATTCTGAAAACTCTATTAAACACACTTGATTGTTATGCATGAGAACATCAAATTAGAATTGCATCCATTTATGATTTTGAAGAACCAAGAAGATATCCTCAAGAAAATACCAAGCATTTAATACCTACAAATCAAGATATCAACAGTGAGCTCCATAACACCAAAATGATCAAGGATTTACAAAGCTTGCACACAATATTTCCACTTCTATTCAAATGCAAACCATACAATATATTGCAATCATCAAAACCATTATCAAAGATAAAGAGGGAGGGTAACGAACCCAACAATCTCCCCCTTTTTGATGATGACAATATATTGTGGCCACCAAGATTCTCTCCCCCATTGACATTATCAAAAAGTGGCAGACAGAGGAACAAACTGTGGAGTTTCCAAAGACGAATGAGACAGAAATATAAAGACCATGGCGCACGAACCCAGCAATAACCTACCATAAAAGGGAGGTGTGAAAACCATGAGTACCAAGCAAGAAAATGAAAGTTGATGTGCAAAATGCAGGATTTTTGAAATATGTCCAGATGCTCAATTTTGAGATATGCTCAAAAAGTATAACCAAACTATGCACATGTTGTATGACCAACTAGAGCTATATGCAAGTGCTATGCTAAAGAGCACATTATTCTCCCCCTATTGTCATGAACAAAAATTGACTGAAAATGTGATTATGTAACCTGTTATTTACATGTATGATCTAAAGATGCATCTATGCAAGCTGAAGTATAAAATGAGGTATGCAGGCAAGCAAACAAGCAAGCAAGCATTAGAGTCACGCAGACAAGTATCTCTATTACTCCCCCTCAGTGGGGAAAGGGGATAATAACTGAACATTTCATTTAAAATCAAAATGTGAGACATGAAGCATAATCAAAAAAGGTAGTGCATTCATATACTAAAGGTATTACATAAACCATGATAAGAACAAATTCAAGACATACAGTCATCACAATAATACCCGAAATTAAAATTTGTGTAAATGAGCAATGAACTTCAAAATTATATGGATATTAATAGAATTTCTAGAAAACACTAGAAGGTTATTTCCTTCCTACACTTCCATTTCAATACTCGACTATTGGTAGCTTCACACAACCCCTTTTTATTTACTTTTCTTTTATTAGATTTTACCGTTCGACGTGAGTCACCTCATATGTCTCAATGGGTTTCCCGGCTACTAGGATTCATCACACAATGTGGATTTTTGTTTCACTTTTCGATGTAAGTTTCCTCATTTATTTCAGTGGAGATTCTCAACTACTTGGTTAGATATTCCACTTATTGAAACTTGCGGGGTAGGCAGCTTTTTCCTCACAATTCTTTTAATTTCCATGTAGAAATTTATTTCCCAATAAGTGTTAAAAGGAATTTCTGAAATCCTTATCAATCAAAGTCATATGCATCATTTTTGAACAAAGTATGTGGGTAATTACTTTGTATGTAGAAAATGAATTTACCTAGACATAGTTATGACTCCCCCTAAATGTATGCACAGTTAGAAATAAATCCTCCTCCTTTGTATATGTCATAGTTCACAAAAGATCAAGAACACTGTGTTTTATTTATCAAGGAGGTGAGGTCTTAGAAGATTTTCATAAAGTTATTTTCTTAAAATATATACATACAATCAAGCAAGGACCTTTCAAAATTTTCACGCAAATTGATTATCGGTACTTGGCAGAGAACGTAGGTCTAAAGACGACCATCACGCGTGAATAAAGCTTCCAGTTGGACATAATCCAACCTTCCACAATCGCCATTTGATATACTAGATAATCATGAAATTCAAGCACACAAGTATGTCAAGTGTATATGCAAGTGTATGCATGCAAATGGAAATGATCGAAGACTTTCTTTATTTACAAGTATGCAAGTATGTGTATGATATGTGCAGTGTGTATCATGCAACTAAGTATGTAAACTGTGTATGCAAAACTGAATTGTTATTCACAAGATGTGAGCTAAAGTATGAATGACTTTATGCACAAATTAAACCATTCAAGAACTAGGTTTATTCACAAAATGTGAAACAACTCCAAACTTAATTTTTACCTTTTCAAAGTTTTCAAAGTGAACATAAGCAGAACAAAGTTTGAATTCAAACCATTTTCTTTCTCGCCTTGAGAAGCTTTTATTTATCAACATTCCTTGGTCTCAAGGCGCCCCTGCAAAATAGATTTCTCATTTCAAAGTTTTGGATACCCAAGCCATCTTGGGTCCCGAGAGTTTAGTTCTCGCATGAGTGAAGGTATTCTTATATCTCCTAGCACACCAATCATCATCATATTTCATTATGGCACAATTGTCCATAGAATGACCACTTTGGCCACAATAAAAATAGTGAGAAGATTTTCTTCTCATGGACCACTTTTCATCATATTTCAATAAGGAGCAATTATCCATCATGTGTCCAACTTCACCACAATAATGACAAGAAAAATTCCTTTTGTCAGACCATTCATCATCATTTTTGTTTATGAAATAATGTTCAAAGACATGACCATGCAATCCATAGTAATAGCAATGAGTATTGAAATTTTTCTTCATAGGGTTTTCATGATATTTAGAATCATTAATAAATTCCATTCTCGACTTCAATGTCTCATTATCATCAAATTTCATCAAAGAACAATCATACATGTCATGACCAAATTTTCCGCAGTAATAACATGAAACACTCCTTCTTTTTCTTGATGCATGATTGTGTTTAACAGTTGAGAGTTTTTCATGCATACAAGATTGATCATTGACATTTTTTAATTTTTAATTTTGTTTGTCACAAATGGAGAAAGACTCATTCAAATTCTTGATTTGATTTTTTAAAGATGAAATGTGCAATTCACAATTAGCAAGATGTTCTTCACACAATGCAAGTTTGTCATTCAGCAGAGAATTGACAATTTTATAGCTTGCAACTTCTTGTTCCAAAACATGAACATTTTTAGAATCATCATCAACCACATGTTTTCCTTTTTCAAGAGTAAGTAATTTTTCAGATATAGCTGTGTTTAAATGCTTTAACTCTTAATTCTCCTTAGCAAGTTTGTCATTCAAAATCAATTCACTGCACAAATCATGATCAATAGAATTCAATTCAATTTTGCTTCTTAGCTCACATTCAATTTTCTCTAATTGAGTAATCTCATTCCTTAGAGTAAAGTTTTCATTTCTTAAACATGAAATTGTTTCTCTGTGAACATCAACATCATGCATGTGAGATTCAATTGATTTTTCAAGCTCAGTATATTTTTCACATGAAGAATTATCAACACAAGAGTTTTCAATTTTCTTCTTCAACTTTTGATTTTCAGATTTCATTGTTTTATACCTATCAAACAATTCATCATAAGCATTCATTAACTCATCATAGCTAAGCTCATCTTCTTCATCGGAGTCAGAGTTTACCTTAGAACTTTCCTCGCTTTGACATTCATTGCCATTGTTTGCCGCAAGGCACTCATCAACACTATTCAGGCTTTCTTCTTGGACTTTGCTTAGCCCATCCAAGATGTCTTTGACATATCTGCAATCAGAAACAAATGGAAATTTGTCAATGCATAGTGCAGCTTTAAGAGCATTCAAAATAAAAAGATTATCAGAATTCTTTTTCTTATGTTCATCAGTCCATCTTGACTCATTTTTGGGTAAAAAGTGGGGACCATGAGTGATTAATCTCATTAGCTTCGGATCAATGCCAGAAATCCAAATACTAAATTTACCAAGCCAAGATATATAATCAAAACCATCAAAGATAGGAACTGAATGCACACTAGCCATCATGAAATGATCTTTTCTCCTAGTCCGTAAGGTCCGCTGAATAAAAATCAGGGACTCAGCTCTGAGACCAATTGTTGGCCCAGACTAGATGGCGGACCAGAAGAGGGGTTGAATTGTCCCCTTGCCGAGATGGCGGATTTTAGAAACTTTCTAACCTAAACACAACGGAATTAAAATTAACTACGTTGATTTGCCTAAACAGACGTGAAATAGAAGCGTTCTCTCAAACTTTTTGATCTCACTCGAATAATCTATGCAATGAATGAAAGAACCTACGCCAAACACGGATAGCGGATGAAGCGATGTGCGATGATGCAGTGAATAAAAATCTATTAGTTTGACCTGTGAAGGGAGGTAGATGAAATGAACAATCACACAGGCAGTCACACGAGACACAAAGATTTTTAGGTGGTTCGGGACCACGATGGGCTGCCTACGTCCACCCCTCACCGAACCCCAGTGAGGGTTCACTACACGCTACAAAATGTAGCAACACATGGACGAACCCCAACACCACACACGCTGCTTCTGCAGCAATACACAACCACGGGGACTAGCCCCAAGCCGCTGCCACCGCAGCACACACACACGCAGTCGGGGAACACACCCCGGATGCAAAAACCACACGGAGACACAGCTCCGTCAAGACACAGATTCGGGGAAAAACTACCCCGCAATAAATCCACACACGTGGAGACACAGCTCCGCCCACACACGATGTATTCTCAGTTTAACAAAAAGAAAAGACATACAATTGTTGACACCCATTTTTTGCCGATAAGTTGTGTCGGTTCACTTACTCCCATCCTTTTGATGTCTCGAATTATCCATCACTCATTGGGGCTATTTTCAGGTGTATTTTGGGCCAGTTTTATGGGTTACCTCCCTCCTTGGTTAGGTCCAAGTCATTTCGGGGCTTAAATGGGCCTGGGTTCTGGTTGATTCGACTTTTTCTATGAGTTTCAACGTCCACATGTATGTACGGTTCACCCACGACCGCTCAATCCACTTGCGGTTAACTACGGGCCGTCCATATATTTTTGGAACATTTTGGGTTAATTTTATGAATTTTCACCGACAAGAATTTATGCGGTCCTAATCTAGTCGTTCAACATAATGGACGGATGAATATTAACCGCTTATATCTCAGAGTCCTACGCTTGGTAATTTTCTCAGATAATTATCCAAGTAATTGAATTATCACCGACAAGGTTAGAACGGTTTGTCGTTGGCCGCTCTACGTTTGAACGGTCTCAATGGAGCCGTTCTTCTATGAGAGTCTAACGGCGAGCGTTTCGGTCAGTTCGAGGGATAATTGGGATTATTTTCTAATTATTTTGAATTTCCACCGACGGGTTTGGACGGTTAGTAGGTGACCGCCCATCCTATTGAGCAATCTATCGTAAGACCGTTCATCCCATCGACTGTTGAATTTTAACAGATTTTAATCATTTTATCCATGGTTTTATCCCCAACTTCTTTCATCAATTTCTCCGTGGATAATCAACCATTTTGAGTGCCGTTTCGACTGGATGAGAGATAATTCTGTTATCTACGATTTATCTTCAATAATCTCATCCCGAAAATAGCTCTAAACCCTAGTTTCGGGGCTGGTTTTCTAGGCTCTATAAATAGACCATAAAGGCCGGACTTCGAAAGGGGGGGAGGGAGATTTTGATCGACGGCGAAGCCCTGCCGCATTCTTGAATGACCTAGCACCAAGGAGGGAGGCTTTCTACATCCATACAAGCTTCCGATCCAAGGAGTAGTCGATGTTTAGAGTCGTTTGTGTTTTATAGCTTGCGTCATTGTTCATTGCATGCATTGCTTTCGCCCTACGTCCTCCTTCATTTTTTTCATCACCATGCACACATTCACCTGTGTTTTGACACCCTAGGGGTTTAAAACCCCCCAGGTATCCCCCTTTCCATTTATTTATGTTCGTCTCCTACTATCTTGACATTTACCACACCATTCAGCTCTAATCTAGGTGTTCTTCTTGTGTCTTTACGTTATTTTGCAGGTGAGCACTTCATTAGCACGAGGCCCATCCCCTCTGGCCAGCTGGAGACGGTGGAGGTGAGCCCTTTCGCAACTTCTGGTGTGGTGGACTGGAGAGGTTCCTAACTACCTGTTCAAGAAGACGTGCGGCTCTTCCTGCACCGCCCTTCCTCTTCTTGCGGTCTATTTCAAGCCGTCCATCCTCCAGGAGCACTTCCTCCTGCACGTTCTGCAGCACCCTTAGGCGGTCTATCGTAAGACCGCGCGTCCTCTAGGCGGCTCTTCATCAACCGCGCATCTTCGCAGTGCTGTAGCTAGGCGAGTGTGTCCCCTTCCTTTCCAAAGCACGGTGTGTTCACCCCGTCCAGCGCTTTGGTGGCGATCACGGTCACTTTCGTTTTTCATTCTCCTCTTGCTATTCTGCACTTAGTCATCGCATTATTGATCTATTCATAGCATATCTACCTTTAAGTAAGAGGAGAAAATATATCTACACCCCTCTTTTGTGGTGATCACGGTGGGACACCTAGTGCCCATCGTGCTTGTGATTTGCTGACCCCTCTTTCGTTGTGTTAGTCCCCTTTTGGAGTGATTGCAGGTTAAGTTGCATTTTCTGCCTTCTGGAACGTGAGCGGTTCTCACAGAGCCGCTCAAGCTTTGGGTAGCTGATCATCCACCGTCCTTCCCTGCGAACAACGCCAGTTCTCCTGCGATCATCCTTTCATAGACGGCCCCCCATCGACCGTCCAAATCGCAGAACGGTCTGTTCCTGACCATCCATATTTCTGGCACAGGTATGCTTCTGTGTGTTCTGACTGTAGGTACAGGTTTGTGAGGATCCGTTCCATAGCTTACCCGGCTATATACAGACCGCTCTTCTTGGTATGTTTCTTCTCTCTGCCGCCCTTCATTTCCAGCACTCTGTGATTCTTTTACAGTTATTTTATAGTTCTGTTGCTCCCTGGATTATGCGGTCCACCCCAGACCGTTTATCTTATTGTGCGGTCTCCCACAGACCATCCTTCTGATGCCATAGTGCACCCGAGGTTACTTTGATTGCCATATCTATAGTGTCTTTGTTGTCCTTGGTGCCATCTATTGATCTTCCCCTACTTATATGTTATCCCTATCTACTTGTTTTCATCCTTGCGTGTTTATTTTGGTCATTGGTTATTAGTTTCTAGGCTAGATTTTTCATGCACTCCGGTGCACATAGGACTCATGCGTTTCATTCACATCTAGCTGCATTCCTACCGAGGTGGGGTTTCCTCTCGTCTCCATACTCATTGGAGCCGACTAGGGGACCTTGCTGAGGACCTCCGTAAGCCCCCGTGAGCCGTGGATTTCCACACGGATGCCGGGCAGGTTGTACCATACCACCCCCAGTCTAGGGTCTGCATTCGTGCGAGAGAGAGTCCTTTAGAGTCTGCCAGTTCTCCATTCTCACCCTATTTAGGTACCTTATGGTTGAGTGAACTCACATTTCAATTAATCGACTAAGGTCCTAAGAGAACTTATAAAAATCTTTGCGCATCATTTGGAATTTGTTTGGCTAATTGGTTGATTCTTTTCTCCTCTCTCTTCTCCGTTGTATGTTGCATAGCGTCGTCATTCGCATCTTTTGGTCAGATTAGGCTCATTAGGTCTAGTTCATCTTTGTGTGTCTCCATTTAGCTACATTTATCTTAGGTTCATTCCCATCCTTATATTCATTTGAAATTCACTGTATAAAGTCTCCACTTTCCCCATGGAGCATTTCTCCCCTGTACCTTATTCCCGCACCTCTCCATCTTCTTACCCCCACGTGGATTCCTCTTCCCATGCGGGCCCATCTCCTTATTCCTCCATTGGACCCCATTCTTTAAACGGGCCTTCTTACCCCGCCCGTGCTGCTGCTAGCCCAATCCACCCTCATTCTTACATACATGATTCTTCCAGGCCCACGCATTCCTCCATTCCTGGAATGGGCTTTCCTTCTTCTCAGGTTGGGTCCCCTTATCTGGCCCATCATCATTACCCTGGTTTAAATTCACCATCCCTTGCTCAGGCTGGCTCATATCCTTCTCGAACTCTTCCTACCGAGGAGATGTTCGCTCGGGCCCAATGCCAGCTTGATGAACTGCAACGCCGAATCAATCCTCAAACTTCTTCGGATATCCCACTTGCCTTTCGAGGTCTTCAACTTCCACCGCGTTCACAGATTCCTGCATATCGCCGCTATGGTGGAGTTGGTGACCCCTATGCCCATTTGAAGGAGTTCTTATATGAGTCGGCCCAGTTCCAGTATGATCCACGCTTGATGGCCTATTTGTTTGGCCTATCTTTAGAGGGCTCGGCCAAGGATTGGTTCTTCACATTACCGCAGGAGCAGATGATGAATTTTGAAGCCGTCCAAGTAATGTTTATTCAGCAGTACCGAGACCAGGTGGGGCCCAGATATTCTATGGTTGATCTAGCCCAATAGAAGATGAAGCCCGGCGAAGAATTCTCCGTGTTTGCCGACCGCTGGCGTCGCCAAGCCGCGCAAGTCCCGGGGCATATTCCTGAGGGTGAGCAGATCAAGATGGTTATTTATAATGCAACGGCTAAGCTCAGGTTCATTTTAGCCCTGAATGATATTACATCATGGCAACAACTTTACAATAGAGCCCGCTTTGTTAACCAATAACTCCTAGTTTCCTTTGACCATCAGCCTCCTCCACCGTCACCTTCTACATACACTTTCCCTCCGCCCTCCATCGCGAGTCAGCCCTCCACTACATATCCCTCCACGGGTCGGCCTTCCGCCCCCACACACCCCTATACCTCCATGTGTTACACCTTACATCCCTCCATGAGTTAGCCCTCCACTATTTCATCTCACCACACCCCTCCACCTCCGGTCAAGGAAACACTACACCCAGAACGGGTAGATGCCATTCATTACATTCCCACTCCCTCCACGACTCCACATCATTATAACCCTCCGCCTTTGCCTACGCAGTTCCCCTTGCCTACGCAACCCCCGCTACCATCTTCATTACCTTTTCACACCCCTCGGCATCCACCTTGCCCTAAGCAGACTTCTCACTCCCCGTTGCCGGAGTCTTTTACAGACATCTTCAGGGCTTTGATGGCCACCCATGCGTTACAGCTCCCTCCGGTTATGCCTTGCCGACCTGCGGTCGTAAATTTGCTCCATTTCTATGAATTCCATAGTCAACAGGGGCATTTGATTGAGAATTGCCCCGAGTTCCAAGAAATTGTTTACAGTCTGTAAGATAAGAAGATGATTGATTGGGCTAGCATGCGCCAAGTTATTTCAGAACTCAGCAGCAAGCAGCAGCAGCAGCAGCAAGCCGCGCCGCCTAGGCAACCGTCTCCATTTCAAGACTAGGGGCACCCTGGTGTTTCTCTAGTTGATAAGGTACCTGCTCTATTACCCACTTCTTCCTCTATCCCATCTCCTCCACCACTTTTACCTACTTCAGCCTCCGCTCGGGCAACTTATCCTTCACCCTCCGGTTCCTTCACCACTCCTGTCCCCAACATCTCTCGACGTGTTGTAAAGATACGCCGAAGAGCGCCACTACCCGCCACTTCCTCTATTACGCCACTACCTCCTTCTCCTCCTTCTTCCCCTTCACCATCTCCATCAACCATATCACCCCCTTTGCCACCACCTTCTCCACCTCCACCTTCGCCGCCTCCATTGGCCACATCTCCATCATCACCTTCTCCATTATCCCCATTACCATCACCACTGTCTTCATCACCTACCCATGTAATAATCCCTGTTCCGTCACCTTCACCGATGCCACTTCTTTCGCCATCATCCTCTGAGCCCAAGCAGGCCGACCCTAAACCCATACCTCCACCCATGCCCATCATCATCAGTATTTCCCCAACGCTTGCACCATCGCCACCCGCGCCCTTCAAACCTCTTCCTTCTAACCTCCCTCTGCCACTTCCCACTTCGCGAAGCAGGTACATGCTACCTTTGGTGCCCCTCGAGTCTAGTCCCCAGGGAGAAAAGGAGCTGAGCCAGGCTTTGATTATGCATTACAAGCCTCAAGATTTCATTAGCCGCATGCCGGTCCAAGTCCTGGTTCATGGCCATTTTAGGGGTAATGAGCCTGCATTTACTGCGAGAATGGTTGCAAAGAAGAGTTCCCTTGTGTTGGTGCCAGTTTCTTCAAAGGAGAGGCTGGTAGCAATCTCTTTGCTTACCGGGAAGTTCATCATTAATGCTGTTATTACCTCGCGCTCGATTGCTATTCAGTTCACTGGCCGAGAGGGGTTCTCTACTCGGATTATGCTAACACATACGGCCGCCCGGAGCCTGATGGATTCCCTATTCAGGGGCCAATTGGCTGCATCTTCTGCACTCTCCAAGGACATTCTGCACTTGCTGTGCAACCTCCCTCAATTTATTAGCATGCCGGCCACGTCAACGCCGTGCATTGATCTCCCTCAGCTTTGTCCTACTCTTCTAGTACGGGAGTTAGGCTTCAAGCCTGATTGATATTCATTTAGTTGAGAAGCTGTTTGCCCTAGAATGTCTGCATCTTGTTAGCACTGGGGGTCTAGGGGCAGTCGCCCCAATGAAGCTGCATATTCATGACCGGGCCAGGCCATCTGCCAGGTGGGCCCGCTATTTGAGAAGACATTACAGATTGAGGAGCCCGGGAAGCCGAGCCCGCGCCAGGCGGCGTTGTTTCAAGAAGATTGCGGCTAAGAAGAGGTGGCGACATAAGTATAAAGGCCGTCAGTTGTGCATTCGAGGGTCCACTTCCTCCTCTCCTTCCTCCGTCCATTCATCTTTTCTTTTGCTCAGTTCTTATCCTTGGGTGGTGTACCTTCCACCACCTGACTATATTTCTACCATCTTCTTCTGTCCTCATCATTCTAGGTCTCGGCCTATGTCCTCCTCTTCCCCTGATCCAGGGGCATCTTCTAGTTTTTATCCCCGGATACATCCGGATTCCGCTTCTCATCCTTTTCCCCCGACCCTGTTGAGGATTCCTTACGCTCGTTCCCCGACCTTGTCGGGTGGTTTTTCTGATCCTTCCCCGACTTTGTCGGGTGGTTTTCATTTCTCTTCCCCGACCTGGTCGGGTGTTTATGCTTCTTCTTCCCCACCTCTGGCGGGTGATCGCTACTCTCCTTCTCCGACCATGTCGGATAATTCTTATTCTCCTCTTTCTACTTACTCCTCTCCACCCTTTCGGGGTTCTCACCCTTTTTCTTACTGTTTTCGAGGCTTTAGCCTGCCTTGATCTTAGTTAATCCCTGTTTATTCTGTATCGGGTTCCTTGTTATCAGGGCCTCAATGCCTTAACGAGGGAGTTCTAGCCCTCGTCAATCTTCCTTTTTATCCCTTCTTCGTCCAGTATGATGTCTGCCACTCCTCTGTGTCGAGGAATCCAATCCTTTGCTCTCCTTTCATCCTTTATCCTGGCAAGCAAGGGATACAAAGCTACTCGCACTCCTTAAAGCTTGATGATCGAGATCACTTCAGGATGCTGGTTTCCACGCCATGGATCTGCAAAGGTATCTTTATTTTGTGCAAGAACGTGCTTTCATTTCCATTATTTCTATTGTTTCTGCACATGATTCCTTAACATGGTTGAGTGGCCTTAGGCTTTAGTTAGTTTGCTTAGTCAAATAAGTCGCATCTGTAGCATCTTTAGGCTAGTGATAGCTCCGCGCTGGGAGTCTAGTTTCCTTCCCTGATTGCTGAGGATGACCTTTGAGTATGGGTTTTTCACACACAACACGGTGAGCCATAGCCGACCCCTCTAGTGCAACAATGTTTCTGCTTTGGCCATATTTTGGGTATGCACAAAGGTCTTTTCTTTTCTCTGCTCGGCCAAGTGCAGGGGCAAGAGATGGATGGATGAGATGACTAACCTAGGCGCTCCCTAATATGAGAAAGGTCTCAAATAGGAGCAGTCTTGACCCTCAAAAGTAAGCTTTCATGCTATATCTGGTCAATAAGGGCTACCAAAATGAGAAAATGAATCAATGCAAAATTATGAATCAAAGGCATGGCAAGAGTGGCAGTACAGTTCCCCACGGGACGTCATGAACCCGGTCGCATGCGTGCCTGATAAATATGGGTCTAAAAATCAAAGACACAAAGTCCCAGCACAACATGCTATCTCTTTGAGGGGTAGTGCCCTAGAAGGAATTCGAGCCTTGATATCTCCCATCCTACACGAAGCTTGTCTCCAATTTTTATTCTGCTTCTCCCTCTTAGGCTGGGTTGTATCTCGGGTATGTACTTAGTAGGGGCACCGTTCTTTAGAAGCGGTTGGTTGTGGTAAGCCACCCTCACATGCACGCCCTGCTTAAGGGAAGCCTTTAATGAAAGGGGTAGGAACGACGATCCCTGGGCAGCAGTTTGAGCCCGTCTTTAGGTGCTGCGGATTGCTATGTCAAAATCAAATTTTTTTTTAAAAAAGTAAACATTGTCAAAAATTCAAAAAAATCAAATACTTCAAAATCTCAAAAAAAAATTTAAATATTTCAAAAACCTAAAAAATCAAATACTTCAAAAAAATCCAGAAAAATGAAATACTATTGACAATCTAAAAAAATCAAAAAAAAAAGATCACAAAATTTCAAAAAAAACGTGTCTTTTTCATGCATTTGTATTTGTTTTAAGGATAGATACGTAATCTGTTTGCTAAGTGTGTAGGTTGTAAGTACTCAGACATTCCTTGCTATATCTTTTTGCTTTGCCTCCTATCCACATCTTTGACCTGTTCTCTCCTTCAATCTTATCTCTCGATCTATTATGAAGCTTGTGTCATTCTCAGCTTTATCTCATCATATCTTTATTAGAGGGCTCTGCCACATGATTATGAACCTGGCGGTTCTGCTTCATTCTGATTTTGGGCTTTGATTGAAGAGTGTATTTGTCAAATCCTTTATCCCACCGTGTCCTTGTCACGTGTTTATGTCCCTTCGTGTCGTCCCACGCATGCTATTTTGTCCATCACCACGTGTTGTTGGTTGTCTTGCATATGTTATTAGTTGTCCCTCTATGTCCCGTGTTGTTGTCCTACGTGTTCTTGTCCTAACCGTGTGTTGTCCCCCCACGTGTTCCTGTCCCAACTGTGTGTTGTCCCACTGCATTGTTATCTTGTCTCACTATGTTCGTCTTACATGCATATTGTTGGTTCATATATTGTATATGTTGCTTGTTCATTCATTCTTTGTTGTATTATGCTGCCTTTCGTTCATTTGTTTGTCTCATTATGTTCATGTTTGTTTGTTCATGTTGTTGGTTGTCTTATTTGAAAATTCATAAAAATTAAAAATCAGAAAATCTAAAAAAAAATGCCGTTTCACATGCACAGGTAAGTCAGGTATGGCTCTTTATCCCTACTCATTGTTGCATTACTATATGGTATCTATATTGTTATGTTATCTTGAGAATTGGCTGGCCATTCACGTGTTCCAGGATCTGACGTTCCCCTCTAACAAAAATGATGATGATCTAGGTTCACGTACTTAATCTTCGGATAGGCCGTTAGGTTGAGATGTCACGGGGAGGATGGTTCTATCCTGCACGCCGTGGTTGCGGATGGTATCTTGACTCTGATATTCCCAGCTTATCAATATTATTCTAGAGTATTTTATATTTTAATCTTTCTTTGCATTCATTTTTACGATTTTTTTTATTTTAGCCCAGCATGCATCATACGCATCTTTTGAGCTTTCATGCCCCATGGTTTGCTTGAAGAATATCCCATCAGTGATGGTCAGCTGTGCGTTCAAGTGCTTGAGTAAGAGGAACTAATTCCACTCTGAGTTGGAAGGTTCTCTTTGGTCAATTCGTTTGGTTTGGTTGATTGAAAGGTCCCCGTCTGGAGTTTTAGCTTGTTTCCTTTAATTTTGACGCCTGCTTTTGTGGCCTCCTCATTGGACCACGGGATTGTGTCCCCCATGAGGTTGGTCTTGTCGGTTTATTTTCATTTAGTTTAGTTCCTCCAGACGGGTGTCGCTTTTGGTTTAATCATTCCGTACGTTTGGTTCAGAGTTTTCCCGAAGATTCCTGTCGCTTGTTGGTGAAAACGGGTGTCGTTTTACCTTAACGCCCGCTTTTTCGGTCCACTCCGCTGCATTTCCGCTCCACCTCCATGTTCCATGTCACTTCTGCTTCACCTCCGCTCGCTCCCCTGCAAAGAGGACGTTAAGGAGGGGTATCTGTTGACACCCGTTTTTTGCCGATAAGTTGTGTCATTTCTCTTACTCCCATCCTGTTGATACCTCGAATTATCCATCACTCGTTGGGGTTATTTTCAGGTGTATTTTGGGCCAGTTTTATGGGTTACCTCCCTCCTTGGTTAGGTCCAAGTCATTTCGGGGCTTAAATGGGCCTGGGTTTTGGTTGATTGGACTTTTTCTATGAGTTTCAACGTCCACATGTATGTACGGTTCACCCACGACCGCTCAATCCACGTGCGGTTAACTACGGGCCGTCCATATATTTTTGGAACATTTTGGGTTAATTTTCTGAATTTCCACCGACAAGAATTTATGCGGTCCTAATCTAGCCGTTCAACATAATAGACGGATGAAAATTAACCGCTTATATCTCAGAGTCCTACGCTTGGTAATTTTCTCAGATAATTATCCAAGTAATTGAATTATCACCGACAAGGCTAGAACGGTTTGTCGTTGGCCGCTCTACGTTTGAACGGTCTCAATGGAGCCGTTCTTCTATGAGAGTCTAACGGCGGGCGTTTCGGTCAGTTCGAGGGATAATTGGGATTATTTTCTAATTATTTTGAATTTTCACCGACGGGTTTGGACGGTTAGTAGGTGACCGCCCATCCAGTTGAGCGGTCTATCGTAAGACCGTTCATCCCGTCGACTGTTGAATTTTGACAGATTTTAATCCGTTTATCCATGGTTTTATCCCCAACTTCTTTCATCAATTTCTCCGTGGATAATCAACCATTTTGAGTGCCGTTTCGACTGGATGAGAGATAATTCTGTTATCTATGATTTATCTTGAATAATCTCGTCCCGAAAATGGCTCTAAACCCTAGTTTCAGGGCTGGCTTTCTAGGCTCTATAAATAGACCCTAAAGGTCGGACTTCGAAAGGGGGGGGAGATTTTGATCGACGGCGAAGCCCTGCCGCATTCTTGAACGACCTAGCACCAAGGAGGGAGGCTTTCTACATCCATACAAGCTTCCGATCCAGGGAGTAGTCGATGTTTAGAGTCGTTTGTGTTTTATATGTTGCGTCACTGTTCATTGCATGCATTGCTTTCTCCCTACATCCTCCTTCATTTTTTTCATCACCATGCACACATCCACCTGTGTTTTGACACCCTGGGGGTTTAAAACCCCCCAGGTATTCCCCTTTCTATTTATTTAAGTTCGTCTCCTACTATCTTGACATTTACCACACCATTCAGCTCTAATCTACGTGTTCTTCTTGTGTCTTTATGTTGTTTTGCAGGTCAACACTTCATTAGCACGAGGCCCATCCCCTCTGGCCGGCTGGAGAGGGTGGAGGTGAGCCCTTTCGCAACTTCTGGTGTGGTGGACTGGAGCGGTTCCTAACTACCCGTTCAAGAAGACGTGCGGCTCTTCCTGCACCACCCTTCCTCTTCTTGCGGTCTATTTCAAGCCGTCCATCCTCCAGGAGCGCTTCCTCCCGCACGTTCTGCAGCACCCTTAGGCGGTCTATCGTAAGACCGTGCGTCCTCTAGGGGGCTCTTCATCAACCGCGCATCTTCGCAGTGCTATAGCTAGGCGAGTGTCTCCCCTTCCTTTCCAAAGCACGGTGTGTTCACCCCGTTCGGCGCTTTGGTGGCGATCACGGTTGTTGACACCCGTTTTATACCGATAAGTTGAGCCGTTTCTCTTACTTCCATTGATTGATGCCCTAAGTTGTCCATTATCTGTTGGGCCATTCTTTGTGGCACGTCCTGGGCTCATTTTGGGGGTGGCCTCCCTCCTTGGTAAAGGTCGTATCCATTCAGGGCTTATCGGACCCTGGCTTTGATTAAATGAACTATTTTTTTTATTATCCAGTACCCAAGATCATGAACGGTCCCACATAAGCCGTTCAGGACTGGGGCGGTTGATACCAGGCCGTTCATACATTTCGGCTAATTTCTGAGGATTTTTTGAATATTCACCGACAGGATTTTATGCGGTGTGATCAGGACCGTTCAAGTTCATGGACGGGCATATTCCAACCGCCTATATCTCAGAGTACTACGCGCGCCCGTTTTCTCAGATAATTATCCAAATATTTGAATTATCACCGACAGGGTAAAACGGTCGTGTTTGTGCCGCCCTACACTCAAACGGTCGCCATTCAACCGTTCATGTGTTCAGGGTCCCACGGCGGACGTTTCGGCCAGTTCGAGAGATAATTGGGTTTATTTGCTGATTATTTGAATTTCCACCGACGGGTATGGACGGTTAGTTTATAACCGCCCACCTGGTTGAGCGGTCTATCGTAAGACTGTTCATCCCGTCGGTTGCTGAATTTTAACAGATTTTAATCCTTTTCTCCATGGTTTTATCCTTAACTTATTTTGGTGATTTCTCTGCGGATAATCAACCATTTTAGCTGCCGTTTCGACTGGATGAGAGATAATTGTATTATCTACGATTTATCTTCAATAATCTCGTCCCGAAAATGGCGCTAAACCCTAGTTTCGGGGTTGGCTTTCTAGGCTCTATAAATAGACCCTAAAGGCCGGACGTCGAAAGGGGGGAGATTTTTGATCGACGGCGAAGCTCTGCCGCATTTTTGAGCGACCTAGCACCAAGGAGGGAGGCTCTCTACGTCCACATGAGCCTCCGGTCAAGGGAGTAGCCCAGTCTTCGTAGTCTTTCGTTCCGTACTTTTGCCGTGTTCTTTCATTGCATGCTTTGTTTCTCACCCACGTACCCCCCTCTTTCTCATTACCATGCACACCACCATCCCGTTTTTTGTCACCCTAGGGGTTTAAAACCCCCCAGGTACTCCCCTTTTCATTTGTTCATGCTTAATTCTTCTCGTTTGAATATATACTGCATTATTAAGGTCTGATTTGGGTGTCTCTTTCGTGTCTCTACGTTGTTTCGCAGGTCAGCATCTAATCAGCACGAGGCCCATCCCCTCTGGCCGGCCGGAGAGGGTGGAGGTCGAGCCCTTCTCAACTTGCTGAGTGAAGGTATTGAGCGGTCATCCTCCGGCCGTTCAACGGTACGCGCGGTGCAGAAACGACCGTCCTTCCCTGCAGCGCGGTCCCTAAAGTACCGTCCATCTCACTGCAGTAGTTCCTCCCGCGTCCCTCGCAGCGCCCTAGGGCGGTCTATCGTAAGACCGCTCATCACAGAGCGGTTCTAACCGAGCCGTTCATTCCCCAGCGCTGCACTAAGGCGAGTGTCTCCCCATTTTCCAAGGTAGGGCGTGCCTGTCGCATACGGCATCTTGGTGGCGATCACGGTACTTTCATTCCCTATTTCCTCTTCTTTCTCTCATTTGCTTCATGCATTTGGCGCACTTTTGACCCCTTTAGTGAAAGGAGACAGAGGAGAGAAATATATATCTACACCCCTTTTGTGGCGATCACGGTGGGACACCTAGTGCCCATCGTGCTTTTGGATTGCTGACCCATCTTAGTCGTTGTCAAGGTTTTCTTCTTGGAGGGATTTACAGGTTGAATGCGGTTTCTGTCCTCTGGCGCACACGTGGTTCGTCCAGAGCCGTCTAACCATCAGCACGGTCGATTCTGCACCGCTCATATACTCTGCCTTCAGGTTTATCTACCCCGGCCTTTCCTGTTTCAGACGGCTCCCGGGACGCCGTCCATCCGTTTGAGCGACTTTCACACAGCCGTCCCACGCTCAGGCACAGGTATGTTGTATTTTCTGGTGGCAGATACACGGCTGTGAGGCGGCGGTTCAAGTACGCGAGCGGTTGAATATCAGCCGTCTGTCTGGTATGTCCCTTGCTTTTTGCTCATGCATTACGGCTGGACATTGACCGCCTGAGTACTTAGCGCGGTCAGAGGAGGACCGCACATCTCCTGTCACAGTGCATTTCTGTCTTCTTGCTTAGTGTTTCGGCTGATATATATATTGCTCCTGGTGCTGTTCGTTGGCTCCCCCTGCCATCTTATTATTATTGCATCACCATGCTTTTATTACTCATGTGTATACTTGCTCATTGATTGATAGCTGCTAGGCTAGTTTGTGCATGCACTCCGGTGTGCATAGGAGCATCGATATTTTCCCATATTAGTTGCATTCCTACCGAGGTAGGGTTTCCTCTCGTCTCCATATTCCTTGGAGCCGACTAGGGACCTTGCCGAGGACCTCCGTAAGCCCCCGTGAGCCGTGGATTCCCACACGGACGCCGGGTAGGTTGTACCATATCCATCCCGTCTAGGGTTGCATCTGCGAGTGAGAAGTCCCAATAGGGTCACACGGTTCCTCGTTCTCATCCCAATCAGGCACCTAGTGGTCGAGAGAATTGACATTTTCATTAATCCACTAAGGTTCAAACCCGAAGATATAAGGAACTGACGAGCATCATTTTAAGAACTTGATTGCATTACTGAGTGATTCTACTCTCATCTCGCTCCATTGTATGCTTACTATTTGCTTGGTAGATTTGATTGATTTAGTGTTGCTTGTTCTAGTATCAAGTGTCTTGGTGTATGTGGGACTGCCTTCTGCCCTCACGATCGCTTCCTAGGGTTGATTCTTACTTCCGTTCTTACTCCAACCCCTTGTTTGATTCCGCTCCTTCTTCCATGTCGTCATACGACTTCCCTGCGGCCCATGATGACTCCCTTCCTCTTGGTCTCCTTGAAGACCCACCTAGGGTCACCCACTTGCAAGGGGGAGAGGGGACGGCCCCTTCGCTCCCGACCTCTCTTGGCGAGGGTCCTCGACCCTCTTTTTCAAACCCGTCCAACCAGAATTCAGCCAGTACGATCCTCGACATGATGGCCCAGTTGGACCCCACCCAACTCCATCTCATCAGACAAGCTTTGCAAGGGGGCGATGCCCCGGCCCCATGAGGACTCCCTTCCTCGTGGTCGCCTTGAAGACCCACCTAGGGTCACCCACTTGCAAGGGGGAGAGGGGACGGCCCCTTCGCTCCCGACCTCTCTTGGCGAGGGTCCTCGACCCTCTTTTTCAAACCCGTCCAACTAGAATTCAGCCAGTACGATCCTCGACATGATGGCCCAGTTGGACCCCACCCAACTCCATCTCATCAGACAAGCTTTGCAAGGGGGCGATGCCCCGGCCTCAGCTCTGGCTCATGCCACGGCCAATGTCGCCACTTCAGCTCCTGTGGTCGGGACCACTTTCGTGGCTCCCATTGACCTTACTCCAGTCCGCCCTCAGAACTTTCGCTATCCCAATATGGAAATGGGCCAGGCGTCCACATCGGTCCATCAGCAACTGGATAAAGGGAAATCCCCGATCCCCTCTGTTCCTTATCTTGAGCCATACCCTACAATTTCTCCATCACCTCAGGCCCTCATAGCCCCGGCAGACTTCGCTAGGTCACAGTCGGGGGCGGCGCACGTCGCTCATACAGATATGGGCCCTTCCTCGGCCCATTACCCCTCTTATGGGCTACCTCCTTCGTCAGTTTATCCTTTGGTCGCCTATCCGGGTGCTACTCCTCTTGCTCCCCCCCTCCTTCCCGGGAACGAGAAATTCTTGACAAGTGGGCTGCTATGCACCAACAAATTGATCTCCTCCACAAGCGGGTCGGCCCGCAATCTCTTGCCGATGTCCCTATCCCTAACTTCAGGGACCTACGTTTTCCTTCCCAGTCGGAGCTCCCCATGTACCGCAAATATGATGGGAATGGCAACCCGTTCATCCATGTCCGAGAGTTCTTGTACGAGTCTACGCAGTTCCAACAGGATGATCGCTTGATGGCTTATTTGTTCCGTCGGTCCCTGGAGGGGGTCACGCTGGAATGGTTTTACACCTTGCCTCTGGAGGAGGCTGAGAACTTCAAGACCGTCAAGGAGAGGTTCATACAGAGGTTTCAGGATCGGGTCGACCCGAGTACTCTTTCACTGACCTGGTGGCGGAGAAGATGAGGCCGGAGGAAGACTTCGTAACTTATGCAGACCGCTGGAGACAGATGGCTTCGCGGGTGCCCGGGCAGATTTCGGAAGAGGAAAAAGTAAAGTTGCTAATTTCCAATGATACGCCAGCTTTCAGAAACATTCTGGCAATGAATGACATTTCAAACATGCACCAACTATACAGTAGGGCTAGGTTTATTCAAACCCAATTTAAAGACTCCCCCATCCATTCTTTGTTCGAGGCCCAGAAACCCAAAGCCACCAAGAAAACCCAGGGCCCCGTCACTGAAAGGGTACAAATTAACGAGCAAGTCCAGGCCGTTCAGTTCCCCCAACACGTCGCTCCACCCCGCTTCCCACCACCTCAGCGCAACCCCCAGTTCACTGCTCCGCAAGTTCCCCAGCCTGCCTTCCAAGTCCCGCAATACCCTCAACAGGCACCTCCGCCACCTCAACAGCCTCAGCGGCCCCCGCAGTACAATAATGTTCCTCCACCCCCCACCTATGGCTCTGCTCGACCGGCTCCAAAGAGGGCTCATTACCCCCGTCTTCTGGAGACCTTGCCAGATATTTTCTCTGCTCTAATGTATACTGGCGACCTTCAGTTGCCGCCTGAGCGCCCGAACTGGAATCTGGCTGCCGACCAATCCCGATACTGTATATTCCATCGACAACCGGGGCACACGATAGAGCGATGTTACCAATTCAGAGACCTGGTGTATGATTTGCATGAGGGCCAGAGAATTGATTGGGCCCAGATGCGCTAACTAATTGAGGATATCAAGCAAAGGCAGAGACAGGCCAGGCCGCAACAGGCGGCGCCCCAGCAGCAGCAGCCCCAACAGCAACCGCAGCCTCCGCCGCAGCAGCAAGACCTCGGGATCCATCAAAATCCCATGCCAATGCATCAGCCCGCTCCTCCGCAACAACAGCAACCGCCGGCACCGGCCCCAGCACAATTGAATGTGGTCCAGCGCCCAGCCCCCAACGCTGGGTGGACGTTTGATGATGAGACCCCCGCCCATCTCTTGGCCTTACACCACCACTACTCTCCCACACCTGCCATCCCCTCCATCCTTAGACCCGCCGCTACACCGCCCGTCACTTCCCCCGCGTCGCCTCTTAGGCCCTCTACATTCCCCTCTACTCCATCCGTCCTCTCACCACCACCCGCCGTGCCTCCCATCATCTCCCCTAAGCTTAACCCTTCACCCATTTCCCCTCCACCAGGGCCCATTAAGCCCACTCCCGTCATCCTCACCCCCATCTCCACGCCATTCGCCTACCCCACCAGGCCGAGCGGGGGTCCAGTCCAGGCCGTACAAGCATCGCAATGCGCCCTTCGGAGCGGGCGTCCCTTCTAGAGAATGTTTCCTTCCCCAGGTGCATCTGCACCAAACCCTGTAGTTTCCTCCCCTACAGTTGAACCAGAGGAGATAGATCCGGTGCCGGGCACAAGATATGACTTATTACAGCATTTAGACCGGCTGCCGGCTAAAATCTCAGTGTTAGAGCTGATCAAGAGATCGCCGCTCCACCAAGACGCCCTGAAAATCTTCCTAGAGAAAGTTATGGTGAGCGAGGATGTGGCGGTGGATAGCCTGCCCGCGGTCTTGGCCACGATCACAAAGGGGCCCTCTATCGCATTTCCTGAGTCAGAATTGGCTCCTCCTGAGACACGACAGATGCCGTTATGTATTACCATCTCTTTAAACAAAACAACAGTGGAATCCGCCCTTGTGGATACAGGGGCATCGATAAATGTCTGCCCATTGAGTACCCTTCATGCTTGTAATATATCAGAGGAAATGCTCAAGCCAACACCAACCACGATAGCCGCATATGATAACTCCCGACGTGCTTGTCACGGGGTAGTAACTGTGCAGGCCGAGCTGGGGCCCTTGGTGATGGATGTAGAATTTTATGTGTTGGACATAGACCCAATGTTCAAAGCCATTCTGGGTCGTCCATGGTTGAATAGTTTGAACGCCGTCCCCTCGACCGCCCACCAGTGTCTAAAGTTCCCATTCCAGGGGCGAGTGGTCAAGGTGAAAAGTGTTTCTACAATTCAAAACGTTGACGCCATAGCAGCCAAGATTCTGCCCACACTATGGCCGAGTAACAGACCGGTTCTATCTGTCATGGACTTGAACTATTCGTGGGCGTATGCGTCGCGCAAGCCCACCGCTGCACCAATCAATGTGAAGGTTAAACCCAAGATGAGAGACTCCAAAGGGTGGCACATAATTCTAAAATTGGGCTATCAGCCAGGCCGAGGACTCGGCGCACAACTGCAGGGCCGAACCAACCCCGTTCCCAGGGGAAGGAAGATGGGCCGCCGGGGCCTCGGCTACCATGAATCCTCCATGTCAGTGCTTGGGGACTCTGGGCCGTTGACCTGGGACTACCGGCAACACTTTGTGAAAGGTCCGTTGCAGCCCGGCACCTTGAAGACCTCGCCATCCAGCCTTAAAGAAAAGATAGACGAAGCTTGTGCTGTTGCCGATCCTCCACCATCACCGCAAGGGCTAGCCGGTGACTTAGAAGACTTTGCTAACTACTTTACAAAGATGTTTTATGAAGAAGAGGGTGACCCAAAGAAGAAGGAGACGCAGCTGGTAAGGCGCCCCCCGATGCCATTGGCCCGCCAGGGGCCCCGGAAGACGGGGAGCCCCATCACTACTTATTCTATATCCCCATCCCATCTCGCTTCCTGGTTTCAACAGCGGGATTCTGTTCCCCGTTCCCCTCCACTCCTGGTCGACCCGTACTTTGCGGAGAGACCCGAAATTTTATTCGTTCCATGTGCTTGCGGGCACTGCCCGCCCATTGATCTATCAACCCTATTCAATCCTCCTCCTCCAGGAGCTCAGCTCCATGAAATGTGGTTTAAGTCTTCTGACCCTTTCTTTGACTGCATCTTCCGGGAATTGTTCCCCATGCAACTTCCTCCTCCTCCGCCTTCTTCCTCCTGTTGTGTGATCACTTCCGGCCTCCAAAAAAAAAATGCCAATTCCAAAACGGAGGTCTCCATGGAAGATTACGCTATGTTCTGCTCAGATCCCCAGGGGCGCGAGACCCCTGTTTCTTTTCCGGTAGATTTCTTCTCCCCTAGATTAGATGTACAGTGTACAGAGTCCTCTAGGAAGGTCGAGTCAGTCAGGGTAGAGTCTAGTTCGAGTTTTGTCAGCCCATCCGCGTCTGCGGCACCCGCCGTAACGCGCCCTCCTAAAACCATCCCCAGTAGGTTTCTACAAGATTTGGCTGGGAGATGTCATGCTCTGTTGAAGTGTCCGGAATTTGTGGAGACCGCGATTATCCTGGAAGATGATGAGGGAATTGATAAGGTATGGAGCAAGGATGGACTAGGAGTATATGAAATTGTGAATGAGAAAGACCCAGTTGATGATGAGGAAGATGAAATGGATGACACTGCCGACCTATATGCCCAAGGTTTGAAGAAGTTCGACGAACCTTCTGTAGCAGTGGATGAATCCACTAAAGAAATTAACCTCGGAACAGTAGAGGACCCCAGGCCCATACTTATTTCCGCCAATCTCCCTCCTCCAGTCGAAGAGGAACTTGTCAAAGTCTTGAGGGAGTACAGCGATTCTTTCGCCTGGTCCTACGAAGACATGCCGGACCTTGACCCCGCCTTGGTTGAACACAGGTTGATTCTCAAACCAGGGGCAACGCCCGTTAAACATAAGGCAAGAAGATTTCACCCGCAAATGGCCTTGAGGATTAAAGAAGAAGTCGATAAATTGCATAAGGCCCGGTTCATTAGAGTGGTGCTGTATCCACAATGGGTGGCAAACATAGTCCCGGTGATGAAGAAGGATGGTAAAATTCGAATCTGTATTGACTTCAGGGACTTAAACAAGGCATGTCCGAAAGATGATTTTCCACTTCCTCACATCGACGTCTTGGTCGATAATACAGCTGGGTACGAAGCCCTCTCCTTCATGGACGGCTACTCGGGGTATAACCAAATCCTTTTGGCTTCGGAGGACCAAGAAAAGACCTCGTTCACCACACCTTGGGGCACATACTGCTACGTCGTTATGCCATTTGGGTTGAAAAATGCAGGTGCCACCTACCAAAGAGCGATGATGGCTATCTTCCACGATATGATGCACGTTTATTTAGAAGCTTATGTGGATGATATTTTAGTCAAATCGAGGTCACAAGAAGAGCACCCCGCCATTCTAGCCAAGGTACTGCAAAGGGCTAGGGAATACAAGTTAAAGATGAATCCCAAGAAATGTGTGTTCGGAGTTGCATCAGGGAAATTACTTGGGTTTATAGTTAGTAAACGGGGGATTCAGATCGATCCGAACAAGGCAAAGGCCGTCATGGAAATGCCACCGCCGAAGAACGTCACTGAGCTTCGAGGTTTGATCGGGCGTTTGCAATTTATCAGGAGATTTATATCTCAGCATTCACAAAGATGCCGCCCGTTTTATGACCTGTTAAAGGCCGGCGCGAAATTCGAATGGAATGAACAATGTCAAAAGGCCTATGAGGAACTCAAGGTGTACCTCTCTAATCCCTCGGTTCTACAACCACCCATCCCTGGGAAACCCCTAATCCTATACATTTCTGTAATTGAGGACTCCCTAAGAGCTGTTTTGGCGCAGGTTGATGATGAAGGAAGAGAAAGGGCAGCGTACTATCTCTCAAGGTTATTTAATCCTGCTGAATCCAAGTACACTGCTATGGAGAAAACCTGTGCGGCACTAGTGTGGGTAGCGCAGAAGCTTAAACACTACTTTCTCGCCCACGAGGTCAGGCTCATCTCTAGAATGGACCCCATTCGTTATCTGTTGGAAAAGCCGGTCCTTTCTAATCGGCTAGCTCGCTGGCAAAGCTTTCTCTCCTAGTTCGACATCACCTTCATCGTGCAGAAAGCAATCAAAGGATATGCTATTGCCGAGCACCTAGCTCATTCTCCTATCCCTCGCACTGATTCCATTCAGGATGAATTCCCCGATGAACACCTGGCGGTGGTCACTCATCTTCCTTTCTGGTCCCTCCACTTTGATGGCGCCCTTAATTCCCAGGGCAGCGGAGTCGGGGCCGTTCTCCTTACGCCAGAAGGGGTGACCATCCCCGTGGCATATCAACTCTCATTTCCCGCCACCAACAATATAGCCGAGTATGAGGCTCTCCTTGTCGGTCTGAAGCACGCCTACATCTTGGGTGTGCGATACCTAAACATCATAGGAGACTCCCAGCTGGTGCTGCGTCAAGTTTTGTCAACCTATCGCACCCGTGATCCTAAGCTCAAACCCTACCAGGATCTGGTCACGCTCTTGGCCAGGCAATTCAGGAAACTCATCTATATTCACACTCCCCGCTCTCAGAATATCTTGGCCGACGCCCTGGCGTCTCTCGCCTCTTCTCTATCACTCCCCCTAAGTCGCGCCACCGAGACCATTGTGGTCCAAAGGCTAGACGTTCCTTCCCCGCAGGATCCCTGGTTCGACAATCTTAGGATGTCCGTAGAGAAGAAAGTAGAAAGGGAGGAGATAAAAGAGGTTTCATTAACTGAGCTCAAGGAGATCATTGAAGAGGAAGAATTGCCGTGGTTTTATGAGATCGAGCAATACTGCAAGGATGGTACATTTCCGGAAACGGCCAACGCTGAGCAACGAAAAGCCATTAGAAGAGTCACCGCCAGATACACGATCATCGCCGGTGAATTATATAGGCGGGCTCTGAGTGGAGTTCTAATGAGGTGCCTAGATGTTGAAGAAGCTTGGAAAGTCGTGGAAGCAACCCACTCCAGCGAGTGTGGAGGGCATGTGAACGGACAGGCCTTGGCAAAGAAGATTCTTAGGCAGGGCTATTACTGGCCAACTCTAGAAGAAGATTGCTCTACCTATGTCCGTAGGTGCCTTCAGTGCCAAATCCATGCCGACAAAATCCACGCACCGGCCTCTTCTCTTCATCCCATTACGGCCCCCTGGCCATTTTCTATGTGGGCCTTTGACATCATCGAGCCCCTCGGTGATCCGAACTCTGCGATTAAACAGAAACCCTTCATTCTGACGGCTACAGAATACTTCACCAAGTGGGCCGAAGCTGAGGCTTATGCAGAAATCAAAGCCACCACAGTATGCCGCTTCATCATGAAGAACATTATCTCACGATTCGGAGTGCCAAGCAGCATCGTCACCGACAACGGGCCTCAATTCATCTCACAAGAACTCCAGGACCTCTGTAAGAAATTCAATATAGTTTTGCATCATTCATCACCATACTACCCCCAAGGTAATGGCCAGGCTGAGGCCACGAATAAGACCCTTCTCAAAATTATCAAGAAAACATGCGAATCACATAAATTTGCTGATTGGGCCGACAAATTGATAGAAGCTCTATGGGCCTACCGCACCTCCGTCCGCACTCCCACAGGGCAGACTCCCTTTGCCCTCACTTACGGAATGGAAGCGGTGCTCCCGTATGAAATTCTAATCCCTTCCCTAAGGGTGCAGCTGGATAAGGAACTTAATCTCGACGAACATCGAGAGGCGTTGCTAGTCCAACTGAAACTTTTAGACGAGAAGAGGTTGAATGCGGCCAATCATGTTTCAGTATATCAAAAGCGGGTCTCGTGATATTTTCAAAAGAAGGTCATCGAAAGAAAATTTCAAGTGGGTAATATGGTTCTGAAATGCAAATTCATCAGGTCTGCAGGTCCCAGGTCTAAGTTGCAACCCAACTGGGAAGGGCCCTTCGTAATCAAAGAAGCTTATCCTGGCAATGCGTATCGTCTAATTAACTCGGAGGGGGAGGAATTGCCGAACCCGTGGAATGGGCTGTATTTAAAGCGTTTTCATCCATAAAAATAAAATCAGCGAACGGCTCGATGGCAGGGCATACCCCACCAAATTGCGAAAGGAGGACCCAGGTCCAGCATCTCACACACTACACGACCCCGTGGTGCGGTATTCTCATGCTACCCGACACCATTTCTCCTTTGGCCATGCTCGGGGATGGTGGAAATCCTTGTATTTCCTCTCTCTCGGTTGGAGATAGGGGCAAGTGGTGAATAAGGGGGCGAGGACTGACCCAGGCTCCCCGTTAAGAAGGGTCTCAAATAGGGGCAATCCGTCAAGACCTCACTCCGCAAAAGAAGAAAAAAAGAAAGAAGAGAAAGAAAAGGAAAGCAAACAAAAAAGAAAAAAAAGAAAAGAACAGGGGCAAAAGCCGAAAGCACAAAGCTCGAAGCTCTCTGAATCCCCGAAGGATGCGGCTAGGCATGGCAAGAGTGGCAGTACAGTTTTCCCGCGGGACGTTATGAGCCCGGTCGCATGCGTGCCTAGAGCGGGTGAAGGTTCGATGACGGATACAAAGCCCCGGCGTAACAGACCAGATTCCTTGAGAAAGGGGGGTCCTGGGAAAGAACTCAAGCCCTAAAAACCTCTACACCTATCGTCGGCTTCCCTACTCAATCTTTTTTTACTTTCCCAAGGAATGAATCCCACCCCGGATATGGCCTCAGCAGAAGCACCGTCGAGCAAAGTTGACGCCGATCACGGGCGGTCCCCCTTCCTGCACGCACTGAACCTTGGAATTCCGTAGCAAGACGAGAAGGTCCCTGCTATTGAGACCCGAGCTGGTTTCAAAACCCAAAAAAAAAATCAAATATTTCAAAATCCAAAAACAAATCAAATATTTCAAAACCCAAAAAAATCAAATATTTCAAAACCCAAAAAAAAATCAAATATTTCAAAACCCAAAAAAAATCAAATATTTCAAAACCCAAAAAAAAGTCAAATATTTCAAAATCCAACAAAAATCAAATATTCCAAGAATGAAATCAAAAATTTGCATGTTTTCTTCTTGCATTCATCTGCATTTTCTCGCACTTTGATATTTGCCTATTTAATAAGGCTCACCCCCTTGACCAAAAGTCAAGAATGGGTCGTCTCCTAACTTGCTGTAGGCAAGGGGCTGAGCCTAAAATAGATTTAATCTGTTTCATGTTTGCATGTGTGTAGGGGTAGGTCGGAAGGACAGTTGACTCGGGACTACAGGAATATTCAATCCTCGCATTAGCCTATGCAATCACATCACATCATAATCATATTGCAAAGCTCAAACTCAATCTCATCAAATCTTATCATTTATCAAGCTGTCCGAATATAAGAACCCTATCCCATATCATCATAAAAATAGAAGAAAATCACTCAGTCCGCCGCTGGGCATCCCCGCGAGGACGTATCTCTCTCAACTCCCTAAGATAAGCCTGTCTAGTCTCTGAAGCCTCCTCGACCTCTGCTGGTAGGGTACGCACCCTGCTCACCTCCCACATGATCAACGCACTCCTGACCGCCTGCTCGTCCTCCTCTGTCCCGATCCTCCGTGCCTGTAGCATGGGAAGGTAGGGTAGCGTAGGTAGCACCGTCCGGGGTAGTCCAATCTGCAGGTAGCATCTGTGTGGGCTATACATCGCTAATGTAGTGTTGCTCACGAGCCTCAAGTCCAAGCTAACTCTCCTCGGTAGTCTGATGGTGGTATCATGGAGGAAATCCGGGCGCATCACGAACCTATCTAGGGGCAGCTTGTTGATGTACGGGCGCCACTCGTCCCTGGTCTTCAGCTCAGCCGTCCTGCACTCAACCTGCGGAGAAAACCTGAAGGCGCCCCCTATGAAGTAAAGGGGGTGGCTCCCAAAGATCCTGCTAACTGAAGTAATGTCCTCCCTCAGGGTAAACTTCATCCTAACTCCCATCCAGCACTCCAATAGGATCATCGAACCAAAGAGAGGACCTCCTAAGGCTGCTGAAGTAAGACGCTCGTACAGGTAAGCTAAGACAGCCTGAGAGATGGAAAACCCCTGCCAAAGGCCGCTGATGGTGCTGAGTAAAGGAGTCTCTAGGACATGGTCGGCTGAAGGGAAAAGGATGGCCCCGCATAGGCAGATGGACGCAGCTTTTGCTATGGCTTCAACCCACCCACACTTATTCCGGCAATGCTCCACTACCCACTGGCTCAGAGGAAGGAGGTGGATGTGGCGAGGGCCTGTAAAGGTACGAACATCCCCACTATCAGGTATAAATTCCCCTAGGATGAGTTTTGGGTCGATAGGGGCAACAGTATGGCATATCAAGTCTTCCTCCCCCACCTTGGACCTAGGGAGTCCGAAGTATGTCTCTACCTCCTCTAATAGGATGGTGGCCTCAAAAGATAGGAAGAAGAAAGTGTGAGTCTGAGGGTGCCAAATCTCCATTAGAGCAGAGATACTATGCCAGTCTAAAGAAAGCTTGGGGTAATTCTGACCTAAAACTAGGAGGGAGTGTAGATGCCAGGATTTGAGAAGGTGAGTCACCCCGAGGGGCAATGCACGGACCATGGGAGCCACCCACTTTAAACTAGAAAAGCGTCTCGGGCCGGGAAGGAGCTGAAAAGAAAGAGAGGGTAAAGGGTGTGAAGAGATATAAAGAGGAAGTTGAAAGATGGACTCTAAGCGTATTCTGATCAAACTTACCTCTCTCATGGGGGTGGCGCTAAGATGTCGAGGAATCAAGTTTAGTCGGTGAATCACTTCCCGTTCCTTTCTAGCCGGCCGCGGTCCTTCGAACGACGCACCCTCCACAGGACTTCCATCAAAAGCCCTCTTCATGTTGAGGTGTCGAGAATCAGAGATTTTAGGCTTTGGGAGGAGGAGGATGAATGAGTTTAGGGTTCAGGCCTCCCTGCTACTTATAGGGTTCGTTAGGGAGCCTAAGCCTCTTAGGATTAGGCCCAGATAAGCCTAGGACGGGTTCAGATAGGGTTGTGATAAGATCAAAGCGCCTTGCCCTCGGGCTAGGGACTCTCCAGGAGTCCCGTTTCGGGCAATCAGGGTATTGGATTGGACGGTCTTACGATAGACCGTCCATACCATATACGGCCCATCATCAACCGTTCTTCTCTCCAAGGAAGCCCGAGCCCACTCACTTGTGCGGCCCTACATCCGCCGTTCTACAATTCCTACGGTTGACAGGCAACCGTTCCAACCAATTTAAGCGGCCCATATAGAACCGCTCTTATCTAAGAACGGGTAGTGGAGAACCGTTCATTTTCTCTGCCCCCAATTAGCCTGCTCACTCAAGTCGGCGTGTGCGCTCTCAGCTCACTCAAGTCGGCGTGTGCGTCACTCATCTCACTCAAGTCGGCGTGTGCGTAGCTCATCTCTCTCAGGCTAAAGCGCGCTTCTCAAATTCATTTTGCCCACTCATACATACATTCATCCACAGAACAAACAAATGAAAAAAAAACAAAGGCATGCATATCACTAATCATATCATATCATATACAAAGAATGGGCCCAGTACAACCAGTCAAGCAGCTCCCTCTCCTTGGCCCCCGTCGCTGTCTCCACCGCCCTCATGCCTCTTTGGGGGAGGCATCGCTGAGGTCGCCTCATCACGCCGTCGCCGGCGTCGCTCCTCCTCCTCGCTCCTCCGATGGCCGGAGGAACCAGTGAAGTAACTCCTCACGGAGCCGTGGGTGCCGTGGCTGCCGCTCGCAGTCGCCCTGCTGCGCTCCCGACTCGCCTCCTTCATACCCTCCACCTTGCCCTCCAGCCGGGCAACCTGTAGATGGGCCTGCTCTGCCTCACCCCTGTAACGCTCGGCCTCTACCCGGTAATGGTCCGCCTCGGTAGCACCGGCCCGTAGTCGCTCTAGCTCGACACGGAGGAGTGCCGTCTCCATTGTGTCCGCCGGTCGGCTCCGTGCAGCCTCTTCTCGCACCCGGGCTACCTCCTCCAGAGCTGCCACCCGGCTCCACTCCAGCTCCGCCACCCGGCTCCGCTCTAGCTCCGCCACCCGGGCTGCCTCCTCCAGAGCCGCCACCCTGCTCCGCTCCAGCTCCGCCTGAAGGCGAGTCAGCTCGGACGTCTACATTCACATATCACTATCAGTTGGTCACATTTCATATATTTCATAAGCATAGTAAAAGAGGAAGTCTAGAGTTGCGTACCCTCTCCATGAGTGCCACCTCGGCCGCCTTGGCCCGCTCTACCATCCGAGTAAAGTCCGCATCCCGATCGGCTCGATCTGCTGGGGTCTGGACGGAGGAGGAAGAAGGAGCGTCTGGTCCCGCCCTCTGAGCACCCTCGGCGCGCTGCATCCAAATACTCCAGGTCAGTTATAGGCATAAGCATAATCATATAGAACTGCATAATTTAAAAGGTCTAAGGTTTAGGAAACTCACCAGTAGGGCCAGAGCCTGTCGGGCCTCGTCTCTCTCCCGGATGGTGGAGTGCAGGAGTCCCTGCAACTCTGCCACCCATCCTGCAGGGTCAACCTACATGTAGAAGTCTTTGTTAGTGCATCATATAAGAATCATAAGCATGATAGACAAAGTTTAAGTTTAGAAGTCGTACCGGTCGGTGGGCGCCTCGGAACACCTGGTCCCGATAGTGCCGTGCGTACGCAGTGTAGTACACGCTGTCGCTCTCTGCCCGGGCGGTCACCGCTCACCCTCGTGCGGCCCAGTCAGCAATCTGCTCGGCGTTCCTCGCTGTCCAGTCGTACGCCTCGCGGAGTCCCCGGGTCGTCCTGGACACTCGTTCCCCCGCCTTCTCGGGCGCAGGGAACTCAACGGCCGACTGATGGACCCCGATGGTTCTCATCACCAACCTAAAGTGCAGTGGCTCCACCACATTCATGCAGTGAAGCCACACGTCCCGGCCAGAGAAGGCCAAGGCCTCGGTCACCCACGGCTGGCCCTCCGGGCTCTCCTCTGTATAGGGAGTCCACCGTACCTACAATAGGAAACTACATCAGCGTCATTATAATCATGGAAGAATAACATGCATTTAAAGAGTCTGAGTCTAGAAGCGTACCGAGGTGTACGGTAGAGTGTCCAGGTCGTCCTGCAGCTCCCGAACCTGCCTCCTCAAGGCCATCATTTCCCGGGGTGCTGTCCACCTCCGCGCTATCGGCAGGAGCCCAGGACGAGTCTCCTCGCCTCTCCCCAACCCGCGTAGGCGCACGTAGGCCCACACCTGTACCACAAGTCGTGTCAGCATTCAAAAAGCATATAGAGTTGCATAATCAAAACTAGAGAAGAGAGTCGCACCTGGAGTAAGGGGGAGAAGCCCCCAAGCATCGTCCGACGCGCCGTCGAACTAAGGGTGTCAAAGAGGAAGGCGAGGACCGCCGCTCCCCAAGCATAGTCACCTACATGCTCAAGCTCCTGGAGGAAGGGGAGGAAGCGACAACTCATCAAGTCCGCCCGAGTGGAGAAGAGAAGCCGCCCGAACATCAGCATCAGAAACCGTCGTAGTACTCTGTCTGCCTCTGGTCCCGGTGCCGCCGCGACCCTCGGTCTCGCCAGCCCCACGAGCCGCTCCAAGTGCTCCTCTGGTCGCTCGCCCACTGCAACGCCAGCTCGTCGAAGACCCAGGCTGTCCTGGAGAGCAGCCCGGGGAAGGAGAGTCGACTGCCTCTCGGGGCGCCGTAACTGAAGCCCGAGCAGCTCTCGAGCTAGCCCCCGGTAGTCAGGAAAAGTAGTCCCGCTGACCGGCGACCCGTGGACGCGTAGGCCAGTGAGCCTGGCAACGTCCTCCAACGTGGGAACCATGTGCCCCCACGGGAACAAGAACGTCCGACTCACTGGGTCCCAGCGATCGTACAGAGCATAGAGCAGAGCTACGTCAAAACGACACACCTCAATACTCAGGAAGGGGGCGAACCCCATGGCAGTCAATCGCTCCCTCTGGAAGTCCGGCAGTGCCAGATACACTGCCCGAACCTGTAGCCAGGAGGTACGGGTCCTACGCTTCCCCTGCATTCATCCATCCCATTTGCATTAGTCATTTAGTTTCACATTGTTATTTCATTTAAATAAAATACTCAAAGTCCAATTATTGATTTGAAGAACGGTTGGTCACGAACCGCTCTGTATATGAGCGGCCTTCCTCAAACCGCTTTGTTTCTCAGGTATCCCAGTTTGAACGGGCCATCCCTAGCCGTTTTAATCATGGACGGATCACCCTGAACCGTCTGGTTGCCCGTCTCCCTAAGAAATAACGGCCCACCGTTGGCCGTATTATTTTCGTGACGGTCCTGTAAGGACCGTATTGTTTTGCCTGGCTACATGATTAGACGGACCTATATGGTCCGTCTACGTTTTGAACGGTGGTACCCTCACCGTATTGGGGTTTTGGTGCCCCGTTAGCAGTGTGAGTGTGAGCGGTGCTCCCTGCACCGTGTTTATTTGAGGCGGTCTTTTGGGGACCGCATTGTTTTTACGTACGGTTTCTGTTAAACCGTTTTACCGTCGTCGTCCCCGACGACGGTGAAGGCCCCCCAGCCGGCTGGGAGACCCCCGTGGTCCCTAAACCAACCCCCCTAAGACCCTCTAAGCCCCTAAAACTAGCATGCATGGAACGAAAGGGTTGGAAATGGAAGAAGAGGTGAGGGGGAACCTACCTCGGGATCGCGTGGTGCCTTGGCCGCCCCCGCGGGCGTTGGTCCTCCGGCCACCTCCTCCTCGCCGGCAGGGGCCTCTTCGTCGGCGATGACGATGGCGAGCTCCTCCATGGTCACCCCGGGTGTGCCCTCCTCCTCCGACGGCGGTGGCGGTTGCTCCGGCGGCGGCAAGCCCTCACCGGTGGCCGACGGCCTGGCAGACTGGTGCTTCGTCCGGGTCATCGAACGGGCTGGGGTGCAGTGAGGTTGAGAGAGGGAGAGGGGGAGCTGAGAAGAGGGAGTTGAGAAGAGAGAGTGAGGGCGTCGTTTGCCCCCTCGTTCCTTCCACCGTCGGTTACGGTGGAGGGAGACGAGGGGGTTCCTTTTTTTCGAAGCTGCAGGGAAGAACGGTCTATCGTTAGACCGTTCATTATCTGAGCGGTTCGTATCTAACCGTATGTCTCTATTGACCGTTAATTACAAGTCGGTTGGAATTCTGGGCACGAACGGTTCAAATAGAGCCGTCCCTGTAAGAACGGTGTGTTCACAACCGTTCACCACTGGCAATGGGCCCTAACAAAATTGTCTGAATCTCAGGTACACACGGTTAACATAGAGCCGTTTGGAAAATTGAACGGTTGGGATTCGGCCGTATATCTCGTTGATGTATTTAAATCATGAATGTTGAATATTTTCTTTGGAAATACATCTCTTAACCATCTTATGCAGCATCACTTCAGCCATGTCTCGCCATTTCGCCTGCACAGGTAAGTCAGGTATGGCCCTCTATCCCTAAATCCCTTATTACATTACTATATGATATTATATTATACTATTTCGAGAGCCGGCAGGTTTCTTATACGTCCCAGGATCTGATGTTCCCCTTCAACAAAAACAATGATGATCCAGGTTCATGTATCTAACCTTCGGATAGGCCGTTAAGTTGGGATGTCACGAGGAGGACGGTTCTATCCGCGCGCTGTGGTTGCGGACGGTATCTTGACTCTGATATTCCCAGCTTAGCAATACTACTCTCGAATATTTTATATTTTAATCTTTCTTGGCATTTGTTTTAATGATTTATTTTTGTTTTAGCCCAGCATGCATCATACGCATCCTTTTGAGCTTTCATGCCCCATGGTTTGCTTCAGAAATGTCCCGTCGGTAATGGTCAGCTATGTGTTTAAGAGGCTCGAGTAAGATGAACTAATTCCACTATGAGTTTGAAGGTTCTCTTTGGTCGGTTCGTTGGGGTCAGTTGACTGAAAGATCCCCGTCTGGAGCTTTAGCATCTTTTTTCTTTTGTGGCCCCCTCATTGGACCGCGGGATTGTGTCCCCCATGAGGTTGGTCTTGTCGGTTGATTTCCTTTGGTTTAGTCCCTCCAGATTGGCGTCGCCTTTTGGTCAATTACTCCTGACGCTCGGTTCAAGGTTTTTCGAAAGATTCTCATCGCTTATTGGTAGGAACGGGTGTCGTTTACCTTAACGCCCGCTTTTTGGGTCCACTCCGCTACATTTCCGCTTCGTCTCCATGTTCCGTGTCACCTCTGCTCGCTCCCCTGCAAAGTGGACGTTAAGGAGGGGCATCTGTTGACACCCGTTTTATACCGATAAGTTGAGCCATTTCTCTTACTTCCATTGATTGATGCCCTAAGTTGTCCATTATCTGTTGGGCCATTCTTTGTGGCACGTCCTGGGCTCATTTTGGGGGTGGCCTCCCTCCTTGGTAAAGGTCGTATCCATTCAGGGCTTATCGGACCCTGGCTTTGATTAAATGAACTGTTTTTTTTATTATCCAGTACCCAAGATCATGAACGGTCCCACATAAGCCGTTCAGGACTGGGGCGGTTGATACCAGACCGTTCATACATTTCGGCTAATTTCTGAGGATTTTCTGAATATTCACCGACAGGATTTTGTGCGGTGTGATCAGGACCGTTCAAGTTCATGGACGGGCATATTCCAACCGCCTATATCTCAGAGTCCTACGCGCGCCCGTTTTCTCAGATAATTATCCAAATATTTGAATTATCACCGACAGGGTAAAACGGTCGTGTTTGTGCCGCCCTACATTCAAACGGTCGCCATTCAACCGTTCATGTGTTCAGGGTCCCATGGCGGACGTTTCGGCCAGTTCGAGAGATAATTGGGTTTATTTGCTGATTATTTGAATTTCCACCGACGGGTATGGACGGTTAGTTTATAACCACCCACCTGGTTGAGCGGTCTATCGTAAGACCGTTCATCCCGTCGGTTGCTGAATTTTAACAGATTTTAATCATTTTCTCCATGGTTTTATCCTTAACTTATTTTGGTGATTTCTCCGCGGATAATCAACCATTTTAGCTGCCGTTTCGACTGGATGAGAGATAATTGTATTATCTACGATTTATCTTCAATAATCTCGTCCCGAAAATGGCGCTAAACCCTAGTTTCGGGGTTGGCTTTCTAGGCTCTATAAATAGACCCTAAAGGCCGGACGTCGAAAGGGGGGAGATTTTTGATCGACGGCGAAGCTCTGCCGCATTTTTGAGCGACCTAGCACCAAGGAGGGAGGCTCTCTACGTCCACATGAGCCTCCGGTCAAGGGAGTAGCCCAGTCTTCGTAGTCTTTCGTTCCGTAGTTTTGCCGTGTTCTTTCATTGCATGCTTTGTTTCTCACCCACGTACCCCCCTCTTTCTCATTACCATGCACACCACCATCCCATTTTTGTCACCCTAGGGGTTTAAAACCCCCCAGTTACTCCCCTTTTCATTTGTTCATGCTTAATTCTTTTCGTTTGAATATATACTGCATTATTAAGGTCTGATTTGGGTGTCTCTTTCGTGTCTCTACGTTGTTTCGCAGGTCAGCATCTAATCAGCACGAGGCCCATCCCCTCTGGCCGGCCGGAGAGGGTGGAGGTCGAGCCCTTCTCAACTTGTTGAGTGAAGGTATTGAGCGGTCATCCTCCGGCCGTTCAACGGTACGCGCGGTGCAGAAACGACCGTCCTTCCCTGGAGCGTGGTCCCTAAAGTGCCATCCATCTCACTGCAGCAGTTCCTCCCGCGTCCCTCGCAGCGCCCCAGGGCGGTCTATCGTAAGACCGCTCATCACAGAGCGGTTCTAACCGAGCCATTCATTCCCCAGCGCTGCACTAAGGCGAGTGTCTCCCCATTTTCCAAGGTACGGCGTGCCTGTCGCGTACGTCATCTTGGTGGCGATCACGGTACTTTCATTCCCTATTTCCTCTTCTTTCTCTCATTTGCTTCATGCATTTGGCGCACTTTTGACCCCTTTAGTGAAAGGAGAGAGAGGAGAGAAATATATATCTACAATGGTCACTTTCATTTTTCATTATCCTCTTGCTATTCTTCACTTAGTCATCGCATTGTTGATCTATTCATAGCATATCTACCTTTAAGTAAGAGGAGAAAATATATCTACAACAATGAATGCCCAAACTTTCAATCTATTCTCAAACAAAGGAGTAGAAATGAGAGATGAAACATCCCCCTCAAATCTGTAATGAAAGCTCGTAGACGGGACAGATGAGTGCGCTGAGGATATCCGATCACAGAGCGGAAGCCATCTAAGACCGATGGAGACACCCAGGTAGAATCTGGAGTTACCACGCTTCAGATTGAAATCAGATCGGCATGTTTTCTCGTAGATGGCCGTCTCCCCTTCTTCCTTCTCCTTCAAGGTGCGCAACACTTCCCCCACATTCTTCTTTCTCCTGCAAAGAATATGAAAGATTAGCGCAAGAGTGCTCTCCTTCGATGGAGATCGCAGGATATAAATAGGGCTAGAATATAGAACAAAAGACCACGAAGCCCTTATAAAAACCCTTCAAATACACACCCAATAGATGGGAGAAACCATAAGGGTAAATGTGTAAAAAGATCAAACCAATCGGATCTAGAAAACCACGGTTTGAAACCAAAATGGCAAACCCGTTCCGATTCGCCTAGAAGAAGTGTACATACTCAGATAGGTGTAAAAGATGTGCAGACATGGGATGCAAGAGTAGGCATACTAGCATCAACCAATATCTATATGCAGACACATATGTGCATTGACTTATGAAGGACCGACCTTGCACTGACTTGGAGTGTGCATGATGCAAAAGATGCACCAATGCAAAAGATGCACCAACGTGTATATGCATAAGGCAGACAAGGTACACCGACCTATATCTATATGCAAACACAAATGTGCACTGACCTATGAAGGCCTGTGCACCGACTTTTGTAAGTGCAAGATGCAAAGGATGCACCGATGCAAAGGATGCACCGACGCAAAGGATGCACCGACCCTATTAAACTAATATGTGCACCGACCTAGAACATGCGCCGACCTGATTTGTGCAAGGGGTTGCACCGACTTGGAGACTCAAGTGCATAAGACCTGCACCGACGTGTGTTCTATAGAAGAATGTGCACCGACCTGTGTTGGCAAGTGCACAGACTTTATGCATAGAAGAAGGCATGCACCGACCTATATGGAATGCACTACACTGACTTATGTATGTGAATGGCAAATCATGCACAGACCTAGTGTGCATTTCAATAGAACCTTGCACCGACCTGTACAGTAACTGCTTCGACCTTAGCTACATGAAAACCAAAATTAGCACTGACCTTGGTGCAACTAGGACCGACCCTAGTTATGTCCAAGGCACAACTAACACCGACCTTCATGAAATAAGCACCGACCCAGTGCTAGCCTTATATGAAGATACATAAACTATGCACTGACCTTACTGAGCAGAGGAATATATATATATGCAGCACAGCCAGAATAGAGAGAAATAAGTGTTGACTCCGTGAGTCGACACTTTTTCTGACATGAATCAAAACTCACATAAACTCAGTTGAAACCTCAAAAATCCTTTTCCAAACATTAGAAACAAATTACCATGCAATGTAACAAGGTGTTGGCATATATTAAACTGCATTCCAACAAATGCCAATGGATGTGTTAATCATCATGAAAGCATTAACACTCCTAGAATTGTATGCATACAAAACACTGTCAAACCATACAATCCTCAACAAGTAGCAAGCCAACTTGAAATACATTGAAATATAAAGTCTTACCTTGACTCCAGTGGATTGAGAGCAACATCCATATTAAACTTGCACTAGAGCAATCAGTCATTTATACCAAAGACATTTCATATCAATCTTCTTAGAACTCAATTGAAGAACCAACTTCAATTCATTTCATATGGAAGCAATGCAGCTACATACTCAAATGATTCTGGTTCAGTCCTAAAAGGCTCAAAGAGCTAGGGGTCGACCCATGGGGTTGACCCTTGTAGTGGGAAATAAAGAGTCTGCCTAAAGGCAGTCCAGTTCAACCCAAGAGCATCCAGTGTCATTTAACCAAAATCAAAGGCCTTATGACCTTCTATGAAAACATGATTTTACCAGAAATAATATGCATTTGGAAATTCTGAAAACTCCATTAAACACACTTGAATGTTATGCATGAGAACATCAAATTAGAATTGCATCCATTTATGATTTTGAAGAACCAAGAAGATACGCTCAAGAAAACACCAAGCATTTAATACCTACAAATCAAGATATCAACAATGAGCTCCATAACACCAAAATGATCAAGGATTCACAAAGCTTGCACACAATATTTCCACTTCTATTCAAATGCAAACCACACAATATATTGTAATCATCAAAACCATTATCAAAGACAAAGAGGGAGGGTAATGAACCCAACGAAGGTTGTTCTTTCAAACAATTTGGTAACTTGTTCACCAAATGCAGAGGTTTTGTCACCCAGTTTAGCATATTTTAAGCTCAAGCCCATTTGCTCTTCTTTAACATCATAATTGTATCTCTGCATTTTAGAAAACTTCTTCATATTTTCTTTATGTATTTCTTTGAGACTCTTCATAACAGACCTAGCCCTTTCACAAACATGCAGTATGGAATCCATAAATTGATGCAGTTTACGATCGGATCACAATTTATCTTGTTGAAATTGTGCCCATCGACTGTCCAACTTTTGCTCAACATGAGCAATTCTCATCTCCAATTTTTGACTCATGTGGTCCACATTGGAGTTTAGCTGCATAATATAGGAGTTGATGTTTCGAAATTGCGTTGACAAAAACTTCATGAGAGTGGGGTTAATATCTGATTGTTCTCCCAAATGTGAAGTGGATGGCCCTGGGCTTGAGAAGGGAGAGGCTGGTCTGTCAAATGAAGAAGATGGAATTGTGTCCGAGAGATGGTCATTATCATCTCTTCTTGGTGAGGGCCCCCGGAATGGTCCAAATATGACCATTAAGGCTCTGGAATCAGTGGAGGGAAACTGTGGTCTTTGCATTTCAATGTGATCTGCATCATGTCTGATCTCTGATCTATCTTCAGCATCTGGACTTCTTTCTCCAGCTTGTGCCTATGCTTCTATCTCTATTTTCTGACTAGGCAGCATTCTCACTGCCCGACCATTCACAATTTTGAACTTCATGAATTTTTGCACATTCTCTAGACAGTATCTATTCCCTTTGGGAATAAAGAATTTCCAATGTCCTAAAGATAGCAGTGAGTGGTGCTGCATATGGGAGAGATGTTGATTGTTTCAAGCAACTTCCCATGGTTTGAATCAACACATCAATCAAAGAATTTTTCACCAGCTTGAACATACAATATAGTATAAACCTCTACATATCTATTACTCTTTCCCTGCTATTGCTTTGAGGTGTCAGAATTGAAGTGCATATATGATGCAATAATCTCTTGAGAGGAGGAAATCTGTTTGCATTCAAGTTGGTGACAAACATTTCTTTCACATTATTGGGATCACTTGGTTTCTCTGTTAGAACAGTGTACGCTTCATGCTCATCAATGAAATATTTATTTTGTTCAACACCTCCCCCAGGAATGTGCAATGCCCTTTCAAACGGGTCAGTTGTTAATTCAAACTTAACACGTTTTACTCTTGTGGACACCCTTGGAATTTGAGGATTATACACCAAATTTCTATAAATCTCGTGAACCAAGTTTGGGTAGTAAACCTTATGTTCTATTACAAAGGATGTCCAACCTTGAAATTCCATTATAGAGAAAATCTCAGGAAAGATTTCATGCAATTTCCCATCAATGTCTTCAATGACTCTGGGTATCTAAACTTTCATAGCGTCACCTTTTGGGGCATCTGGAGATGAAGGCGGAGAAACTTCCTTTTCTGAACTTTGTTGAACTCACTTTCCCTTCTCCTTAGCACTAGCCTTAGCTTTCTTTGGTTCAGGAGCTGCTGTAGACTTTTTGCCCTTCTCTCTATTGGAACGCTTTCACTTTGGAGCTGGCGGGTCCAGCTTCTTTCCTTTAGGTGGTGGTCTCTTGGAAGAAACCTACTATTCTTTTTGAAGAACGGGTGCATGCAGATCTCGGGCCTTTGTTCTGGGCTCAATCCGGGGTTCAACTGCTATTGGAATCTTTTGCTTGGGTACAGCCCTCTTCCCCTTCATAGCCTTTTCCGGAGGCGGCATTTCCACAAGAAGTAAGAGGAACAGAGAGGACAAAAAGGTGGGCGAAAGAGCTTAGAGGTCAGGGATACCTCACGACTGTGAAAGTGCCACTCCGGGGATCGTCGAAGATGGAGACGAAGATGCTCGGAAGAAGACGTCATGAGGGTGGAAGAACGAGAAAAGGAGAGGTGAGAGAGAGACATTGAGTGAAATGCCCAATGCGTTCACGCATTATGGCTTAAGTAACCGAGTGAACCAATTTACGCCAGTTTAAACCAGATAGGAACGAATGACTCAGAGCGGTTTTAAAGAAAAGGCACCCAGAATGATTATGGATAAAATGGCCTTATTCCATATTTTTTTTCCATTGGTACTTAAGTGCATCGACCTGATGAACATAACACATTTGAATACATCAACCTATTGAGTATAATCAAAAGTTAGTGCTCATAATGAGTTTCTTTTTTACGGCCAATATTCGAAGAATGAGTTCACACTCATTATGAATCATAGTATGACATCATAAAAACTAGAGATCCAACAATCTCCCCCTTTTTGATGATGGCAACTATGAGTCACTTAAGCATTTTACAAGATATAAAGAAATTTCACCCATTAATGAACAACCAAAAGTGTTCTGTTATTAAGAAGCAACCATAGCAAAGTTCAAACAACCATTTATACCGACGCAAGGAGATGCAACACACAAGAACTAAACGATGCACTAATATGCGACCCATTATTCAACGTTAATCACCATTTGTCACCCTTAGAAGCCTGTAAGCCGTCACATTTGACAACTCTTCTGTTATTTGAGAGATCAATGTGACTGACTTCTTCATATTTCACGCTATCGCCCATTTGTCAACGTTGACAGGCTATTTTTCACTTCTAATGGCTATTTATCAGCCTTAAGTAGCTATTTGTCACCCTTAAGCTTCAATAGCTGTCCCCATTAATCCCATGTTTCACCTTTGCAAGCTTCAACATAGCTGCGTCGACGCCAAAGCCTTATCGCGTCGACGCGGCTTCTTCACTTTTTCTTGTTTTCAGCCTGGCCACTTATTTTTCACCCATACTTAGTTATTTTTCAGCGTTATGCACCATTTGTTGTTGTGCCCCTGGGTTTTGATGATGTCAACACTGTGACTCATCAATTGAATTTCATGTGATTTTGATCTTGGTTCGTGCAGATTTCATATGGTCTTGAGTTCATATGCCTTCAATGATGCTTATGTTTTTTCATACATTTTGATCTTCAAAGTTTCATATGTTTTAATGCTGTTAATGTGTGCTTGATAATATTAATTCATGAATATCAATGAGTTTTCTGAAGACAGATTCAAGTTTGGTTAAGGAACTGGGCTGAAGTGTGAAAAGATGAAGGCGTTTGAGGACGAGTGTCGACTAGGGTCGACCTTGGAGCCGACTCCAGTTCAGACCGCTGAAGAGAAAAACCCAAGTCACCGGCTGGATGAAAAGGGCTTTGGCTACGTTTTAAGGGTGACAAATAGGTGGCCAATGGTGAAAAATAGGCCTTACGGGTGTAAAAGAGGCAACAAAGGGTGAATAATAGATGTTCAGGCTGAAATATGGAAATATGAAGATAACTGATGAAGCCGAGTCGAGTAGAGTCGACCCTTGGAGTCGACTCCAGTTCGAGCTCGCAAGGCTAAAATACAAAGGTCAGTGGCGATGACTAGTGGAGTATAAGGGTGACAAATAGTTGCCTAGTGCTGACAAAGGCCCGATAGCAATGACAAATAGCTGCCCAAGTCTGAAAAATAGCTTGTAGCGCTAAAATTGTGAAAACCTAAGAAAGAACGTTGACGCATGAAGCTCTGGCGTCAACGCAAGGTATGTTGAAATATAAGAAACAAAGAAGACTTCAAAGGCAGTGGATAAGGGTGAAAATTACCCTATCAGTGGCGACAACTAGATCTGCAGAGTAGATAAATACACTGGTAAGGGTGAAAAATAGATCCTAGAGCTAACAAATGAAAAGCAGAAGGAGCTGAAAGAAGGTCAAGTTCACAAGAAGACAAAAATATGAACAATGTATCAAGAGTTTCTACAACAATCAGAAGAACAACGAAGGGACTTGGTCAATGCAATGACAGTCAATGTTGACTGATCAAAGTCAATGCCAGTCAAAGAAGACTCCAGCCAAGCTCAACTTTCTGTTGACTATAGTCATGAAGACCCAGTCAAAGTCAAAGGTCAATGGATAGACTAGTCAGCTACAGTGATCCAGGTCAATGTCAAGCAGCTAATGGAGACAAAAGAAGGCAATGACGGCTCATGTGGTAAGAGTGATAAATATGCAATAAGTGTGGCAAATGCCACTTTAGTGGTAACAAATACACACGTAGCGGTGACAAATGGCTAAGGCGACGGCCAAGGCATAACTGGAAAAAGGCTAAGGCGAAGGCTATTGAACCTAAGGGTGACAAATAGGCCTTATGACTGACAAATGGACGATAAGTGTGTAAAATAGCCAGTAAGGCTGACAAATGGGCTAAAAGGGTGAATCACAGGTTCCGTGTGTCTGGCACACGCTCAACTCAAAGGCCAGGCTTTGCACGTGATCGAGGCTACCCTGTCAGAGGTATATTCTCTCTCATGGGACATGGACCAATAGGAGAATACTACCACATGGACCAATGGGAAAAAGGTGGAATCAAGCTTTTTATCTATGATCATTCCGGAGCCCCTGTTTCATATAAATTACGTCTTCTTCCTCCGAAGGAGAGTGCTCCGCAAGCAAGAAAGCTACTATATCAGAGAGGGTTGCAAAAGAGAAAATAAAAGAGGGAAAGCTGTGTGAGAAGAGAAGAGTGTTTGTGAGAAGAAGAAAAAGAGAAAGAGAGTGAGAGCCCGTGAAGAAGGGAGTGCAGCAGAGTCATCTTCAGTTCTGTTGGTCTTTGGATCAAATCCAGACCATTATGCTCATTGAGCTACATCTGTTTCGTTCGTATCTTCTGTTCTTTTATTTTTCTTTTATTCATTGTTATCCTTCATTTTTTTTCAAGCTGTTAGTCAGCTGTGTTGAGGATTGGTTCCTCGTTAAGCTATTTATTAGCAGGATAAGCAAGCTGTGTTGCTCAGCAGATTAAGCAAGCTATGATACTCAGTTGGTTGTAGGGATTTATTCCCCAAAGCTATGGATCAGCTGTTAAAGCTGTTAGTCAGCGGAAGCCTCACTCTAGTAGAGTGGGAGGTGGACGTAGGTCTGCTTGGTGCAGACTGAACCACCTAAAAATCTCGTGTGTTCGTGGTTTGTTGTGTGTGTGTGATCCTATTCACCTATCTCCTTCACTGGATGGGCTGTGTGCTTGATATTTGACATCAATCTTGTGAGTGTGATATCTTTAATTAGCAGCTTTTGTGTGATCCATCATCCGTTTATACATTCAACCCATTAAGTGTTTGAAACTTGCTTTGTGTAAGCCATCATTTGCTTCTAGCCTTTCCTCAGTTCGGTTTAAGAGGGTGAGTTTTTATTTGAGTAAAAATTTTAAAAGGGGGATCTATTCACCCTCCCTCTAGATCCGATCCTTACTTCCAACATTTGTCACTGATAACATCTATTTTTAACCCTTAGCTGCTAGGAGCCGTCGCCTTCTATGAGAGCCATTCTTCATTTCAGCTTTGCTTAATTGCGTCGACGCCATTGCCCTGTTGCGTTGACTCAGCCCTCACCTAGGGGCCAGTTGTCACGGCTGTGATCCATTTATCACCGTTAATGGCTATTTGTCACCCATATCTATTTGTCACTGCTACAGTCGTCGCCTTTGCTTTTCTACCTTAACAACCATTTGTCTGACATGCTCAACATGTGACGCTTCTATTGAGCTATGCTTTAGCCTTTAGCGACAGATTAAGTCTGACAAATAGCTTCCTAAGGCTAACAAATAGGTGAGTATGGCTGACAAATGAATGGCTAAGGCTATAAAATAACTTCTTAAGGGTGACAAATAGGTTGCTAGGGTGATTGCCATGAAAAGCCCTGAAGTTGAGTCAACTCGAAACGCTTTTGGAGTCGACTCCAAATAGAAGAAAGTTCACAAATTGTAAGGATAGCTTTAGTTACGGATTAATGGTGAAAAATTACTTGCTAAGGCCGACAAATAGGCTTCTAAAGGTGAAAAAGAGCTCGTCAAGGGTGAAAAATAGCCAAATTCATGAAATCTTCAAGCAAGTCACGTATTCGACCTCTAGTGAATTGGCACGTGACTCATTTTTCAACAAACAAATGATCAGTTGGAAATATGTCTAAAAGATTTGACGGATTTTTCGTTCGTCGAAATTACGTCGAAAAGTTTTCGATGAATTTCTGACGTTAATTTGATCCGTCGGAAATTGTTCATGAATTTTAATTAATAATAGTAAGTGTAAAAATTTATTTAATCATTTTCTGACTGAAAAATGATCAGTCAGAAATATGTCGAAAAGTTTCGTTGGATTTTTGGTTCGTCGGAATTAAGCCAGAAAGTTTCCAACGAATTTTTGACCTTAATTTGATCTGTCGGAAACTATTCATACATTATTCATTTTCCGACACACAAATGATCAGTCGAAAATATGTCGGAAAGTTTCGATGGATTTTTGGTTCTTCGGAATTACGTCAAACAGTTTTTGATGAATTTCTGACGTTAATTTGATCCGTCAAAAATTGTTCTTAAATTTTAATTAATAATAGGAAGGATAGAAAATTATTTAATCATTTTTCAAAAGACAAAAGATCAGTCGAAAATATGTCGAAAAGTTTTGACGAATTTTTGGTTCGTCGGAATTACGTCAAAAATTTTTCGACGAATTTTTGATCTTAAATTGATATGTCAGAAACTATTCATAACATTTAACCCATGATTATTTATTTTTGATGAAACCTCTGTTAGTCGGAAATACGTCAGAAAGTTTGGACGTTGTTTCGACGTACATTTTTTCTGTCAAAAATTTCTGATGTATTTATGACAAAATATTTATGCCAAAACATAGTCGGTAATTACCGACGAATTTTGGACAGAATATATTTCCGTCAGAAAGTAGAATCTTTCTGACGAATATTTTTCCATCGAAAAATACTGTCGGTATTTCTCATTTTTCTTATAGTGCCTTGTCATCCTTGCCTTTTGAATTTTTGCATATGGATTTTTTCGATCCAACAAGAACAACCAACCTTAATGGGAAAAGGTTTGGATATGTGATTGTTGATGACTTCTCTCGTTTTACATGGACTTTCTTTCTTGCTAGTAAGAATGATGCCTTTCTTGAGTTTCAGAAATTCTTCAGAAAAGTGAAGTAAGAAGGTAAATTCAGAATCTCCACCATTCTGTCTGACAATGGAGGAGAATTCAAAAATTCATCATTTTCTGAACTATGTAATCAAGAAGGCCTAACACATAGATTTTCTTCTCCCAGGATCCTAGAGCAAAATGACATTGTGGAAAGAAGGAACCGGACAATCGTGGAGATCGCTCGGACCATGTTAATTGAGAGCCAACTCCCGAGGAAGTTTTGAGCTGAAGCAGCAAACACGACATGCTACATAATTAATAGGGCCATGGTAAGGCCAAAGTGTAAGAAAACCACTTATGAGATGATGAAAGGTAAGAAATCCAATTTGGCATACTTTAGAGCATTTGGATCAAAATGCTATGTGCATAACAATGATAAATCAGATTTGGACAAATTTGAAGCCAAGAGTGACATTGGAGTATTCTTGGGTTATCTTGAAACATCAAGGGCATATAGGGTGTTTAATGTTAAGAATAAAACCATGGAGGAAACTCCACGCGTTGTGTTTGCTGAAACATTAATTGACTCAGGCAAGGGGATTGGTGATAGGACAAAGGAGGAGGATGAAGGTACATTCCTGGAATCCAAGGAAGAACAAGGAGAAGGATGTAAGCAACCATCTACAGAACAGGTAACCGATCAGTCGACCGAAGGCCCTGTCCGATCAATTTTGTCTAGTGAGTCTTCTACAAATATTCGAACCTTAAAAGATCATCTTGTCTAGAACATCATAGGAAATATTCATGATCCTCATAGGACCAGATCATTTCATAAAGATGTGCATAATGAAGACCTCATTGCATTAATTTCTCAATTTGAACCCCAAAGCATTGAAGATGCCTTCTTAGATGAAAATTGGGTTAATGCCATGCATGAAGAACTTAGTTAATTTGAGAGAAATCAAGTGTGAAATCTGGTTCTCAGACCCACCGACCAACATGTTATTGGGACTAGATGGATGTTTAAGAACAAGCTAAATAAAGATGGGGCAGCCACTAGAAACAAGGCTAGGTTGGTAGCCAAAGGATACAATCAATAAATTGGAATTGATTTTGAAGAATCTTATGCCCCTGTTGCAAGACTAGAGGTCATCAGAATTCTATTGACATTTGTATGCTCCCTAGGTATAAAACTTCAACAAATGGATGTTAAGAGTGCTTTTTTGAATGACTTGATAAAAGAGGAGGTATTTGTAGAACAACCGCCTTGTTTTGAACTAAGTGATTTGCCTAACCATGTTTACAAATTGAACAAGGTACTATATGGGCTAAAATAGGCTCCACTGGCTTGGTATGACAGACTCAGTGCACATTTGACTGGGAAAGAATACATGACAGGTAAAATTGACCAAACACTCTTTACAAAGGTAATGAATGGCCACATTCTCATTATTCAACTATATGTGGATGATATAATGTTCGGTTCAACTGATTTTAACATGTGCAAGCAATTTCCTAAACTCATGACAAGAGAATTTGAAATGAGCCTCATGGGAGAACTCTAATTTTTTCTTGGACTGCAGATCACACAGACAAAGAAAGTATTCTTCATAAATCAGTCCAAATATACATTGGAGGTCTTGAAAAGATTTGGAATGAAAGGAAGTCAAACACATATCCACGCCCATGGGAACAAATGCATCTCTAGATGCAGATAAGAATGGTAAATCTATAGATTCCAAAACATACCGAGGTATGATCGGGTCTCTTTTATATCTCACTGCTTCTAGGCCTGATATTCAGTTTAGTGTGTGTATGTGTGCTCGATTTCAAGCTAATCCTGAAGAATCTCATTTCATTGCTGTGAAAAGGATCTTAAGACACATTGCTAGCACACATGACTTAGGGCTGTGGTATCCTGCATCATGTTGTTTTGACTTAATTTCATATACTGATGCTGATTATGCTGGATGCAAACTTGATAGAAAAAGTACTAGTGGTTACTACCAATACTTGGGTGGATGCTTAGTTTCATGGGCTTCCAAGAAACAGATCTCTATTGCACTTTCCACTGCAGAAGCTGAGTACATTGCTGCAGGTAGCTGTGGAACCTAGGTGCTATGGATAAAGCACCAACTCCAGCACTACAAAGTAGATATTGGATGCACACCCAGCTTGTGCGATAATACTAGTGCCATTAACTTAACCAAGAATCCCATTTAGCATTCCCGCACAAAACACATTGAAATAAGGCATCACTTCCTCTGGGACGAGGTAAGCAAGAAAAAATTTGAATTACATTTTGTTGAATCTGAAAAATAATTTGAAGATATTTTTACAAGACCTCTGGGTAATGAAAGATTCTCCACTTTGAGAAGGGAATTGGGCATGTGTAGACCCCCCACTTGATCATTCATGTATGGTTTTGCTCATCTAAGTCCAAGGGATCACTGGTTACAATAGTCAGGGGGAGTCCATCATGCATGACTAAATTGGTTGCATTGTTCATAAATTGTAGGTTGTTTCATTCCATAGCATGACCTTATAGTATATTAAATGATGTTGGGATAAGGGCAGATTATGTCTGTCTGGAAACCCACACTATGCGTGAGATGATCCAAGGATCTAAGTTCTCCGCCTGGTACCATAGGTCTTAGTGTCCATATGTTGAGGGGGAGATGGTTGTTTTCCTAGAGACAAGTACATAACAAGTCATTTGCATTAGAAGCTTTTTCATCTGTCTAACTCCAGAGAGTCGATGCACTACCTAGTATGCGTCGACACCACAGTTCAATTTGCCCAATCGTTGCATTCTATGAGTCCATTTTGCGTCGACGCCCTGAAAAAGATAGGTCGACGCCATCCTTCAGTTTTTTAAACCTCTCACAACCTTCTCATTTCTTGTGTTCTACACTTCTGTAGGTTTTACATTCATGTTTCAGATGGCCGCTGCTCATTCATGTTCTTTTCAATTTCAATCCCTACAGTTGCTGAGGGGGAGTGTGTCCTAGTCAATTATCTACTATTAACTTACTTGTGAAATGTTTCGAGGGGAGATTCTCTTCTAAGACTATTCTTATTGACTTACGTCTCTAGCAGCAATCTCCTGCATTTTATTTTATCTTGGTTGTTTAAATTAACTGAGGCTTAAAGCCAACAACTTTCTGAAATCTGAAAACTAGCAACTTGGAGGAGGGACTCTATAGGCTTACTTCTAATGATGCTTTAAGTTTTTATTAGTTCTAATGTTCCTTAATCTGCTTATGCATTTTCATTGACAAATTTTTGGTTGATGTACTTCCATTGAGTATTGTGATCAAACGACCATATCAAAGTGAGACTTATCCCAAGCACTCATTGTAGAGCAATGGTTAGGATCTGCTGAGTAACTGGATGCATTCACCTGAGACGTGAGGTGGTTCACGTCAAAAGGCAATGTCTTGACTAACTCTGATCTGATAAGACTTTATTTATTAAAAAAAATGCTACAAGGGCTTAACAGAGCAATGGCTCATGCCCACTGAGAAACTGTCACTCTTCACCAATGAAGTGGTAGTGGGACAGGAATGCAGTGGCAAGCTATCTCTAATCAAAATGAGGCATGATAGATTATTGCATTGAGTAACTGGGCATTTGCATCTAACAAATGTGATTCCTCACGTAAAAAGGTGTAAGTTGAACTTGACTGTCAGCTCGACTAGTGTGACAATCAGAGGTGCAAGTTCAGAAAAATTCTCACAATACCAGCTTGTTTGACTTCAATACTCATGGTGGTTAATCTTGAAAGGTCACTGGGTCTCATAAGTTAAACTGCATGGGGATTATCTAGGACTTCAATTCTCTTGTGTGCATCAGCTTTAGTAATCTTATGTTGAGTACTCCTTTGTTGATTGCTTAAATTCTGACAAGTTCTTGACTTTAATTCATCTATTCATACTCTCCTACCATGACATGCTTGTGTGCTGGGAGATATCTATTTTAAGAGTTGCTCCAGTCATTTCCTTCAATGTGTCTTAGTCCTGAATCTCTCTTCTGAGTTTTTCCCCACATCTCATACTCTTCACTGCTCTTTCTATAGTACCCCTCATGTTTTTGCTAATTTCAAAGGAGGAGAGAGAGTTAGTATGTCAAAGGGAAAGAGAGAGTTTTTTTGTTGAGTCATCAATTCTTATATGCATGTCCATGTGTCCATTGCATATCATGTTGACTTCTTCATATACTCATGATGTACTTCTTTATATTCAAATTTGCATGATTGTGCGTTGCCTGCCCAAATTTGCTGTCAAAAGTGTGAGCACAATGACTCATAGTTGTCATCATAAAAAAGGGGGAGAATGTTGGATAAATGTTATTTTGATGATGTCTCAATATAAGTCATTGGCCAAACTAACTTAGAATCTCATGCAACACCTTTCAATTGGCCAGGTATGAAGAAGACGAACAAAGCTTAAAGGCTGCACCGGCCCTACCAAAGGATGCCTCAACGCATCTGTTCACAAGAGAAGAGAAATTCTCTAACGGGTTTGAGGCTGTGTAACCGCTATAGGCTCACTCCGTCAACGCGATCAAGGCAGAAATGCTAAGGCTAGCGACGATGGCTAACCAGCTGATAAGAGTGACAAATAGGTCTATATGGCTGACAAATAGGCATTAGTGGTGACAAATAGATATTCAAGGGTAAAAAATGGGTTGCGGAGCAGAAATGAGAAAATTTACATAGGCTGCGTCAACGCACCTCTTCACTAACGCCAGCTCTCCAGTAAACGGTGAAAAGCTCTTAGCTGCATCAACGCCGCCTCCCCCACTACGTCAATGCCAACACCCTCTTCGTCAAGCACTTTACTTATGTGTCGACCCCAGGAGTCGACTCTTCATTCTCCATGTTCTGTCTGGGAGTAGCTCAGCCAGCTGCATCAACTCGGTGCTCTCAGGGGGTTGACGTAGGGGTTCTTCTAGAAGCCGTCTGAGAGGCTACTTTCAGCAACTACGTAGATGCATGGGAAAGTGTGGACGCACTAAAATTCGGAGGGGGGATCCGTTCGTTTGTTGGTCGGGGTTAATTCTTCTATTTAGTGCGAGGGCGTGCCAGTCACAAAGTGACGATTTATTCGGGCTTCGTGGAGGCCCATGGTGCGCTCGATCTGACTAATCAGACAATTGTGTGGTCCGTGTCGGGACCGAAACCCACCGCGCCATAAAGGTCACGGCGTTATTTACATCCCCCATACGGGAGAACACCCTTGATTGATTGCCAGAAATAAGGGCCCTACGGCCTAAAGAGAATACTAATAATGCAGGAGGATAGTGAAAGATGAACTATGCTAGAAACCCGTCTCGGGACGTGAATGTTCAGACTATGTCGGCCACTCATGGGCCACTTCATGTTCGGACGAAGCTCCGTGCTTGTAGTATAAAAGACGGTGACAAAACCGCGTGAATGTCTGCCACGAACAAGGCATGTTTAATGAGAATACGAGATTGGATCCCGGTAGAAACGGGTCAAGTTGATAGACTGTTGGCCGAAGATGATTTCGAACTGTGGCCATGTCGAAAATTCCGTAAACCACATCCGATACCATAAGGCGTCGTCGGATTTCTCTTTGCACCCAGTCTGAGGGAGTGAATTATTAGGTGCATAGCCTGAGCTTACTAACATGCGCCCTCACACGCGGATCGACCTGCGCGGTCAGGTCGCGGAGTTCGACCTGCCCGGTCAGGTCGCGGGGGTCAAGGGGGCAGCGCCCCCGGAACAAAATTTTAATTGAAGCACGGGTAATAGAGTTCCTTTCGTTCATTCTTTTATTAATGGCATTGATCTCTTGTATTTCCCTTTTGAACCTTTCTCTCCCTTTTTTACTAGCCATTTGTCCCTTTTTTTTTTGTTAAGGAGGCGCGCCGGATATGGGAAGGAAGATGACGGCGCCGATTTAGGGTCTTAACAGGTAGACAAGGGGGGAGGGCGCGCCGGGTATAGGGGCGCCGTTTTAAGGTTGGCAAAGGAGAGATTGGGGGGGGCACGCTGGTTGTGGGTATTAAAGGGGGGCGCGTCGGTTTAGGATGGCAAGTTGGGGGCGTGCCGTTTTTGGAGGGCAAGGGAGAGATTGGGGCGCGCCGGATATGGAGGGCAAGGGAGAGATTGGGGCACGCCGGATACGGAGGGCAAGAGAGAGGGCGCGCCGTTTAGCATTTGGAGAAGAGATGGGGGATTTTGTGAGGAGGGTTGAGGCGGCGCGGTGGAACAATGGCCACGCCGTTTTAACCCGCGCCGGGATAGCTATATGGAGGTTGTTTTGAGGCTCTATTTACTATGTTTTCTTTTCCTTTCACCCGTAGGTTGATTCAAAGTTTGATTTGCTCATTCTGTTGATGGATTAAGCTGGTAATGAGGAGGTTTTAAGAGCTTTAACCATTTTAATCATTTGTTATGATGAAATAGTATGAACGTCTAAGTGTTTTACTCCAGCAGTTGCTCACAAAGTCCTCGTTTTGTTCTTCATCAGTTCAGCTCGTTCACCTGTTGTTGGGCGTTCGTAGCCTTGGCAAAAATCGGGCAGCACCTCCCCTAGACCGGGACTTGCTAGAGATGAAGGAAAGCCACCAATCGGATCGCTCCGGGGTAGACTCTCAAAAATCAGAGTAGCCTCACGGCGGTCCGAACCCAGATGTGAGTATGGAACGTTCGAGGGCCAGCCTACAAGAACAACCACAACTCACGGGTGATGATCTCGTGGAACGAGACAGATGTAAGCCATAGGTGGCCATGAATGTTCACCCTTCGAACAGGTTCCCTCAAAGTTCATGCCATAGAAGGGCAAGCTTCTGAGGACCCCAGGTGACGTTGAAAACTGGGAGGGAGAAAACGGAAGAAAAGGGGAAGAGGTGAGAGCAATAGAAAGCCGTTTACGCCCACAAGAGTCACTCTTTTATTCATCCTCAAGGGGAAAGGAGATCTACCCCCGAAGCACGGGGGAGAATATAACGGAGAAGATAAAAAGGAAGACTAGGTGTTGCGGTGGGGGAAGAAGATACATTGGTGGGGGGAGAAGGAGGAACAGAGCACAAGCTCTTCCCCCTCTCTCCCCTCTCACTCTCTCACCCTCTCTCTCTCTTTTTTCTTCACCTTGCAGGTGGGAATGGATGGAGCTTCTTCTTCTCTTCGGACGTCGAAGACCCTAGCCGAACCAGCCAGCCTTCCCTTCAGCCTCTCTTCTCTCAACCCTTTCTTCTTCTAGCTCCTTCTATCTGTGAGCTCCTTCTGTCTGTCCCTTCGTCTATTCAATGCTGCCCCTTTTATGTATCAGCCAACCTGGGAGTGCCCCTGCCACTTCCACCTCGTCCGCAACGAAGTCAGGAGTTGAGTCGCTGTGCTGGACGCTGTTCATTCGTCTCGTACACTGCTGCTCGTCCGAGGATGGGACGCTCAGAGATTTGTCGAAGCTTGCCTTGTTGCTGCTGCTTGTGTGCTGTCGAACGAAGGTAGAAGCAGAGTCATGGGCATTGAATGTCCTCTATGCATCTCATTTATGCCGAACAGAGTATCGACTGGCGGATGGGATGGCCGTTGAGTTAAAATAGCGCGAGGGAAGGTAGTCGCGCCGATGAAACGTCACTAGTGGGTGTAAAAAGGCGCGCCGGATTAAGCATTGAAGGGCCACGCCGTTTTAACATTTGAAGGAGAAGCTTTTAAAATGTGCAAGATGGGTCCTTCAATTTTAGCGCGCCAGGTAGCTTGTGCAGATGGTGGCGCCGTTTTAAATCAAAGCAAAGGGGAGCTCGTGTTAGAGCATGAAGTGGGGCGCGCCGTTTTAAGGGGGGGGGGCACGCCGTTTTAAGCACCAAACGGATTCCTTTCGAAGTCGCGGCCCTTTATATGAATGACGGCATTCTGAGAACGCTCCGGTTGCGACTTATGGCCTCCATAGTATTCCGTTTATAGCCTCTGGGACTCGGTCCCAGATTCTGCGTGACTTTCGGTGCATGCCGAGACTGTGCCGGAGTTCCCAACTCTTCTCTGATTCAGCTCTCGGCATGGCTGGTCGGAGCCTTGTAGCTATATCTTCTGCTTAGGGGGCTTCCTTAGCGGGTAGCGGACCACCAAGTGAGTTCTCGTCCTGATCGGGCGAGGCATTGAGGTTTATTCGGCATTTATGTCTTCGACTCGCGCTCTAATGTGTAGACGCGAATGTCGCCATGATCATCATTGTCATTTTTTTGGCGTCCACAAATGCCCCCCACTCACGGGCGGCGCAAACGAGAGATGAGTGCGCGGGGCCCGCGAGTGTAGAGTTCTTCAACATGACGTCTATTCTTCTGAGCCACTGGGATGCTGGTCCGGTGCAAATTTATGGGAAAGCGCTCACTCCTTCAGCGAAGGGATGAGGGGATCGCTTCACCGCATATGCACGTGGATTGAGATGTCAGAGTGGGGGTTTAGTCATCGGCATGGGGTGAATACCGAAGCGAGAATGAAGGGTCTATGTGTCGTCTCAGGCAAAAGGCCCAAAACAACTTAGACGAGGCCAACCCCAAAGAGGGAGTTGTTGACTCGTGCTGGGCTTAGGAAAGTTGTTCATTCACCGACTCGGACGGAGGGTCCGAGCCGAGTAGTGGGATGCACTTTTGTTTATGGACTAGGATGGATGGTCCGAGCCAGGCAAGGAGGGGTTTCTTTATGTTCATGGACTTGGACGGAAGGTCCGAGCCAAGCAAAGGCGGTCCCTTTTTTTTATTATTCATCGACTTGGACGGAAGGTTCGAGCCAAGCAAGAAGATTCTTCTTTTTTTTCTTTTTTTTTGTTCATTGACTGTGACGGAAGGTCCGAGCCAAGCAAGGAGGTTCTTTTTGTTCATCGACTCGGACGGAAGGTCCGAGCCACGCAAGAAGGTTTTTTTTTTTTTTGTTCATCGACTTGGACGAAAGGTCCGAGCCAAGCAAGGAGGTTCTTTTTTTTTGTTCATTGACTTGGACGGAAGGTCCGAGCTAAGCAAAGAGGTTCTTTTGTTCATCGACTTGGACGGAAGGTCCGAGCCAAGCAAGAAGGTTCTTTTTTTTTTATCGACTTGGACGAAAGGTCCGAGCCAAGCAAGAAGGTTCTTTTTTTTTATCGACTTGGACGAAAGGTCCGAGCCAAGCAAGGAGGTTCTTTTTGTTCATCGACTCGGATGAAAGATCCGAGCCAAGCAAAGGCATTTTCTTTTTTGTTCATCGACTTAGGCGGAAGGTCCAAGCCAAGGGTCTCTTCGTCTGTGGGACTGGAGTTGTAATACTGAGGTGGTTTATTCATTGACACGGGGTTAGTGCCAAAGCAAGGGTATTTTTATTCAGCACCAGACGGAAGGTCCAGGCCACTGGTTCGTTCATCGATGCCGACAGGGAGTCGGAGACCGACGTGGTTTGTTCATCGGCACGGGGTTAGTGCCGAAGCAAAGGTCTTTTGTTCATGGAACCAGACGAAAGGTCTGGGCCACTGGTTTGTTCATCGATGCCGACGGGGAGTCGGGGACCGACGTGATTCGTTCATTGACACGGGGTTGGTGCCAAAGCAAGGGTCTTTTCATTCATGGAACCGGACGAAAGGTCCAGGCCACTGGTTTGTTCATCGATGCTGACAGGAAGTCGGAGACCGACGTGATTCGTTTGTCTCTTGGTATTTTCGTTGGCGCGGGGGCTGGTGCCAACGCAAGGAGCAAAGGTTTATTCCCCAACCCTGGACGAAAGGTTCAGGTGGGGTGTTCTTCGTCAGTGCCGACAGGATGTCAAGAGCTGACATGGTCGATTCGTCTATTGAAATATTCGTTGGTACGAGCTGGTGCCAACGCAAGGAGAAAATGTTGATTCCCCGCTCTCGAACAAAAGGTTCGGGTGGGGTGTTCTTCGTCAGTGCCGACAGGATGTCAGAGGCTGACATGGTTGATTCGGCTATTGAAATATTCTTGGAGATAAGAGTGAGTGTTAATAAAGGGAGACCGATTCCTCCCCCCCCTTTTTCCTCTTTCTTTTTTTTCTTTCCTTTCTTTTTCTTTTCCTTTCTTTTTCTTTCTTTTTTATTTTTTTTATTTCTTATTTTTTTTCTCTCTTTTTTTTTGACATGCACGATGAATAGTGCCCAATCCATCTGGACAATAGTAATGCAAATTCGCCTGGGGCAGGGCAGAGAAAAGCATTATTCCTCGAATGGGAGAATCGGAGCATGGTACAACCTCAGATGCCTACCATTGAGGGGCGAACATTGAACCTCCCCCCGATGGTCGACGATTACATATGCTCCGCCCTCGTAGACTTTCTGGATCACATAGGGTCCAAGCCAATTCTCATTCAGCTTGCCCTTGGGGTTAGAAGCCATGACTTCTTTTCTCTTCACCATAATGAGGTCACCCTTCTTAAATTCACGTTCCTTGACAAGCTTGTCAAAGGCGCGAGCTATCCGGGCCTGATAGACCTGGATGTTCTGCTGGGCTTGGAGCCGTTTCCCCTCCAAGTTGGAGAGCTCTTCAAGCCTTCGCTCGACATTTGTCTGCTCTTCCCTGACCAACCTGTGTTGGACTGCGACTCGGAGGGAGGGTATTTCCAGCTCGATAGGGACAATTGCCTCTGAGCCATATACTAGGGAAAAGGGTGAACAACCCGTTGGAGTTTTGTACACAGTTCGATACGCCCACAGGGCCTCGTACATTTTCTCTTCCCAGTCCCTCTTGTTAGAACTAACAATTTTGGACAGGAGAGTGCAAAGAGTCTTATTGAAAGCTTCAGCCAAGCCATTGGCCTATGGGTTGTAGGGGGTCGATATCCTCCAGTCGATCTTGTACTTTTCTGCCAGCCGGTAGACCTTCTGATTGCGGAAGTGACTTCCATTGTCTGAGATAATTCGGTTCGGAGTGCCAAACCGGAATATGATGTTGTGACGGACAAATCTGGTGACGATCTCCCCAGTCACTTCTTTCAAAGCAATAACCTCCGCCCAGCGGGAGAAGTAATCAGTTGCGGCCAAGATGTACTTGCACCCAGCTGATGATGCGGGTAGTGGACCCACAACGTCTGTTCCCCATTAGGCAAAGGGCCAACTGGGCAGTGTTGGATGCAAGGGCACGGGCGGTCTCCTCGGTACCGTCGGGTGCTCCTGGCATTTTTGACAAGACTTGGCATACTTGTAGCAGTCGTCGAACATTTTCGGCCAATAGTAGCCGAGCTTCTTTATTTCAATCTTCATTTTTGGTCCTGCCTGATGTGCACCAGCTGCTCCAGCGTGAACCTCCTTCATGACCTTCTAAGCTTCTTCAATGGATAAACATCGGAGGAGCACCTTCTGTTTGGCGTCTGCCATAATCCGGAATAGGATCCCGTTCCAGACCTCATAAGAGTCCTTTGTTCTGATTAACTTGATCTTCTCTTCCCTTTGCCTGGGCAGTTACTGATATTTAAACCACTGCAAAAGGGGGTCTCTCTAGTCGGGCGGGCTAATGGCTTCCGCTGTGATGACCTCAAGTTCTTCTTCTCCTGGCCCTTCTATCATGCTAGGCACTTGGCGTTGATTCACCACCCGGATGCTGAGGGATCCATCTGGCGGGACTGCCAATGAACTCGCCAATTTTGCCAGTGCATCAGCTTGTGCATTCTCTCCTCTGGCAACGTGGCCTATCTCAATGAGGTAGAACTGCTGCATGAGCCGTTTCGCCTTAGTGTAGTAAGGGAGTAACTCGGGTTTTCGGACGTCAAACTGTCCCTGGACCTGCTTGACGACCAGCAATGAATCGCCAAACACATGTAATATTTTAATCTCCATCTGTAAAGCGACTTGAAGACCAATGATCAGAGCTTCATATTCTGCCTCATTATTTGTGCAGGGCTTGCTAATGGAGCAGGATGTGTGCAATACTTCTCCCTCAGGGGATTTAAGGACGATGCCGGCCCCGGCCCGTACTTTTGTGTGCCCAGACGGGGTTGTTTCTGTTCTCGAAGCTCCATCAAAGTGCAGCTGCCAGGCGATCAGTTGGGCTTGGTCCACCTCCAGTGTTTCATCTTCAGGCAACTCCGTGGCCAGTGGGGAATCTTCAGGCACAGGGTGTGCTGCAAAGAAATCGGCCATGGCTTGACCCTTAACGGCCTTCTGAGGCACGTAGATGATGTCAAATTCCATTAACAGTACGGCCCACTTGCCGAGACGTCCCTTCAGGACTGGCTGGGAGAGAATGTGCTTGACTGGGTCAGCCTTAGAGATTAAGCTCACTTCATGCGAGAGCATGTAATGCCTCAACTTCTTGACTGCGAAGACCAAGGCGAGACAAACCTTCTCAATCGGGGTGTATTTTGCTTCTGCCCCCATTAGTCTTCGGCTAAGGTAATAAAGAGCTTGCTCCTTCCCCTCATCATTGTTCTGGGCGAGCATTGCCCCCAGTGAACATTCAGTGGCAGCTATATATAGAATAAGCGGCCTCCCCTTGACAGGTGCCCCCAGCACAGGCGGGGTCTTTAAGTAATCCTTCAGCCGATCAAAGGCCTTCTGACATTCATGGTTCCAGTTGAAAGGTGCATTCTTCATCATTAATTTGTGGAATGGTTGACAGCGCCCCGACAAATTGGAGATAAATCTTCGGATGTAGGCTAGCCGACCTTGCAGGGACCTTAACTCTCCCAAATTCTCCGGAGGAGGTAGCTCCTGAATGGCTTTTATTTTAAAGGGGTCGATCTCGATCCCCCTATATCGGACAATGAAGCCGAGAAACTTTCCACTAGAGACGCCGAAGGCACACTTCATTGGGTTCATTTTCAGTTCGTACTGCCGAGTCTCTCAAAGATGACTCTAAGGTCATTCAGGTGATCCCCCCTTTTCTTTGTCTTGACGACCAGATCGTCGATGTAGCATTCGACTTTGCTATATAGCAGTTCGTCGAATATCTTGGTCATCACCCGCTGGTAAGTGGCGCCAGCGTTCTTGAGGCCGAAGGGCATCCTTTTGTAGTGGAATATCCCTTTAGGTGACCGAAGGCCGTATGAATTCGGTCATGTTCAGCTATCCATATCTGATTATAGCCGGACGATCCGTCCATGAAAGACAAGGCCTCATGGCCGGTAGTTGCATCAATCATCACTTCAGTGACGGGCACCGGAAAGTCATCTTTAAGCAAGCTTTATTCAGGTCGCGGAAGTCCACGCAGATCCTGATCTGTCCATTCTTCTTCTTCACCGGCACAATGTTGGCCAACCAAGTAGTGTATTGGTTTTCAGCTACAAAATCGACATCTATGAGCTTGTCGACTTCTTTACAAATTAGTTTTATCAGCTCCGGCCTCATACGCCTGGGGGCTGCTTCACCGGTTCCACCTTCGGATCAATAGCCAGAATATGTTGAGTCACGCCGGGGCTCAGACCGGGCATCTCTTTGTAGTTCCAGGCGAAACAGTCCCGGAATTCTTGCAGCAACTTGACATATTGTCCCCTCTCCTGTGGAGGAAGAAGGGCACTCAGAAAGGTCGGCCTGGGGTCGCTTTCTGTGCCTAGATTAATTTCAATGAGCTCATCCACTGTGGCCTGGCCGCCATCTTCAAATTCTGGAGGCGCTGGTAGCAGGTCAATGAAATCCTTGTCTTCACCATCTTCTGCTTCAAGGACACCATAGGTGTTTTCTTGCTCTGCCTCATTGGGTAACGAGGCTTTGCTTGTTTCCCCCTCTATTAGGCTTGCTGTGTGCGACTCTGGGGGGCTCTCTTGTGTGGAGAAGTAAAGGACTTCTTCGGGATCTTCTTTGTAATTGTCATAGATGGCTCTTGCAGGGGCTAAGGTGATTGATTGCCATACTGGGGGCTGCTGCTCTGCTGGTGGCTGGGGTTGCCCATTCTCAGCTGCATCTTCAAAAATCTGGTGCTGAACTGACACCATGTAAACACTTCTTTCATGGCCGCCTGCCACATGGGGGCGTGGCGGAGCGACCACATAATCTCCCATTCTGAGCTCATCTCTCTCAATCAGGTCTTGAGCAATGTCCTTGAAGACGTAGCAGTCTTCGATGGAGTGGCCCAGTATTTGGTGATAGGGGCAGAACGAGGGGTCACCGCTTTTGCGAGCATCTTGCGGCCTCTTTGACCTTGGGAGGGAGACCTTGCCATAGTAGCAGGCCCATTCAAAAATTCCTCGGGTTTTATTCCTTGGAAAGAGTAGGGTCTTTGCATCTTCTCCCGCAGCGCGGGGCTTCGCTCGACTGATCGCCTGACCAGGGAAGCAGCTACATCCCTAGCCTCCCTTTTCAGGTGCCCGGGGGCGTTTGGGACGGTGTTCGGGGACCGGTGTGCGCCGATGCTTTGTCGACAGAGGATGCCTCTAATGAGTACAGTCATTTCGGCCAAGCGAACCTTCAGCATTTCGATCTCTCGCTGTTGCCTACAGTATAGGGCGAGTAGGGTAGAGTCGCACCGAGTGAGGTTCGGAGCTCGGCCCGCTTCCCCATCCTTTGGGTCAGTGTCAGACGAGGGCGATGGCACCCCGCTGCTGTGGTCATTCGGGATTGGTCCCCCGGAGGAGGACGGGGTCTTCCCCTTATTCCTGCAGGGAGGTGGATTCCATAGGAATATTTCTTCATCTTGTTCTTCGTTGGCCAAAGGCATAAGATGCTGACGGCCTTCAACCTGCCATGGGCCTGTAGTGCCTGCGTGGCTATTGCCACCTAGAGCCGAGACTGATATCACATCAGCTTCATAGGAATCTTCTAGTGAAAAGCCCAATCCTGGATGTCGGGTGATTTGCAACAAACGCCGGTCCAGGTTTGGCGGGTTCCACATTTTCTTGAACATTTCTTTCCGACTGGAGAGCTGGCAGAAGGGGATCCCTTGCTTTCTGGCCATCTTGACCACAGGACCGGCTGTGTCAGGAAGTCCCATTATTGGGACGAGTGGGTCGTGCAGCTCATCGGGGAGTCTACAATCATCATCCCCCTTGACCGGGTGCTCCTTGGCCACATAAAAGATGGTAGGCAGACCCTCGGGGTTGGGCACCTCGAAGGTCCTTAACGGTTCAGCCACCTGGCAGTCAGCTTCTGCAAGAGGCTTGATGATCCCGGGAGGGACCCTGATGTCTTCCAGCAAGTCTTCAAGGTATGGTGTTCCCGGTGTAGGGTAGATGGGAAGGTAGGTGGCCCGGAATACCCCTTCTGCTTCAGAAACGAATGACACCTGAGGGGGAGCCACATAGCCAGGCGGTGGTGGAGGGAACCAGCTGTCAAGCTCTGCCTTTTTCTTTCCTTTGTCTTGAGTAGCTTGGGAGGCTTGCTTCGGCTTTTCCAAATAAAGATTAGCATCCGACAAGTGACATTCGAACACTTCGAAAGGATGGAGGTCGGCGAAGATTCTCTCCTCTTTCCCGTTGCCGGGGTACTTGATGCATTGGTGCAGAGTGGATGGTACCACCCTATTTTGATGTAGCCAAGGTCGGCCGAGCAACGCCTTGTAAGAGGTGTTGGAGTTGATCACATGGAATTGGACCTTGGTGGTGAAGTCACCGAGGGAGAGGTTGAACTCTGCGACCCCCATAGGGACTTCGCACTTCTGGTTGAAGCCGGCAATCTTGACGTTCCTGACCTCGACCAGGTGTACGTCAAAGTAATGCTTCTGATACACCCGATAGGGGAGTATGTTCACTGCTGCCCCAGGGTCGATCAAGACTCTGTTGATGGGATGCCCATTCAGCTGCCCCTTCATGTAGAGTGGCCTGTTGTGACTGCAGGTTGGTAAAAGCATGTCCTCTTCAGTGAAGGCCACAGGTACCTCAGGTGACATTTCTGCAAGGCAGGCTTCAACATATGCTGGTGTCTGGAGTGCGGCGATGACAGCTTGCCGTGTTTCTTCATCTAAGGATAGGATTTCCCAGACGGTAAACCTGGCTGGGATCTTCTTCAGGTGTTTGACTATTCTGTTGCTAGCTCAGACTTCGAGCAACTTCATTTCTTCGGCTCTACTGCGCCTGCCCCCAGTCTGGGCCTGGGGAGCCGGCTCAACGGGTGCCTCCTCCACTGGGTCAGATGCCGCTTGAGCTTGTGGGGCCTGCTGGGTCACTTCCTTTTCTTGCAAGAACTCGACTAGATTTGGGATGTTGTCGGGCTCTTCCCTTGGCCGAGGAGGGATTGCTACAGACGGAGCCGAGGGGCTGCCTGCCCCTTGGGTCTGCCGGGACTCGCGGGGGCATGACTGTCCTCCCCTCTGAGTTGTAAGAAATTCAATGAATGACGGGGCACTCTGGCCACTTGGTTCTCCGGGGTAGAGGCCCGATGGAGGGGGGATCTCCATGCCTTGGACCCTAGGCTCGGGGATGTGATATGGTTGTTCTCCCCTAAGCAGGATGTTGTGGTTGGCCTGAGGAGGGCGTCCCCACTTCCTTCCCGACCTGGTGGCATGTTGGGAGGTGGATGCTTCAGCTTGATTCACCTCTGACGGCTCGACAGGCACTTCTTGCTCTTCCTCTCTCAGGGAGAGGGCTGTGTCAAATAATGTTGAGAGGGTGTTGCAAGCGAGGACCACCCCACTCTTCTTCTTGTTTCTAGGTCTTCTCTTCTTCTTTTTCTTTTTCTCTTCAGTGGCTGGCAACTGCTCTTGGGGAAGCTCACCCCATAAGAGAGGCTCTTCTTTCGTCTCGGCTTCCGCTTCTGGAGCTAGTTCGAGTGACTCGAACTCCTCCCAAGGGACATACTCCTTCAACTCCATAGGCTGGATCTCGGGCTGTTCATAATCTTCAAGCCCATCAATAATAGCCTGGAGTCTTTCAACCGCAGGGCTGGTTTCCTTGTGCACCCGCATCGGGATGTGTTTCTTCTTGTTGTGAGTGGGCCGTCTCATAACGAGCCGGGGGGCTGTGTCATGCAAAACAGGTGTCACCGGTGGCGGTGCTGGTCGGGGTGTAACACCCCTTATGCGAACCTCTGGAGTGGGCCGAGGAGCTTGTCTTCTTCTTCTGTTCTTCGTTGGCGCGGCTTGCCAACCTCCTTGATCATGAGCTGGCGCCATGACGAAGGCTTGATAAGTGGCCTGCGTACTGGACTCCGCCCATTCTTCAGGCAGCTGTTGGTATAAAGATACCATGTTGACAGTGGTGCCAAGGCTCGGCATCTCGTGCGGCTGCGGAGGATCCACTCTGAGCTCCCCCATGTCCAGCTCTCCCTTCTTGATCAAGGACTCAATGACATCCTTGAAGATGTAGCAATCCTCAATGGTATGCCCAAGCATCTGATGGTATGGGCAAAAATGAGGATCATCCTTCTTCTTCAAGTCACCAGGCCTCTTTGGATCTGGTAATGTGATCTTGTTGTACCTGGTGGCCCATTCAAATAGGACTCGGGCTTTGTCTCGAGGAAAGGAATACAATTTGTTCCTCATCTTCTCCCGCAGGGAGGGACCTTCCCGCCGTTCAGTGGAGGTGTTGGCCATCTCTTTGGCTTTCTCTTTCTGTTTCTCAAAAGCTTCGAAGTCTAGTGTATGAACTTCTGGCGGTGTTGGCCTCCTCTCGGCCTGCCGGACCCTCTGACTTGATGCAGCTGGAGCAGAAGAGTATCGAGCAAGGAATGCTTCGATCTCTGCCACTATGTTGTTCAGACGGTCGAACGACCTCACCTCAGCACCGATCATCCTCTCAAGGATCTCCTTCTTCAGATTCTGTTTACAGATCTGCACTGCGTCCTCCTGATGCGGGGGGCGTTTGCACCTCATGCTGAGGTTCCTCCATCCCTTTATGTAGTCGAGTGCCGACTCCTCATTTCTCTGTCTCGTGGCGTAAAGCTCTGCCACGGTCACCTCCCGCTCAGCTCTGTAGAATCTTTCCTTGAATTTCTTTTGCATATCAGGCCAGTCTGCAATGGACCCAACGAGCAAGCTCGAATACCACTCGAAAGCGAGCCCGGTAAGCGTCGAGCCAAAGAATTTGAGAAGATAAGCTTCATCCGCAGCTAGATCCCCCATAACATTCACATAATAGGCAATGTGCTCCCTGGGAGACCCTTGCCCATTAAATTTCTCAAACTTCGGCGGCTTGGTAATGCCGACCGGTAGCCTCTTGGCAGCATAGTGTGCCGGGTAAGGTACCCGGTATACGTCGAATGGCGTGTGATCACCATCGCTCCTCTCCGCCAGCTTCATATCTATCATTTGTTCAAGCATTAGTCTGCTTACTGTTGCCGGGTCAACCGGGTTTGGATAGAAATGGGCCGGTTGCATCAGCGGTGTTGTTAACACTGTCGCCTGAGGTGCAATAGTGGACCCCTGGAATGGCAGGTTCGGTGGCGGGGCCGGTGTGACATGTTGTGGCTGATGCAGGGGTACGCCTCCAGTGTAGGTAGGTATTGGGGGAGACACCGTCGCCTGTGGAGAAGCTTCCGAGGCCTGCCCGTTGCCCCCAGGGGTCTCTGGTAATGCTTCAGTCTGCCCGGATGTTGAGGGCTGAGCGGCTCTTTCAGTCAGTTGTTTCTTCAACAATTCGATCTCCCGTTGATATTGTTGCATCATGTGCAATACCGCGGGGTCGTTCATGGGAAGGCTAGGGGTGCCCCCCCTTTCTTCGATCGGCACCTCTTCGGATGAAGTGGATGGTCCTCCCGCCGTGCCTTCTGTAATAACATTGGCAGCCAAGGATGTTGAAGGTTCCTCATAGTTAGCTCCTCCAGTGTGGACTTGTGTCTTTTCAGCTGCCGCTTTCCCTCTTCTGGTAAGAGGTCCTGGCCTTGTGGCAAGCCTGGCTACTTCTTCGGGCTCGGTTGGTAGAGCCCCGTACCGGCCAGATACCCCTGCCATATTGCAGGTATAAACTCTTAGGTCTCTGCCTCTTCTTGTTGTTCTTCTCGATGGCCTACCTGGAAAGACCAATCTGTCAAAGACCGCTCTCCGCGGCTTCACTTCTTCCCTTGCCGGGGACTGATAATGCTTCTCAGAGTAGTTTCTTGACTCGGCAGTGGGCACTGGCCGGGTCTCTTCTTCTTCAAAGGCAGAGGCTACTACCCCCAGTAATCTCTAGCGACCCAGGGGAGTGCTCCCCGGGCCCCGCAAGTAGTTCTTCATGGCTTGCTCCACTCCTTCCCAGTCCTGGTCAGAAGGAGAAGCTGATGATGTCGCCCTGTTGGCAGCAACGGGCATGTGGGTTGCAGGCTCCACACGGGCAACCTGATAGTGGCGTCGGTAGTGTCGACAGTGGATGTTGTTCGGTGGGGCCGATGTAGTTAATGTCATCTGGTAGACGGGGGCCGATGTCTTGACCCAATCTCCTTGTTGTGCCCTTGTCGGGCGGAAGGTGCTGGGCCTCGCCTGGGCTGGTGAGGTGAACCGGGCCCCCTTGGGAACCCAAACTTGCTTAGCTTTGGTGGGCCTGGAGGCTGACTGATGTTGCGGCGCTGGGGCCTGAATGGCGGGCGTCATCCTGCCCTTCATCTTCTCCAGTGCCTGAAAAGAGTTGCGCACTGGTACGGCGGGTACAATGCGATCCGGGATCACCTCGGAACGCTGTCCGTTAAGATGCACCCGGAAAGTCCCGATGACAGCCGACTTGCCGGTGCTGGAGAACCGGCCTCGGTATGATGTTGTGGCATGGCTCCTTCGGAGCCTCCTTTGGTGAGAGGCCGACCCTGGGTGAGAAGGGCCGGCAGTTTGGTGCACGTGGTGCACGTTGCAGCTCAGCGTCCCAGTCGGGACGGTCTTGGAAGTCTCGGCCATCGATCGGCCGACAGCAGCTTTGGCGGCCCCCTGGATGGGAGCGTTGCTTTCAGTCCTGTCAGATGCTTCCACGTCCAGCAGGTTCGTGAAGGCTACCCCAAGGAAGTTGGGGAAGCCTACCGCGGGAGGGAAGCTCCCGAAGCTGAGGGGGACGGCCAAGTAGCCGTTCCGAACATGGCTCTCGACGGCCTGTTGGCCGAACGTGGGGGCCATCCTGGTGTCCGAAATGCAACCTGCATTTGCAAATTAAACAATTAGCATTACATGAAAGGGGCCGTAGGGCCCTTAGTCCCGGCAAAGAGATGAAGGGTGATTCCAGTCCCACCGGGCGTGCCAGACTTGTGGACGCACTAAAATTCGGAGGGGGGATCTGTTCGTTTGTTGGTCGGGGTTAATTCTTCTATTTAGTGCGAGGGCGTGCCAGTCACAAAGTGACGATTTATTCGGGCTTCGTGGAAGCCCATGGTGCGCTCGATCTGACTAATCAGACAATTGTGTGGTTCGTGTCGGGACCGAAACCCGCCGCGCCATAAAGGTCACGGCGTTATTTACATCCCCCATACGGGGAACACCCTTGATTGATTGCCGGGAATAAGGGCCCTACGGCCTAAAGAGAATACTAATCATGCAGGAGGATAGTGAAAGATGAACCATGCTAGAAACCCGTCTCGGGACGTGAATGTTCAGACTATGTCGGCCACTCATGGGCCACTTCATGTTCGGACGAAACTCCGTGCTTGTAGTATAAAAGACGGTGACAAAACCGCGTGAATGTCTGCCACAAACAAGGCAAGTTTAATGAGAATACGGGATTGGATCCCGGTAGAAACGGGTCAAGTTGATAGACTGTTGGCCGGAGATGATTTCAAACTGTGGCCATGTCAAAAATTCCGTAAACCACATTCGATACCATAAGGCGTCGTCCGTTTTCTCTTTGCACCCAGTCCGAGGGAGTGAATTATTAAGTGCATAGCCCGAGCTTACTAACGTGCGCCCTCACACGCGGATCGACCTGCTCGGTCAGGTCACAGAGTTCGACCTGCCCGGTCAGGTCGCGGGGGTCAAGGGGGCAGCGCCCCTTGCGGGGGTTTCGGGGGGCAGCGCCCCCGGAACAAAATTTTAATTGAAGCACGGGTAATAGAGTTCCTTTCGTTCATTCTTTTATTCATGGCATTGATCTCTTGTATTTCCCTTTTGAACCTTTCTCTCCCTTTTTTACTAGCCATTTATCCCTTTTTTTTTTGTTAAGGAGGCGCGCCGGATATGGGAAGGAAGATGACGGCGCCGATTTAGGGTCTTAACAAGTAGACAAGGGGGGAGGGCGCGCCGGGTATAGGGGCGCCGTTTTAAGGTTGGCAAAGGAGAGATTGGGGGGGGGGCGCCGGTTGTGGGTATTAAAGGGGGGCGCGCTGGTTTAGGATGGCAAGTTGGGGGCGCGCCATTTTTGGAGGGCAAGGGAGAGATTGGGGCGCGCCGGATACGGAGGGCAAGAGAGAGGGCGCGCCATTTTAGCATTTGGAGAAGAGATGGGGGATTTTGTGAGGAGGGTTGAGGCGGCGCGGTGGAACAATGGCCACGCCATTTTAACCCGCGCCGGGATAGCTATATGGAGGTTGTTTTGAGGCTCTATTTACTGTGTTTTCTTTTCCTTTCACCCGTAGGTTGATTCAAAGTTTGATTTGCTCATTCTGTTGATGGATTAAGCTGGTAATGAGGAGGTTTTAAGAGCTTTAACCATTTTAATCATTTGTTATGATGAAAAAGTATGAACGTCTAAGTGTTTTACTCCAGCAGTTGCTCACAAAGTCCTCGTTTTATTCTTCATCAGTTCAGCTCGTTCACCTATTGTTGGGCGTTCGTAGCCTTGGCAAAAATCGGGCAGCACCTCCCCTAGACCGGGACTTGCCAGAGATGAAGGAAAGCCACCAATCAGATCGCTCCGGGGTAGATTCTCAAAAATCGGAGTAGCCTCACGGCGGTCCGAACCCAGATGTGAGTATGGAACGTTCGAGGGCCAGCCTACAAGAACAACCACAACTCACGGGTGATGATCTCGTGGAACGGGACAGATGTAGGCCATAGGTGGCCATGAATGTTCACCCTTCGAACAGGTTCCCTCAAAGTTCATGCCATAGAAGGGCAAGCTTCTGAGGACCCCAGGTGACGTTGAAAACTGGGAGGGAGAAAACGGAAGAAAAGGGGAATAGGTGAGAGCAATAGAATGCCGTTTACGCCCACAAGAGTCACTCTTTTATTCATCCTCAAGGGGAAAGGAGATCTACCCCCGAAGCACGGGGGAGAATATAACGGAGAAGATAAAAAGGAAGACTAGGTGTTGCGGTGGGGGAAGAAGATACATTGGTGGGGGGAGAAGGAGGAACAGAGCACAAGCTCTTCCCCCTCTCTCCCCTCTCACTCTCTCACCCTCTCTCTCTCTTTTTTCTTCACCTTGCAGGTGGGAATGGATGGAGCATCTTCTTTTCTTCGGACGCCGAAGACCCTAGCCGAACCAGCCAGCCTTCCCTTCTGCCTCTCTTCTCTCAACCCTTTCTTCTTCTAGCTCCTTCTATCTGTGAGCTCCTTCTGTCTGTCCCTTCATCTGTTCAATGTTGCCCCTTTTATGTATCAGCCAACCTGGGAGCGCCCCTGCCACTTCCACCTCGTCCGCAACGAAGTCAGGAGTTGAGTCGCTGTGCTGGACGCTGTTCATTCGTCTCGTACACTGCTGCTTGTCCGAGGATGGGACGCTCAGAGATTTATCGGAGCTTACCTTGCTGCTGCTGCTTGTGTGCTATCGAACGAAGGTAGAAGCAGAGTCATGGGCATTGAATGTCCTCTGTGCATCTCATTTATGCCGAACAGAGTATCGGCTGGCAGATGGGATGGCCGTTGAGTTAAAACGGCGCGAGGGAAGGTAGTCGCGCCGATGAAACGTCACTAGTGGGTGTAAAAAAGGCGCGCCGGATTAAGCATTGAAGGGCCACGCCGTTTTAACATTTGAAGGAGAAGCTTTTAAAATGTGCAAAGTTGTGTTGTTAAAACGGCATGGCGGGGGAGGCGCGCCGGTTTAACCCCTTGCCAAGGGGGGAAGATGGGAAATGGCGCCGTGTAGCCAAAGGAAGAAGGGGGGCGCGCCGTTTTAAGGGGGGGGGCGCCGTTTTAAGGCGCGCCGTTTTAGGGCCACTTCGCGACGTTTTAAGCACCAAACGGATTCCTTTCGAAGTCGCGGCCATTTATATGAATGTCGGCATTCCCAAAACGCTCCGGTTGCGACGTATGGCCTCCATAATATTCCGTTTGTAGCCTCTGGGACTCGGTCCCAGATTCTGCGTGACTTTCGGTGCATGCCGAGACTGTGCCGGAGTTCCCAACTCTTCTCTGATTCAGCTCTCGGCATGGCCGGTCGGAGCCTTGTAGCTGTATCTTCTGCTTAGGGGGCTTCCTTAGCGAGTAGCGGACCACCAAGTGAGTTCTCGTCCTGATCGGGCGAGGCATGAGGTTTATTCGGCATTTCTGTCTTCGACTCGCGCTCTAATGTGTAGACGCGAATGTCGCCATGATCATCATCGTCATTTTTTTGGCATCCACAGAAAGCTGCATCGACGCACTCAAGGCTCATCTGAAAGATTCAAGTCAAACTCTGTGGTTTTCAAAAATCGTACAGAGGGTAAAAAGCACTGGCATAGTCCTCTAAAAACATGGATTTTAAGGAATGGAGGAGATACCTAGGACACATAAATGTCCCTGTCATCATAAGTGTCCAAAGCAACCCTTTACTCCAAAGATCTATCAGTACAGCAGCCACCAACAAGGTTGGTATCTGAAAAAAAGATTCACATGAACAAAAGAACGTCCTCTCTGTAAATTCAAATTAAGATGCTGCAGGCTCCTTGGTCAAACCTCCTTTGTTTGTCATTTGAAATTACCTAACTTGGAGGTAAAGTTTCTGCCTCTTGAAGCCTATAAATTGGACAGCTCTCTATACATGTTGCTGCTGCTATTGCTATTGGTGAGCCTGAAAGAGCCTTGAACGTAGGAACCAGAGAGAAGAAAAAGAAAGAGAGATTCTACCCTGAGCTTCTAGAGAAAGAATTCAGAGGTAGAGAAGAAAAGAGTGCAGCCAACCATCTAGCCAAAAGCCTCAGCTTGAACTGCTTGTTTCCATTCCGTCAAAGGGGTGTGCTTGTGTTTTTCTTATTCTTGCTTTCAGCATTTTGTTTAAACTTCCCAAGAGTGTGTGTCTGGGGATCTGTCCCCGTGTTTTGTTGCACTTGCAGCAGTATGTTTCCTTTTCTCGTGTGTGTGTGTGAAGACCTTGTCTTCATGTGTGTTTTGCTAGGCAACCAGCATGTGTGTGTGTCTCTTTTGGCCAAAGAGTGGAAGCCTTACCAAGTTGGTGAGGGGTGGACGTAGGTATGCCAAGGTGTAGCAGAACCACCTTAAAAGCTCTGTGTTGTGGTTTGCATTTCCATATCTTCTACCCCCTCTTCACAGGTTGCTTGTGTTGTCCAAGAGTATCTCTTATGTTTTAGCTCCATCAAATTTGCCGTTGATCTTTGCTTGTGATAACTGGACTGCTATCGTTTATAACTTGTTTGAAGAAGTAAAAAATTTGGTATAGGATCTATTCACCCCCCTCTAGATCCTCTCATACCGTCCAACATGTTACTTATCCATAATGTCATTTGGGATCACGAGGTGTTGCTCGATACTTTTTGTGATTAGAAAACCTATTAATTCCATTAATGGATAATGGGCTGTGTTTATTAAGTTAAGAAGGGTTTTTAACTTAATGGGCTAGAAAACTAAACAAACATTTAGGCTTAGAGGGTCACACACAATAGAGTATTGGACATACTAACATGGATGGACTTTATAGACCGTTACTAGATTTTTGTGAAAAAAGTCAGGAGTCTATAAATATACACTAAAGGGCTAAACCCTGGGCAAAACATTGCCGGGTAGCCTTGGTCACCCTCGCTCCTCCTCTGTATCTCTCCTAAGGGTGCCCCACCTCTCTCTTCTCTCTCCATTGTGGATGGTGGTATTGAGATCTTATCGGCGTCTAGAGATCAGCGAAGGAGATCTCATTTGCATTTAGTGCTCGTATGTATACATCTAGAGGCCGAGCACTTGGACCACTCCTGACTCCGAGATCCACTACTTATTCATCTGCGCACTTTTGGAAGATTCTCGACCCACAAAGGTAAAGAATTGTTCTTCACACTGTAGAATTTTATATTTTTGATCTATTTTGAAAATCGGCAACAATGTTTATATGAGGTTTCATGGTCTTCCATTGCTTCTCTGATCAAAACATGACTGGGTTGGGGTAGCACTTTTGTTGGGGAGAGACAGTTGTGAGCGGTTGTTGCACCTACATATTTTATTGAATTATACGAGGACTATAGACAAGAACCAATCCCATATGACTCACAACACGGCATCATGCTGACAACACTCCGAACCCCCGTCCGGGGTGCCCCCGCCATTCCACGTGGCATACAACGACAAGTTCTTGATGAATGACGAGTCCATACTTACATGGTGTTCTAACACAGAGGGGAGAAAATCCACAAAGCTCCAAGTCTGTTCTGGCAGCAAGCGAAGCAGGCAGAGTTCACACACGAAGACGAGAAGTCTTCCACGAAGTTGGAGAACATCAAAACTCTGAAAAAACCACTCCGAGCGCCCCTATTATTGAATTTCATGTGCCCAGGGCCACCCTGGACCGGTTGAAGCCCTCCCAGGGCCCACCTAGTCTGGGTGCAGTCCCCAGGGACCCCACCCGATCTGGGTGAAGCCACAAGAGGGCCACCCGGTGCGGTTGGGGATTTCCAGGAAACCACCCAGACCCAGTGGGTTCCCTAGGGGATGCCACCCTATCCAAGCACTCCTCTTGGCGTGCCCACCAGTCCAGGTACCCCCTGGTGCTCCATACCTGGTCTAGGTCCCCTGGGCGCACTCCCAACCAGACCAGGTGGCCCCTCTAGGTGTTGGGTCCCACGAGGTGTAAACGGATCTAGAAGGGGGGGTTGAATAGATCCTATCAAAAGCTTTGGCCTATTTAAAAACTCTTAGCTATCGGAAGCATGAACCACTCCTATAAAGTGAATGAATCACCTAGGCACAATGCACATCGGAATTAAGTAGAGTGGCTCAAATGAAAAGACTTGGATTACATGAGATGAAGCGTCAACTCTTCTCTAAGCACATTTATGATCTTTGAGAGATACAAGCCTTGTAGTGCAGGGATCATAAAGCATAACACTAGAGCATAAAATAGCTTGCAACAACCGTGCATATGTGTGCGCTATGTTGATCACTCAAAGTGCATATGTGTGTGAATGCAGTGGTGATCAACCATGGTGCATGTGAGTCTAAGCAAGGGAAACACTTAGCAATACTTTCACCTTGGCGCCTATGTGCAAGGGTGCAGCAGGCCGCCCAAGGGATGCAGTCAAAGTGCTAAGCTCAATTAAACCACAGATAAAACTGAAAGTGCAAATCTGAGTGCTTGAGTGTGTAAACAAGATAACCAAGTATGGAAGCACACGAACCTGTGAATAGGGGTAGAAGATATAGAGCAATCGCACATGATGAACAACTCACAACATAGGGATTTTTAAGGTGGTTTGGCTGCAACCCCGCAACCTACGTCCACCCCTCACCCAAAATCCGGTGAGGCTATCCTGCTGACTTACAGCTTGACCGGGGACACACCCCAAACCACAGAACAGAGAAATCCCTCTTTCTGTCTTCCTACACACAAAGCCGGCAGGGGCGGCTACACCGCAGATCGGAGAACTCCCGATTGCCTTCCTACTAACCACCGGTAGGGATGATCTTCAGTTTCAATAGATTGAATGAAATGAAAATAGAACAAGATGAAAATGCTCAAACAAGATATGGAGATATGCTAGAATGAAGTAGATCTTGTCTGAGATTATTGGATCTTGAATCTGTTGCTTTGATCTTCCTTTGATCCCTTTGAGTTGATGGAGAAGATACAGGATGTAGCTTTGATCTTCCCTTGAGTTGATGAAGAAGTTTGGATGTAGCTTTGATCTTCCTTTTGTTCTCTTTTGTGAGCTTGCTTGCTTCTCTTCTTCCTTGGAGATTGAGGGCTTCAGATGTAGGCTTGAATCCCTTGGATTGGATGTAGAACTTCTTGCACGGAGTGCTATTCATGGCTACAATACCTCTTCTTCCTTGGAGCTCCTCTAGCCTCTCTTCATCTCTCTTTGCTCCAAATCATCAACTAGGGTTTCTAACCCTCTTGTGTTGGTTTTATATCTCTTTGGATGGTCAATAAACACATCCCAGACCAGATCCACATTTTGTGGGTGATTAGGTGACTTTTGGATTAAAGAAATCCATGGGATATGGCCTTTCTCGGAGTGGAAAACAAAGTCAACATTGAAGGCTCGGGGCTGGAAGTCCACCTGTGGCTTCTGGCGGTCGACCGCTACTGAGAAACGCTATAGACAGATGTTCCTTCTGATTTTCGGTCGACCGCTACTGGGCTGGCGGTCGACCACCACTGAGAGAGGTGCAGACTGGGAACTTCTGGCTGGGGCGGTCGACCGCCCCTGGGCTGGTGGTCGACCGCCAGCTGGGCAGATCCCAGGTTTTCCCGGGTCGGTCCGTTAACTGCTTAAGCTCCGTCGCTTAAGTTCTTTAGCAGCCCATTCATGTCTGTAGCATCACCCTTGACAGTCTAGAAGGTGTCAACTGAGTCTTTGACTTTGGGTTCTCTTGGTTATGCTTCTTTGTGCATCGACCTTAACTGTCCTGAAGACTTCTATTGATTATATTACTCTTATAATCAAAATTTTGTTCCGGGGGCTCCTCCGCCAGAAACCACCGCAAGGGGCGCTGCCCCCTTGACCCCCGCAACCTGACCGGACAGGTTGATTCCCGCGACCTGACCACGCAGGTCGATCCGCGTGCGAGGGCGTAATTATTGAGCTTTCACTTTTGCCAACTCCACTCCATTCCTTGGATTATCTTGTGGCTTGTTATCCAGAAGTTGCACCGACCTTGAACCATCCATAAGGCAAGATATACACTGACCATATGAGGAATATGCAATGACCTTATGTGTGATGCTGTTCAGCTTGATTTCTGTGCTTGAAACATGCTAGATTTCCGTGCATTCAATATTGTCATATGCCTTGATATCTGTGTATCCGTATCCAGTTGCCTAAATTTGTGTGCCATTCTTGATGTTTTGCACTAGAAGTGTAATGACCTGAAATATGAATATTAACATTATCAAGTGCAGGTATAATGACTACAGAGACAGACATCATCAAAACCATAAAAGTAATCATGGTGCACACATGTTCAACATTCTCCCCCTTTTTGATGATGGCAACTATGAGTCACTCACATGGTTCTCACCCCTTTTGACACACAGAGTGCATTCTGATTAATGACTCACATAATCTTACCACATTCTTTGATTAATGACTCACATAAACTTCTCCCCCTTTGACAACATCAAAAGATCCAGAGAAGATAAAGCTATACTAAACATGTCATTGCAGGCAACAGTCCAGAAAATGATGTGGAAATACATGCCAATGGTTGTACACTTATTAAAGCTGACAAGATAACCAAAGAGAACAACCAATTGTGGAAAGCCAATTATAGGACAAACATGGTAGTGTCTCGTGGCTTGGCAAAGACAATGTAAGTGTGAGAGGTGGAGTCACAGCAGTAGGATTCAATTTCACAAATAGGAGATGGATAGAGCAGCCAAGGAGCACTTTTGTGATTTCAAATTTTGCAAGATTTTTAGTGGTTTTGTAGTTTTCAGATTTTTGGATTTTCTATGTAATGCATGGAAATGATAAATGCAAGCTACAATTGTATGAAGTTAAGACGTGCATGCCACCCTATTGTATGAAAGCATGATGCCAATGATGCTAGGACTTATGCCACATGCCAATGAATGAGAAAGTAATGTGATATCACTTGACAGAGGACACCAATGATTTTGGATGCGACTTGAAAGGATTATCAAGATGATACCACTTGTTGGATGATACCAAGGTGATGTAATCATGGCAGCCTGAATGATTTATGTAGATGTGGCAGATGAAGACAAATAATAAAGAGCATCAAGATATGACTTCTCAAGAGAGAATGGAGGATCTTTAATCTAAAATCAAGTTCATAAATCAGAGTTATAAATTTTTTTCAGAATTTTCAGTTATAGAACCCAAATGAGCCAGCTCTTACATTCAGATTGGTTTAATGCTAATGAATTCTGGCCTACTCAGTAGAATCACATGAAGACATTTGCATGCAAGTTTAATAGCAGTGAACCAGAAATTCATGTCAAAACAAGATTAACCTTCTCTTATCTTACTCATTCAGTTTCATTGGTTCCCTTGAGAGTGACTATAATAAGTATTGAGGCTAAACACTTAGATGACTTAGAATTGACCAATGAGTGCTACACATTCAGATTTTTCTTTTGAAATCATTTGAAAGATGATTATTATCATTTTACGAGCAGTCAAGTGTAGCAACCACCTTTTGACGTGAGTGTGTACGTTTACCAGACGCAAGCACCCCCAGTTACTCAGTATAGCTCACGATTTTGCCTCACTTAGAACATAGATAACATAGTCACCTCATGACATATCGTACCTCATTTTCTTTGATGAGGAGATATATTTCTCAACAACAGTGCCATTGCTCTGTCTTGAGCTTACTTTAAGTGTAGCCACTTTTTGAAATAAACAGATTGAACAAATGTTTAAAAACAATACTTAGCTGAAGTTTCTCGATCAAGGATGCCTTTGTACTAAAAAAAAATCTTTCAGATTCAAGACGGCATAACAAGTCAAAACATGAGAAACTAGTTTAAGTCTATTAAGCCCGACCACAAACATTTTCAAGACCATAAAACTTCAAGACTCAAGAAATCATTAATGTTAAACCAAAATCATTCATGTTCAAGGAAATCACACGACTCTATAAAAGAAAATTCAGCTTCGGATTTGAAACGAAGGGGCCCCCTTTTCTCAGAGGTCGGAACGGCACGCTGCCTTCTGCGAGGGGATATAGGCGTTTGGGCACTCTTCGACATTCCAGACTTCCTCCGTTTTTAGGGTCTAGCCTCCCTTCGAGTTTTTAGGCTCCTTGATGCATCGTGAGGGCACGATGGAAGAGCAGAGGCTTGCGGCGGCGTTCGCAGAGTTGGCCAAGGCGATGACAGAGGCCATCCGGTAGCTCCCTCTCTCCCCAGAGTCTTCGGGGTCGCGAGAGTGCTCTTCGTCGAGCTCTTCCTCAGAATCCATGGCTGACCAGCATTCGGAGGAGTGGAGCGATGAGCCCGTGGCGAAGGTGCCGGTCCCCAACTACAGCGAGCTAAGGGAGGCCGAGGTGAGGAGGTTAGAGCACCAGTTCCGCCTTCCCTACAGATACTGCTTCATTACCATCGCCCCACAGGAGATGAGCTTAGACTCTCGTACGGGCCATTTCTGCTCCTTTCTTTTAGCGTGGAAGAGTGGGTTCCGTCTCCCTTTCGAGCCCTTCGTCCTCACACTCCTCAAGTTTTTCTCATTGGCGCCGGTCCAGCTGGTGGCCAATTCATATCTTCTCCTCTCCGCCTTCCGCATCCTCTGTCGTTAGTGCGGGGTCCCCCCTTCCCTGGACCTCTTCCACTATTTCTTTGAGTTGAAAGCGCATCCGTCGGCCGGAAAGGGTTTCTATTTCATCCAGGCGAGGAGGAATAGGAGCTGTATTTCGCTGGCGGTGAAGGATTCTTCTCATAAGGAATGGAAAACCCAATTCCTTTGGGTGAAGACGCACGTGATGGGGGAATCCTGGGAGTGCCCGGTGATCCCGAACTTCCACCCAAATATCCCCCCCGGTAGGATGAGTTCCCTCCACAGGTGGAGGAGTACGCAGCCATTTTGTTGAAGCATCGTCGATCCACAGAGGAGCTGGTCACTCTGGAGAACGTGGAGCGATGTCTCCTCACACGGCTGCTTCCATCAGGTTCACACGCCACGAGCTTGACTCTTCTTTGGGTGCCGGGGTTGCTTTTGTGTTTCTGACCGTCTTCTTCTTTTGTGCAGATAACAGGCGGGAGCCTCTGAAGGAGGCCGCTGAGGTGGTCGATCTTGGCGATGACTCGGCTGACGGAGAACCGGCCGCTTCAGAGGGTGGCTCCCAAGCCCGGAACAAGGGCAATGGGGCGGTCTCCAAGGGGACTTCTCGATCGCGTGGGGCGAAGCGCAAGGACCCCATAGCGGGTATGTTGCGGGCCGCCGCTAAGGCCAAGAAGAGAAGGCTGGGGCCGTCCCCACCGCTGGGGGCGATTCTAGCTCGGCGGTGCTCCCCTCTCCGGGGCAAGATAGGGCCGACCCTATCGAGCCAGCTCTCCTATCTGCCGAGCGAGAGGGGGCCGAGGAGACCAGGGGCACCCCGGGGGGTGACGGTGATGGGTCGGCTCTCCCCTATGTGGGAACAGAGGGGGCCAAAGTTGAAGGAACCGCGGCTGAGGCCGGGGCGTCAGTCGAGGTGGGCGATGCCTCGGGCGGTGACGCGCGAGTCTGGATGGTTGAGGTTGGGGGTTCACCTACAGAGGCATCGCCGCCCCAACCGACCGTGTCGCCAGGAGCGGTTACGACAGAAGTTCGATCCGGGCTGACTGGCGGGGCGCCCGGCGGGGGGAAGGTTTCCATGCCGGTGGCACTGGAGAGGCTCGGCGTGTCGCACACCTTGTACGAGATGTGCAGCGGTGTTGCGGCGAGGGTGAAGGGGGGAAGCGCGTGTCATTCCCCAGCCGGGGTCCTCAACGTCATTATGGAGGGCGGCCTGGTCATGGCTCAGATGGGGGCCACGATGGCGGAGACTTATGCTCGGTTAGAGTCAGAGTGGTCACAGCTCGCTTGGACCCTAGGCGGGGCCGAGAGGAAGCTGGTCCGGCTCACCGGGGAGAACGAGGGGCTCCGGCGGGAGTTCTCTGCGACTAGACAGTTGCTACGGTCGAGCCGGTTGGAAGGCCGGGCACTGACCGAGGAACTGGCCAAGGCTCAGGAGTCGCTTGAGAGGAAGAGTAGGCTCCTTGAGAAGGAGCGCCTTGTCCGCGTCGAGCTAGATGGCCATTGGGAAACTGAGCACGTCGAGCGAAGGAAGCAGAGCGTCACCGGTTGGAGGCCGAGGCTTATCGGGCCGAGGCAGAGAGGCGGGCAGTCGAGGCTGAGGAGCTGGCGGCCGAGGTCGGGAGGAGGCAAGCCGAGGCAGAGCGAAAGATGGCTGAACTCGTAGGGAGGGAAGGGTTGGCCGAGGCAGAGGTGGTCGAGCAGTATAAATGCTCGGAGGCCTACCAAGTCAACCTGAAGGAGGCTACCCTTCCCTATTACGAGTTGGCTCTCCGCCGAGGCGTCCGCAAGGGCTTCAAGCAGGGCTATCGCCGAGCGGTGGCCTATGCTGAAGAGCATGACTCCAGGCTCCGCTTCCCGTCCGGTCAACGTTATGACTCGGATGCCTCGTCCTCCAGTTCTGCTACCTCGGCGTCGGGCGAAGAAGACCCGGAGGTCTCTTCTCTTGAGGGGTCGCCAACTATGGAGGCCTCGGGAGGGCTTGCGACCGAGACAGTTCCTGTAGAGGCGGGGGCAGTGCCTAGGTCGGCCGTCACCGAGGGTACCAGGGGTAGACAGTCCGTGTCTTCCGCTTTCGAGCTGCTAGATGGGCCGGAGGCTTGATGTATCGACATGCTTTGTCTTCTCCCCTTGTTTGTCATTTTCTCTTTTTTTTTTCGAGCAAAAATGACTCTTCTCTATGTAAGACAATAGAGAAAAACTTTGCTTGTTGCTTGCTATACTTGCCATGATTTGATCAGCGTATCTATGGTAGTTGGAAAGGACCGATACTTTCTGCGCAGATCTCACGCGATGGTTGGGTAGGCGTCTGGCAGGGTGCCATTCCGTTTGATCACGCTTTGAATGCTTGGGGCGGAAACGAGGAGTTTGAAGTGACCAGTCATAAAGGGGAAATCCTTTCGGCGTGTTTTCGAGGAGAGAGTCTTTTAAGGTAAGCAGCCTCCCCTCACCTTTATAAGGGACTTAGGGGCATCTCTCCATCTACATCGCTTTAAAGTTTTCTAGGACGGTCTTTCCTCTCTCCATTTCTCGTAGCGTTGAGCCTTTGCATTCAGAGCATGGAAGATCCTTCGGAAGACGATGTTGCCGATGATGGAGGGCGGCGAGTTTTTGCCGCTTCGGGTTCAGGTCTGACGATCGTCGCGCGGGTTAGAAGCGGGTCCGACGATGGCGGATCTGGAGAGGATTTTGACGGAAAAATAATGTCGTTTCCTCTATCAGTTCCCGCGACGCTTCCCGGAGGGGGGGCGAGATGGAAGACGGATGGGGGCATCCGGCATCTCCGCCGCCCATCCCTCTCTGCTCGCTTCAGGGATGGGGGGAGAAGCAAATTAAGCTCCCTCCTTTCTGGGCCTTCCCCTGTCTCCTCATCCAGCTACGCTGGACTTCTTTTTCTCTTTTCTCCTCTTGCTGCTCTCCCCCCATCATTTCTTTCACTCTGCGGAGGCTGCTTGCTCTCTATAAGTTCCAAAGAGTTGGCAGGTTGGAAGAGAGGTGGCCTTCATAGGCATTCCCTCTCCCCAGCCTCTGTCAACTTGGAAGGTAGCCTTCCCCACCGCAGTCCCTCTGTCACCTTTGTCATGGGCCACCCGAGCCAACTAGATCAACCACCTTTTATCTGAGCCAGTTTCGACGCGAGACAGAGTCAGTGGCTGGACGCAAGGAGATCAAACCGAGTCGGTCGAGCGATGGCCTCTTGCAGTGGCGCCAGATGGATTTTTTTTTGTTATGCAATGTATTGGCTTTGGCCTTTCTGATGTACCAACAATCGTTTGAATGAAAAGGAAAAAATTATATTTCACTCAAATTGTTTGCACGACTTCAAAAGTAGAACTTGCGTAGTGTGGCTGTGTTCCACGTCCGAGGGATGGGTTCCCCTTCCATTGTAGATAGCCGGTATGCTCCTTTCCCGAGCGTCTCGACCACTCGGTAGGGACCTTCCCAGCTGGGGGATAGCTTGCCCGCCGCCTCTAGTGGTCGAGAGGCTTCGGCTTTCCTAAGGACGAAGTCTCCCGGTTGGAAGTGCCTGTCTCAGACTTTGGTGTTGTAGTATCGAGCGAGGCAGCGCTGGTATTCCATCACTCAGATGCTGGCAATCTCTCGGAGTTCATCTGCTAGGTCGAGATTCTCGAGCAATTTTTGCTCATTTACCTCGGGCGAGAAGCAGATGACTCGGAGGGAGGGATTGGCGATCTCCAACGGAATGACGACCTCGATGCCATATACCAACTGGAAAGGACTTTTACCGGTTGCCGTTCTAGGAGTCATTTTGTGCGACCAAAGCACGCTAGGCAATTCCTCAAGCCAGCTGCCCTTGGCCTTGCCGAGCCTAGTCTTGATGCCTTTTAAGATAGTCTTATTGGCATTCTCGACCAGCCCGTTAGCCTGAGGGTGGGCGACCGAGGTGAAATGGTTGCGAATACCTAGGTCGGCACATCTGTCTCGAAAATAACGAGAGTTAAATTGTTGACTGTTATCGCTCACTATCACCCAGGGGATGCCGTAATGACAAATGATCGACTTCCAGATGAAACTCCAGACGAGTGTCTCGGTGATCCTTGCCGTGGCTTCGGCCTCGATCCACTTGGTAAAGTAGTCGATGGCGAAGATGATAAACTTCTTCTGGGCCTGAGCCGTGGGGAACGACCCAAGGATGTCGATGCCCCACCGAGCGAAGGGATACGGTTCGGCCAGGGTGATGAGCTCCGTTGCCGGCTAATGGACTAAGTGGTCGAATCGCTGGCATCGGTCGTACTGTTGCACGTAGGCCGTGCAGTCGCGCTACAGAGTGGGCCACCAGTAACCCTGCCATAGCAGGATCCGGGTGAGTGACTTTCCTCCTGAATGTGCTCCGCACAGGCCTTCATGAATCTCTTGGATAGCTCGGCTGGCTTCGTCGGGGTCGAGACACTTCAGGAGAGGACCGGAGAAAGATCTCCGGTAGAGAGTGTCGTCTAGAATGACGAAGCACCGGGCATGGTACTTCAATCTACGGGCCTCTCTAGGGTCGGAAGGCTCTTGAGAGTCCCGGAGCCACGACAGATAGGGGGTACGCCAATCGCTCAGAATTTTCGAGTCAATAGCAAGGGGCTCCAAGTCAATGCTCGGGCACTCTAGCTCTTCAAGGAGGACCAATCGGGTACCTTCGGGGTCGAGAGAAGAGGCTAGCCGAGAGAGGGCGTCCGCTTGGAAGTTTTCCTCACGAGCTATTCGGACTACTTCGAATTTCTCGAACTGTTGGGCCAGGGCTCTGACTAGTTGGAGGTATTTGATCATTGGTGCCTCTCAAGCTTCGTACTCACCGTTGACTTGGCTAGCGACCAACTGGGAGTCAGTGTGGATTTTGACTCGCTCAGCCCCAAACCCTCGTGCCATGCGTGCTCCCGAGATAAGGGCCTCGTACTCGGAAGCGTTGTTGGATGCTTGAAAGCTGAACTTTAAGGCGTACTGCAGCTCTGCTCCTTCGGGAGACTTCAGAAGGATTCCGGCACCACTCCCGACCAAGTTGGAAGACCCATCGACGAACAACTCCCAGGTCAGCCCGGGCGCGGACGGTAATCTTTCTTCAGTCGGGATGGTGCTTTCGGTGATGAAGTCGGCGAGCGCTTGGCCTTTCACAGTTGAGCACGACCGATAGGATATATCGTAGGCCCCAAGCATGATGGCCGACTTGACGAGTCGTCCCGAGGCTTCGGGGTGGGTAAGGATCTTCTTCAATGGCTCGCCGGTTAGCACGGTGATGGGGTGCCCCTGGAAATAGGGCCGGAGGCGCTTGGCGGAGGTGACCAATGCTAGCACGAGTTTCTCAGTTGCGGGGTACCTCCTTTCAGCCTCGTTGAGTACCTTGCTGATGTAGTAGACCGGCCTCTCGACTCCCGAGTCATTTCTGACTAGGACCGAGCTAACCGTAGATGGCGTGGCCGAGAGATAGAGCAGCAAGACCTCACCAAGAACGGGCTTGGAGAGCACCGGGGGCGAGGCCAAGAACTCCTTGAGCTCGGTGAATGCTCTCTGGCATTCCTCGTCCCATGCGAACGTAGCAAATGCCAGTTTGGGCCCCCTCAATAGCTTGAAGAAGGGCAAGCATCGTTCGGCCGCACGGGACAGGAACTGGCTGAGAGCGGCGACACGCCCAGTTAGGCATTGGACGTCTTTGATGCAGGTGGGCGGGCGCATGTCCAGGATGGCCTGGACTTTGTCTGGGTTGGCCTCGATCCCACGCTGAGTGACTAGGAAACCCAGGAACTTTCCGGATCTCACTCCGAAGGCACATTTGGCAGGATTGAGCTTCATGTTGTACCTCAGGAGGGTGTCGAAAGTCTCGGCGAGGTCGGTGAAGTGGTCTTCGGCCTTGGGGGTCTTGAAGAGCATGTCGTCAATGTAGGCCTCGACGTTCCGACCTAGCTATCCTTCAAACATGTGATTGACCAGCCTTTGGTACGTGGCTCCAGCGTTCTTCAACCCGAAAGGCATCTGGGTGTAGCAGTACACGCCATAGTCGGTGATGAAGGCGGTCTTCTCGACATCTTCTGGATCCATTCTGATCTGATGGTAACCCGAATAGGCGTCTAGGAAGCTGAGTATCTCATTGCCCGAGGTTGAGTCGACCAATTGGTCGATGCTCGGCAACGGATAACAGTCCTTAGGGGTGGCCTTATTCAGGTCGGTGAAATCCACGCACATCTGCCACTTGCCCGAAGCTTTCGGTACCAGGATGACGTTGGCTAGCCATGTCGGGTACAAGACTGGTCTAAAAAGGCCAGTCTCTTGTCCCTTGGTGACCTGCGCCTTGATGATCGCCTGCTTCTCTGGTGCATGCTTCCTTCTGCGCTGCTGTACGGGCTTCACGGCAGGGTCGAGGCTGAGCTTGTGCATTACAGTCTTCTCTGGTATCCCAGGGAGTTGATCATCAGACCAAGCAAAAATTCAGATGTACTCAGAAAGGAACTTTTTATATTGTTGTTGAACCTCAGATGGTAGGTCGGCTCTGATCTTTACTCCTAGGGCCGGGTCATCGTTTAGGAAAACCGCCAGCAATTCGCCACCAGGTTCGGTGGTTGCGGATTTACCCTCGACTCCCCGGGGGTCCTTATCCTTTCCGTCCGGCCTTGTAACCTCTACCGAGATATTGTAGCACCTTCTGGTCGCGGCCTGGTTACCTCGGACTTCCCCCAACCCATTTTTGGTGGGGAACTTCATTTTCTGGTGATAGGTAGACGGCACCGCTTTTATTCGGCTAAGGATTCCCCGGCCGAAGATGGCGTTCTACGCTATTATACCTTTAATCACTATGAAGTCCACCATGACCGTAACGGTTTTGGGTGGGGTGCCGAGGGTAACTGGTAGGCTTAGGGCTCCCTCGGGATAGGTGGCCTGGCCATTGAACCCGCAGAGAGGGGGCAGAGCTTAGATGGATCCTCCCCTATCTTAAGGAAACAATCATAAGACAGTACATCAGGGGCACTCCCATTGTCGACTAGGATCCTATCTATGTTACAATGGTTTATTGTAGCAGAAATCACGAGGGCGTTGTCATGCGGGGTGCTCAGCCCTTCTAGGTCTCGGTCTGAGAAGACTATGAACTGGGGCTCACTCGGCGGGGCCTTCGGAGGCTCTATGGCTCGGCTCGCCCGCTCGGCATGATGCTTCCTTCCTCGGTTGCTGTCACCCCCTGATGCTGCTCCTCCGGAGATGACGTTGATGCGGACCCCTCGGGGGGCGTTGTCGATCTCTTCTGGGGCGCCTCGATCCTCCTTGCGCTCGGCTACGAACCGAGCTAGGTGTCCCTGACGGATGAGGTGCTCGATCTCATCCTGGTGCTGGTGGCAGTCGCCGGTATGGTGTCCGTGATCGCTGTGGAACAAGCAATGCTTGCTACGATTACGGTTCTTCGAACTCATTGGCTCGGGTTGGCGGAGGAGACCCGAGTCTTTGATGTCTTCATAGATCTCATAGACCGGCGCGGCTAGTGGGGTGTATCACTCATACTTCGGTGATGGTTCTTTGCGTTCCCCGTCCCGGTTCCGCCTTTTTCCCGAACCTGAGCTTGGCTCGTAAGCCTGCTTCTTGTCCCCCTCTCGACCTGAGCCGGTTGCATCTCGACATGCGCTGAGTACTTCTTCGCACTCGGCATGGTGCAAAGCCAGAGTTACTAGCTCGGCAAGGGTCGAGGGGGGGTGGAGGACAAGCTCGGGGCGGAGATTCTCGTCCCGGGTGCCCCCAGTCAGTGCGGTTATAGCTGAGGCCACATCTAGGCGGGGGATTCTCAGGGCTTCCGACTTGAATCGGTGAATATAAGCCCGGAGTCTCTCCCCTTGCACCTGTTTAAAGGCCAGGAGCCCCGCTACCAACCTTAGGGGGGCACTTCCGGCGAAACTCTCTTTGAAGATTCGGCCAAACTGCTTGAAATCTCGGATGGATCCGGGGGCGAGGGCCCCGAACCAAGCTTGAGCACCTTGGACCAGGGTGGTCATGAAGGCTCGGCATTTGATGGCGTCGGACGCTCCGTGCAGGGTCATCAGAGCGTCGAAGCTGTCGTAGTGATCGACCGGGTCGCCCTAGCCATCGTAGAGCTTGAAGGTTGGGATGGAGGTTCTGGGAGACACCTCTGCCTTCAAGATATACTCGAAGAAAGGGGATTTCTCCTCATCCTCCGGGGGAGAGGCCTTCTGCAGGGCGCGCAGGGCGCGCTCTTGTTCTGCGAAGTGTCTCTCGAACTCTCGCAGTCGGAGAGATAACTCCGGCTGCTGTTGTGGCGCGAGGCTGGGGGGAATATCTTGGCGATCCTCGAGAACGTCGGTCTCCGGGTTCGGACGGCGTGCCCCAGGTTTTCCCCGCCTCGGTGTGGAGGAAGCCTCTTACTCCGGCGGCGGAGCTTGCGAGGGTCCTCCCGTCCTGTTATGGATAATATGCTGGCCGCGGATAGTGAAGCGGCCTCCAGCAGTGTGTTGGGATGCATTCTCGCGGGGAGGGCTCCCTGATGGGGTGCGTGACCTTCCATCCTTGGCCGCCTGGGTCCTCATGAGTTCCACGAGGACATCCGGTTTGACGTTGAGGGCTTGGAAGGCGTCGGCGCCACCGTGGAGCGGTAGCCCTACTGCCGCAGGGGGGTGGTTCGTTGGTGGGGGGGCTGGCGTTGAAGGGGGGGGGGGGTTCTGTGAGGCCCGAGAGGGGCCATCCCCAGCCGCTACCATGGCCCTTCCCCTGTCACCGGCGGACCTCCTCCCTGAGCTCTTTCGGAGCATGCTGGCTCTTTGTTCGTTTCCCACAGACGGTGCCAGATGAAGAGGCGTGATCTCGCGCGGGTCCTGAGCGGGCGGAGGATCACTGAATTATGAACTGTAAGAAAGGGAAACGGATCAGGGGGCCCAGGGATGAGTCCCTAGGGAAAACCCTCCGATGCTTAAGTTAGTAGAGCTATGGTGGGAGCAAAGAAAGGGGGGAAGTAGCTTCTGCGCGAGATCCCTCTCCACCAGAAGGGTGAAGTGGTTCCGGCTCAGGAGTTTTAAGCGTGTAGTTGCCCTTACCTTTCATCGGAGGGTATCCCTGGGTTAAATAGTGTGCCGTCTTCCGGAGTCCTGTAAGTCGAGGGGTTTCAGGTGGGAGTTATGTCCTCAACGTGGGCTTTTACTGCCTCATCGCAGGAGCGTTATCACCTTGGGGAGCTGGAGTCCCTCACCCTTATAAATTCCTGCTCACAAAGGACTCTTAACGGATGCATGGATAAGCAATCGACGGTCGACCGTTTCGAGCTTAGGGGGGCCAGCCATATCCGGGCGATGGGCCTAGCTCGGACGGAGATGGGTCGGAACGATCGTGTGCGCCTCCCTATATCCTGGCTGAGGATAGATCGGGCATAGATCATTCTGATGAACTGACCCTCGCTCGGGCCTTCCGAGCCTGAGGGCCGCCTAGGAAGGTTGGGTCCCCGAGCGATCTTTTATTGGGCTTTTAGTCCGGAGTGGGCCCTGTGGGCTATCACTCGGGCGAGCGTGGCCTTGTTTGGTCCTGATGGGCCTAGTTCGGCTGCTCTTTGACTGGGCTGCAGAAATCCCCCTGTCCAATAACAATGCACATTCATTTTGTGGAAAGCATGATATTTAGTATAAGACATGTTATGGTGCATGTTTGGATGAGCATGCTGAGTTTTGCTTTTCTTTTGAGCAGTATGCTCTTTTTGGTGACCACAGAAGGTGGTGGCTTCTGGTGAGCCTAAATCTTGAATTTGGGCAAACAAAGACAGGAAATCATTCAGCCCTTGAATTTCATTTTCAAGTGAAGAAATATGTTGTTGTGATTCATCAAGACCCTCTTTCCATGCTGCCAATTGCTCATTGAGCATGGCATTTATTGCTTTAAGGTTTTGATTTTGTTGTTTTAAAGCATGCAATGTTTCAGAGTGATTATCAATGACAAATTTGCCTTTTTCATGTGCAACCAGTTTTTCATGCAATTCTTCTTCAGCTTGTTCATGTTCAATTTTCTTTTCCAATAACTCTCTATTCTCTTCTTTCAGAGTATCAATCAGATTTTGTTGCCATTCAAGATCATCATGGAGACCAACATTTATGTTTCTCAAGAATGAACATTTTTCACATGCAAAATTAGCAGAGCATGAAACAGAATTTTTATTTTCTTTAACCAACCTCTCATGATAGATTAGCCCATCGGCCATAGTTTGATCATTAGAGACTGACTTAGGTTGGTTTTGAAGTTTTATTACAATTTCTTCCAACCTAGTGATTTCACCATGAAGATTTTCATTTTCATCCTTTAGACATACAATGCTTTGTTTATGCGTATCTAGATCAAAAGAGAGAGTGTCGTTAAGCTCTTAAAAAATAGAACACTTTTTACAAAATGAGATTTCATTTTGGTTGATTTTCTTGAGATCCATTTTTAAATTTTTATTTTCAGTTTTTACCTTTTTATATTGTGTAATCAACTCATCATAGGCCTCCATAAGCTCTTCAAAAGTGAATTCTTCGGAGTCAGAGTTTACCTGTGATGAGGATGTATTGGTAAACTGTTCTGCACGGTCGGTCATGAATCAATTGAATTTGATGGCAGCTCATGAGGACCATTGTATATAAGAGTCCACAATTGTGGATCTATGGAGCTAACATAGATGAACATTCTCCCTACCCATGTAGAAAAATCTGAACCATCATAAATGGGCGGAGAAACCATCGAAGCATGTGTCGCATATGAAGCCATCTAAATAAAATACACCGGGATCTTTCCCTGCAGATCGTAGGATTTGGGAATGGCAGAGCCAGGCTCTGATACCACTTGTTGGGTCTCGCGAGGTGTAGTCGGATCTAGAAGGGGGGGTTGAATAGATCCTATCAAAAGCTTTGGCCAATTTAAAAACTCTTAGCTATCGAAAGCATGAACCACTCCTATAATGTGAATGAATCACCTAGGCACAATGCACAACGGAATTAAGTAGAGTGGCTCAAATGAAAAGACTTGGATTACAAGCGATGAAGCGTCAACTCTTCTTTAAGCACATTTGTGATCTTTGAGAGATACAAGCCTTGTAGTGCAGGGGTCATAAAGCATAACACTAGAGCATGAAATAGCGTGCAACAACCGTGCGTGCGTGTGTGCTATGTTGATCACTCAAAGTGCATATGTGTGTGAATGAAGTGGTGATCAACCAAGGTGCATGTGAGTCTAAGCAAGGGAAACGCTTAGCAATACTTTCACCTTGGCGCCTGTGTGCAAGGGTGTAGCAGGCCGCCCTAGGGATGCAGTCAAAGTGCTAAGCTCAATTAAACCACCGATAAAATCGAAAGTGCAAATCTGAGTGCTTGAGTGTATAAACAAGATAACCAAGTATGGAAGCACACGAACCTATGAATAGGGGTAGAAGATATAGAGCAATCGCACACGATGAACAACCTACAACACAGGGATTTTTAAGGTGGTTCGGTTGCAACCCCGCAACCTACGTCCACCCCTCACCCAAAATCCGGTGAGGCTTTTCTGCTGACTCACAGCTTGACCGGGGACACGCCCCAAACCACAGAACAGAGAAAACCCACTTTCTGTCTTCCTACACACAAAGCCGGCAGGGATGGCTACACCGTAGATCGGAGAACTCCCGATTGCCTTCCTACTAACCATCGGTAGGGACGATCTTCAGTTTCAATAGATTGAATGAAATGAAAATAGAACAAGAAGAAAATGCTCAAACAAGATATGAAGATATGCTAGAATGAAGTAGATCATGTCTAAGATTGTTGGATCTTGAATCTGTTGCTTTGATCTTCCTTTGATCCCTTTGAGTTGATGGAGAAGATACATGATGTAGCTTTGATCTTCCCTTTAGTTGATGAAGAGGTTTGGATGTAGCTTTGATCTTCCTTTTGTTCTCTTTTGTGAGCTTGCTTGCTTCTCTTCTTCCTTGGAGATTGAGGGCTTCAGATGTAGGCTTGAATCCCTTGGATTGGATGTAGAACTTCTACACGGAGTACTGTTCACGGCTACATTACCTCTTCTTCCTTGGAGCTCCTCTAGCCTCTCTTCATCTCTCTTTGCTCCAAATCATCAACTAGGGTTTCTAACCCTCTTGTGTTGGTTTTATATCTCTTTGGATTGTCAATAAACACATCCCAGACCAGATCCACATTTTGTGGGTGATTAGGTGACTTTTGGATTAAAGAAATCCATGGGGTATGGCCTTTCTCGGAGTGAAAAACAAAGTCAACATTGAAGGCTCGGGGCTGGCAGTCGACCTGTGGCTTCTGGCGGTCGACCGCTACTGAGAAACGCTGTAGATGGATGTTCCCTGGGATTTTCGGTCGACCGCTACTGGGCTGGCGGTCGACCACCACTGAGAGAGGTGCAGACTGGGAACTTCTGGCTGGGGCGGTCGACCGCCCCTGGGCTGGCAGTCGACCGCCAGCTGGGCAGACCCCAGGTTTTCCTGGGTCGGTCCGTTAACTGCTTTAGCTCCGTCGCTTAAGTTCTTTAGCAGCCCATTCATGTCTGTAGCATCACCCTTGACAGTCTAGAAGGTGTCAATTGAGTCTTTGACTTTGGGTTCTCTTGGTTATGCTTCTTTGTGCATCGACCTTAACTGTCTTGAAGACTTCTATTGATTATATTGCTCTTATAATCAAAATTTTGTTCCGGGGGCTCCGCCGCCAGAAACTCCCGTCCCTTGAACCCGCGACCTGACCGGGCAGGTCGATCCCCGCGACCTGACCGCGCAGGTCGATCCGCGTGCGAGGGCGCAATCATTGAGCTTTCACTTTTGCCAACTCCACTCCATTCCTTGGATTATCTTGTGGCTTGTTATCCAGAAGTTGCACCGACCTTGAACCATCCATAAGGCAAGATATGCACTGACCATATGAGGAATATGCAATGACCTTATGTGTGATGCTATTCAACTTGATTTCTGTGCTTGAAACATGCTAGATTTTCGTGCATTCAATATTGTCATATGCCTTGATATATGTGTATCCGTATCCAGTTGTCTAAATTTGTGTGCCATTCTTGATCTTTTGCACTAGAAGTATAATGACCTGAAATATGAATATTAACATTATCAAATGCAGGTATAATGACGACAGAGGCAGACATCATCAAAACCATAAAAGTAATCATGGTGCACACATGTTCAACACTAGGGGTTGCAATCGGTCTAAGTCTCCCTGGACCTCCAACTGGATTGGGTCCCCCCTACTGGGCTCCCAACTGGACTAGGTCAACTCATTAGGACCTTCAACTAGTCTAGGTAGGCCCCCTAAGGGTTTCAACCGGTCCCGATTGTTGCCCAGTCAATGGCTTGACGGAGAGGGGGGTGAATGGGTATTTAAGAATTTATTCATGATAAAATAACATTTGGAACAAGGTATGGTGGTAAACTAGTGCTTAAACAGATGCGGAATGGAATTTATGCACAATAGTCAATTATACAAAATGACACATAAATTTATACTGGTTTGGCCCTGACCTTCACTTAGTCCTACATCCAGTGCCTAACAACCACTGAGATTTCCACTATCTCCTCAATAGGGAACAGTTACACGGGCTATTTTTGATCAGGTGTTCAGCTCACCATGAGCACTCTTTAACTAGAGCCTTAGTTGTTTTTGATCAGGTGTTCAATGATATCACATGCACTCTTTCACTAGAGCCCCAGATGTTTTTGATCAGGTGTTCAGCCATATCACAGGCACTCTCTCACTGGAGCCCCAGCTGATTTTACTAGTACCAACCAAACCTAGGATACTGACCTCTTGTTGGTCCCATAGGATACACACCTCTTACTGGTCGCCAGAGGATACAAACCTCCTGCTGGTCCTCTTGCTCTCGAGCAAGAGCTTCTCCCTTCATGGGGAACTTCACCATTTTACAAGTGGGGTTTACAAAGAGTTTGCCTCTTAGATAGGCAGGTTGTGTACAATGAATTACAAATCATTCAAGACAAAATATAAGAATGAAAGCACAACGGTCTTGAACAATAAAGAAAAGCCTTCAAAGAAAAACTCAGAGATTTATGAAAGCCTGTGTGAAGAATCAGAAGAAAATGTAGTAGAACAATAGTGCGTATGATCCTCCTTCGCTTAAGCACGCAGAGAAGATATGGTTAAGGAAGGATCTAGCTTGCTTTTCACTGAACATTTGACTGTATGTGCTTGTGCTAGCTAGGGTTCACTGGATTTCTTACTTGGTTCGCTCACCTCTTTGCTCTTATTATAGTAACCTGATAAAATAAAACAAGTAAACTAACGAAAAATACACAAGGAATTATAAAAAAATTGTTAGGTTGAAATAAAATAAACTTATAAGTCTTAATGGGCCTTTATTAGTTGGGCCATAACAAGAAAATCTTAATATAGAAAAGGGATAGCATTAGCAGTGGTATGGGTTTTTAAGATTATGGGTGTCTTAGTGTCATTGGGCCTTGATGTATATGCCTTGTTCTGTCAACGTAAACCCTAGGTGATGAACAAGATTTGTTCTGTTAGGACTTTAAGAGTTGCATGGCGGCATTGGTATGGGAAGGAAAGGATTAATCTTAGGAAGTAGAATCCTATGTCGATGGAATTAGGACTCTAAACCTTAATAGGAATCTTAGGAGGTGGAGACTCTATTTAAAGACTCCCTTGAGCTAGCAGAAGACTACTACTGCTGTGAAGAAGAGGTTGCTATGTTATGCGTGAGAAGGCTGGTCGTGAGGAGTGGGGTACGGCACGTGAGGGCATGCTGTAGTACGAGAGGAGGCCATAGAGAGTCCGTGGGACCGTTAGGATCGTTCCTTAGGTCGTCTTCCTTAAGGTAGGTGTTCTCTTGGACCTAAACCCTTAAATCTATTTCATGTGCATCGTAGAATCACATTTTCTTATTTCTGGAAGAATTTTTCTGCATAGGCATCATAGACAGGTGACACATATACAGAGGCGTCATCCTGACTTGACGTGTCTATGTGTAGGCGTCAGCTAGACATGACACATCAGTACATGCACGTCTAGGGAACCTGATGCGTATGTCTATATGCGCCTGGGCTCCATGACGCATTTGTTGTGCATAATAGATTAAACAATGCACATAAAGCCCTGTACACAAGTAATAAATTAGTTCCTTAATGCTTTGTAAATCCGTTCTGTTTAATCCTGCAATTATCTTGTTCTGTTAACCTTATTTTCTTGACCTTTATCTTCTTGTTATGTCATCTCTGGATATATTGTTCATCCTGTTAAAATTTATTCCTTGCTAAATTAATTGTATTAATCTGTCATCTTGTATGTTTTATGGCCTATCAGGATCCTGTTACCATTTTGATTAGTAATATTATCTATTCTGTTATCACGAGACATTTACAGAAGCTTGGCATGCTTCTATAATTTTGTTAAAGACGTCAGAGCTACCTGGCGTGTCTGTATAGACACGTTCGGTCGTCTTGATGCATTTAATTGTTGCTCTACTGATTACACGTCATCAAGGTATGACGCGTAAGCCTCTACATGTCATCGGTGTGTGACGCGTATTTAATACACATCACCTGCTCATTACGCGTAGTGGTTCCAGCGCCATTACCTTCAGTTTCCTAACTGTTTTAATCCAATACCGTGGATCCTTTGGCACTCCTGTCACACTGCTGTGACAGAGCTCCTGTTTCTCAGAGTTTTCTGCGATACACCCATTATTTCTCAGAGATTGACGGAGCCTCCAATGGGAATTCCTCTAGTCTGATTGGAAAGTCTTTGAACAAGACCTCCGCATGTCCACGACATCGAAAGATTCCCTCTTCGATCATTGGGTAGGTTGTACTCTCAAAACCCTGAACACAATCTAAGTCATGTCCTCGCGACTGGCTTAACTAGCTGGGTAGACATCGAACTAGATTTTGATGTATTGTGTGTTCTTCGCAAGTCACGGCCCGAACCGACAGCAATAGAAACATGCTCAGAACGTGGCAGCGAACAGTCATGACAGTCAGAGTAATTACTTAAGACACAAAACAGACCAAGAATTTGACAAAAAATTAAACATTATTAATATAAACTTGTTATTACAAACTTAGACTCAAATTACAACTTCAAGAAAAAAAGAAAAGACACTAACTAGACAAAGAAACTCAAATCTAGACTCAAGAAAATAAAAGACACGGGTCTTTTAATTTCAGGAGCTCTCATGCACACCTTCTCTTCCCGTTAGAATAATGTCCTTGCTATCTACCTGATTACCAGAAAAACATTGAGATAAAACTGGATGAGCGAAAAGCTCAATGGGAATTACATCTCTATCACGAGTCTTGCTTTAAGTAATTAACATATTTCATGAAATGCAGTTATGTCTATGCATGAACACAAGATAGAACAAGAATAGATACGAGTCATGAAATAGATAGCAAGAATTGGAAAGTTCACTAGTATAGCTTGGAGAGATATTGGCTATTCAAGAACAAGCATGTTTCATTTCGAGTCAAGCACATCAAGTCATGTAAATAATATCACGTCAAAAGAGAGTGGAATGCCGTAGATTAATCTAGAAAGTCATGCACTTCGGTGTAATGCCACACCGTGGTCAATATAGCTCCCATGGGCACAAGTACTTTTGGGTGCTCCTCCTAGGACCAGATCGGGTCCCATTAACGTTAGGCATTAAGTCATGTAAATATCTAGACATCCACTTTATTTTAATAGCCAATGGAGTTCCAAGGAATAAGCCATTGTAGGAATATTAAGGTAGTTTCACAGATTTGAGGAATTCAAGGATAGAACCTTGTGTAGAGATGGCATAGCGATAAATCTGTCATGAAAAATTGGAACATTCATGAATCTAGGAAAAATGGCGTCAATACAGTCACCGCAAATTTAAGAAATGGCGTCAACTGTCTGGACACCAATTCCAGATAGTGGTTGGACTCTCACAGAACACCCCTTTACGGCGCTCTATGGTGGCTAGGGCGTCATGTTTCTTAAGAGTGACATGACTAATAAGGTTTCTGATAAGCACCTATGTGTTTATACTTATTTATATCACACACATCATTTTTTGGACTTTAACGATGGTAATTATACAATTTTTACATGATAATCTCGGTCTCACATAAAATGAAAATTTCTATTGTCATTGATGAGACTTGAGAAATGGTTAAATAAATAAAAAAATTGTATAATTAAATTTTAATAAAATTATTGTGTGATGATTATTTTTGAAGAGGCTAGATATAAAATTATGATTTATATTTTTGAGGGGCTTAAGTATAATTTCTTACATGTTTTACCTTGTGAACAGGAGGCTATAGTGGAAGGAATTATATCACCAACAACACTTTCGGTGTGATAATGACAAGAGCATGGGCATCGGAATGGAGGTGGACCAAAAATAATAGAAGGAATAATGAAAGGAGAATGATAATTGAGGCTAGCCCATCCCTTCACCCCTATAAAATCACACCATCTTTCTCCCTCTCGAAAGGATATCTCTATTCTTCTCTCCCTGCAAACATACACACGTAGCTTTTTCTTTAAGCTCTCTCTCCTAAACTCTCTTAGCATCCGCACACACTCTCTCTCTCTAATTCTGTCTTCTTTCTTCCCCACGTAGGCCCCCTTCCTCGCCATTGTCTCTCTCTCTCTCACCCCCGTCGACCTTCTCTTTCTCCCTGTCTTCCCCACCTGCACCATCGTCGCCATCCCTCCCTCCGGCCCTCACCAACACCGCAACACCTCCCATCATCTCCTCTCACTCACGACACCTTTGCCCTCACCACTTCTCTCCCTTCACCACATGGAACCCCCCCTCTCGTCAACTTCTCTTCCTCTCCATCGCGTCTCCCTTCCCATTACTCCCCTCTCCCCCTGCTCTCTCTCCCGCGAGCGCTGCTGTCGCTCTCCCTCACACTCTCTCCACCGGCACCGTAACTCACACACCATTGGCCACACCTCCTCACCCTCTCCCTCTATCTTCTGCACTTCCATCCCCCTTACCTCTCTCCCTCTCTTCTCAACTCTCACACACACGCGACCTCCTCTGCACCCCCCTCTCTCTTTCTAACCCTCACACACACACAACACCACCACCTGTCCCGCACCACCATCCGGAGCTTTGCGCCCCTCGCCGTGTTCACATCTCTCACCCACACCACCATGGCTTCTCCCTTCCCCTCTCCCTCTCTGCACTTCTCTCTCTCCCGGCCTTTCTCTCTTCACTCACACACTTTCCCGCGATCGCCTCCCCTCTCCTCGCCACAGCATGCAACTCTCTCCTCTCTACACCGGTCCCCTCTCGCACCGGCGGCCACCTTTCCCACTCAACGCACACACTGCCATCCCACTGCAGCCGCCATCAAACGCCTGCGACTCCCTCTCCTTCTCCTCTTCCCACCGTTTCCACTTGCACTCTCTCCCTACTCCGTATAGCAGCCACCTCCCTACTACCTCTCCTCTCCCGCGAACACAATAGTCACCACACAGATGGAGCCCGGCCTCCCACTCCTTGCCCCGTCGTTCCTCTCCCTTTCTCCCACTCACATCCACACGAGAGAGAAGGGTCGACTCCCCTCTCTCGAAGGGTCGACCTCCCCTCACCCTCCGTCTCTTACTCTCTCTCTCCTTCTCTCTCTACTCAACACATGCACAAACATTTTATTATTATTATTTTATTATTAATCATGCATTCCCACCTCTATCTATTTCTATTATTTTATTTTATTTTTGTCATTTCTCTCTCTCTAAAACTCTCTCTCTCTCACGGCATCATCCACACCGAGTTCGATGGCTCTCCAAGGCTCAAAGGAGTGGGCTACAGCTTCTTCATCTGAATCTCGGCTATTTCTTTTCCCCATTACATTATTTTTAATTTAGTTGGAATTTATTTAGGATTGTAATATTTATTTTTCTTATCATTTTGTAAATGTTTAATTTGTGAGTAATAAAATCAGTTCAGTGTTATTTTCTCTCTCTTCACCCTCTATTTCATCTTCTTTTCTCTCTCTGTATTTCTCTCTCTAAGCCTTCCAAATTTATTTAGGTATATTTACATTTACGCAATCTTAAATTTCAACATAAGAAAAATCATTCCATAAATTTTCTCTTTTCAAAATACAATGTTTTTAACTTTAAAAATTCTAACCTCCTCGTGGGATCGACTCGTATTCACCACTATGCTCAAATTCTAATTTAATTATGTGTGAGTGCGGATTTTTGAAATTGTGTACGCGGTGTTTTTAACGACGAGCATCCACTCGCATCAATTTTTGGCGTCGTTGCTGGGGAGGCGTATGAATTTTGAGTTGAAATTTTTGTGTTTTTTGTGTATATATTCTCACTAGCTGTCTTTTCTTGTGTTTTGTAGGAAATAGAAAAAAAATGGAGAAAAATGGACTTGAAAAAATAAAAAATCCAAAAAGGGCCAAGAAAAAAAAAATCTTCTACTATGAGATAAGTATTATTTTTTCCCTTCTTTCCTTTATTATATACTTTTTCTTGAACGTGGGAATTACGCCTTAAGGCTGGTACGTATCTCATCATTAATGTACTTAATTGTTTTGTTTATGATTTGTATATTGAGTTAATTGTTCAATTTTTTTTTGGTTAGTTAGGTACATTAATAAAAAAACAAATCACTTGAACTTTAATAAAAATCTTCATCTCGAGATTAGCAACCACACTTTCATGTCTTAGGTCATGCATCATTTAGGATAGAATTATTGAAGATTACGGGGACAAGGTGAGATCTTTTAAATAGCTTGCTCTTGCATTTTTATGATTGCATAGAACACATTGTTTGAACTTTGATTGTTACATTTCACATCAAAATACTCTAAGGGCATCACCCCCTAATCAAGATAAGGGAGGGATTTTATCACCCTTCCTTGGCCCAAAACAAATCCATACATCTTTTGCATCTGCCAAACCTAATAAAAATCAGTAGACATTGACCTTAGGATCACACTGAGATTAGGTGCAGTTTAAGTTTATAATCATTCTTGTAAACTGGTGTCGAAGCCTAGAGGTCAACAGTAAATGCCATAAGCGGGCAAGTGATTTTTAATTAGGTCCTTGCGAAAATAAGGGGAGCCTCCCACTTCCCCACCTCTTACTTGGCCAATGGATAGACTTGAGAATAGACTCAGGCTATATTTATATCACTTTGTGAAACCAAACATTTAGGTCTAGATCACACCTAGGTCGTTAGGTTAATTTGTGTGTTAACTTATTTGTCTTTATCTAAAATAAAAAAATAAAAAATCTCTCTCTTCTCTTCTTTTCGTCCTAGTGTATGCAAGGTAGAAGATCTCTACATCCTAAGTTGCTAGGACCAATACCTGAAATTGAAAGGGTTTTACACCAAAGAAATCAACATCCAATGGCTGACAACCAAGACCCACCTAAGCAAATGAAGAATTATTTCACTCCCAATCTGTATCAACCTTCATATGGTATTCATCTTCCCCAGAACTAGGCCATTCAGTATGAAATCAAATCCAGTACCATTCAAATGTTACCCTCATTCTATGGAAACACAAATGAGGACCCTTACAGGCACCTGGATGAGTTCCTACAAATTTGCTCCACTGTCAAAATTCAACATTTTTCTGATGATGCCCTCAAATTGACTCTTTTCCAATTCTCTTTAAAAGACAAAGATAAATATTAGTTGGGAACCTTGGGGAGACCTATTGAAACTTGGGCTGATATGTAGAATGGATTTCTTAAGAAATTTTACCCCATAGGTTGCACCAATACAATGAGAAGGGCTATCACAGGGTTCACTCAAAACCCATGGGAGAAAATCCATGAAACTTAGGATAGACTAAAGGAATTGCTTAGAAAATGTCTCCATCATGGTTTGTCTCGATGGCAAATCGTTCAAGCTTTTTATGAGGGATTGTCTGATCAATATCGACAAATGGTGTATGCATCATGTGGGGGGGCTTTCATGAGCAAAAGTGAGGATGAAGCCTATAAATTGTTTGAAATGCTCAGTGAAAATTCCATCAATCAGGCCTCTTTGTCATCTTATGAAAGATCAATCGGGCCCTCAAAATGAGATGAGCTTTATGAGATAAAGAATCGTGGGGAGCCCGAGGCCAGGATGGACATGAATTTCATCACCTAAAGATTAGATAAGATGGATATCATGGCCCAGAAAATGGAGAAAGTAGAGTCGATGGCCCATAAGTTAGACCAACTCCTGGATCTTAACAAGCAAGAGCCCACCTTCCAATCCACACCAAATCCATACCCGGATCCCACACCCCACGAGGTGTGTGTTCTATGTGCTAGCCCAGACCACCATGTGTCCGATTGTCCGACCGCAACCCAACTCCCACCTTTCATTCAAGAACAAGTTCAGGCTGCTCAGGAGTTCTCCAAACCCAATTATGATCCTTACTCTAACACATACAACCCGGGCTGGAGAAATCACCCAAATTTTTCTTGGAAAAATCAACCAATTCCACCTCAACCAACAGATCCCTCCACTTCTGAGGCACCAAAACAATTCATCCAAAATCAATAGAATTTTCAAGGAAATGATTATGCTCGAGGGTCACATGCCCAATATAGTACTCCAACCCAGGCCCAGTATCCTCAGTCCCAATACCCTCATTTCCGACTCAATCAGTCCCAAATTCCATACCAACAACCTCCTCAGCCCAATTTTGATGAAAAATTTGAGCAACTCCAACAATTGATATAGACTCAACAACAGTCCATTGCAAAGTTGGAAAGCCATCTCGGGCAACTTGCAGAAACTAATATGAGGAGAGAAGTGGGTCAATTGCCCAGCCAGCCTGTGGCTAACCCGAGAAATCACCCTCCAGGTTTTCCTCCATGAGTGGGTCTCCTACCTCAACCTGGCCCACTACCACCTCCACCTAAAGGTCCACAATTTGAAAATGCTAAAGCCATTTAAACTCTTAGGAGTGGTAAGACCTTGAAAGATCCCTACAAAACTAGGGAGGAAGGAGAAACTTCGGCCCAGGCCACTCAACAAGATGAGAAGGAGACCAAAAAGGAACCTATTTTGGAGATTGATCTTAAAGAAAAGAAGAAGATAGGAGAGGAGCCCAGCACCTACCAACCTAAGGTACCATTCCAAGATGCTCTAAAATCAAAGTCCAATAAGAAGCCACCGGCCCAAAATGAGGAGTTAATGGAACTATTCAAACAAGTGCATATCAACATTCCACTCCTTGATGCCATCAAACATGTCCTGGCCTATGCCAAATTTTTAAAGGAACTTTGCACTCCAAGGAGGGAACCAAGAACCGCTCCTAAGAAAGTTATGTTGTCTGAGGATGTAAGCGTGGTGGTGATGAACCACCTCCCAAAGAAATTGAAGGACCCTGGAGCACCACCGATTTCTTGTAACATAGGTGGTGTGACATTTGAGCGAGCACTCCTTGATTTAGGGGCTAGTGTCAATCTTTTACCCACCTTTGTCTATGAAAAATTTGATTTAGGGGAGCTTAAACCGACCTCCATCATCCTTCAACTTGCTGATAGGTCTGTCAAGACCCCATGGGGACTCATAGAAGATGTCATTGTTAAGGTTAATGAGTGCTACTTCCCCGTGGATTTCTTGATTCTTGGCATGGCCGCGTCCCAGGAACTTAGTCACACTCCTATCATTCTGGGACGTCCTTTCTTGGCCACGGCTAAGGCCAATATCAATTGTGCTACGAGGATGATGGACATCAGAGGCCAAAAAGTCTCGTTAAATGTGTTTAAAGCCTCTCAATACCTGGGCCAAGATGTAGAATGTCACTCTATTGCCATTATTGAGGAATTAGTGGAAGATGGTCCAAGTTTTGACGCTTTAGAGGAAGCAAATGCTTTACATGATTCTCCGACTCTTCCAATGACATGTTCCATGGTCGAACCACTGCCTGCTTTGCAAACTGCACTTGCGCTTCCTTCGCTTGAAAATCCTCCACAGCTTGAGCTTAAATATCTCCTAGATTCCCTCAAATACGCTTTTTCAGGTCCCGATCAAATCTTGCCAGTCATCATTGCCTCTAATCTCACCCCTACTAAAGAAACTCAATTGCTAGATGTGCTTAAGACTCATAGGGGTGCCATAGGTTGGACGATGGCCGATCTTAAAGGAATTAGTCCTTCGACTTGCATGCATCACATTTATTTGGAGGAGAATGCTAAGCCAAGCCGAGAGATGTAAAGGAGGTTAAATCCAAACATGAAGGAGGTGGTAAAGAAGGAAGTGGTTAAGTGGTTAGATGCATGGATCATTTATCACATTTCAGATAGTCAATGGGTGAGCCCAACCCAAGTGGTACCGAAGAAATATGGACTCATTATAGTTAAGAATGATGAAGGAGAGGAGGTACCCACTAGACTTACTATAGGGTGGAGAGTGTGCATTGACTATCGAAAGCTCAATGCCATGACTAAGAAGGACCACTTTCCACTCCCATTTGTGGATCAAATTCTTGAAAACTTGGCTGGACAAAAATTCTTCTATTTCCTAGATGGGTACTCCAGGTATAATCAGGTGATAATTTACCCGAAAGATCAAGAAAAGACTACATTCACATGCCCTATGGCACGCTTGCTTTTAGGAGAATGCCATTTGGCCTCTATAATGCACCTGCTACTTTCCAAAGGTGTATGATGGCAATTTTTTCGGATATGGTGGGAGAAGTCCTCAAAATTTTCATGGACGGTTTTTCAATATTTGGGGATTCTTTTAAAAATTGCCTTGCAAATTTGAGAAAGGTACTGGAAAGGTGCATTGAAATAAATCTTGTGCTAAGCTGGGAGAAGAGCCATTTTATGGCCAGAGAGGGCATAGTCTTAGGCCACATTTTGTCTGAATGGGGTATAGAAGCAGACAAGGCAAAAATTGATCTAATCTCTAATCTCTCTCCCCCTACCTCCATAAGGCAAGTGCGCTCTTTCTTTGGACATGCCGATTTCTATCGCCACTTCATTAAGAACTTCTCCACAATTGCTCGACCTTTAACTCGTCTCCTATCAAAAGATATCCCATTCCATTTTGACGAGTCATGTCTGGAGGCTTTTAATTCCTTAAAGGCGGCCCTCACTAAAGCTCCAATTCTACAAACTCTAGATTGGTCGTTCCCTTTTGAAATTATGTGCGATGCCTCAGATTTTGCAGTGGGAGCTATTTTGGGACAAAGGTTTGATAGACGTCCCGTAGTGATCTATTATGAAAGTCATGCACTTGTCGATGCTCAAATGAACTACACCACTACAGAAAAAGAGTTGCTAGCCATAGTTTTTGCCCTTGAGAATTTTAGATCTTACCTTTTAGGGGCAAAAGTCATTATTTACTCTGATCACTCAGCCTTGAAGTATTTGTTGTCTAAGAAAAGAAGCCAAACCCCGACTCATTAGATGGATTCTACTGCTTCAAGAATTCGATTTGGAAATTCGAGATAAGAAGGGGTCAGAAAATGTTGTTGCGGCACATCTTTCCCGGATAGTTATACAAGAAAGTGCACCGATGCAAGACTCCTTCCCCGATGAGCACCTTTTGGCTATCTGTCACACCTCACCGCCATGGTATGCTCACATTTTGAATTATCTTACGGTGGGAAAATCCCTGTGGGATGGTCTAAGTAGGAGAAAGAGCACTTTTTCTCTAAAGCCAAGCACTATTTCTGGGAGGACCCAAAACTGTTTCACGTAGGTCCAGATCATATCATCTAGAGATGTATCCCCAAGGAGGAGCATCAAAGTATTCTGAATTTTTTTTCACACTCTAGCTTGTGGGGGATATTTTTCAGAAAAGAAAACTGCTGCTAAGGTCTTGCAAAGTGGGTTCTTTTGGCCCACTTTTTAAAGGATGCCTATGAATTTAGCAAGATCTGTCTAAGGTGTCAAGCTATGGGGAACAATTCTAGGAGAGACATGATGCCACTCTGTCCCATCTGGGTTGTTGAAATTTTTGATGTTTGGGGGATTGATTTCATGGGACCATTTTCGCCTTCATTTGGAAACGAATACATTCTTGTGGCGGTAGATTATGTGTCTAAATGGATAGAAGCAATAGCCACCCGGACCAATGATCATAAAGTTGTGATGAAATTTATTCGTAAGAACTTCTTCTGTAGATTTGGGTGTCCTAGGGCTATCATCAGTGATGGGGGCTCACATTTCATTCACTCCCAATTCTGAACTTTGCTCAAGAAATATGGGATCACTCACAAAATTGCTACCCTCTATCATCCACAGACAAGTGGCCAAGTAGAAGTCTTTAATAAGGAAATCAAGAACATCTTGCAAAAGTCCATTAGGCTAGATAGGAAAGATTGGTCCAGGAGATTGGATGATATTTTGTGGGCCTATCAGACTACATACAAAACTCCCATTGGTATGTCTCCCTACAGGCTGATTTTTGGAAAAGCTTGTCACCTACTAGTTGAGTTAGAACATAGGGCGTACTGGGCCATCAAACATGTTAATCTAGACTTGGCCCAAGCTGGTTCCCATAGAGCTCTTCAACTCAATGAGCTGGAGGAGTTGCACAATGAAGCCTATGAAAATTCCAAGATCTACAAAGCCAAGACCAAAGCCTTTCATGATAAGCACATTATAAGAAAATCTTTTCAACCTGATCAAAAAGTTAGGCTTTTTAATTCTAGGTTGCGTTTGTTTCCTGGGAAATTGAAGTCTAGGTGGGATGGTCCATTCATTGTTATCAAAGCTTTTGACCATGGTGCCATCAAAATTTTAAGTCCTCAAAATGGTCATAGTTTTACTGTTAATGGTCAACGTCTCAAGCCCTATTTAGAAAATGCTCAACTCATGTTAAAATACTCAATTGCATTGAGCGAATCAGAGTAAGTCATGTGAGCGTGTATACGTCTGGCTGAAGATGTAAAACTTAGCGCTTCTTGGAAGGCAACCCAAAGTTTTAGTAATTTTCGTGTGATAACAAATGGCTTCTTAGGAGGAAACCAAAGTTTTTATTGTGGTTTTGCTTTTATTTTGTAGGTGTGAATAAATGATAAGTAAGAGGGGAGGGAGAATTGATGGCTTGCACCTCTACCCAGCCTTCAAAATCCAAGCACCGCTTTCTATTCACGCGAGGATGCCCGTCGAAGTTCACCTCTATCAGGTCGTCTCGTTCTTTCCCAAAAATAACATGTTTACATTGTTCGGTTATTCCATTATTTCATGCTATTCATGCGGACTGTAATACCCAAAAAAAATTTATGAATTTTCCTAGAATTCTTTTGATTTTTTAGAAATAAGTAGATTCTTAAATGAATTTAGTTATTTAAAGCAAAATATTAAGGCCTTACATTTGTTGATGGACCTGGCCCTTCTAATTAAGCCCGAAGGACCTAAAAACCAAGCCCACAAGGTTTGACCCATATTCTAGAAGCTTAAAACTGGATATTTTCAGAATTTAGAGGATAAATTACATTTTATCAGATCAATGAAATGGATAAATCAAAGGATAAATAACAAAGAGTTTGAAATAGTGCAAATTCGACACCAAGGGATAAAAACGGTCTATCGAGGGACCACCTCAGGTATAAAATGGTCTCCACACGACCGCTATTATCCGTCTGCTCGCGAACAGTTTAGAAACGTGGAAATCATGGTTTTCTTCGAGCCTAATCACTAGGGATCGATGTAATCTATTATCTAGAAGGCTCTAGGATAGATTAATATCGAATTGATAACCTAATTAGGACTTTAGGGTCGCCCAAATCCTTGAAACCCAAGCTAACCCTATAAGTAGCCCTTAAGTACAACTTGCTCAACCCTTACTTTTGGCTCACGTGGAACTAAGGTAAGGAGACATTATTCCAGGTCGGTTCTTTAGAGTATTTTGTTCATAATAGTGAGGACTAACTACCCTCAAAATTTCATTTTAGGAGATCAAGCCGTTAGGGAGAACAAGGCTTCCAAAGACGCTGGTTCGGTACAAGAAACCCAAGAGACTGTGCGATCAAGCCAGATTGATGAGCGAAGTAGAAGCCCTAAACGAGATAATTAGTAGGGGTTCTTTAGAACTACTTGTTCCTTATAGTACCCTATTCTTACCCTCTAAATTTCATGGTCATAGGTGAAGAAGATCAAAAGTTAGAAGGCTACGAAGTTGCTGATTTGGTTCAGGACAAACAGGAATTAGGGTCAAGTTCCTGCCAAGAATTTGAAGTTTAGAGCTCTATCTAGAGGTAGGTTATCTCATGATTGGCTCAAACTCGAAGTTAGGAATAAAAGCCCTCTATTTCCACTTATTTCCATACATTATATGTAGAGGATTTGATGTTTTATTATGACTGTGCAACTAGTGTATACTTCATGCATGAGCCTAGCCCTTTAATGAACAAGATATAATTCTTACCTAAATCTTATTCTCCTATGCATATTCTTGGCCCAATATTCTTCTAGCATGCTTTACTACATGTTTTACATCGTTCCCATGTATAATATGACCTAGATTAGCCTTTTTTTATTGTTTAAAGGCTTCTATCCGAAGACAGAAGGTGGCCAAAAAGAGACCGCAAGGAATAATTGCGGTTTATTGAATGACTGTTTCACCCCTTCAGGGCGGTCTATCGCAAGACCGTTTCTGTCATTTGGGCGGCTAGTCCCTGACCATTTTTGGTTCTATGAATCAAACCCGAGCCTAAATTTGGTATTATAATTATGTTATTTCGCATGCAACCATGTTTTATTTTCCCTGTTTCAGCATGAGCATGTCTTAGAACCTTATTTTTCATTATTAGGTAATTTCATGCCAAAATGTTATAATTTTATAATTAAATGATTTCTATATTGTGGACTTAGTCATATGGTAATTTATCCGTATGTTTCACCGTTTCACTTTCATCTCTTGAGTCATTTTCTTAAGTACATGGTGTATACTCTCGTGTGCGACCATTAGATACACGTTGCACACATAGGCACATATCTTGGACTTGTGAACCTCTCCACCAGATATTCCTTCTGTCGGGCTAGGGGATCATGTTTCAAGGCCTCCGTAAGACTCCGTGAGCCTGAGATTCCCATCAAGACGTCGAGCTGGTTGTACCCTTAAATGCCCAAATTGTCCTGAAAGCACTCACATGATCGGTGTTTTACTTTCTATACTCTGGTAAATTGCGGCCTATATGAGACCGTCTCTGTTACTTAGTGGTCTTTCCCAGACCTTGTTGTTTCATAAAACGGCCCTCTGGTGAACGTTATTATCTAGAATTAATTAAGTGTCGACTTTCTTTTATTATGGTTGACACAGCTTGAATGTGACCTTCACTGGACCGTTGTTATCAATTAAGCAGCCTAGTTGTGACCGTTTTCTTCTTGAAACGGCCCAATAAATGATCGTTTCTTTCTATCAGGCTCGTAACCCGAGGTTTGACCTAAGAGTTATTTAATTTCTATTCTTGGATGATCTTAGGATTATCTGGATTCCAAATTTGTGTGTAACACGTTAATGTTAAGATATGAAACTTAATTAATGTACTGTTATGCTGTCAGAATGCCGCCATAGCATAATGTTCTTTTAATTCTTCTTTGGAGTCTTATATCATTTTTCAAAGCGTTCTATACCTTGGTTACTTGATCATGAAACCTGTTATTTTAAATTGAAATTATTGGCCAAAATTATTGTTATCTCGCGGAATTAGCTTGATATGTAACTTGAAGATGTAAGAGCGGGCACGGACTGTGTCCAAGGGCTCGACATTAGCCCCCACGGCCAATGGCCGGAAACGTGCTGAAAACCATGGGGTACGATGAATAATAGCGTCACATTGCACCAGGAGTACTTTTTTTTATAGACGAGTGAAGAACCACGAGGCCCACATTAAAAATTGCATGCTTGTTAATGACTTTCCAGTACATAGCCTTTACCAGGTTGTGTAAGTACTTTCTCGATACATGCTCGTACTTTCTTGTTCATGAAAGGCCAAATGTATATCTAACATGATTAAATTCTGCTCAATTATGTCGATTTTCTCAAATAACTCATGACTATATGTTCTTTGTAATTTTGGTTTATGACGTACGATTTATCGCATTCTTATTTTTACCTTGATTCTAGAGCTAAAGTACTTAATCATTTAAATATTATCTTCATATTGATACAAAGATACCTACTGTGCACGTGTGCTCATACCTATTTTCTTATCTTTTCAAGAAATACTAGTGAATCGGATTCGGATTGTGAGAGAAGCGGGTCCGACAGTGATTGAAGGTCAATTGGAAATGAGAGAAACCCTAATTTACAGGTGTTTAGTCGAGTCGGATTGTAATTTTTGATTTTCCTTGAGTCATAGTATTGAAAGTATGTCAAGTAGTGACTTTATGTAATTTTGATTATGATTATGAAATAAAGTTGTAGTTTTGAGAAATTATTTGTGCAATTACTTTGTGTGATTGTCTTGCGTTCTGATTACTTGCTAGCGAGAGGCTTACCATGTCGGCTATTCACGTTCCCGAAATTCCTTTCGCTGAAATAAAAGCTCGGGGCGTGAGATGGACAATGTCATTTAAGTTTGGGGGGGGGGGAGCAAAAAATTTCATGATACATATAGTATAACCTGATATGAGTACTTGCATAATGTCCTGCATATTATTCTATCTTGCAATCTGCATTAAAGTGGAAAGATGAAATCTCTAACTAAATTTTCTTAATTCATGCTCTCATTGAAAGTAATTCTATAATAGAAAACACTAGGGAGAAGGATGATGAAAAAATTTATTCGACTTAGCCATGGAAAATCGAGTTAAGAATCTCTTTAAAGTTCATTAGCACTTTTAGAAAAGAAAAAAAAAATAACTTTGCACGTTATTAAAATAAGCAAGATAAGCCTTCTGTTATTTTGGAGTGGTGTCTAATACTCTGCATTTCTTGGAGATGAGATCTTTTTAATAAAGCTATCTGCCAAAGTTATCCATCAAATAAGTGCAAAGCACATTGTTAAAAAAAACACCATGAAAAATGCCCCTGATCCTAGTAACCGAGCCTACTTCTCCTAAGGCAAGAGTTGAGGTTCGCGTTAAATAGTGAAGGGTTGTGTAGCATCATGGGTGTATTGAAAAAAAAAAGGCAGGCATAAGCTATTGTACTTAATGCTTTGATTTAGGAGGTGCGGAGTTGAAGGATACCTATCTAGAATGACAAATGAGGAATGCAATTATCTTTGCTGTGGATTTAGTATTACACTTGCACAAGTGCTACTGAACTTTAAGTTGTATTCTTAGTCATATACCTAAATTTCCAATCTAAGGCTATTATGCATTAATGATTCTGAATTCTTGATCATTGGTTGATTCTAAGAAGGAAAAGCTGGATATGGGGGTATGAGCTTTGCAAACTCTTGTTGGTACTAAATTTTAATTTAATTACATTGCTAAGGGACTAGCAATGAGTAAGTTGGGGGGTGTAATAAGCACCTATTTGTTTATACTTATTTACATCACACACATCATTTTTTGGACTTTAACGAAGGTAATTATATCATTTTTACTTGATAATATCGGTCTCACATAAAATGAAAATTTTTATTGTCATTAATGAGACTTGAGAAATGGTTAAATAAATAAAAAATTATATAATTAAATTTTAATAAAGTTATTGTGTGAAGATTATTTTTGAAGAGGCTAGATATAAACTTATGATTTATATTTTTGAGGGGCTTAAGTATAATTTTTTACATGTTTTTACCTTGTGAATAGGAGGCTACAGTGGAATGAATTATATCACCGACAACACTTTCGGTGTGATAATGACAAGAGCATGGGCATGGGATTGGAGGTGGACCAAAAATAATAGAAGGAATTATGGAAGGATAATGATAATTGAGGATAGCCCATCCCTTCACCCCTATAAAATCACACCCTCTTCCCCCCTCTCGAAAGGATATCTCTATTCTTCTCTCCCTGCAAACATACACACGTAGCTTTTTCTTTAAGCTCTCTCTCCTCAACTCTCTTAGCGTCCGTCCACACACACACTCTCTCTAATTCTATCTTCCTTCTCCCCCACGTAGGCCCCGTTCCTCGTCGTTGTCTCTCTCTCTCTCTCTCACACACATCTCTCTTCTCTCTCACCCCCGTCAACCTTCTCTCTCTCCATGTCTTCCCCACCTACACCATCGTCGCCGTCCCTCCCTCCAGCCTTCACCAACACCGCGGGACCTCCCGTCGTCTCCTCTCACTCACGACACCTTCGCCCTCGCCACTTCTCTCCCTTCACCACCTGCAACCCCCCTGATGGGAATCAACACCGGGCACTAACATTTTATTTTACATTTGTGTCCTTTTTTATTTATATTTATACCCTTGTATAATTGGGTACGCAATTGTATGGCAAGTATAAGCCAAAATGTGAGTCTTTAGGTTTTAGTGGTTTTATGTGTAAAAGTCCAGGAGGTCCAGCTGGGGGCCCCCACCTCCTTCCTCATTGGTCCACCTAAGCCTTAGGGCCTATGTGGGGCTGGTCAAATGTCCAAGGTGGGCTTCTAGATGGCTTGACCATTCAAGGGGACAAAGGGTTAAAAATGTCAATACTCTCTCCCCATGAAGTCAAGGGGGCACACCCTTCCACTAACTTATTTTTTATGTTTATTTTTTTGACCACATGGGGATTAAATCCTCTATCCCTTGTATACCCCTCCCCTAACCTAGATCTGAGGGTTGTCTAGGTCTTTTTTTATTTTCTATATATACCTTGTATTTTATGAATTACTTAGCATTAATGAAAGGAAAATTCTCATTTGCGCTCAATAGCCCAAGGGTGCCCCTCTCTCCTCCCCTAGAGCTGTGAGAGCTCTGATTTCAGAGGTGTGACGCCTCTCCTCCACCACCTCCTTGAGTGTGATGCTCAGCACTGCCGCCGCTGCCGCCATCGAGCCGCCATCGCACCGCCACCGCCACCCCGACGGAGCTCTGCCCAAATCAGGAAAGAACCTCAATCCCATACTTTTATCTTTTTATCTTGTTGTCTGATCAAGCCCAAACTTTGTTGTTTTGTTCTCCATGTCATCCCTAATCTCCAGTTCCAATTTCGTGCCATTTGGCATTCGTTTGATATTTTTCCGGTATTTTTGTGCTTCCCCCCAGTAATCTGCTAGTTTACAGATCTGCAAGATAGTGTCCCCTTGTCATAGATTTTCCACCCCATTAGAAATTTTCCAAAAATCCCCCAAAATTACAATGTGTTCCTCATGTACACCCTCTTCCACCATAATTTTTATGGAGTCTATATATTTCATTTTCCCATCGGTCAAAATTCATTTTTAGAGAAAACTCAGTCTGTCCTGTGTGCTTGTCAGTCTGAGCTAGCAAAAACATTTGTGGCACAGTCATTTTAACTTTCAATCCATTCACTTGATGGATCGGTAAAAAATATATATTTTAGATCTGTGAGTCCTATTTCCAACGGCACCAACCACGCCTCAATCCTCCTCCGGATCTGAGCACAAAAATTTCTGTCGTGGAGGCGCGCATATCTGTTCCGTGAACAGACCAATAGAGGCAGCAGCAAAATAATTCCCAATTAATTATATCTCCTCAGCTTCAGGGACCGCCACTTCAAGGAGTCGACCAGGGACGTCCCGCTATCATCCCAGCCGAGCGCCGCCTTCAGAAGACCCAAGGAAGATGACGTCTCTTTGGAGGCCACTACTTGATGTCCTGCAACTAAGAACCGAGTCGGCGCAGCACCCAGTCGGCGTAGTACCGAGTCGAACCAGCAGCCCGGTTGCACCCCGAGAGCCCTTCCGACTTGCTGCCCGTCTACCCAGGATCGGTCCTCTCGGGCCCCACTTGTAGCCCTTTATCTCCCTGTGTGGAGTGGGCAAGAAATCACTGCTATAATTATTGAATAATTATTTTTACCGGGAGTTACCGTACTTGGCCGGGAAGTCTTCCCCACGCCCGGAGCGTGGAGGTACACTCGCCACCCTCCTCGTAGGCATTTGCTTTACTCGTATTTGTTTGTATATGTCGCTGCAAGTGATAGGTTAATTAGCTCATTTCATTTTATTCACCGCTACGAGAGTGAGTGAGTGAACCCGTCCCGTGACTCAATCCGAGTACACGCAGAAGAGTCGAATACCCGAGACTCACTGTCGGTTCCTCAACCGCGCACGATCCCACGTTTCTCTCGCTTAGGAACGAGTTGCGAGCTAGAGTCCCAGGTTCGCTGATCCATCTCGCATCAAATTGGTATCAGAGCGAGTTGAGTCTAAAGTAGTCTTCGTGTCTAAATCTGCAACAAAAAAAAGTGTCTAAGTCTAGGTGTTGCATTTGCATACCATTATTCGGTATATCAAAAGGTGTTGCCTGAACGTTAGGTTACGCCTATCGGGAAGGTCGCTCATTTGCGAGAGAGGATCTTCAGATCTCGCAACTCTGCCAAGTACCGGGTGAGGTAATTATTGAAGAGCCATTAGGTAGGTGGCTAAGGAAGGGTTTATTTTTGGATACTACAACCCCTTGCTACCCTCCCATAGAGCCAGCCCTACAGATAGTGTCCACCACACCTTTTCACACCACTTGCCAATCCTCTTACTTCGTGGACATTATGGAGGACCTGCTTAAGGGGTTAAGTAGGCAAATGGAGCTGACCAGCATGTTGGCTCTCAGGCCTGACCCACCTGGGTGCCTTAGCTTCATATACTCATCCTTGGGCTACATTACCTCTATCTGCACGGTGGGTCCATACACCAGTGAGCTCATCTTGCTCTTACCTCTACCAGACGAGCTCCACCACTTTCCCTTCAATGACCCCTTCTCTCCCATAGAGACGTCCACACATCCAAGGGAGCCAGTTGCTTCCCTGATCCCCTCAGTGTACGAGGAGCTGGCTTACATTGGGGATTTCTACCCGGGGTCAATAGGGAGTCACATCATTGGATCCCTAACTCTTCTTGATCCTTTTGACCCTTTCCCATGGGAGTCCATCACTGTAGGTCACACTTTCTTCGATCCTTTCGATCCCTTCCCTAGGGAGCCCCGTGACCCACCACTTCCCATTCACACCCTTTCTCCATGGGTCAGTCATTCAGTTCACTGGGGAAATGGAGAAAGTGAATTTGGCTTCCCCAGCCCACCTAAACCACCCGAACCTCTCAAACTTCCCACACCCAAGTCCAAAAGGAGTTCAATGCATGACTGGTTTATACTTGGGTGTCTCGGAGTCCCCCATGACGTCAACCTCCGGTTACGTCAAATGCATGCATGGCACACATTCGGGTGTCCTGGTCCACCATTGCATACATATGGGTTAGACTAACCGTAGGTTCGTGTAGGGTCATGTGTGAGTCTTTGTTTCGTACAGTTTGTCTGTCGAGTGCGTATGCATACATCGAGTTGAGTCGGTCTTTTGTATGCTCGCGTTGTCCGTCCCTTTCGAGTGCGAGGCAAGTCGGATCTAATGCTTACGTTGTAGACTTGCCGGCATTTGGGATCGGCTCGACCATTCTCTATCTCGGATCTAGTCACATATGGGGACCAGGGGTGATTCCTAGTGAGTCTTTGAGCCGCCTCCCTCTTTTGAGAGTGACCCCCACCCCGGAGTGTCCACCTCTAGCCTCATTCTCACAGCAGCGTGAGCATATCGAATCTATACGGGATGAGCAGGTGTCGAATACTTGGAGTGGAGCGTACTCCACGCTTCTTGGTCGATGACGGATCCGCCGCAACCCTTACTCGACATGGTCGAGTTCTTCCCACCCGGAGAGAATTGATGGGAATCAACACCGGGCACTAACATTTTATTTACATTTATACTCTTGTGTAATTGGGTACGCAATTGTATGGCAAGTATAAGCCAAAATGTGAGTCTTTAAGTTTTAGTGGGTTTTTGTGCAAAAGTCTAGTAGGTCCAGCTGGGGGCCCCCACCTTCTTCCTCATTGGTCCACCTAAGCCTTAGGGCCCATGTGGGGCTGGTCAAATGTCCAAGGTGGGCTTCTAGATGGCTTGACCATTCAAGGGGACAAAGGGTTAAAAAAGTCAATATTCTCTCCCCATGAAGTCAAGGGGGCGCACCCTTCCACTAACTTGTTTTTTATTTTTATTTTTTTGACCACATGGGGATTAAATCCGCTATCCCTTGTATACCCCTCCCCTAACCTAGATCTGAGGGTAGTCTAGATCTTTTTTACTTTTCTATATATACCTTGTATTTTATGAATTACTTAGCATTAATGAAAGGAAAATTCTCATTTGTGCTCAATAGCCCAAGGGCGCCCCTCTCTCCTCCCCTAGAGCTGTGAGAGCTCTGATTTCAGAGGTGTGACGCCTCTCCTCCACCACCTCCCTGAGTGTGATGCTCAGCATGGCCAGCACCGCCGCCGCCGCCGCCGCCGCCGCCATCGAGCCGCCATCGCACCGCCACCCCGACGGAGCTCTGCCCAAATCAGGATAGAACCTCAATCCCATAATTTTATCTTTTTCTCTTGTTGTCTGATCGAGCCCAAACTTTGAGAGTTTGTTCTCCCTGTCACCCCTAAACTCCAGTTCCAATTTCGTGCCATTTGGCATTCGTTTGATATTTTTCCCATATTTTTGTTCTTCCCCCCAGTAATCTGCAAGTTTGCAGATTTGCGGGACAGTGTCCCCTTGTCGTACCTTTTCCACCCCCTTAGAAATTTTTAGAAAATCCACAAAAATTACCAAGTGTTCCTCATGTACACCCTCTTCCAACATAATTTTTATGGAGTCTATATATTTCATTTTCCCTTCGGTCAAAATTCATTTTTAGGGAAAACTCAGTCTGTCCTGTGTGCCTGTAAGTCCGAGCCAGCAGTAACATTTGTGGCACAATCGTTTTAACGTTAAATCCATTCGTTTGATGGATCAATAAAAAATAAATGTTGTAGACCTGTGAGTCCTCTTTCCAACGGCACCAACCACGCCTCAATCCTCCTCTGGATCTGAGCATAAAAATTCATGGCGTGGAGGCGCGTAAATCTGTTCTATGAACAGACCAGCAGAGGCAGCAGCAAAATAATTCCCAATTAATTATCTTTCCTCAGCTTCAGGGACCGCCGCTTCAGGGAGTCGACCAAGGATGTCCTGCCATCGTCCCAGAAAAGCGCCGCCTTCAGAAGACTGAAGGAAGATGATGTCCCTTTGGAGGCCACTACTTGCTATCCTGCAACTCAGAATCGAGTCGGCGCAGCACCGAGTCGGCGCAGTACCGAGTCGGACTAGCAGCCCGGTTCCACCCCGAGAGCCCTTCCGGCTTGCTGCCCATCAACCCAGGATAGATTATTGAATAATTATTTTTACCGGGAGTTACCGTACTTGGCCGGGAAGTCTTCCCCACGCCCGGATCGTGGGGGTACACTTGCCACCCTCATCGTAGGCATTTGCTTTACTCGTATTTGTTTGTATATGCCGCTGCGAGTGATAGGTTAATTAGCTCGTTTTATTTTATTCACCGCTGCGAGAGTGAGTGAGTGAACCCGTCCCGTGACTCAATCCGAGTACACGCAGAAGGGCCGAATAACCGAGACTCATTGTCGGTTCCTCAACCGCGCACGATCCCACGTTTCCCTCGCTTAGGGACGAGTTGCGAGCTCGAGTCCCAGGTTAGCTGGTCCGTCCCGCATCACCCCCCTCTCGTCTACTTCTTTTCCACTCCATCGCGTCCCCCTTCCCATCACTCCCCTCTCTCCCTGCTCTCTCTCCCGTGAGTGCCACTGTCGCTCTCCCTCACACTCTCTCCACCGGCACCGTAACTCACACACCACCAGCCACACCTCCTCACCCTCTCCCTCTATCTTTTGCACTCCCACCCCCCTTAGCTCTCTCCCTCTCTTCTCAACTCACACACACACGCGACCTCCTCTGTACCCCCCCTCTCTCTTTCTAACCCTCACGCATGTTGAGTGGTGATAGGTAGATCTAGAGGGGAGGGGTTAATAGATCAGCCCCTTTTTGCCATTCTTTGCGGAAATAAAAATTAAATCTAACACAAATGAGACAGATATTAGTTGATAGCTAAGAAGCTAGATACACACATGAAATCTAGAATCGGTCCTATCAAGCTTCTACTGTTGGAGCAAGAGAAAAAACAAACCACAAGATAAGATCTTTAAGGTGGTTCGGTCTCTGTCTAGAGACCTACGTCCACCCCCTCACACAATACGGTGAGGCTTCACTGGTACCAACGCACACCCGCTGATTCACAGCTTCTTACTGAGAGAAACACTCTCACACTCCGCTGCCACACAGCCTGAGGTATCACAACCCAAAACACAGACCGGTAGGGATCAAGTGCTATGGAGTTTGTTTTGAAGAAAAGCAAATTGAAAATGGAACTGCCAGACAGAGTATCGTAGTAAAACTCAATGAGAAGAAAGTCTCTTGTCTGAGAAAGAGCTTGAGGGGTCCTTGGCTTTCTTCTTCCTCTTCTTCCTGGATCATCACCATGCCCTTGAGGAACAAGGATGATCAAGCTTCAAGCTTTTTAAGGGATCTGGATGAAGCTTCACGAACCCTTCTGCTTGCAAGAAGATCTCTTGTCGTAAGGAAGAGGATCGTCTTCTTCTTCTTGCGCTCACACCAGCAACATCAGGAAGGGGGCTAGCTTCCACACAGCTTTTCATTTTTCCTCTTGCTTGCTTGCTCATCTTCGAACTGGAGCTCATGCTCCTCATATATAGGTGTCCAAGGGCGACACCAACGTTGCCCGCGTTTCAAGCAACACCCAGAATGTCACATCCACATTATTTGATCTGCTTCCATTTGCATAGTTGACTTCCATTCTGTCAAGTCTGCAGGAATGTGGGTAGGTAGGAGACCATAGCAGCCAAGGTACAATCTTCTTTAGAGGATGTCTCTGCCAAATCACAGTCTTTTGACATAAAAGCACTTTGACGGCTTTTTTCAGAGCAATCGGAACCTCTGGATTAAGTTCTGGATCTTGAAGACAGCTTCTGTCGGATTCAGATCGGTTCTGGTAGAACAAGAGTGTGTCGACACTTTCCTAGCAGTGTGTCAAGACATCCCATTGAAAGCCTTGAAGAATCATTCTGGTTGAACATGGATGTCTCGACACTTTACACCCAGTGTGTCGAGACATCCCTTTGAAAGGCCTTGAAGATAGCTTCTGCCGATTTCAAACATGTTCTGGTTGAACGTTAATGTGTCGACACTTTACACCCAGTGTGTTAGGACATCCAGTGAATGTCTTGAAGATCCATGGCTGATGTGTCGAGACAACACCAAGAGGTGTCGGGACATGTGAGTCATGTGCAGAGTTGTTGCAAGAAGGTGTCGAAACAGAAGTGCCAAGTGCAGAGATATTCACACGAGAGTGCCGACACTTTTCACTCAGTGTGTCAAGACATTAGTGAGTCCAGAGTCTTAGACAGAATGGCTTCAGCTTGATTTCTTCTAGATGTGTCGAGACATGGGTTAGATGTGTCGACACATTCTTTTATGTCGGAGCTCAAGCATTGGAAATCTAACACAATCTCTTCTAGATGTGTCGGGACATCATTAGGCCGTGTCGAGACATCACATAGAGAGATTCTTCTTCACTTGATTAGTCAATACATCGAACCAAAATAAGTTAGATATTTCTCAAATATCTACTAATGATTTATGATCTGTTATCATCAAAACTAGGGGACACAACATTCTCCCCCTTTTTGATGATGACAACCATGAATCATTATATCCAATCATTTATATAACAATACAATCAAATTGGTTTGAGGGGCCGTCAACCAAGGGAGATTGATCCATTCTGTCACGCCCCAAGCCTTTATGACAGTAGAAGATTTGCTCGAGAAACGTGAACAACCGACATGGTAAGCCTATTGCAAGTAAGAATGATCAGAGCGCAAGACAATCACACATAAATGTAATTGCACAATATTTTAATCAAAACTCCAACTTATTTCATTGATAATCAATATTCAAATACAATAACTTTCAACTTCTTTCAATATATTAGACTCAAAAAAATATAAGAAAATTACATAGAATCAATCTAAACAATATAGACTTTCCTAAGTCTTCACTCTCATCTTGACAACACTTTCATTCGCTCTCGGACCCGCTACTTGTATAACCCGAATCCGAATTCGAATCACTTCCACCTCCTGAAAAAGATTAAAAATAGGTAATGAGCACACTTACCTAGTAGGTATCTTCGCATCAACATGAAGGCATCATTAAAGTAATTAACATTTTAGCTCTAAAGAAAATAAGGTAAAATCATGCGAATGCGATCAATCATGCGAATACCCAAAGTAAAAAAGATGATCGTTTACGATAGAATGAGAGTAAGTATGAACTAGCAAGAATTTCACAAGAACATGTTATGGCCTTTCATGAACAAGAACGTAACGAGAATGTACTAGCAAGCCATGTAATCATCACTCCAGTATCTTTTTCTTATGAGCAAGTACTTTGTGAATTTCTATGAAATATCAAGCAAGAAAGTCATATACAAGAAAGTCGTGTCGTGCCGTGGATCTTCACTTATTTATAAAGAAAGTACTCCCAGCGTAATGCGACGCCAGTAGCATCATACCCCATGGTTTATAATAGTATATTTTCGGCAATCAACCGAGGGGACTAGCATAGAGCCCTTGAACACAATCAGTGTTCGATCGCACCTTCAAGTATAAATAATGATACTTCCATACATGTAACAATAAAGTATGGCCAAGATTGTACAATTCAATAAGTTCATGATAACACTATTCAATGGATGAACGCTTCAATTTTAAGGATGTGAGAGTCAAGAATGACTTAAACAAGGTTATGCTTATGGAAATAAATCGGCAGCATAACGGTACATTTCTTTAACTTTTATTTCATTATATTAAGCTTCTTTAGATAATATGGCAAGTTCTATATCATCAATAATCCATCCTGAAACTTTGGAACATCAACCCTTGGGTCAAACCTGGGGTTAAGTACTCAAACAATGTGACGGTCAAGGACTGGGCCGTTACATGATGTGACGCTCCAGTATTCAGCCGTTACATTAGTCTGAATTCAGAAATAGTAAAATAGACTCAGTGAAATGTGACGATCGTATATTGGGCCGTTAGATTCTCCTGACGGTCTAGTATATATCCGTTACATTGCTAGAACCAGAAACATTGATAGTGTAATCTACTAAATGGGTTTTAATGGTACAACCAACTCGGCGTCCTAGTGGGAATCCCAGACTCGCGGAGAATTACGGAGGCCTTGAAACAAGATTTCCTAGTCCATTGGAAGGAATATCCAATAGAGAGGTCCTCAGGTCCAAGAATAATGTTCCTATAATGCAAAGTGAAATAATGGACATATACCTGAATATATGCCATGTACTTAAGAAAATGACTCTATAGATAGAGAGAGAATATGTAGCAACGTGAAACCAAGATAAACTCGTCAATACATCATTGAAAATCATGATTTAGATACAAAACTATAGAATTTTGGCATATGAAATTAACATAACTTAAAATAACTTAAGAAACCTTAATCATGCACTTTCGATTATGAATCAGTAACTAAACTTAAAGTCATGATAACAGGTCCAAACTTAGCTATCTAAGCTTATTTATAAGTAAACTTAACTGGTTATCATTCTACCTCGGGTTGACAGAACACATGTGTCTGATGGTCTAGGATAGGCGCGTTACAGTGCTTGTGACGGTTTATCGAGGGGCCGTTACAGTAGTGTAATGCTCCTGTTAAGGTGCGTCAGAGACAACAGAGTAGTTAAGATGCATCAGAGGTTGTGACGGCTTATTGTAAGGCCGTTAGATCATTGTGACGGTCTTACCTTGATGCGTCAGATCGTCTGCTGGCAGAAAAGATATAAAAATCTAAGGTTTCAACTTACATCATGTCTGGAAATCATATATAAACTTCCACATGATAGAATGAAGGCTAACCTACTAGTATGCATAGGCTTTCTGTGAATTTGACATGAAAGTTCCTTTTTAACTTAGTTAGGGTTAAGAGTATACATATATGCATGACCTACTAAAATATGAAATTCATGATCTATGATGCCTGAAATCAATCATAACCAGAGGGCTTTTATCCTTAACAAGATGTTTTACCAATCATGAGAGGACCTACCTCTTAACTAAACTTTAAGCTTCTAATTTGAGTCTGAAAATCGTGCCCTAGTTCTCCTTTTCCAATGATTTTCCAGCAATTTCCCGTTGCTCTAACTCAACGACCTCTTGACTTAAAGATATGAAATTTTGAGGGTAAGAAGATGAAACTAAGGTGATCAAAAGGTTCTATAGGATTGAGCTCTAATTACCTCGTTTAGATGTCCTAATATCTTGATCTTCAGGGGACTTACATTCAATTTCCTGGGTTATTATGGTCGAACCAGCAACTTTGGAAGTTTCAATCTCCTTGGTTGTTTGATCTCCTAACATGAAATTTGGAGAACTATTAGTCTAAAGTATACTAAACAAAATCTTCTAAATAACTTACCCGGAAATATGACTCCTTACTTTGATTATTCACAAGCCAAAAGTAAGGGTCGCTCAGTTCAAAACTAGGTCCTATTTATAGGGTTTTAGCTAGGGTTTGAAGATTAGATCGATTCTAGAGTCCTTAATTTGCCAGAACCTAATCCCTAAGAGTCCTTAGTAATGTTATAAGCTCTCCCAAGTGGATCTCTTACAGATAGGATCCCAAAGTTCTAATCTTTTTACTCGTTCTTCCATTTACGGAACTGACAGGGTGTAACGCATCCAGACTGGTGCGTTATATGGTTGTGGCGGTCGCACGATAGACCGCTACATCCAACGTGTACAGAATTCAACATAAATCAAACTCTTTTGTTAATTATATATATTATTATCTATAAAAATAATATTTATCCTTAAAGTACGTAAATAGGCTAAATAACCTTCTAGAATATGGGTCAAACTTAATGGGCTTGGTCCTTAAACCTTTTGGATCTTACTTGAATAGGCTAGGCTAATTATTTAACACAATTAGGCCTTATAATGTCTTATTACTTCAACAATCCTTTTATTAATCTTATTTAGCCCTTATAACTCCTAATAAATTCCAAAAAATAATCAAAAATTACTTATTTAAATTTTTGGGGCACTACACCCTCCCCCACTTAGAAGAATTTGGTCCCCAAATTCAATACATGAATTATGGAGAGTGTACTTACAGTTGAATAATTCTGAAAATTTCTTCCGCATAGCTTCTTTGGTTTCCCATGTTGCTTCATATGGCTATATTTTCTTCCATTAAATCTTGACCATGGGAATAACTTTATTTCTTAGTTGACGCACTTCCCGTTCCAGAATCTTTATTGGCATTTGCTCGCACGTCATATCCTTCTGAATCTCCAGATTGTCATAAGTGATAATATGGTCAGGATCATATATATATTTCTTCAGCATAGAGACGTGAAATACGTCATGAACCCCTACTAATTGTGGAGGTAAAGCCAGTTTGTAGGCCACTTCACCGACCCTTTCAAGAATTTAAAATGGGCCAATAAACCTTGGAGTTAGCTTTCCTTTAATGCCAAATCTTCGAATACCATGACCTGGAGAAATCTTGAGATACACATGGTCTCCTACTTGAAATTCTAAGTCGCGCCTTCGATTATCAGCATAAGACTTTTGCCTAGCTTGCGCCATCTTCATTTTTTCTTGAATGAGCTTGATCTTCTCTGAAGAATCCCTGATAATATCCGGACCTAGGAATTGTCTTTCTCATATTTCATTCCAACATATTGGTGATCGACAACTTTTTTCATATAGAGCTTCAAAAGGTGCCATTTTTATGCTGGCCTGATAACTGTTGTTATATGCAAATTCTACCAGAGGCAAGTGATCATGCCAACTTCCTCCAGAATCGATAATACAAGCCCTAAGCATATCTTCTACCACTTGATTTTTTCTTTCTGTCTGACCATCAGTTTGTGGATGAAAGGCTATACTGAAATTCAATCTAGTCCCTAGTGACTGTTGTATACCCTTCCAAAACTGTGATGTGAATCGAGGATCTCTATCAGATATAATAGTGACTGGGATACCATGTAATTTAACAATTCCTTATATGTATAATGCTGCCAGGATATCCACAGACCATCGACTTTTGATTGGTATAAAATGTGCAGATTTAGTTAATCGGTCTATGATTACCCATATACCATCGTGTCCACCTCCTGTCTTAGGTAAACCCATGTTGAAATCCATCCCTATAATCTCCCATTTCCATTCGAGAATATTCAAGAGATGCAGTTTACCTGCGGGTCTAAAATGCTCTGCCTTTACTTGTTGACAATTGAGACAGCGAGACACGAAATCAGCTATTTCCCTCTTCATGTTGGGCCACTAGAAATTTCTTTTGAGATCCTGATACATTTTTGTACAACCTGGGTGAATGGTATACCTGGATTTATGTGCTTATTCTAGAATCAATTTCTTTGTATCCTCATGATCTGGTACACATACTCGGTCTTTAAATAGCAATCTTCCATCCTTAATAGAAAAACCCAGCCTTTGTTCAATATTGGCCTTGATCTCCAATAATACAGGATCATCAGTTTGCAGCTTGACCAGATCTTCTATCAATGTAGGTTGAGCTTGCATATTAGCTAGGAAACAATCCTCCTTCCTGTCAATATCTAAGTTCAACTGAGCAAATTGAGGAATAAGATTAGTCATTCTAATCATGAGATTTGATAGCATTCCCATTGATTTTCTGTTGAGTGCATCAGCTACAGCATTAGCCTTGCCAGGATGATATTGAATAGCAAAATCAAAGTCTTTAAGACATTCTAACCACCTCCTCTGCCTCATATTTAGCTCTTTTTGAGAAAATAAATACTTCAAGCTTTTGTGATCCGAATAGACCGTAAACTTTTCTCCATAGAGATAATGATGCCAAATTTTCAAGGTGAAAATGACAGCTGCTAATTCTAAATCATGCACAAGATAATTTTCCTCGTGATGCTTCAATTGTCTTCAAGAATAACATATTACCTTTCCATTTTGCATGAGAACGCATCCTAAGCCAACGCCAGATGCATCTGTATATACTTCCAATCCACCACCTTCCACTGGTAGTGATAAAATAGGAGTTGTAGTAAGATGAGTCTTAAGTGTTTGAAAACTCTCTTCACATTCCTTGGACCAGACAAAAGGATTTTCTTTTCTCGTGAGTCTAGCTAAAGGAACTGCAATCTTTGAGAAATCCTTAATGAATCTTCTATAATAACCAGCTAGACCTAGAAAACTTCGTACTTCCTATACGGTCGTTGGCCGGCTCCATTTCTTGACAGCTTCTACCTTAGAAGAATCCATATCAATACCTTCTTTTGAAATAATGTGGCCTAGGAATGAAACTTCCTTGAGCCAGAATTTGCACTTGTTTAACTTAGCATAGAGGTTATGTTCTCTAAGTGTTTGTAAAGCTATTTTCAGATATTTTTCATATTCCTCTTTTGTCTTGGAATATATCAAGATATCATCAATGAAGACGACGATGAACTGGTCCAGATATGGCTGGAAGACATTGTTCATAAGTTGCATGAATGCTGCTGGGGCATTAGTTAACCCGAATGGCATTACCACGAATTCATAGTGGCCATAATGACTTCGAAAAACCGATTTGTAAATGTCTTCTTCTTTAATTCTAAGTTGATGATAACATGATCTAAGGTCTATCTTAGAGAATAATTCTGCTCCTGAAAGCTGATCGAAGAGTTCATCGATACGCGGCAACGGATACTTATTTTTAATCGTGAGTTGATTCAGTCACCGGTAATCTATGCATAATCTGAGAGAACCATCCTTGTTTTTGACAAATAGAACAGGCGCACCCCAAGGGGATGTGCTAAGTCTGATGAAGCCCTTATCCAGTAGTTCCTGCAACTGTCTCTTCAATTCCTTGAGTTCTGTGGGGGACATCCTGTAAGGGGCTATAGAAACAGGTGCTGCTCTTGGAATGAGTTCAATAGTGAAGTTCACTTCCCTCTCGGGTGGTAAACTGGGTAATTCAGATGGGAATACATCGGGGAACTCATTTACAATAGGAATGTCTGCTAAGATAATCTCCTTGGATTCGGTAATAATGACAGAAGCAAGAAAAGCTTCACATCCTTGCGAGATAAGTTTGCAAGCATGAAGAGAAGATATGATAGTAGGATGCTTCTTGTACTTAATGCCAAGGAAGGAAAATCTTGGAAAACCAGACTTTCGAAAGGATATAATCCTATTTCGACAATTCATATAAGCATAATGACCTACAAGCCAATCTACCCCTAAAATGGCATCATAAGCTTTCATGTCAAGGCATACTAAGTTGGCGGGGAGGTTATGTCCTTCGAATTTAACTTTGCTAGCAGGATAATAGTCGGTAAGCTTTGTTCCAGAACCTAAGGGTGTGGTAATAGCGAGATATGAAGGTAAGGGAACTGATGTAATTGATAATATTTTTACAAAAGTAGTGGAGATAAAAGAATGAGAGGCACCAGTATCAAATAGCACAAATGCAGGACGAGAATAAATTTGAAGAGTACCTTCCATAAGCCCACCATCCCTGGGCGCTTCCTCTTCCTCTAAACGACATTGAGGCGAGCCTGCCTCCTACGTCCTCCACCAGATGATTGGTCTTTCATAAGGGGGCAATCTGGCATGCGATGCTCCCTGCTTCCACAACGTAAGCAAGCGCCGAGGCGCTTCCAGCATTCCTCAACCGAATGGCCGAATTTTTCGCAAAACGTGCAAGCAATAGCAACTTGCTCCTTCTCTTCCTTGACTTTCTTTTGCTTATGAGAACTTCCACCATTCCCATTCCTGGATCTTTTCTTACTATCACGGCTTTTGTAGGGCTCCGTGATGCTGAACTTTTCTTTCTTATAACGCTGATCTGAGCGTCGGTTGGAATCATCTCCTTTCCCTTTTAATTTTTTGACCTTCTCTAAGGTCCTTTCACACAAATATGCTCGTTGAACCATTTCCGCATAAGTACGGATGTTTTGGGTCCCGAGCTACTGAATGAAACCGGGCCGTAACCCGTCCATGAACCGATTTGCCTTCAATAAATCGGTGCTGATAAGATGCGGTGCGTAAGGTGCATGCCTTGAGAATTGCAGTTCATATTCGGGAACCGTCATCATTCCTTTCCGAAGAGCGGTGAACTCCATAGACTTTCTCTCTTTTACGTGCTCAGAAAAGTACTTGGCATGGAATAGGGTGAGAAAACCATCCCATGTATGAGGGACATCAGCCGGAGGTGCCGGAACCGACTTCCACCATGTACGGGCATCTTTGTTGAGTTGAAAGGTTGCGAGACGCACCTTCTCTTGATCGGTGGATTGGATAACATCAAAGATACGATTCATTTCATCTATCCAGTTCTCTGCCTCGTCAGGATTAGAAGAACTGTAGAAACGCGGAGGGTTTAAGCACCGAAAGTTGCGATGCAAATCACCAGCCCTTGTTCCTGCGCCAGCTTGCGCCATGGTTTGTAATGCTTGTGTAAGGCCAGCAACAGTTTGTTGCATACCATTCCAATCTACTCGATGAGCCATAATAATAATAAGGTACCTGAGAGAAATATAACAACTTGTTATTTCTCGTGAAGTTGGAAGGAAAATCAATCTTAAAACTAATTAACTATCTTATCCCGGGTTATACCCAATTCTCACGTGGGTGTGAAAATTTCTTCCTTAGTTCATAGGTAGGGGTCCTTAAACCTTGGACTTATCCTATGACATGACTCTTCTTCCTAAGTCCTGAGACTTAGGCTCTGATACCAACTTAATTGTCACGCCCCGAGCCTTTATGACAGCGGAAGACTTGCTCGAGAAACGTGAACAATCGGCATGGTAAGCCTCTTGCAAGTAAGAATGATCAGAGCGCAAGACAATCACACATAAATGCAATTGCATAATATTTTTATCAAAACTCTAACTTATTTCATTGATAATCAATATTCAAATACAATAACTTTCAACTTCTTTCAATCTATCAGACTCAAAAAAATATAGGAAAATTACATAGACTCAATCTAAACAATATAGACTTTCCTATGTCTTCACTCTCATCTTGACAACACTTTCATTCGCTCTCGGACCCGCTACTTGTATCACCTGAATCCGAATTTGAATCACTTTCATCTCCTGAAAAAGATTGGAAATAGATAATGAACACACTTGCCCAGTTGGTATCTTCGCATCAACATGAAGGCATCATTAAAGTAATTAATATTTTTACTCTAAAGAAAATAAGGTAAAATCATGCAAATGCGATTAATCATGCTAATACCCAAAGTAACAAAGATGATCGTTTACGATAGAATGAGAGTAAGTATGAACTAGTAAGAATTTCACAAGAACATGTTATGGCCATTCATGAACAAGAACGTAACGAGAATGTACTAGCAAGCCACGTAATCATCACTCCATTATCTTTTGCTTATGAGCAAGTACTTTGTGAATTTCTATGGAATAGCAAGCAAGAAAGCCATGTACAAGAAAGTCGTGTCGTGCCGTGGATCTTCACTTATTTATAGAGAATATACTCCCAACGTAATGCGATGCCAGTGGCATCATACCCTATGGTTTATAATAGTATGTTTCCGGCAATCAACCGAGGGGACTAGCATAGAGCCCTTGAACCCAATCAGTGCTCGATCGCATCTTCAAGTATAAATCAAGCTACTTTCACGCATGTAACAATAAAGTATGGCCAAGATTGTACAATTCAATAAGTTCATGATAACATTATTCAATGGATGAACGCTTCAATTTTAAGAATGCGAGAGTCAAGAATGACTTAAACAAGGTTATGCTTATGGAAATAAATCGGCAGCATAACAGTACATTTCTTTAAATTTGATTTCATTATATTAAGCTTCTTTGGATAATATGGCAAGTTCTAGATCATCAATAATCCATCCCGAAACTTTGGAACATCAACCCTTGGGTCAAACCTTGGGTTAAGTACTCAAATAATGTGACAGTCAAGGACTGGGCCGTTACATGATCTGACGCTCCAGTATTCAGCCGTTACATTAGTCTGAATTCAGAAATAGTAAAATAGACTCAGTGAAATGTGACGGTCGTATATTGGGCCGTTAGATTCTCCTGACGGTCCAGCATAGATCTGTTACATTGCTAGAACCAGAAACATCGATAGTGTAATCTACTAAATGGGTTTTAATGGTACAACCAACTCGGCGTCCTAGTGGGAATCTCAGGCTCGCGGAGAATTACGGAGGCCTTGAAATAAGATTTCCTAATCCATTGGAAGGAATATCCAATAGAGAGGTCCTCATGTCTAAGAATAATGTTCCTATAGTGCAAAGTGAACTAATGGACATATACCTGAATATAGGCCATGTACTTACGAAAATAACTCTATAGATAGAGAGCGAATATGTAGCAATGTGAAACCAATATAAACTCATCAATACATCATTGAAAATCATGATTTAGATACAAAACTATAGAATTTTGGCATATGAAATTAACACAACTTAAAATAACTTAAGACACCTTAATCATGCACTTTCGATTATGAATCAGTAACCAAACATAAAGTCATGATAACAGGTCCAAACTTAGTTATCTAAGCTTATTTATAAGTAAACTTAACTGGTTATCATTCTGCCTCGGGCTGACAGAACACAGGTGTCTGACGGTCTAGAATAGGCGCGTTACAGTACTTGTGACTGTTTATCGAGGGGCCGTTACAGTAGTGTAACGCTCCTGTTAAGGTGCGTCAGAGACAATAGAGTAGTTAAGATACAGTAGAGGTTGTGACGGCTTATCGTAAGGCCGTTAGATCATTGTGACGATCTTACCTTTATGCGTCAGATCGTCTGCTGGCAGAAAAAATATAAAAATCTAAGGTTTCAACTTACATCATGTCTGGAAATCATATATAAACTTCCACATGATAGAATGAAGGCTAACCTTCTAGTATGCATAGGCTTTCTGTGAATTTGACAACAAAGTTCCTTTTTAACTTAGTTAGGGTTAAGAGTATACATATATGCATGACCTACTAAAACTTGAAATTCATGATCTATGATGCCTGAAATCAATCATAACCAGAGGGCTTTTATCCTTAACAAGATGTTTTGCCAATCATGAGATGACCTACCTCTTAACTAAACTTTAAGCTTCTAATTTGAGTCTGAAAACCGTGCCCAAGTTCTCCTTTTCCAGTGACTTTCTAGTAATTTCCTGCTGCTCTAACTCCACGACCTCTTGACCTAAAGATATGAAATTTTGAGGGTAATAAGATGAAACTAAGGTGATCAAAAAGTTCTAAAGGATTGAGCTCTAATTACCTCGTTTATACGTCCGAATCTCTTGATCTTCAGGGGACTTACGTTCAGTTTCCTTGGTTATTATGGTCGAACCAGCAACTTTGGAAGCTTCAATCTCCTTGGTTGCTTGATCTCCTAACATGAAATTTGGAGAACTATTAGTCTAAAGTATACTAAAAAAAATCTTGTAAATAACTTACCCGGAATTATGACTCCTTACTTTGATTCTTCACAAGCCAAAAGTAAGGGACACTCAGTTCAGAACTAGGTCCTATTTTTATGGTTTTGGCTAGGGTTTGAAGATTAGATCGATTCTAGAGTCCTTAATTTGCAAGAATCTAACCCTTAAGAGTCCTTAGTAATGTTATAGGCTCTCCCAAGTCAATCTCTTACAGATAGGATCCCAAAGTTCTAATCTTTTTGCTCGTTCTTCCATTTACGGAACTGACAGGGTGTAACGCATCAAGACTGGTGCGTTATATGGCTGTGGCAGTCGCACAATAGACCGTTACATCCAACGTGTATAGAATTCAACATAAATCAAACTCTTTTGTTAATTATCCATATTATTATCCATAAAAATAGTATTTATCCTTAAAGTACGTAAATAGGCTAAATAACCTTCTAGAATATGGGTCAAACTTAATGGGCTTGGTCCTTAAACCTTTTGGATCTTACTTGAATAGGCTAGGATAATTATTTAACACAATTAGGCCTTATAATGTCTTATTACTTCAACAATCCTTTTATTAATCTTATTTAGCCCTTATAACTCCTAGTAAATTCCAAAAAATAATCAAAAATTGCTTATTTAAATTTTTAGGGCACTACACATTCACACAATAACTGAATGTTAGCATTTTTCAACATATAGCATTTTCAACAACAATAACAACAAAAAGCTTGATTCATTGATTAACCAGGGTTTTATACAAATCAAGCAAGGATGTGTGTTCAAGTAGTTACATTGACAATCTAAATGCAAAAGCTAACTACATGCTAGATGTTTGATGATGCTTGTCTTCTCAGAATGTCTTCGGTACTTCTCCCACTTTGTCATCAGCAGTGAGGGGGTGAAGGAGAAGGCTGCTGTGGTGGAGGCATGGTGCTGGTGCTGGCCAGGTGAAGGATCTGTGCCTCTTGGTACTCATGTTGCAGGTGGGAGATGGCTGTCTCTAGAGTGTCAATCCTATGATTTAACTGCTCATCCCTTTGGCTGACAAAACGGTGTAAGTTCTAGACGTTTTCTTTGATGTCCTTGAGCCAGGTATACATCATCTCACAAATGTATTCTATTTCAGCCCTCTGCTGGGAGCCTTGTGGTGGAAAGCGAGAAGAGGTGGCTTCTGTTTGAGAGGAGGACTCCATTCATCACCTGCGTCCTATAGGGCTGGTTAGAGTTGAGCTTTATGCAGACGAATGAGCTCCAAGATTTCAGTACCAACCATATCCAGTTTCTTGTACACGATGCCCATCTTGGCCTCAGCTTTTGTGGTGCTATTGACTGCTCTAGCTGTGTCAGTATGAACTGTGTCGGCAAGCCTGGAGGTGGCATCAAGTAGCTTATTGGTGTCAGAATACAGCTTCCCTTTCAACCTTTGGGAAGCATCCAGTAAGCGAGAAGTAGTGGCATTGATGGTTCTCTCCAAATTGGAGGTGGCATCAAGAGATCTGTTGATCTCTGCGGTCACATGTGCTCGGATGGATGTAGTTGCGCCAGCCGCTTGTGCTCAGATGGATGTAGCGGCGCCAGCCACTTGTTCAGCTAGCTGATTGGATGACTCCATCAGTTTGGCACACTTAATGTTGAGATTACCTTGATCCTCTCGGATGTCATAGGCGTGCATGACCATTTCAGCAGTTTTCTCCTGGGTTTCAGTGTGGATCTCTCGTAGTCTTTTCATGATTCTGCTTGCTCGTTCACACACATTTATCAAGGAGTTCATGAAGCTTTTCATCCTTTCATCTGACTTATGTTTATCATGCACAAATTTCTCCCATCTGCTGGTTTGGACTTGCTCCCAATGGAGTTGTCTGGCATCTATTCTATCCACTTGCAGACTGAGTTGACAAAAGGAGGAATTCAGACTGCCAAATTGACCAGTGAGGAATTGAATAAGAGCAGGGTGAATATCCATAAGACTGCCAGTGGCACCAAAAGCACGACCTTGTGGGGTGGAGGCCTCGGTATGAAATTCAGGAGGAGCATCCCTGGCACTAAACACTCTAGGCTCATTGTCTAGAGACAGAGGAGGTTGAATGCCAAAAGCCATCATCATCCCAGGCTGGTCCATGGGATCTGCAGACTGTTGCTGCTGAGGGGCCTGCTCAAAGTGGATATCTGCATGGAACATCTCCTCATACTGATCTTACTATGCATCTGAAGCTAGCTGGTCATGTGCTGGCTGATCCTGTGCATGATGTTCCTTTGCAGGCTGTTCCTGTACAGGCTGGGCCTGTGGAGCTGGCTATACTGGAGGGTCAGGTAGATGGCCAGGCAGATTCCTTACTAGTTTATCACCTTCCATTTTGAAGTGCATGTAATTTTCTATAAACCTCATGCTGTAAACATTACTTCTGGGGATTGGTATGGACTTTTCATTTTCAAGAGGGATGCCAACCTTCTAAAAAATAGCAGTTAGGTGTGCATGATGCGGGACGGGACCACGGACACGACAAGCTCGCGATCGTCCCTTAACGAGGGAAGCGTCGGATGTGCGCGGTTGAGAAACCGGTAATGAGCTAGGGTGGTCGGCTCTCTTTTGCGCCCGGATCGGGTCACGGGAAGGCTTCGCTCTCTCTCGCAGCAGTGATATTATAAATTGAATGCGAGCTAGGTATCCCTACTCATGCTCTCTAGCAGCGGCATATAAAGCATATAAAGAATTAAGCTAATGCCAAGCGTAAGGGTGAAGGCGATACCTCCACGCTCTCGGCGTGGCGAAGACGGCACCCGGCCAAAGCTCGTACTCCCGGGAACTTAGTACATTATGTTTACAGCAGTACAAATAAGCCCACTCCACGCAGGGAGGTAAAGGGCGACACAAGCGGGCCCGGGAGGACCAGTTTCGGGTTGACGGGCGGTTCCGGACGATGCTTCGGCTTCACGCGTACTCGTGCTAGTGGGGGCCCACGTATTGACCGGAGGGGTCGTGTGGGGCCTGATGACTCCTCTATGGTGGAGACACCTGGGAAGCGTATCCCTGGGATGGCGAGCTGCTGGAACGACCGCCGGACGCCGGGCGGCCCTCGGACGACGCTTGCCGGGAACTCGGCCACGAACCTGAAAGTTCTGTTTGCAGGCGCGCGACTCGGAGAAAACTGCTGCTGCGATCAGCCCCATCGTCGGAATGTGACGAGGTTAGCGCCGTTGGAAAGCTGACTCAGAATACTTCGACGTAGGGGTCTTCAAAAAAAATAATCAGATCTGTATTTCTGATCATGTATTTTACAAGCTTGCTGGAATCTGGCCAGAACTGCAGGGGCAGGTTCTGACTTCTCTGAAGATCGACGTTGACCGGAGAGAAGACCTCCGAATCTGGAAATAATCTCTTCAGAAAAGTTGAAGATCTCTGAGAGAGGAATCCGGGACTATTTTTGGTTTTCTAATTGGAGATGAAATGGATTTTCTGGGATTTCTTTACTAGACCTGGGTCGGATCTGGGAAACTGTGGGCAGACTGTTCTTGGGAACATGGACGGTTTTTGTAAAATACTTGGAGGGTGAACCAAAAATTAAGAAAATTCCTTGTGGTAGAGGGATGTGGACAGAGCTCCCATTAAATTTGGGCGACCCAAAAAAAATCAAAAGGTGTTTCGAATGGGGTAAACTCGGAGCTGATGAACAGTAAACAGAACCAGGACAGATCTGGAACTTGGACTTGGACGAAAATCACAAAATAGCTAAAGGATGAATTGTGACGTGATTTTTTTTTGTGGGGATAAGGGTTCTAGAGGGGAACCAACTCTGAAATTTTGAGCTTAAGAAGATGAAGGGAGTGATAGCAGAAATTCGGAGAAGAGGAACCTGTCCTGAGTGGATAGAACCACCGAAACCGTTGGCAACGACGCGTCGGCGGCGAGACGATGGCGGCGGCGATCACCGGAGTTGCTTCAGATGCTGGAGGGGATCAAGGGGGAAGGGATTACACTCTAGAAAGGGGAGAGGGGGTGGAGGAACCAGGGAGAGAGAGGGGAGGGGCGCAAATCTCCAAGGGGGCAAATGCCTTTTTTTTCCTTCATTAATTCATGCAATATGAAAAATACAAGTATATATATGCAAGGGGTCTAACCTATTCTAAGCCCTTGGATCAAGGGTTGATCAATGAAGGGTTGAGATGTGGTTTGACAACCACATTAAACCCCATTAAACAACTAGGTTCGCCCCCCCCTTTAAGAAGGCAATTAGCATTTGTCTTCTTTAATTAATTCTAGGTCCAAGTCCAAGGTTGGACCATGGACCAGCCACCTTGGACCCAGGAGTCCAGGTGGACCAATATGGATGAGGGAGGGGGCCCCTGCAGGGCCTACATGCACATTTGCAAAGAAACCCAATGGCCTTTTGCAAATAAACCCACTAAGACCTACTATTGTGTACCCATATACCACAAGGGCGTACATACAAATACAAAAGGACGTAGATGTAAACACAAAGTGAGCGGGCTGACGTTGATGTTCCCATCAATTCTCCCCGGGTGGGAGGAACTCGACCCCGTCGAGTAGGGGTATGGCTGCTCCGGTACTCCGGCGGATCCGTCACCGTGCTAAGTAGCGCGGGTATGCTCCACTCCAAGTGATCGGCACCTGCTCATTCCATATACACTCGATATGCGCACTGCGATGGCTAAAGGTGGTCACTCCGAAGGGGCACTCTCAAAAGGAAGGAAACAGCTCGAAGACTCACTAGGAATCACCGCTGAGTCCCTATAGGTGACTGATCCGGGTATAGAAGTAAAACCGATCCCATACTCATCGAGTGAGTCGACTCGCTTCACACTCATAAGAGAACGACAACGAGCTTGCACAAGACACATGCAGACTCACCATGTACTGACACATGAATGAAAATCACACAAACAATCGACTCAAAATCACCACACAAACAAACCACACAAAGAAAACACACCGACTCAACTATGACCCTAGACACACCTAATGTTAGTCCGACCCGTACATGGGTGATGGCGGACCAGGACACCCGAATGTGTGCCATGCATGCATGTTATGTAACCGGAGATGGGTGGCATGAGGTACACCTAAATGTCCAAGTATGACCCAGTCATGCATGGACGGCCCTTTGGATTTGGGAGACTTGAGAGGGCTAGGAAAGCCGGGTGTGGAAGAGTTGGGTGGAGGTGTATCGTGGACGGGCTTGGTGGGTATGGAGGACCCGGCCCGTAGGAAAGGGGTATGAAAGTGGACTTCCCCGATAAGGTATGAGGGAAGTGATGGGTCACAGGGCCCACTAGAGTAGGGGTCAAATGGGTCAAAGAATGTGTGACCCCTTGTGGTGGGTTCCCAGAAGTCACGGTCCCACGTGTAGAAGTTTTGAAGGTGTGGATAATCACCTTCTTGAATTGTGATGGGTGGGACGGGGACCGTAGGCAAGAAGTATGATTCCTCCCTCGGACAAAAGGGTATGAATTCAGGCTCGTCCGGTAAGGGAAGGAGTAAGAGGACCTCCGTGGTGATACAACCCACGATGCACTCGGAGGTAATAGACCCTAAGGCCGGATGAGTGAGGCTAAGACTAGTGGGTTGGTCAAAGCCTCGGGCCAAAAGGTGCGTCAACTCCCATTGTGAATCCAATCCCATGACAAGATCGTCCAATGTGTCAACATGGTGACGAGATCGAAAGGTGGTATGGAATGAGTTGACTGGCACTAAAGGTAAGGTGGGGTCCATGGACGGGAAGGGATGTGGGACCAAGCCATCCTTGAGCCATCTAAGAAGTGGCTCGGCTATGTAAAGTGTTCCCGTAAGAAACACGGGTGGCTCGGGCTTTGGTAGTTCCCACTTTGATGGTTGCGAATGAAGACCGGAGGTAGATAACAATGGAGCATCCATGGGTGGTGGAGTAGCTTGTGTCCTTTCCCACCAATCCGAAATCATTTTCTTTATTTCCTCTAAGGAGCGGGTTGGAGGAGGGACCTTGGGGTGGACTAGCTCCTTAACTCTCGGCTCGGGTGTGGGCCTAGGCTCGGTTATAAGCGGGACTTCCACTCGGTTGGAGGTGCTTGAGTGGGTTGGGATGGGAGTGCCAAGGGGAGGTTGGTTGGTGGTGCATGGGCGGGCCACTAGATTGGGGTCACTTTGGTGGGCTTGGACGGCGGTGAAGGGGTGGGATTGGGTAGAGGTGTGGCCCACTTGATTGTGGGTGAGTTGGTGGGGTTGGTGAGTGGAATGACCTCCGTGGTTGGAGGTAGGTGGGCGGGGAACGTAGGCCCTCCTAAGCACTCTCTTCATTTCCCACCATGACTCGATGGGCCTTAGATTCCTATCCTCCCTCCAATATTTGATGTCCCTCCAAGTTGCAGCGGCTTCACCAAAAAGTCGCCTTTTGGCAACATCGACTTGCATGGGCCCGTACATGATGTACACCTCGAAGTAATCATCCATAATGGCTTCCCATTCTAGATAGACACTCGGGTCATCGGACCCGTAGAAATCCCGGGTTTCGGGCCTCGTGGGGTGGTTCGGGTGGTCCTTCCATTTGAGATAGTATCGCCACCATCCGGGAGTTTGGGACTCCATGGGACACGGGGAAACTAGTGGACGGCCATGCCGACACTCGGACCAAAACACTAGACACGACACTAAGTAATGCAAAGTTGGAATGCACTAACTAATGCACACTAAGGACCCTAGACGTAAACCAAGACTCGGTACGGGGCGGAGACAATCGACCCGAAGGTCACTCGCACAAGTGTGCGGCCTTCCCGATAGGCGTAACCTAACGGTCGGACAACACCTTTTTATATACCGAGTAAAGGGATGTATGCGACCCAAAAACGACTCTTTTTGTTGTTTTAAAAATATGATGATCCTAAACACGACTTAGACCGACTAATGACTACATGACACTCTTTTTTTTTTTTGAATGCAAACACCCTAGACTCAACCTGGCTCTGATACCAAATTGATGCGGGACGGGACCACGGACACGACAAGCTCGCGATCGTCCCTTAACGAGGGAAGCGTCGGATGTGCGCGGTTGAGAAACCGGCAATGAGCTAGGGTGGTCGGCTCTCTTTTGCGCCCGGATCGGGTCACGGGACGGCTTCGCTCTCTCTCGCAGCAGTGATATTATAAATTGAAGGCGAGCTAGGTATCCCTACTCATGCTCTCTAGCAGCGGCATATAAAGCATATAAAGAATTAAGCTAATGCCAAGCGTAAGGGTGAAGGCGATACCTCCACGCTCTCGGCGTGGCGAAGACGGCACCCAGCCAAAGCTCGTACTCCCGGGAACTTAGTACATTATGTTTACAGTAGTACAAATAAGCCCACTCCACGCAGGGAGGTAAAGGGCGACACAAGCGGGCCCAGGAGGACCAGTTTCGGGTTGACGGGCGGTTCCGGACGATGCTTCGGCTTCACGCGTACTCGTGCTAGTGGGGGCCCACGTATTGACCGGAGGGGTCGTGTGGGGCCTGATGACTCCTCTATGGTGGAGACACCTGGGAAGCGTACCCCTGGGATGGCGAGCTGCTGGAACGACCGCCGGACGCCGGGCGGCCCTCGGACGACGCTTGTCGGGAACTCGGCCACGAACCTGAAAGTTCTGTTTGCAGGCGCGCGACTCGGAGAAAACTGCTGCTGCGATCAGCCCCGTCATCGGAATGTGACGAGGTTAGCGCCGTTGGAAAGCTGACTCAGAATGCTTCGACGTAGGGGTCTTCAAAAAAAATAATCAGATCTGTATTTCTGATCATGTATTTTACAAGCTTGCTGGAATATGGCCAGAACTGCAGGGGCAGGTTCTGACTTCTCTGAAGATCGACGTTGACCGGAGAGAAGACCTCCGAATCTGGAAATAATCTCTTCAGCAAAGTTGAAGATCTCTGAGAGAGGAATCCGGGACTATTTTTAGTTTTCTGATTGGAGACGAAATGGATTTTCTGGGATTTCTTTACTAGACCTGGGTCGGATCTGGGAAACTGTGGGCAGACTGTTCTTGGAAACTTGGACGGTTTTTGTAAAATATTGGATGGTGAACCAAAAATTAAGAAAATTCCTGGTGGTAGAGGGATGTGGACAGAGCTCCCAGTAAATTTGGGCGACCCCAAAAGAATCAAAAGTTGTTTCGAATGGGGTAAACTCAGAGCTGATGAACAGTAAACAGAACCAGGACAGATCTGGAACTTGGACTTGGATGAAAATCAAAAAATAGCTAAAGGATGAATTGTGACGTGATTTTTTTTGTGGGGATAAGGGTTCTAGAGGGGAACCAACCCTGAAATTTTGAGGTTAAGAAGATGAAGGGAGTGATAGCAGAAATTCGGAGAAGAGGAACCTGTCCTGAGTGGACAGAACCACCGAAACCGTTGGCAACGACGCGTCGGCGGCAAGACGATGGCGGCGGCGATCACCGGAGTTGCTTCAGATGCTGGAGGGGATCAAGGGGGAAGGGATTACACTCTAGAAAGGGGAGAGGGGGTGGAGGAACCAGGGAGAGAGAGGGGAGGGGTGCAAATCTCCAAGGGGGCAAATGCCTTTTTTTCCTTCATTAATTCATGCAATATGAAAAATACAAGTATATATATGCAAGGGGTCTAACCTATTCTAAGCCCTTGGATCAAGGGTTGATCAATGAAGGGTTGAGATGTGGTTTGACAACCACATTAAACCCCATTAAACAACTAGGTTCGCCCCCCCCTTTAAGAAGGCAATTAGCATTTGTCTTCTTTAATTAATTCTAGGTCCAAGTCCAAGGTTGGACCATGGACCAGCCACCTTGGACCCAGGAGTCCAAGCGGACCAATAAGGATGAGGGAGGGGGCCCCTGCAGGGCCTACATGCACATTTGCAAAGAAACCCAATGGCCTTTTGCAAATAAACCCACTAAGACCTACTATTGTGTACCCATATACCACAAGGGCGTACATACAAATACAAAAGGACGTAGATGCAAACACAAAGTGAGCGGGCTGACGTTGATGTCCCCATCAGTGCAGCATAAGGCAGGCTGCGCCGGTTGCAAGTGCAACTGTCCAAAATATGGAGCATGATTTCAGGTAAACAAACATGGTAATTATTGAATAAGCAATAAAACAGGAACCTCTGGGTCTCTGTAAGTCTACTTCTGCCACCCCCTTGTGGGGTAATTATGGTAGTGAAAATGTGATGCAGAAGACGCTGTAAGGGAAGAAACCGGTTTGTGTCAAAGTATTTGACAAGTAGTTGAGTAGCATCCTGAGGGTCTCGAGGCTTTCCTGTAAGGAGGGTGTAAGCTGCAGACAGATCAATTTGAACCTCAGATTCTATTTCCCCATCCCGAGGTATGTGTAAGGCTTTGTCAAGAAGTTTTGTGGTGAGCTTGATGGAAACCCCCTTGACCTCAGTCCGAAGGACTTTCTTGTTTTCATAAAAAAAATAAGTTCTTGTAGAACTGCTAAACTAGAAATGGGTAGTATACCCTGTAATCAGCCATAAACCGTTTCCAACCTTGGAACTCAAACAACGGCAGCAGTTCAGGAAAATTCTCAAGCATCTCACGGTCACTAAAATCCACATACCTAGGGAAGAGAATCCGGGAGGGATCACTCTCTTCTTCCCTGACGGAGGTAGCATCACTGGGCTTCGGAGGAGCTGATTGAGCTTTGACCTTCCCTTTTTCTTTGGCAGACAGGCGTGGCCGCTTGGCCTTGGGTTGTGGCGACGAACCCTTGTCTGTGTTGGACCCCTAGGCCTCGGTAGCACTTTTCCTGGCTGGTTCTGCAGCTGGGCGATCCTCAATACTCTTGGATCGCCCTTCTGTGTGATCTTTCGAGGCAGTGGCCTTCTTGGAGGAAGCCGCGTCTTTCTTCTTGCAGCGGGTGACCGGAGGAGCCATGGAGAGTGGACGGAAAGGAGGAGAGGAGAGGAAACGGAGGGAGTGCTAGAGCGAGCTGGGGCTATCGTGCACAAGAGAACGGAGAAGGAGCGAGGGCGTCGACCTCCCCGGTGGATGTGGAGATTCACCGGAGAGCATATGCGGGAGTGAATAGGGTTAGAAAATGACAAGTGGTAAAGATTGATTTTTACCGTCGAGTGAAATAGGGAAAGTTAAGAATTTTTTGAGTTTTAAAATAACACCCCTGGAGTAAGAAATGGCGTACCCTATGTTAAGTTCAGATGGTTTAAAGCTTATAAGGTCATTTTTGAGTAATGAAAATTTGATAAAAATCATTTTTGCAACAAATAATATGACTTAAACATTTTAGAAAGTTAAGAGAATGGAACCAAGCCCATTTGACTTACTCATCACATACATTTGGCATGATTGGAAAACAAGGATAAGCAGGTATTGAAAGTAAAGAAAAACCTTTTAGTTCTGAAGCAAGGTGTAGAGTCAACCCCAAATCATTTTTTTTAATTTTAATAAACAGTCCGATAAATTATTCACTTTTTGACTCAAGGAAACACGTTGATTAGACGCTAGAGTCCCTGGTTACTCAGTGTAGCTCATCTTTCTGAATGTTTTTTTTATGAACAAAGTTGACAGCCTTCATCATGACTAGATTAACCTTCATTTCATTGATGGAGGATCTAATTTCTCTGAAGATGAAGTCATTGCTCTGAAATTATAGCAGCATGGTTTTTAGAGGCATATTCTCTAGTAGACTTCAAGTTAGGAACATGTTTAAAGACAATACATGCCAATCATTTCAAAAGCCATGGAGCCTAGGTGCAGTGAACTTTCAGACACAGGGGCAAAGGTCATTTTCAAGGACTTAAGAAATGTTTCAATCCTATTATGAATGCAAGTTTGGTAGAACTCAATGCAATGCTTCACGAAAATGAGGATTATAAACAAGAAACCATTTCTTTAACAGGGGTAATACAAATGAACTCACCCAGGGTTGTATAGATTAATGAAAACATTCTCAACTCCCCCTCACTTAATGCTCGGTGAAAAGTGAAGGTTCAGAGGCAAAAGATTTGAGGTGGAAATGAAAGAAGCAATGGGAAGAAGGAGTCAAGGAAACTCTCCATTTGATCTTCAAAACCAAGGCGGCTGTGAGACAGTCTCGACACATGGCTTGAAGATGTGGATCTGATCAACAGGTTCTATGCTGCAAGTCTCGACACATACCAGTAGGGTGTCGACCTGTTCAAGGAGATTTGTTCATCATGTCTCGACACATATCAGTAGGGTGTTGACCTGTTCAAGAAATTTTGTCCTGCCTGTCTCGCCACCTGACTGTACATCAAAATGTTCTCTGCTAGCTTCTATGAGTCTTCATTTCTGACAGACACCTGCCATCTTTTACTGCCAGTGCCTCTGACTTTCTTCTTTCAGACAATCATTGAAGAGTGATTTTACCTTTTGCTGCCACTGAGAAGTGCTTCAATGGATGCTAAAGCTTTAAACATGCTTATGCACTAGAAATCAACTATGCAGTTAACAATATGCATTTCTGACTCATGGTACTTGGCGGAGGCCTGTCCTCAAGCATGAGGAGAGTTTCCTGACAGGCGTGACCTATCATTCCACTTCTCGACATTTGATATATCATTTTGTCATAAGATGATGTTCAATTAAAAATAACCAGAAATATAAACAAGCTCCCCCTGAATGTGACCATCATTCAAAACAAGATTCATACAGCCAATGAACCAGTTCTAAATCAAAGCAGATATGCTTGTTCCAAACATGGTGAAGATAAGTAAGCAGAGCATCGAAGGAGGAATTGATAACTCAAACCTGAGTGAATTGAGGTCTGCATAGACCAAGCTCTCTCCTTAATGTTGTGAACCTGTCATTGCTTAAGGGCTTTGTGAAGATATATGCAAGCTGATTTTCTGAGTCTACAAAATGGAGTTCAAAGTGCTTTTTGAGAACTTCATCCCTTATAAAGTGATGCCTAATTTTAATGTGTTTAGTCCTAGAGTGCATGACTGGATTTTTTGCAAGATTTATAGCACCTATGTTATCACATAGAATGGGTACACAGCTAAGATCTATTAGATAGTCTTGGAGTTGGTGTTTGATCCATAGTACTTGGGTGCCACAACTCCCTGCAGCTACATATTCTACTTTTGCAGTTGAGAGGGCAACCGAGTGCTGTTTCTTGGAAGCCCAAGAAACCAAACACCCACTGAGCAATTGGTAATATCCACTAGTACTCTTGTGGTCCAATTTGCATCCTGCATAATCTGCATCTGAATATGAAATAAGTGAAAGTTCACAAGATGTAGGATACCATAATCCCAATTCTTGAGTGCTAGCAAGGTATCTAAAAATACGCTTGACAGCAGTCAAGTGAGACTCTCTAGGACTAGACTGAAATCTAGCACAAAGGTAAACGCTGAACTGAATGTCTAGTCTAGATGCAGTTAGATAGAGTAATGACCTAATCATACCTCTGTATTTCTTTTTATCTACAAGAATACCTTGTTCATCTGCATCCAGTGAAGTGGCAGTCCCCATTGGAGTTCTTAATGGTTTACAGTTGATCAGATCAAACTTTTTCAGCAACTCCTTCACATATTTGGCTTGATTGATAAAACATCCCTCATTACTTTGATTAATCTGCAAGCCAAGAAAAAATTGTAGCTCACCCATTAGACTCATTTCAAACTCATTGGTCATGAGTTTAGCAAATTCCTCACACATTTGAGGTTTTGTGGATCCAAACACTATATCATCCACATAAATCTGAACTATCAAGATATATTTACCATATTTCTTGATGAATAGTGTCTGATCTACACTACCTCTTGAATACCCTTGTTCGATGAGGTATGAGCTTAGTCTGTCGTACCAAGCTCTAGGTGCCTGCTTCAAGCCATATAAAGCCCTGTCCAACTTATAAACATGATCTTTGAAATACATGCATTCAAAATCAGATTGTTGTACATGTGATTTTGATGATTACGAAATGACTTTGTTGCTTGGCCTTGTGCTTGAATGGTTATTCATATTTTCATGTGCTTGGATCTCCTTATCCTCTTGCTATGAAGTTTGAAATGGTTGTGGAGATTTAATAGTGAAATTGCTTTATATTGAATGAGAATGAATTTGTGAAACATGGAATCTGTGAAACATGTTTGAGAGAATGCATATGCCTTGTGAATTTGTGGAACATGGAATCTGTGAAACATGCTTGAAAGAATGCATATGCCTTGTACTCAAAGAGAACTCGTGAGAAAACATGTTTACATGGTTGGATATTTACTAATGTGTGTGATGCATGTGATTTGAAGATTCTATGTTTATGACAGTGCTCCTTGTGAAACAAGGCTTCATGAATGTTAGTTTTTATCAACAAGAATGCCATCAACATGAATGAGTCTTTATGCTCATTTGAATGCTAGTCATGCTCACTTGTTTGTAATAGCTTAACTCTCACTTGAATGCCAGTTATGCTCATTTCAATGCAGTGTGCTAATCTTCTTGCATTACAGGAACGAGTCATGATGGACATCAAATGGAACTCAAGAGAGTGCTTAAATAAGTCATCTTGTTGTCCACCATTCAGAACTTGTGTTAATTCTATCTCCATTCTTCAAAGAACCATTGGTAAGGCGTTGCAATTCACATATCTTCAGTTAAGTGAATTTTAGGTAAAAAAGCTACAGTGTGTTGACCCAGAGTATTTGTGCATAGATACACATGTGGTTTCATGTACCTTCTTCATGAGTCATTAAGGTTTGAAGATGTATGCTTCATGCATTTTCTATATGAGGTTTTGAGGGTCATACATGTTATTCAAATGCATGGGATATGTTGTTGACTTTTGGTTGAGACGCCTTAGGCTTTCATGCATAATCTTTTAAGTTGCTAATGACACGAATGTGATTCATGCATTTTCTACATGAAGCTTTTAAGCTTGTATTGTGCTTGATATATTCATACAAGACTTCATGAGAGTTGGTTCTATATTGCTCATGCATTGCATGAATGCTTGGTCTTGTGAACTATGCACTAAAAGCTTGATTTATTGACTTGATGTGTGAAAGAATTGCATGAACTTGGCTCTTTTGAGGATGGCTTCAATTGGGTCTCAATCAATGAGATTGTGTTCATTGAACACACCTTTCTATTTGAATGATATCATTCATAAGGTCATTGTGGTTTCAATGTGTGGATGCATTTGTGATATCTTATGGTTCCTCATACCTGTGTGGTTGCACATCGTCTGATCATGTCATTGGTCTTGAGCTATATATTTGCCTCTTACATGTGTAAATGAATATCCCTCACTTAACGCTATTTGATGTTAAGCATTTGGTAGATACACGAATGCTATTTGAATGTTTGAGCTTCCATGGCTTTATATTTGAATGCTTGAGTGATTCCAAGTTTATCAAATGCTAAAGATTGTGGCTCATGTTTTTAAGGAAACATTTACTTGATGCTATGTGCATTTGGATGTGTAAAGATATGAGTTGGATGTGGAAGTTATGGTAGATACAAGAATGCGATTAAATGGTTGAGCTCCCATGTCATTATATTTGGTTGATTGAGAGTTTCATGTTCATCAAAATAAAACCTTATCTTATGGTGTAATGTATTTTTGTTAATTGATATGAGAAGCAAAATACATGTTTGAATAGGTTCATTGATGTATTTTATTGTGAACATGTTCATAGAATTGATGCTTGATGCAAGGATTTTGATTCTCATCTAACCTCTTGCTTTTTTCATGTTTTCAGGATGAAAATACATGGTTAATCTTGTGGGATTATGGTTACATCTAATCACTTTTATTCCCTTGGATTCATGGAGGTTTGAGGATGTTTTTTGGTCTATTCTAGCGTGGGTCGACCCTTGGAGGCAAAAGGTTTGTTTTTGGCAAATCTATGCACCCAGTGCATAGCGGTCGACCCCTCTATATGGGTCGACCCCAGGGGTCGACCCCCTGATTCCCAGACCCAATTTTTGTGTTCTGTCACCCTCTGTAAGCACGAGGGTCGACCCTTTCGGAACGCAAATTCTGGGAGATTCTAAAACCCTTTCTAAACCTCTCCAAACTTTACCAAACTACCCTCCAATGGTTTCTGATGTTATTAGGGTGTTTCTAACATGTTTTAGGAGGGTTATATGAGTCTTTTATCTAGTTCTCTATATATATGAATGTGAACTCTGATTTTGGAAGATAAGAACCCTAATGCTCATTTGTTCTTTCTTGTAGGCTAAGAAAAGGGGACAAACGAGGTGGAGCTCTTGCAAGAGGGATTTCATCTACATCCTTGAAGATTTGAAGCTTGTGATAGAAAAGGAAAGGGAGCAGCTCGAGGAGAGGAACGCGAGGACGCCGAAATCGCGGCCATTCAACAACGACCCAAGAAGAGCCGGAGTCTTTCTTGAAGGGGGAGCTCCATACATGCTTTATCTTCTTTGATTCAGTCTCTAGAGTTTGTTTGGGGATCATTGCATCTATTTGTCTTTGCTTCTTAAATTTCTGGAAGGATATATTGTGTGGGGGTTCGGAGAAAGGGTTCTCCGAGTGTTTGTTTTGACGCGTGTGTGTCGGTTTATGCGGAGGATATCCGCAGTGTGTGCTTGGGTTCATTTGGGGTGTGTTCCCCGTGTGTGGTTGGGGGTTTACTCCCGTGTGATTGTGTAGGCTTTGTCCTACGTGTGTGTGTTGGAGCTTGGCTCGTGTGTGTGGGGGGGTTTATGCTCGGGCTATTTTATAAAGCAGTGAAGCCTCACCGGTGTGGTGAGGGGTAGACATAGGGAGCCCGTCGTGGTCCCGAACCACCTTAAAAATTCTCGTGCATTTTGGTTTGCCTTGTGGTTTGTGTTATGGTGGTTTACTTTATTGTTCAAATCTATTTATCTATTCGAGTGAGTACGGTGAGATTGAGAGAATCAAGTTTATTCTAATTAGTTTAAATTACTCATTCCTCAATCTTGTTAATCCTGCTAATTCCGTTGCGAGTAGGTTTGTATTTTTAATTGGACATAATATTAGTAGAGGGTTCTATTCAGCCCCCCTCTAGAACTGTGTTCCTGCACTACGGGACCCAACAATTGGTATCAGAGCGAGGCTTTGTTGTCCCTAGATCTAATGATCTACAGAGTGATCCTAGTGCATTGTCACTCATGAATTTTTCCGTTGATCAAATCTCTATGAATTGCTTTCCTATTTTTGATGGTCATGATTATATTTCTTGGAGAAATGCTATGTGTGTTTATCTTGGTTTGCATGAGCCTAATGTTTGGAAGGTCATATGTGAAGGTCCATATAAGCTTCCTACTGAACATAACAAATGGGATGATATGCATGTCAAGAAAAATGCAATGAATCTTAGAGCATTGAATTTTCTCTTGAATGTGATTGAGTCTAATATACTTTCACAAATTCCCTTGTGTAGGTCGGCAAGAGACCTTTGGGACGAATTGACACGGAAGTATGAAGAAGAAGTAATGGATCCATGCTTAATGGCTCATGGTGACGAAAATTCAAGTGAGGTAAATTCTAACTCTGACTCTGATGAAGACGAAATGTCATTTGAAGAACTTCTTGATGCTTATGAGGAGTTGTCGAGTAGATATAAGAAAATCAAATCTAAAAATAAAATTCTGAAAAAGAAAACTAGTGAGAATGTGCATGCTAGTGTTTCTTGTGAAAAATGTATTGAGTTAGAATCAAAAATAAAAAATCTAGAAAATAAAAATAAACTTCTAGAATCCAAAGTTGAATTGTTTTCAGATGAAATGTCTTGTATGAATGAAGAGCTTGAAATGTTCAGAAAATCTAATACTGCTCTTGAAATTGAAAATGATTCCCATGATTTGTTTGATCAGAACAAACTCTTGTTGTCTAAGATTTCATTACCTGAAGAAACTGAAAAATGTCTTAGAAATAAGTTGGATTCCTTATCTGACGATGATAAAATGTTAGAAAAACTTTTTGATTCTGAAATTGATAGCAAGTGTGTCATGTTTGAAAATGAGGAACTTAAAAAGAAAAATGGTGCCATGATAATCAAGAATGCTTTACTTGAAGGTAGATTGAACAGTTTTGATAAAAGTGAAAAAGAAAATGTGTTGTTGAAATCTGAAAATGAAAAGTTGAAACAATTAAACAATACTATGTCTGAAAGACTGCTCGTTCTTGAAAAAGGAAAATCCGTTAATGTCAAATTGCATGAAGATGAATGTGAAAAAGTGCATGTGCTAGAACAAGAAATTGAGAGCTATAAAACTATAAATAAAGTATTGAATGAGTGCATTGTTTGTAGTGAACAAGAGATTGCTAGCTATGAATTGCACATTGCATCCCTTGAATCTGAAATTATAGACTTAAATGCTACATTGTCTAAATTTGTCAAAGGGAAGGAGAACTTAGATAAAATGCTAGGTGCTAAGGTCAACTTTTAAAAAGAGGCTCTTGGGTATTCTCCAATCAACAAAAAATGTTTTGAATCTAAATTAAAAATCTCTTTTGTTCATGCATCCGACACTCCTAGCACTTCCAACGCACCTCCTCCCTTTTCTCAAATCAAAAATTCTGAAAATAATTTCATGAAAAAGAAAAATGCCAACACTAAGCCTTCCATGTCAAATAGATTTCAAAAATCAAAATCGAATGTTGAATATTTCTATTGTGGTATGTTTGGACATGTGATAGATGATTGTGTTGTCATGAAAGAGGATGACAAATTTACATGCAAAAAGAAAAATACTTTCAAATCACAAAGAAATATTTCTTGTTTCTATTGTCATAAACTTGGACATGTCATGGATAATTACTTTGTGAAACAAAATGATGATTATTGTGCCATGAATGCTAAGTTTGATTTTCAAATAAAATTCAGTGATAAACATGCCATTCGTGCTCAAAGATTTTCATGTAACAAGGGAAAGTTCTTTGGAAAAACTTATGCTAATAATGAAAAATCATTTGTTAGAACTACTTCTCCTTGTTGCTATCATTGTGAGAAGTATGAGCATGTTATGACAGAATGTTGGTTTCTGAAAACTAATAATTTTCATCCTTCTAGAATGAATGATAGGTTTAATTTTGTTAGACCTAGATCTTTTGGAAATAGGAGATGGAAAACTTTTGAAAATGCCTTTACTCTTAAAAGGAAATCTATTGCTAGAAATGCCATCCCTCAATGCTTTTATTGTGGAAACTATGGACATGTCATTGAGGATTGCAGGATCATGAAGGATGATGACATGGTGGCAATGAAAAAGTCAAAGAAAATATTAGGTAGAAATGCTACTAACATCCAAGGACCCAAGAAGGCTTGGGTGTCAAAATCCGACAAATGAGTCGGTTGTTGTGAAGGTGTGCCTTGAGGTAAATAAGGAATGAAAGGGGTTCCAATAAAATGGAACAAGGCACACTCATAAGGTAAAACCCCAACTTTACCTTTTCATTGTTAAACTTGATGATTTTGATGTTTGGTATGTTATTCTGTTATGGTTTTCATATCATGTTTGAATTAAAATTCTTCACAAGCCATACAAGCTTTCTTTTAATGAATGTTTGGTATATCAAACGGTGATATGTGAAATGACAGATCAAGTCTGTGAGGAAGATATCACTATGTGTGAGGTGATCTTAGGATCAATATCCTCCACCTTGTACCAAAATTCAGAAATTGAATTATTTGGCTAATATGGAAATATGTCTTTTTGAATGAAATCAATTTACCTTGATTTGCATATACTTTCAATTTGAATCTGAAAATCTTTCTTGTTTCAAGAAGGCAAAATATCTGAAAATCTATTTTTGAATAACTTCTGAAAATAATTAGGTTGCATTACTTGATTTTGATCATTTTTACACCCTTGTTCATAAAGGTCATGTCATGGAGAATGTTTGTTGTTTATCATTTGAATGTGGATGCTTTCATGTGAAATTTATCATGATAGTCTGAAAATCAAACTCTTGGATCTTGCTTTTGCATATTGCATTGCATTCTTATGTTGTTATAGGTTGCATGCATAAGAGTTTATGCATTAGGGGCATTGAAACATTCAAATAAAATCTGAAATTCTACATTCATGATGCATTCTACATTGCATTTTGCATATTTCCTCATTGTGTGCTTGCATATTAATATATGCTACAATCCATTCCTTAAAAATTCTAAGACCATACACTCCCTTGATAAATAATGTTACATCTGAGTCTTAACAAGTGTGTTTCTTGTCATACACTCAGGGAGAGTAAATATGTGATAAGTGCATCTAGATAGGGGGAGCTGCATTGTTATGTGCTCATAATATTTTCGATATACATGCTGAATCAAATTCACATACTTCATGCACAAATGTGAAAATGAGAGTTAGAGATAAGGATATAGGAATTTCCTTTCAATACTATAGAGAAATTAAATTTGTTGCATATATGTTGAAGAGACAGTTGAGGAAAAAGCTGCCTGCCTACTTGTTGAAAGAAAATGAAAAATGAAAGGCAGAGTAATGTTTAGTCTCACTGAGTAAATTGAGCACCTGTCACCTGAGACGTGATGTGGTTCATTTCGGAAAGGTGTTGTACTATAATATCTCTACTCAAAATGAAGTGAAACGGTTAATACTCTAAGTAACCGGGGAGTCTTGCATGAGCTTCATGTGTCTCCTCGCGTAAAAAGGAGTTATTTATAAAAATTTTGAATTGAAAAATTCAGAAAATCTCATTGTGGCAGAGCGTAGCCTCGAATACGCTGTTTCTTAAAATAAAATGTAGTTTATATAATCTCTCATTGTGTTGATCTGAAAATCTGAATATTCATATTGCAACAATCTATTTTCATGTTATTCACTTACACATATGAAAATTTGATTTAATATGTATTCAAAAAATGGATTGATTGCATTGGCTTTTTCTTGATTCTCCTATATGATTGCACAATCCCCTAGGTGTATACATGAGCATTCTAGTTTTAATGACTCACCTGCACTTTTCCTACACCTATCCCTTCTCTTTAAATAAAATGAGGGAGCTATGTTACATGTATATATATTTATCTGCTTGGAGGTCAATCATGCTTGATAATTCTACATTACACTCTACTTGTTCATATTGTCCATATTTGCATTTCAAAATTTTGTAATTAGTTCATGCATATTGGGCATATATTGGCATTTATAGCATTCACACATGCATATTTTGACTTGCATCCTTTTGAATATATTGTGCATATGGATCTCTTAATAACCCCATTATCTGTCGTGTTTCTGTCAATGACAAAGGGGGAGAAAGTTATGATTGGTTTTTGGTTTGTTGCTATCATGAATTCCCCATAATGATCCCCATTTCTGATTATGTCAAAGGGGGAGAGAGCATTATTACATAATATTTTGTCACCATCAAAATGGGGAGATTATTATACATGTGATTTTGATGATTACGAAATGACATTGTTACTTGGCCTTGTGCTTGAATGGTTATTCATATTTTCATGTGCTTGGATCTCCTTATCCTCTTGTTATGGAGTTTGAAATGGTTGTAGAGATTTAATAGTGAGATTGCTTTGTATTGAATGAGAATGAATTTGTGAAACATGGAATCTGTGAAACATGTTTGAGAGAATGCATATGCCTTGTGAATTTGTGGAACATGGAATCTGTGAAACATGCTTGAAAGAATGCATATGCCTTGTACTCAATGAGAACTCGTGAGAAAACATGTTTGCATGATTGAATATTTACTAATGTGTGTGATGCATGAGATTTGAAGATTCTATGTTTATGACAATGCTCCTTGTGAAACAAGGCTTCATGAATGTTAGTTTTTATCAACAAGAATGCCATCAACATGAATGAGTCTTTATGCTCATTTAAATGCTAGTCATGCTCACTTGTTTGTAATAGCTTAACTCTCACTTGAATGTCAGTTATGCTCAATTCAATGCAGTGTGCTAATCTTCTTGCATTACAGGAACGAGTCATGATGGACATCAAATGGAACTCAAGAGAGTGCTTCAATAAGTCATCTTGTTGTCCACCATTCCGAACTTGTGTTAGTTCTATCACCATTCTTCAAAGAACCATTGGTAAGGCATTGCAATTCACATATCTTCAGTTAAGTGAATTTTCGGTAAGAAAGCAGCAGTGTGTTGACCCAGAGTATTTGTGCATAGATACACATGTGATTTCATGTACCTTCTTCATGAGTCATTAAGGTTTGAAGATGTATGCTTCATGCATTTTCTATATGAGGTTTTGAGGGTCATACATGTTATTCAAATGCATGGGATATGTTGTTGACTTTTGGTTGAGACGCCTTAGGCTTTCATGCATAATCTTCTAAGTTGCTAATGACACGAATGTGATTCATGCATTTTCTACATGAAGCTTTTAAGCTTGTATTGTGCTTGATATATTCATACAAGACTTCATGAGAGTTGGTTCTATATTGCTCATGCATTGCATGAATGCTTGGTCTTGTGAACTATGCACTAAAAGCTTGATTTATTGACTTGATGTGTGAAAGAATTGCATGAACTTGGCTCTTTTGAAGATGGCTTCAATTGGGTCTCAATCAATGAGATTGTGTTCATTGAACACACCTTTCTAGTTGAATGATATCATTCATGAGGTCATTGTGGTTTCAATGTGTGGATGCATTTGTGATATCTTATGGTTCCTCATACCTGTGTGGTTGCACATCGTCTGATCATGTCATTGGTCTTGAGTTATATATTTGTCTCTTACATGTGTAAATGAATATCCCTCACTTGACGCTATTTGATGTTGAGCATTTGGTAGATACACGAATGTTATTTGAATGTTTGAGCTTCCATGGCTTTATATTTGAATGCTTGAGTGATTCCAAGTTTATCAAATGCTAAAGATTGTGGCTCATGTTTTTAAGCAAACATTTACTTGATGCTATGTGCATTTGGATGTGTAAAGATATGAGTTGGATGTGGAAGTTATGGTAGATACAAGAATGCGATTGAATGGTTGAGCTCCCATGTCATTATATTTGGTTGATTGAGAGTTTCATGTTCATCAAAATAAAACCGTATCTTATGGTGTAATATATTTTTGTTAATTGACATGAGAAGCAAAATACATGTTTGAATAGGTTCATTGATGTATTTTATTGTGAAGATGTTTATAGAATTGATGCTTGATGCAAGGATTTTGATTCTCATCTAACCTCTTACTTTTTTCATGTTTTCAGGATGAAAATACATGGTTAATCTTCATGGGATTATGATAACATCTAATCACTTTTATTTCCTTGGATTCATGGAGGTTTGAGGATGTTTTTTGGTCTATTCTAGCATGGGTCGACCCATATGGTCGACCCCTGGAGGCAGAAGGTTTGTTTTTGGCAAATCTGTGCACCCAGTGCACAGGGGTCGACCCCTGGGGTCGACCCCTCTGTATGGGTCGACCCCAAGGGTCGACCCCTGAGTCCCAGACCCAATTTTTGGGTTCTATCGCCCTCTATAAGCCCGAGGGCCGACCCCAAGGGTCGACCCTTCCGGAACGTGAATTCTGGGAGATTCTAAAATCCTTTCTAAACCTGTCCAAACTTTACCAAACTACCCCCCAATGGTTTCTAATGTTATTAGGGTGTTTCTAACATGTTTTAGGAGGGTTATATGAGTCTTTTATCCAGTTCTCTATATATATGAATGTGAACTCCGATTTTAGAAGATTATAACCCTAATGCTCATTTGTTCTTTCTTGTAGGTGAAGAAAAGGGGGAAACGAGGTGGAGCTCTTGCAAGGGGGATTTCATCTACATCCTTGAAGATTTGAAGCTTGTGATAGAAGAGGAAAGGGAGCGGCTCGAGGAGAGGAATGCGAGGACGTCGAATTTGCGGCCATCCGACAATGAGCCAAGAAGAGCTGGAGTCTTTCTTGAAGGGGGAGCTTCATACATTCTTTATCTTCTTTGATTCAGTATCTAGAGTTTTTTTGGGGCTCATTGCATCTATTTGTCTTCGCTTTTTAAATTTCTGGAAGGATATATTGTGTGGGGGTTCGGAGAAAGGGTTCTCCGAGTGTTTGTTTTGACGCATGTGTGTCGGTTTGTGCGGAGGATATCCACGTGTGTGCTTGGGGTTCATTTGGGGTGTGTTCCCCGTGTGTGGTTGGGGGTTTACTCTCGTGTGATTGTGTAGGCTTCGTTCTACGTGTGTGTGTTGGAGCTTGGCTCCGTTTGTGTGTGTGGGGATTTATCTCCGGGCTATTTTATACAGCAGTGAAGCCTCACCGGTTTGGTGAGGGGTGGACGTAGGGAGCCAGTCGTGGTCCCGAACCACCTTAAAAATCCACGTGCGTTGTGGTTTGCCTTGTGATTTGTGTTATGGTGGTTTACTTTATTGTTCAAATCTATTTATCTATTCAAGTGAGTACGGTGAGATTGAGAGAATCAAGTTTATTCTAATTAGTTTAAATTACTCATTCCTCAATCTTGTTAATCCTGCTAATTTCGTTGCGAGTAGGTTCGTGTTTTTAATTGGACGTAATATTAGTAGAGAGTTCTATTCATCCCCCCTCTAGAACCGTGTTCATGCACTACGTAACCCAAAAGGGTGGTTGCTCTAGATAGACTTGTTCTTTAATAAGACCATTTAGAAAAGAACTCTTTACATCCATTTGCTGCAGTTTGATTTTATGAGAACATGCAAATGCTAGCAAAATTCTAATGGCCTCAAGTCTAGCAACAGGAGCAAAAGATTCTTCATAATCTATGCCAAATTCCTGATTATACCCCTGAGCCACCAATCTGGATTTGTTTCTTACTATCTTTCCATCTTCACTTAGTTTATTTCTGAAAACCCATTTGGTTCCTAAGACTGATTTCTCTTGAGGTCTAGGAACAAGATGCCAAACCTTATTTCTTTCAAACTGGTTTAGTTCATCATGCATGGAATTGATCCAGTTTTCATCTTTTAAGGCCTCTACAATATTTTTGGGTTCAGTTTGAGATACAAGAGCAAGTTGTTCAATTTCATCTATAATTTTGAACTGAGACCTAGTTTTGGTTCGGTCATGCAGATTTCCTAAGATGTTTTCTATGGTATGGTCTTTTAACACTCTTAAATCAGGCTGAGTGTTACCTTCATCTACTTCGATGATCGGATCATTGCTTGGCTCTTCCTGGTCTTCATTTGTTTATGTCTCCTCATGTGGAAGTTCTTCTTTTCCTTTTATGTTTAGAAATTCCCCATCGTCATCTTCCCTGCAAGTGTTAACATGATCAATCTCATCAAATGTGATGTGAGGGGATTCTTCCACACAAATGGTCTTAAGATTGTAGACTCTATAAGCCCTAGACTTGTCGGAGTACCCAAGGAATATACCTTCTTCACTCTTGGGATCAAACTTATCCAGAACTCTTTTATCATTGTTATGAACAAAACACTTTGACCCAAACACTTTCATGTGAAAGAGAGATGGCTTTTTACCTTTCAGCAGCTCATATGGAGTCATTTTGATGAGGGGCCTTACCATTGAACGGTTGATGATATAACATGCAGTGTTTACCGCTTCTGTCCAAAATCTCCTTGGGAGATGACTTTCAGCAAGCACTGTACGTGCCATCTCTATGAGAGTTCTATTCTTCCTCTCAACAACCCAATTTTGTTCAGGAGTCTGTGGTGATGAAAACTTGTGAATGATTCCTTCAATCCTACACCAATTTTCAAAGTCAGCATTGTCGAATTCACCACCATGATTTGAAATAATGTTAGAGATCTTAAACTTACCATCTTGCTTTACTTGCATATACAGTGCCTGAAACTCATCAAACGCATTATTTTTATGTGCAAGATAAAATACCCAAGTGAATCTAGTAAAGTCATCTACTAAGACGTAATCATATCTTTTACCACTTAAGCTAGCTATTTTGGTTGGACCAAACAAGTCCATATGGATCAGTTCAAGTGGTTTAGATAATGAGTTTTCAGTTCTGCTTTTAAGTGACTTTCTAGTCTGTTTTCCGTGAGCACATACATCACAAATTTTAGTGTTCAGTTTGAATTTAATTTCAGGCAGACCTTTGAAAATGGAATGCTTTACTAATTTATGAAGAATATTGTAACTAACATGACCTAATCTGCGATGCCACAAACAAGCTAATTCAGATTTGGGTGCTGCAAGATAAAGATTTATGTGAGCAGGGTCATCTAAGTCAATCATGTACACGTTGTTGACTCTTTAACCAGAAAACTTGGTTTCTTTTGAATTTGGTTCCAAGATCCTACATTCATTAGAGTCAAAACCTACAGTATGACCTTTGTCACATAGTTGACTAATGCTCAGCAAATTGTACTCCAACCCATCAACAAGTAATACATTATCAATTGAGTTGGAGGGGTTCTTACCAACTTTATCTGAACCAATGAATTTTCCTTTGTTGTTTCCTCCAAAGGTGACATGTCCGGCTTCCTTTTCAACCAGGGGATAGAATTTGGTTTTGTCTCTAGTCATGTGTCTTGAGCAGCCACTATCAAGATACCAACGGTTGTGCATTGCTGCAAGACACTCCTGCACAAGGAATTAAGTGGCAATGTTTGTGTAGTGCCCCAAAATTTATATAAATAATTTTTAGATTATTTTTATAATTTATTAGGAATTTATAAAGCTTAAACTGATTATAAGGCCCAATTATGTTAAAATATTAATCCAGTAGTGATAAATAAAACCCAAAAGGTTTAAAGACCAAGCCCATTAAGTTTGGCCCATATTCTAGAATGATATTTAGCTTGTTCATGAATTTTAAGAATAAATACTCATTTATTAGATAAATATATAGATAAAATAATTAAAGAGTTTGAATTAAGTTGAATTCTGTAAACGGTGGATGTAGCGGTCTATTGTGCGACCGCCACAGGCATGTAACGCGCCAAGCTTAGACCGTTACGCTCTGTCAGTTTCGTGAATGTAAGAAAGAGCAAAAAGATTGGATTTTTGCTAGTCTATCACTTTGGAATCGAGATGGGAGGACTAGTAAACGTATTAAGGACTCTTAGAAGTTGATCTAAGCCTTAACAAGGACTCTAGAATCGATCTAATCCACAAACCTTAGCAAAACCCTATAAATAGACCTTAGTTTTGACCTGCGCGACCCTTACATTGGCTCGCGTGGAACTAAGGTAAGGAGATAGTATTTCGGGTAAGTTCTTTAGAACTTTTTATTCCTTATACATAGGACTAATCTTCCTTAAAATTTCGTGCTAGGAGATCAACTACACAAGAAGTTTGAAGCTTCCAAAGTTGCTGGTTTGACCATAGCAACCTAGGAATCTGAGCGAAAGTCTGTTGAAGATCAAGAGATTAGAGCACCAAAATGAGGTAATTAGCCTAAGTGTCTTTAGAACTTTCGGTTCCCCTTAGTTTCACCTTCTTACCCTCAAAATTTCACGTCCTTAGGTCAAGAGATTGAGAAGTTAGAGCGACATGAAGTTGCTGAAAACTCACTAGAAGGAAAAAACTAGGGCGTGTCTTGCAGTCCCAAATTGGAAGTCGAAAGCCCAATATAGGGGTAGGTCATCTCATGAATGGTAAAAATATCATGTTAGGGATAAAAGCCCTCTGGTTTTGATTGATTCCATGCATCATAGACTATGAATTTCATGTTTTAGTAGGTCTATACATACATCCATGTCTTCAGCCTTAAATGAAGATAAAAGATATTCTCTTATTCATTCACTGCAACCTATGCATCTAGATAGACTATACTTCGTTTTATCATGACTAGATTAGTTAAGTCTTTTTAAAGCATGACATGTTTCAAGGCATAGTCTTTTATCTTTTTACTTTCCTGTCAACAAGACTCTAACGGCCTTTAGTTAGACCGTCAGAGGGACGTAACGGCCTTACAATAAGCCGTCACACTCCATGCTATACTTAAGCTACTCTGTTATCTCTAACGGACCATAACCTGAGTGTTACAACACTCTAACGGTTCCACGATAAACCGTCACAGCCCTGTGACGCACCCATACTAGACCGTCAGATTAACTATGTTCTGTTAACCTGAGACAGAATTAAAAATAGTCAAATTTACTTATGAATAAGCCTAGTTATCTAAGTTTTGACCTATTTTTCATAACTTTGAGTTTATAAATTGATTTATGTATGTTTAAAGCACTTTAGTTATTTTAAAGTACATGTTAATTTCGTTGCTAAAACTCTATAGTTTTGTATTAAAACGTGATTTTTACTGATGTATTGACGGAGTTTTATCATGGTTTCACATTGTTACACATTCTTTCTGTCTATAGAGTCAATTCTCTAAGTATATGGCATATATTCCGATATATGACCATTAGTTCACACTTTTACACCATAGGAACATATTCTTGAACTTGAGGACCTCTCTATTGGATATTCCTTCCAATGGACTAGGAAATCTGGTTTCAAGGCCTCCGTAATTCTCCGCGAGCATTGGATTCCCACTAGGACGCCGAGTTGGTTGTATCATTAAAACCCAATTATTTACAAAGCACTATCGATATTTTCTGGTTTTGACTGTGTAACGGCCTAATATTAGACCGTCAGGCTCATCTAACGGTCCAGTATACAACCGTCACATATACTGAGTCCAAATTTATTCTTTCTAGATTCAGCTCGATCTAACGGCCCAATTATCGACCGTCACGTTGATGTAACGGCCCATTAATTGACCGTCACAGTTCTTGAGTGATTTAACCCGAGGTTTGACCCAAGGGTTGATATTTCAAAGTTCCTAAATGGATTATTGATGGTCTAGGACTTGTCATATTGTTCAAAGATACTTAATCTTCAATTATGAAAGTGAAGAAATATATCGTTATGCTGCCGATTTATTTTCATGGCATAACCTAGTTTTAATATGTTTATTGAAATTCTTTAAATAAAATAGAAGCATTCTTATGATGGATTACTTTATCTTGAACCTATCGTTGAAATTTTACATTCTTGGCCATATTGTTTACATGCGTGGAAGTAGCTTGATTTATACTTGAAGATGCGGACCGAGCACTGATTGTGTTCAAGGGCTCTATGCTAGTCCCCTCGACTGATTGTCGGAAACATACTATTATAAATCACGGGGTATGATGCTACTGGCCTCTCATTACGCTGGGAGTACTTTCTCTATAAATAAGTGAAGATCCACGGCATCGTGAAGTGAAAATCCATGACACGTACATGACTTTCTAGTTTGTTACATGTTATTCCACAGAAATTCACGAAGTACTTGTTACTAAGTGAAGAGTACATTCTTGATTGATACATGAATTTCTAGTACATTCTTGTTCATGAAAGGCCATATCATATTCTTGTTACATTCATACTTGCTCATTCTATCGTACATGATCATCGTGTTACTTCAGTTTAATTGCATGATTGATCGCATTCGCATGATTTCACCTTATTTCTTTAGAGCTAAAATGCTAATTACTTAAATATTGCTAGTCATGTTGATGCGAAGATACCTACTGGGCAAATGTGCTCATTACCTATTTTCCCAATCTTTTCAGGAGATGGAAGTGTTACGAATTCAGATTCGACTTATACAAGTAGCGGGTCCGAGAGCGAGTAAAAGTCATATCAAACTGAGAGTGGAGACTTAGGAAAGTCAATAATGTTTAGATTGAGTCTTTGTAATTTTCTTTTTTCTTGAATTATTGAAGGTTGAAAGCTATTCTATTTGGATATTTTGATTATTAATGAAATAAAGTTGGAGTTTGATTAAATTATTATGCGATTACATTCTTATGTGTGATTGTTTTGCGCTCTGATTGTTCTTGCTTGCAAGAGGCTTACCATGTCGGCTATTCACGTACCTCGAGCTAGTCTTCCGCTGTAATAAAAGGCTCGGGGCGTGACAGTTAAGTTGGTATCAGAGCCTAAGTCTCAGGACTTATGAAAAAGAGTCATGTCATAGGATAAGTCCAAGGTTTAAGGACCCCTACCTAGGAACTAAGGAAGAAATTTCCTCACCTATGCGAGAATTGGGTAGAGCCTGGGAAAGGATAGCTAATTAGTTTTAAGATTAATCTCTTTCTAATTCCATGAGAATTAACAATTTGTTATTTCTCTCTGGTACCTCATTATTGCAATGGCACATCGCGTAGATTGGGGTGGCATGCAACAAACCGTTGCCGGCCTTACTCAGGCATTACAAACTATGGCCCAGGCAGGTGCAGGGGCATGGGCTGGTGACTTGCATCGTAATTTTCGGAGCTTAAACCCTCTGCGGTTCTACAGTTCTTCTAATCCGGATGAGGCAGAAAACTGGATAGATGAGATGAATCGCATTTTTGATGTTATTCAATGCACGGACCAAGAAAAGTGCGTCTCGTAACCTTACAACTCAATAAAGATGCACGTACATGGTGAAAGTCAATACCTACACCTCCGGCTGATGCACCTCATACATGAGACAGTTTTCTCACTCTATTCCGTGCCAAGTACTTTTTCGAACATGTCAAAGAAAGAAAGGCTATGGAGTTCGCCTCTCTTCGTCAGGGAATGATGACAATTGCGGAGTATGAACTTCAATTCTCCAGGCTAGCACCTTATGCACCGCATTTAATCAGTACCGATTTATTGAAGGCCAATCGGTTTATGGACGGGTTACGACCCGATTTCATTCAGCAGCTCAGGACCCAAAATATCCATACCTATGCGGAGATGGTTCAGCAGGCATATTTATGCGAAAGGACCTTAGAGAAGGTCGAGAAGTTGAAAGGAAAAGGAGAAGAGTCTAGCCAACGATCTGATCGGCATTATAAGAAGGAGAAGTTCAGCATCACAGAACCTTACAAACGCCGTGATAGTAAGAAAAGATCCAGGAGCGGGAACGGTGGAAGTTCCCAGAAGCACAAGAAAGCCAAAGAGGAGAAGGAGCAAGTCATGGCGGCATGCACATTTTGTGAAAAGTTCAGCCATTCGGATAAAGACTGTTGGAAGTGCCTTGGTGCGTGTCTACGTTGTGGAAGCAGGGAGCATCGTATGCCAGATTACCCCCTTATGAAGGATCAACCGTCTGGTGGAGGACGTAAGAGGCAAGCTCGCCTCAATACTGTTCTAGAAGAAGAAGAAGCACCCAAGGATGGTGGACTTATGGAAGGTACCCTTCAAATTTATTCTCGTCCTGCATTTGTGCTATTTGATACTAGTGCCTCTCATTCTTTTATCTCTACTACTTTTGTGAAAATATTACCAATTACATCAGTTCCCTTACCTTCAGATCTTGCTATTACTATACCTTTAGGTTCTGGAACAAAGCTTACCGAGTATTATACTGATAGTGAGATAATAGTGGAAAATCATAATCTCCCCGCAAATTTAGTATGCCTTGACATGAAATGTTATGATGCCATTTTAGGGGTAGATTGGCTTATAGAGCATGATGCTGATATTAATTGCCAAAATACGATTATATCCTTTCGAAAACCTGGTCTTACAAGAGTTTCTTTCCTTGGCATCAAGTACAAGAAACATTCCACTATCATATCTTCTCTTCACGCTTGCAAACTTATCTCACGAGGATGTGAAGCTTTTCTTGCTTCTGTCATTGTTATCGAGTCCAAGGAAATCATCATAGCAGACATCCCTATTGTAAATGAGTTCACAGATGTGTTCCCATCCGAATTACCTAGTTTACCACCTGAGAGGGAAGTAAACTTCACCATTGAACTCATTCCAGGAGCAGCACATGTTTCTATAGCCCCTTATAGGATGTCCCCTACGGAACTTAAGAAACTAAAAAGGCAGTTGCAGGAACTACTAGACAAATGTTTCATCAGACCTAGCACATCCCCTTGGGGTGCGCTAGTTCTTTTTGTCAAGAAGAAGGATGGCTCTCTTAGACTATGCATAGACTACCGGCGACTGAATCAACTCACAATAAAAAATAAGTATCCGTTGCCGCGTATTGATGAGCTCTTCGATCAGCTTTCAGGAGCAGAGTATTTCTCCAAGATTGATCTCAGATCAGGTTATCATCAGCTTAGAACTAAAGAAGAAGATATTTATAAATCAGCTTTTCGAAGTTGTTGTGGCCACTATGAATTCGCAGTAATGCCGTTCGGGTTAACAAATGCCCCAGCAGCATTTATGCAACTTATGAACAATATTTTCCAGCCATATCTGGACCAGTTCATCGTTATCTTCATTGATGACATCTTGATATATTCCAAGACAAAAGTGAAACATGAAGAACATCTGAGGATAGCTTTGCAAACACTTAGAGAACATAAACTCTATGCCAAGCTTAACAAGTGTGAATTCTGTCTCAAGGAAGTTTCATTCCTAGGCCACATTATTTCAAAAGAAGGTATCGCTGTGGATCCTTCTAAAGTAGAAGCTATCAGAAACTGGAGCCGACCAACGACTGTATCAGAAGTAAGGAGCTTTCTTGGTCTAGCTGGTTATTATAGAAGATTCATTAAGGACTTCTCAAAAATTACGGTTCCTTTAACTAGACTCGCAAGAAAAGAAAATCATTTTGTCTGGTCAAAGGAATGTGAAAAGAGTTTTCAAACTCTTAAGAACCATCTTACTATAGCTCCTATTCTATCACTACCGGTGGAGGGTGGTGGATTTGAAGTATATACGGATGCGTTTGGCATTGGCTTAGGGTGCGTCCTCATGCAGAAAGGAAAGGTAATCTGTTGTTCTTCAAGACAATTGAAACGTCACGAGGAAAATTATCCCATGCATGATTTAGAACTAGCAGCTGCCATTTTCACCTTAAAAATTTAGCGTCATTATCTCTATGGAGAGAAATTCACGGTCTACTCAGACCACAAAAGTTTGAAATACTTATTCTCTCAAAAGGAGTTAAATATGAGGCAAAGGAGATGGTTAGAATATCTCAAAGACTTTGATTTTGCTATTCAATATCATCCTGGCAAGGCTAATGCTGTAGCAGATGCACTCAGCAGAAAACAAATGGGAAAGCTATCAAGTCTCATGATTAGTATGACAAATCTTATTCCTCAATTTGCTCAGTTGAACTTAAATATTGACATGAAGGAAGAAGATTGTTTCGTCGCTAATATTCAAGCTCAACCTATATTAATAGAAGATCTGGTCAAGCTGCAAAATGATGATCCTGTATTACTGGAGATTAAAGCCAACATAGAACAGAGACCGGATTTTTCTATTTCCAATGACGGAAGATTACTATTTAAGGGCCGAGTGTGTGTACCATATCATGAGGATACGAAGAAACTAATCCTAGAAGAAGCACATAAATCCAAGTACACCATTCATCTAGGTGGTACAAAAATGTATCAAGATCTCAAAAGAAATTTTTGGTGGCCCAATATGAAGAGGGAAATAGCTGATTTCGTGTCCCGCTGTCTCACTTGTCAATAAGTAAAGGCAGAGGATTTTCGACCTGCAAGTAAATTACATCCCTTAGATATTCCAGCATGGAAATGAGAAAGTATAGGAATGGATTTCATTATGGGTTTACCAAAGACAAGGGTGGACACGACGGCATATGGGTAATCATAGACCGATTGACAAAATCTGCACATTTCATATCAATCAAAAGTTGATGGTCTGTGGATATTTTAGCAGCATTATACATAAAAGAAATTGTCAATTTATATGGTGTCCCTGTCACTATTATATCTGATAGAGATCCTCGATTCACATCGTAATTCTGGAAGGGTCTACAACATTCACTGGGGACCAGACTGAACTTTAGCACGACATTCCATCCACAAACTGATGGTCAGACGGAAAGAACAAATCAAGTGGTGGAAGATATGCTCAGTGCTTGTGTTGTTGACTTCGGAGGAAGTTGGCATGATCACTTGCCTCTGATGGAATTTACATATAACAACAGTTATCAGGCCAGCATACAGAATGCACCTTTTGAAGCTTTCTATGGAAAAAGTTGTAGATCACCGATATGTTAGAATGAGATAGAGGAAAAGCAAATCTTAGGCCCTGACATTATCAGGGATTCTTCAGAGAAAATTAAGCTCATTCGAGAAATATTGCAGGTGGCACAAGATAGGCAAAAATCTTATGCTGATAATCAAAGGCGTGACTTGGAGTTTCAAGTAGGAGATCATGTGTATCTAAAAGTTTCTCCGGGTCATGGTATTAGAAGATTTGGCATCAAAGGTAAGCTAACTCCAAGATTCAATGACCCATTTGAAATTCTTGAAAGGGTCGGTGAAGTGGCTTATGGATTAGCCTTACCTCCACAATTAGTAGGAGTTCATGACGTATTTCACGTCTCTATGCTGAAAAAGTATGTATATGATCCTTACCATGTTATCACTTACGATAATTTCGAGATTCAGAAGGATATGACGTACGAACAAACACCAACAAAGATTCTGGATCGGGAAGTGCGTCAACTAAGGAATAAAGCTATTCCTATGGTCAAAATTCAATGGAAGAAATCATGGCCATCCGAAGCAACTTAGAAAACAGAATAAGCTATGCGAAAAAGATTCCCAGAATTATTCAACTGTAAGTACACTCTCCATATAATCCATGTGTTGAATTTGGGGATCAAATTCTTCTAAGTGGGGGAGGGTGTAGTGCCCTAAAATTTATATAAATAATTTTTGAATTATTTTTAGAATTTTATAGAATTTATTAGGAATTTATAAAGCTTAAACTGATTATAAGGCTCAATTATGTTAAAATATTAATCAAGCATTGATAAATAAAATCTAAAATTTTTAAAAACCAAGCCCATTAAGTTTGGCCCATATTCTAGATGGATATTTAGCTTATTCATGAATTTTAAGGATAAATACTCATTTATTAGACAATTATATAAATAAAATAATTAAAGAGTTTGAATTAAGTTGAATTCTGCAAACGGTGGATGTAGCGGTCTATCGTGCGACCGCCACAGGCATGTAACGCGCCAAGCTTAGACCGTTACGCTCTGTCAGTTCCGTGAATGGAAGAAAGAGCAAAAAGATTAGATTTTTGCTAGTCTATCACTTTGGGATCGAGATGGGAGGACTAGTAAATGTATTAAGGACTCTTAGAAGTCAATCTAAGCCTTAACAAGGGCGCTAGAATTGATCTAATCTACAAACCCTAGCAAAACACTACAAATAGACTCTAGTTTTGACCTGCGCGACCCTTACATTGGCTCGCGTAGAACTAAGGTAAGGAGATAGTATTTTGGGTAAGTTCTTTAGAACTTTTTATTCTTTATACATAGAACTAATCTTCGTCAAAATTTCGTGGAGATCAACTACACAAGAAGTTTGAAGCTTCCAAAGTTGCTGGTTCGACCATAGCAACTCAGGAATCTGAGCGAAAGTCTATTGAAGATCAGAAGATTAGAGCACCAAAACGAGGTAATTAGCCTAAGTGTCTTTAGAACTTTCTGTTCCCCTTAGTTTCACCTTCTTATCCTCAAAATTTCACGTCTTTAGGTCAAGAGATTGAGAAGTTAGAGCGACGTGAAGTTGCTGAAAACTCACTGGAAGGAAAAAATTAGGGCGTGTCTTACAGTCCCAAATTGGAAGTTGAAAGCCCAGTAAAGAGGTAGGTCATCTCATGAATGGTAAGAATATCATGTTAGGGATAAAAGCCCTCTGGTTTTGATTGATTCTATGCATCACAGACTTTGAATTTCATGTTTTAGTAAGTCTATACATACATCCATATCTTTAGCCTTAAATGAAGATAAAAGATATTCTCTTATTCATTCACTGCAACCTATGCATCTAGATGGACTGTACTTCATTTTATCATGACTAGATTAGTTAAGTCTTTTCAAAGCATGACATGTTTCAAGGCACAGTCTTTTATCTTTTTACTTTCCTATCAACAGGACTCTAACGGCCTTTAGTTAGACCGTCAGAGGGACGTAACGGCCTTACGATAAGCTGTCACACTCCCTGTTATACTTAAGCCACTCTGTTATCCCTGACGGACCATAACCGGAGCGTTACAACACTCTAACGGTTCCACGATAAACCATCACAGCCCTGTGACGCGCCCATACCAGACTGTCAGATTAACTGTGTTCTGTCAACCTGAGACAGAATTAAAAACAGTCAAATTTACTTATGAATAAGCCTAGTTATCTAAGTTTTGACCTATTTTTCATAACTTTGAGTTTATAAATTGATTTATGTATGTTTAAAGCACTTTAGTTATTTTAAAGTACATGTTAATTTCATTGCTAAAACTCTATAGTTTTGTATTAAAACATGATTTTTACTGATGTATTGACGGAGTTTTATCATGGTTTCACATTGTTACACATTCTTTCTGTCTATAGAGTCAATTCTCTAAGTATATGGCATATATTCCGGTATATGACCATTAGTTCACAGTTTTGCACTATAGGAACATATTCATGAATTTGAGGACCTCTGTATTGGATATTCCTTTCAATGGACTAGGAAATCTGGTTTCAAGGCCTCCGTAATTCTCCGCGAGCCTGGGATTCCCACTAGGACGCCGAGTTTGTTGTACCATTAAAACCCAATTGTTTAGAAAGCACTATCGATATTTTCTTGTTTTGACTGTGTAACGGCCTAATACTAGACCATCATGCTCATCTAACGGTCCAGTATACAACCGTCACATATACTAAGTCCAAATTTATTCTTTCTGGATTCAGCCCGATCTAACGGCCCAATTATTGACCGTCACGTTGATGTGACGGCCCATTAATTGACCATCACAGTTCTTGAGTGATTTAACCCGAGGTTTGACCCAAGGGTTGATATTTCAAAATTCCTAGATGGATTTTTGATGGTCTAGGACTTGTCATATTGTTCAAAGATACTTAATCTTAAATTATGAAAGTTAAGAAATATATCATTATGCTGTCGATTTATTTTCATGGCATAACATAGTTTTAATATGTTCATTGAAATTCTTTAAATCAAATAGAAGCATTCTTATGATGGATTACTTTATCTTGAACCTATCGTTGAAATTTTACATTCTTGGCCATATTGTTTACATGCGTGGAAGTAGCTTGATTTATACTTGAAGATGCAGACAGAGGACTGATTGTGTTCAAGGGCTCTATGCTAGTCCCCTCGACTGATTGTCGGAAACATACTATTATAAACCATGGGGTATGATGCTACTGGTGTCACATTACGTTGGGAGTACTTTCTCTATAAATAAGTGAAGATCCACGACATCGTGAAGTGAAAATCCACGACACGTACATGGCTTTCTAGCTTGTTACATGTTATTCCACAGAAATTCACGAAGTACTTGCTACTAAGTGAAGATTACATTCTTGATTGATACATGACTTTCTAGTACATTCTTGTTCATGAAAGGCCATATCATATTCTTGTTACATTCATACTTGCTCATTCTATCTTACATGATCATCGTGTTACTTCGGTTTAATCACATGATTGATCGCATTCGCATGATTTTACCTTATTTCTTTAGAGCTAAAATGCTAATTACTTAAATATTACTAGTCATGTTGATGAGAAGATACCTACTGGGCAAGTGTGCTCATTACCTATTTTCCTAATCTTTTCAGGAGATGGAAGTGATACGAATTCGGATTCGAGTTATACAAGTAGCGGGTCTGAGAGCGAGTAAAAGTCATATCAAACTGAGAATGGAGACTTAGGAAAGTCAATAATGTTTAGATTGAGTCTTTGTAATTTTCTTTTTCCTTGAATTTTTGAAGGTTGAAAGCTATTGTATTTGTATATTTTGATTATTAATGAAATAAAGTTGGAGTTTGATTAAATTATTGTTCGATTGCATTCTTATGTGTGATTGCCTTACGCTCTGATCGTTCTTGCTTGCAAGAGGCTTACCATGCCAGCTGTTCGCGTTCCTCGAGCTAGTCTTCCGCTGTAATAAAAGGCTCGGGGCGTGACAGTTTGGAACCCAAGGACAATTGGGCCCCAATAATTTCTTCATTTCTGTAAAGCAGGATAACACTAATTTTGAAATCCAAACTTTCTTAGTATCTTTGCTTTGTTGGGAGTTCTGGTTTTTCTTCTCTTTAGTCTTTTAGACTTTGTGAGTTTTGGAAGTGTTGGAGAAAGATTGTTGATTAGACCATCTATTCCAGTTGGTTGGTCTACATGAATAGGAGGTGTCATATTTCCTAGGTCATTGAGGTTGTGTGAACCTATGACCATAGGGAACATTATTATTCCTTACCCATGGAGGTGTCGGTCTGTAAAAGGCAAAGTCTCGACCTGTCCACTGTTCAGTACATCTATAACGATCTATGGATAAGGGATGTGTCGACCTCTTGTATGGAAACTGTCGACCTGTTGGTGCAAACTTGGGGTATTGTTGGGCGTTTGACCAGGTGGGTGCCAACCTATTCCATGGAGTGTCCTGACCTGTTCTAGCATTATAACTGTCTCTTCCTTTGTGATGTGCAGGCTGAGGCTTGGACGGGTGTCGACCTGTTTGGGATTGTTTGTGAACCTTTTTGTGTTGTTAAGAAGTTTTTTTGATTGGTTCTCCTATCTTTTCTTTTCCTTTGTTTTCAACGTTTTCTTAGTGTGTTGATTTAGAGGTTGATGCTTCTGAAGATGAGACAAAGGTGGTGGTCTTTAGCCAAAACGCTTTCTTTTTGGTAGGCTCATATCCTAGCCCTTCTCTGTTGAAGTTTATTTTAGTTCCAACAGGGCATTCAAGTTTTCACTCCCATCAACAAATTTTTCAAGAGAGATTTGTTTATCTGCGTGGTCCTTTTAAAGTTTCTCATTTTCCTTCAACAGTTGAGAATTGACCTATTTAAAGGCTTCAGACTTTTCGTTGCACAGATTGTTGTCTTTTACATAGCTTTGCATTTTTAATTTCAATTCGTCAATTTCATCTCTTAGCCTTTCATTTTAATCTTTCAAGTCTCTCATTTCTTTTCTTCCTTCTTCAAGATTCTCATTCATTTTTCTTAGATCTTCAATTTTAGTTTTTAGAGAGATTATTTTTTCATTGAGAGATTTATCATGCCCACAGGATTCAACCTTCTTCTTTAAGGTTTTGTTTTATTTTCTGTATACTTCATATTTATTCATTAATTCAAAGTAGGCTTCTTCCCAATCATCGGTGGAGAAATGCTCAAAGGGAGAGCTCACCTCACTGTCATTTTCTCCTTTGGCCATTAGACAAAGATCATCTTTTTCCTCTTTGGAGGAGTTGTCTTCAATTTCTTCTTCTTCATCATCACTCCAAGTGCACACCATGCCCTGCTTCTTCTTGCTCTTCCACCTGGGCATGGCTTTCCTAGCTCCTTCTGGACACTCAGACTTGATGTGTCCTGGTTTCCTGCAAGAGTAGCATACACGCTTTTCAGATTTTTTAGCATTTTCAGGTCTTGGCCTGAAAACTCTTTTCACCTGGGGCTTCTTCTTAGTGAAGCCTATACCTTCCTTTCTTAAAAACCTTCTGAACTTTCTTGTTAATAGAGCAACTTCATCTTCTTCAGTGTTGCTGCTTAAAGGCTCTTCATCATCAGATAGGTCCTTGGAGCTTGGTCCAGCTTTAAGAGCCAGAGACTTCTTTTTACTTACCTCAGCCTCTTTCTTTTTCAGATTCATCTCATAGGTCATCAGGGACCCTATGAGTTCTTCTACCATGATGGTAGTTATGTCTTTTGATTCTTCAACCACAGTGGCCTTTGTATGCCAAATAGGAGTTAGTGATCTCAGAATCTTCCTTACTATTTCTTGCTCAGAGTAGGTCTTACCTAGCTCAGTCAAGCCATTAGTGAGCGAGGTTAGCCTAGCATACATGTCTGAAATGGACTCATCAGATTTCATTCTAAACTTCTCATATTCAGATACCAACATGTTAGCTTTGGTTGCACGTACTGGCTATGTCCCTTCATATATTACCTCAAGATGGTCCCACATTTCTTTTGCAGTGGCGCAAGTTGACACCCTTGAGTATTCGGTTGGATGAAGGGAGCACTACATGATGTGCTTGGCACCCCAGTTTAGAGTTGATTGTCTGATCTGTTCTTTAGTCCATGTATCTTCGTCCTGAGGCAGCTCAAATGGTCCCTTGCTGATCACTCGCCAGACTTCATGATCCTGGGCTCTAATGAAGACCTGCATGTGGTTTTTCCAGTAAGGATATATTGTCCCAGTGAAAAAGGGAGGCCTATTTACTGAATGTCCTTCGACCATAGGACCTTTAGTTGCCATATCACCAGTTCTCTCAAGGTCGTTAGACCACATACAGAGAGACTAGCTCTAATACCATGTGTTGAGTGGTGATAGGCAGATCTAGAGGGGAGGGGTGAATAGATCAGCCCCTTTTTACTCTTTTTACGAAAATAAAAATTAAATCTAACACAACTGATAATTAGACAGATATTAGTTGATAGCTAAGAAGATAGATACAGACATGAAATCTAGAAACGATCCTATCAAGCTTCTACTGTTGGAGCAAGAGAGAAAATAAACAACAAGATAAGATCTTTAAGGTGGTTCGGTCTCAGTCTAGAGACCTACGTCCACCCCTCACACAATACGGTGAGGCTTCACTGGTGCCAACGCACACCCGCTGATTGACAGCTTCTTACTGAGAGAAACACTCTCACACTACGCTGCCACACAGCTTGAGGTATTACAACCCAAAACACAGACCGGTGTCAACACCGTCTGTCTTCCTACACGCAGGTAGGGATCAAGTGCTATGGAGTTTATTTTGAAGAAAAGTAAACTAAAAATGGAACTGCTAGACAGAGTATCGTAGTAAAACTCAATGAGAAGAAAGTCTCCTGTCTGAGAAAGAGCTTGAGGGGTCCTTGGCTTTCTTCTTCTTCTTCTTCTTGGATCTTCACCACGCCCTTGAGGAAGAAGGATGATCAAGCTTCAAGCTTTTGAAGGGATCTGGATGAAGCTTCACGAACCCCTTCTGCTTGCAAGAAGATCTCTTGTCCTAAGGAAGAGGATCGTCTTCTTCTTCTTGCGCTCACACCAGCAACATCAGGAAGGGGGCTAGCTTCCACAGCAAGTCTTCCAGCTTTTCATTTTTCCTCTTGCTTGCTTGCTCATCTTCAAACTGGAGCTCATGCTCCTCATATATTGGTGTCCTAGGGTGACACCAACGTTGTCCGCTTTTCCATCAACACCCAGAATGTCACATCCATATTATTTGATCTGCTTCCATTTGCATAGTTGACTTCCATTCTGTCAAGTCTGCAGGAATGTGGGTAAGTAGGAGACCATAGCAGCCAAGGTACGATCTTCTTCAGAGGATGTCTCTGCCAAATCACAGTCTTCTGACACAGAAGCACTTTGACGGCTTTTTCCAGAGCAGTCGGAACCTCTGGATTAAGTTCCAGATCTTGAAGATAGCTTCTGTAGGATTCAGATCCGTTCTGGTAGAACAAGAGTGTGTCGACACTTTCCTAGCAGTGTGTCGAGACATCCCATTGAAAGCCTTGAAGAATCATTCTGGTTGAATGTGGATGTGTCGACACTTTACACCTAGTGTGTCGAGACATCCCTTTGAAAGGCCTTGAAGAGAGCTTCTGCCGGTTTCAAACACGTTCTGGTTGAACGTTGATGTGTCAACACTTTACACCCAGTGTGTCCGGACATCCAGTGAATGTCTTGAAGATCCATGGCTAATGTGTCGAGACAACACCAAGAGGTGTCGGGACATGTGAGTCATGTGCAGAGTTGTTGCAAGAAGGTGTCGAGATAGAAGCACCAAGTGCAGAGATTTTCACACGAGTGTGTCGACACTTTTCACTCAGTGTGTCGAGACATTAGTGAGTCCAGAGTCTTAGATAGAACGACTTCAGCTTGATTTCTTCTGGATGTGTCGAGACATGGGTTAGATGTGTCGACACATTCTTTTATGCGGAGCTCAAGCATTGGAAATCTAACACAATCTCTTCTAGATGTGTCGGGACATCATTAGGCCGAGTCGAGACATCACTTAGAGAGATTTAGCTGCACTTGATTAGTCAATACATCAAACCAAAACAAGTTAGATATTTCTCAAATATCTACTAATGATTTATGATCTGTTATCATCAAAACCAGGGGACACAACAACACACACACAGTACCACCACCGGTCCCGCACCATTGTCCGGAGCTTTGCTCCCCTCGCCGTGTTCCCATCTCTCACCCACACCACCGCGGCTTCTCCCTTCCCCTCTCCCTCTCTGCACTTCTCTCTCTCCCGGCCTTTCTCTCTTCACGCATACACTCACCCGGGATTGCCTCCCCTCTCCTTGCCACCGCATGCACCTGCTCCCGCCCTCTCACCCTCTCTCTCTCATCCCGTCTCTCCCTCTCTAACCACTTTACACCCCTTCCTCTGCACTCCTCCCTCTCACTTCTGCTAACCGCCTCCCCCGTCTCCCTCTCTCCACTTCTCTCTTCCCTCTCACCCACCGCCTCCAGCTTCTTCTCACCTTTCTCTTTCTCCCTTCCCTCTACACACACGCACACCCCTCTCCTTCTCCCGCTTACCACCGTGACCTCTTGCATGGCTAATGTGTCGAGACAACACCAAGAGGTGTCGGGACATGTGAGTCATGTGCAGAGTTGTTGCAAGAAGGTGTCGAGATAGAAGCACCAAGTGCAGAGATTTTCACACGAGTGTGTCGACACTTTTCACTCAGTGTGTCGAGACATTAGTGAGTCTAGAGTCTTAGATAGAACGGCTTCAGCTTGATTTCTTCTGGATGTGTCGAGACATGGGTTAGATGTGTCGACACATTCTTTTATGCCAGAGCTTAAGCATTGGAAATCTAACACAATCTCTTCTAGATGTGTCGGGACATCATTAGGCCGAGTCGAGACATCACTTAGAGAGATTTAGCTGCACTTGATTAGTCAATACATCAAACCAAAACAAGTTAGATATTTCTCAAATATCTAATAATGATTTATGATCTGTTATCATCAAAACCAGGGGACACAACAACACACACACAGTACCACCACCGGTCCCGCACCATTGTCCGGAGCTTTGCTCCCCTCGCCGTGTTCCCATCTCTCACCCACACCACCGCGGCTTCTCCCTTCCCCTCTCCCTCTCTGCACTTCTCTCTCTCCCGGCCTTTCTCTCTTCACGCATACACTCACCCGGGATCGCCTCCCCTCTCCTTGCCACCGCATGCACTTGCTCCCGCCCTCTCACCCTCTCTCTCTCATCCCATCTCTCCCTCTCTAACCACTTTACACCCCTTCCTCTGCACTCCTCCCTCTCACTTCTGCTAATCGCCTCCCCCGTCTCCCTCTCTCCACTTCTCTCTTCCCTCTCACCCACCGCCTCCAGCTTCTTCTCACCTTTCTCTTTCTCCCTTCCCTCTACACACACGCACACCCCTCTCCTTCTCCCGCTTACCACCATGACCTCTTGCACCCTTCTCGCCACCCCCCTCCCACAGCACCCTCTATCTCTTTCTCACCTCTTCTCTTCCCCATGTAGGACCTCTCTCTCTCGACCGTGTCTCTCTCTCCCATCCACCTCCACCGACACCCACTACACATCTTCACCTTCACCGTGGCAACCTCTACCTCTTCTCATCTCCCACTCTCTCCACCGTAGACAACTCTCTCCTCTCCACACCAGTCTCCTCTCACACCGGCGGCCACCTTCCCCACACGACGTACACAATGCTATCCCACCGCAGTCACCATCCAACGCCTACGGCTTCCTCTCCTTCTCCTCTTCCCCCCGTTTCCACTAGCACTCTCTCCCCACTCCGTACAGTAGCCACCTCCCAGCTACCTCTCCTCTCCCGCGAACACAGCAGTCACCACACAGACGGAGCCCGGCCTCCCACTCCTCACCCCGTCGTCCCTCTCCCTTTCTTCAACTTGCATCTGCACGCGAGAGAAGGGTCGACTCCCCTCTCTCGAAGGGTCGACCCCCCCTCACCCTCCATCTCTTACTCTCTCTCTTTCCATCTCTCTACTCAACACATGCACACACGTTTTATTATTATTATTTTTATTATTAAGCACGCATCCCCACCTCTCTCTATTTCTATTTTTATTTTATTTTTATAATTTCCCTCTCTCTAAAACTCTCTCTCTCTCTCACGGCATCATCCACACTTGGTTCTGTGGCTCTCCAAGGCTCAAAGGAGTGGGCTAGGGCTTCTTCATGCACATCTCGACTATTTCTTTTCCCCATTTCATTATTTTTAGTTTAGTTGGAATTTATTTGGGATTGTAATATTTATTTTTCTTATCATTTTATAAATATTTAATTTGTGAGTAATAAAATCAGTTCAGTGTTATTTTCTCTCTCTTCACCCTCTATTTCATCTTCCTTTCTCTCTTTGTATTTCTCTCTCTAAGCCTTCCAAATTTCTTTAGGTAAATTTACATTTACACAATCTTAAATTTCAACCTAAGAACAATCATTCCATAAATTTTCTCTTTTCAAAATACAAAGTTTTCAACTTTAAAATTTTAACCTCCTCGTGGGATCGACTCGTATTCACCACTATGCTCAAATTCTAATTTAATTATACGTGAGTGTGGATTTTTGAAATTGTGTACGCTATGTTTTTAACGATGAGCATCCGCTTGCATCAGTTTCTAGGGTTTTTAGGGTACAACCCGCTCGGCTTCCTTGAGGGATTCCAAGGCTAGCAGCGTCTTACGGAGGCCTTGGTGAAGAAAGTTTTAATCCGGCAGAAGGAGTATCTGGTGGAGGGTCCTAACCTCACCAAGACATAGAGGGTAATGTGGTAAAATCAAAAATAGGGACTAAGTCTCAGCTATGAGACAGTAGTGCCAAAGGACCCATGGTATGGTTCAAAACAACAAGAGTAACAAAGAGATAGAAATTTGAGTCCGTTCAAGAGGGCGTCAATTCCAGAATTAGCATCTTCTTGAAGAGGTGCCAATTCTTGAATTAACCAGATTTTTATAAATTTAAATTAAATTGGCGTCACTAAATAGAGGCGCCAGTTTCTTAATTCGCATCCATGACACAGACGCTAATTCTATATTTTCCAGATTACTTGATATTGTCAATTAAATACATTAATTCATGTCTCTGTGGAGAGGTGCTAAATCCTAGAATTAACCATAATTAAATAATATTATTTCAAATTGGCGTCCTTGTGAGGAGGCATCAATTCTTTATTCTGCGTCGCTTCTGGATGACACCAATTCTTTTCCCTTTACATATCAACATGCATCACGCAAATGCATTCACAAATACGACCTACTGTTCATTTGTTTTAAGAAGCATGAACAATAGCACTTTGATTTCTATCTAGATTTTCATGGATCAAGAGATACGATAATTAAGAGGAAAATACAAGGATCCTAAAAACATGCTCATATAAATTTTACGGATTAGGGTTTCATACTTATTTATTATTAAACATGAGTGAATTATTTAATTTGCCAGAAGAATAGGCGTCAGGGGTCACGGGCATGCATTAATTAATGTCTGCAGGCCTTACGCTGATACAAGAATTAGCGCCTGCCTGAAGAGTCGCCAATTTATCCGCGTCCGCTGTTCTGGACACGAATTTCCTTGGTGAAACAAAACGCTTAAAACTTAATAGAACAACAAGAAACCAGCATGGAACATGTATAGTACTAGGAGATAGACATGATTACATGCATGTTTCTTTTACAAATGGATTTTGCCTGGAGTATTGTGAAGTCCCGCGATCAATGACACCCAAGAGGGGGGTGAATTGGGTGATTGCAGACTTTAAAAAACTTTTTCCTGATTTAAATAGATATGATAAAAAAGGCGAAGGTATGAATCCGAAGATCCTACTCATACAAAGTGTTATTGTCTTGACAAGACTAGCCTTGTCAATTCAAACCCACCTTTCGATACACCAAAGATCTATTATAGAAAGGATTGATTATGTTAGATCTGAAAGATAAAATACAGAAGAATTAATACGCATGAACAATCACACAGAATGGGGGGTAGATGAAAAGGACCAAACCACACAATAGACATCAATTTTTTGGTGGTTTGGATGCAACAACAGCAACCTACGTCCACCCCTCATGATCTGTGAGGATTCACACACTACCTTGTAAAGGATTACAAGATAAAAAACACATACATGGATATAGGTAGATCCATACACACACACACACACGCGTAGATTTGAAAAGATCCACACACACACACACACACACACACACACACACACACACACACACACACACACACACACACACACACACACACACACACACACACACACACACACACACACACACACACACACACACACACACTAGATGTTCACAAATATAGAACAAGAACACACTTGAAGCTCAAGACAAAACAGAAAATGAATATGAAGGAAAGAGCTCAGATCTAGGTTCCCCCTTTGATGAAAGTTGCAGATCTTGAATCATGGTTTGCTTCTCCATTTGATTCCCACTTGATTGGCTTCTAAAAGGTCTTCAAATGCTTGGAACTTGATGAAGAATTACTAGACGACGTATTATTCACTGAGTGTTTACATCAGCTCTCTTTCTCCCTTGATAGCCTTCCTTTGATGTCCTTGGATGATTAGGGTTCCTCGCCCTAAAGATGTGTTTTTATAACACTTAGGATGGTCAAGGGACATGCCAAGATAGAGATCCATGTTTCCTGGTAGATTAGGGGGCTTTGGGACTCAAAAGTCCAAAACAGATAGTTGCCCACGTTGTGGAAATGCAAAGTCAATAATTGCTGCTTCGTAGGGTTTGGTCGACCGAAGTACAGGGGTAGGTCGACCGATCGCTGATGGCAACAGGACGTTTCAATTCTGGGATAATCGGCCGACCGATCTTGGGCCATCGTTCGACCGAACTCTGTAACTCTACAGAGTTCCTGAGTTTTGGGTAAATTGGTCGACCGACCAAGTGAGTTTGGTCGACCAAACTCTGGAGAACCTACAAAACAGATTTGTTAGCCCAATAAAATATATCCATATCATATAGGCAATATATGTCCATCTTGGTTCATTCATTTTGAGTTCATTGGACTTATTTTGGGCATCTTCAAAGCTTGATCATTATTTGCATTCTCCATGACAAAAATGGGCCTTATTTTCATCCTTGTGTTTCACTCTTTCAAGTGTGCACGACACGGGATAGAAAACATGTCTGGGGTTTTGTTTTCATCAAAATCACCTGGAGAAACTCAACAATATCTCCCTTTTTGATGATGACAAAACTCTATATCTTTAAATGCAGTAGTGTGCTGTTAAAACCAATTTAAATCTTGAAATCAACACATAACATCATTGCAAGCTCCCACATGGTTCTTGTACGAGGCGAAGTTTACACTCACGCATACTGATGGAATACAGATTGGCAGACCGGTCTTTCATCCAACACCATTTGATATACATAGAACTAATTGAGGGGCAATAATCAAAATAGTCTACAAGGCAATTCATCAATCCATTCGCAATAGACTATCCATCAAGCCAATACCAAATTAAAGCATTCATTCATGTTTTCCAGTGTCACACCCTGAGCTTTTAATACAACGGAAGGAATTCCGAGAACGTGAACAGCTGGCATGGTAAGCCTCTCACAAGCAAGTAATTAGAGCGCAAGACAATCACATAAAAGTAATTGCACAAGTAATTTTCTCAAAACTCCAATTTTATTTCATAGCAATAATCAAAATTACACAAGACCATTAATGTTGACAACCTTCTATCATACGACTCAAGAAATCAAAATTTGCAATCTGACTCGACTAGACACTTGATAACTAGGGCTTCTCTCATTCCAATAGACCTTCAATCACTCTCGAACCCGCTACTTGCATAATCCGAATCCGATTCACTAGTAGTTCCTGAAAAGATGAGAAAATAGGAATGAGCACACTTGCCCAGTAGGTATCTTTGTATCAACATGAAGGCAATATTTAAGTGATTAATGCTTTAGCTCTAGAATTAAAGTAAAAATGTGAATGCGGTAAATCATACGTCATAAACCAAATAACCAAGATTATAGAGTCACGAGATATCTGAGCAGACAGACATAGTCGAGTATATGAACAAGCAAGATTTAATCATATAGATATACATTTGGCCTTTCATGAACAAAAAAGTCTGAGCATGTATCGAGAAAATACTTACACAACCTTGTAAAGGCTATGTACTAGAAAGTCATTGACAAGCATGCAATTTCCATAATGAGCCTCGTGGTTCTTCACTGGTCTATAAAAAAAGTACTCACGGCGCAATGCGATGCCAGTATTCATCGTACCCCATGGTTTTTAGCACGTTTCCAGCCATCGGCCGTGGGGGCTAGTGTCGAGCCCTTGGGCACAGTCCGTGCCCGCTCTTGCATCTTCAAGTTACAGATCAAGCTAATTCCACGAGATAACAATAGTTTCGGCCAATAATTCCAATTTCAATTCATAGGTTTCATAACCAAGTAACCAAGGAATAGAACGTTCCAAAAATGATATACGATTTCAAAGAAGAATTAAGAGAACATTATGCTACGGCGGCATTCCGACAGCATATTGATACATTAATTAAGTTCCATATCTTAGCGTTAACTTGTTACCCATAAGTTTGGAATCCAGATAATCCTAAGATCATCCAAGAATAAAATTTAGACAACCCCCAGGTCAAACCTTGGGTTAAGAACAAGACATAAATAAATGGTCATCTACTGGGCCGTTTCAAGAAGAAAATGGTCACAGCTAGGCCGCTTAATCTATAATAACGGTCTAGTGAAGGCCGCATTTAAACTGTGTCAACCAGAATGAAAAGAAGGTCGACACTTGAAGAATTCTGGAGAATAACGATCGCAAGGGGGCCGTTTTATGAAACAAATGGGTCTGAGAAAGACCGCTAAGTAACAGAGACAGTCTCCTATAGGCTTAAATTAACTAGAGTATAGAAAATAAAATACCGATCATGTGAGTGCTTTGTAGACAATTGGGGTTTTAAGGGTACAACCAGCTCGACGTCCTAGTGGGAATCTCAGGCTCGCGGAGTCTTACGGAGGCCTTGAAACATGATCCCCTAGTCCAACAGAAGGAATATCCGATGGAGAGGTTCACAAGTCCAAGGGAGTGTATTATAAATGCAAAGTGTAACTAATGGTCGTATATCGGAGTAAACGCCATGTACTTATGAAAATAAATCAAGAGATGAGAGTGGATCGTGTGAAAAGAGCAATCAAGATAACATTCTAAATACCATCATGAATCATGTTTCATAAAAGGAAATCTTTAATTACAAAACTATAATAATTTTGGCATAAAATTAGATAATAAGGAAAAATAAAGTTTTAAAAATGCTCATGCTAAATAGGGTGTCTACAAGAATTAAAACATGATTGTATGAGAAATTAGCTAGGTTTAATTGGTTCACAAAACCATATATCGGTCAGGATATGGCCACATGGGTTATAAACGGTCTCGCAATAGACCGCTGTTAAATGGGGCGGTCAGGTTATTGACTGTTTCTATCTGATAGATAGAAGCTGTAAAATAGTAAAATAAAACGCTAATTCTAGGGCATATTATGCATGGAAAATGATGTAACCACGTAGCTAAGACCTGATAGAAGGTATTTAGGCCATGAACATATATTGGTTGTGAGAAATAGAAAAGAATTTCTATTTTTATCTTATTAGGGCTAGGTGCATGCATAGAAATGAAGTTACTGCGCAGTCTCAATAAAACGTAAAATACTCCACGCACAATGCATAAAAATGACTAGAAATTGAGGGCTTTTACTCATAACATCAAGTTTAAGCCGTTCATGAGATAACCTACCTCTGGACTGTGCTTTAGACGTCGAATTTAAGGCTGGAAGTCGACCCTAGTTTCTGCTCGTCCTGAACCGTACCAGCAACTTCTCGCCCTTCTAACTCTTGACTCCCTTCACCTAAGACCACGAAAATTGGAGGGTAGGAAGAGGTTACTAAGGTGAAGAAATAAGTATAAAGAACTAACTTATAATTACCTCATTTAGGGCTTCTAATTTGTTCCTGGGTCCGTTGTACAAGTTCCTGGGTTGCTTGCTCCGAGCCAGTGACTTTGCAAGCTTCTATCTTCCTGATGGCTTGATATCCTAAGATGAAATTTCGAAGGTAGTTAGCCCTCACTATTATGAACAAAATATTATAAAGAAACTACCTCAAATAATGCTTCATTACCTTAGTTCCATGCGAGCCAAAAGTAAGGGTCGCGCAGGTAAAACTTAAGGTCTATTTATAAAGTTAGCTAGGGTTTTGAGGATTTGAACGAACCAAGAGTCCTAATTAGGGTTTCAATTCGATCCTCAAGTATTCTAGACTCCTCCAACTAGTAGATAGCATCGATCCCTAGTGATTAGGCTTGAAGAAAACCAAGATTTCCACCTTTCTAAAATGTTCGCGATCGGACGGATAATAACGGTCGAGTGGAGACCGTTTTATATCTGAGGCGGTCCCTCGATAGACCGTTTTTATCCCTTGGCGTCAAATTTGAACTATTTCAAACTCTTTGTTATTTATTCGTTGATTTATCCAATAATTGGTATATTTATCCCTTAAATTTTGAAAATAGCCTATTTTAAGCTTCTAGAATATGGGCCAAGTCTTGTAGGCTTAGATTTGGGTCATTTGGGCTTTTAGAAGGGCCCGATCAATCAATAAATATTGGGTCCTAATGTTTTGCTTTATTTAGCCCAAGCTCATTTAATAATCTATTTATTTCTAGAAAAATTTTAGAAAATCTGAGAAAAAATATAAAAAATTCTAAAATATTATATATATATAATTTTGGTGTATTATAGCCAGATTCACATGAAAGGAAATGAAAGTAAAGAACACATATTTATGTCCAATACAGAGTGCATTTCATTCATTCCAGGGTCATTACATAGTACATTGACACTGACTGACACAAGATGACTCCTGGACACATGGATGCAAATTACACAAAATGCAAATGCAATTGACTCATACACAAAATGCAATTACTCACAAATGCCAAATGGCAAACATTCATGCATAAGATATATACGTCTATAGTAATAAGCCTATAGTAACTACTTCTCCCCCTTTGGCATCATCAAAAGAGGGGATGGGATACAAGAAAAATGGACCAAAGGTGAATTGCAAGACCCAAAGACAACACTAAAGGGATGAAACTGAAGATCCTCAGTTGCCGTCTTCAGGAGGCCCCTGATCGCCAAGGCGGCGTCAGATATTAGCAAGAGTATGATCTTGGTGCAGAAGGCGATGCTGAACATCGGCATGGCTCTCCTCATGAGCCCGGCCACGGTGCTGGATATCTATAAGTGTGTGGTTCATGAGGTTAAAGGCCTAGCGAGAGTCTTCGTGGCTGGTGGAGAGAGTAGTCATGTGAGTGGACAGGTTGGCCATATTAGTGGATAGGGTATCCAAAACTATGGAGAAGGAATCAATCTGGCCAAACATGGAGTCAAGCACGGTGCCAATGGTAGCAAAAGATGTGTCAATGTGACTCTCAAAGGTAGAAAGTTGCTCCCCAAAAGTATCCACAGAAGTTTCTAGCCTATTGAGGAGCCTATCAACTCCCTAGAGATCTGCCCAAGAGGGCTGTCCAGCGCCTTGAGTGGACGACTCCCCGTGATGGAACTATGAAGGTACCTTCGGATCTGCATGTTGTGGAGGAGGAGGAGGAGGCTGCTCCTCCGCCTGAATTGGAGGTGGGGCTTTCCCTTGAGCTTCCTGCTGTCCTTGCTCTTCTTCCTCATCATTTTCGGATTCTTCTCCACAAACTCTCACATCTCTATGTAGCTCTCCATCAGGACCCCAATAATATCCAAAAGAAGTGAATAGCTTGTGTTTGTTGTAAACATCATCCTGTCGTACTTGAATGGACACTTCATCGACCAAGCTGATCCCGGCATAAATGAATACTCTAGTTAATTGAGATGCATAAGGCAAGGATCTCCTTCGTTGTGTATGGCATGACCCAACTAAATCCGTCATAAGGCGACCCATGTTTATGGTCACTCTGTTCATCACATAATAAAACAAAAACTTGTGCACTTCGGTCACCTCATTTCGGCTTCCGCCCTTTGGATAGATTAGTGTAGTAAACATATGATGCAAAATATGCTGCAATGGAGGGAAGTAGTTGGCATTCAGCGTGATCAAATTGCTAACTCTATGCACATATTCGCTGCAGGTCATGAGGATGAAAGTTTCCTTAGTGTGACCATGACCATAAACCATATCTTCGCCCCTAGCAGAAACTCCTAGGGCGCTGTAAAATAGATCAGGATTTACCGGAATTTCAATCCCTTTGGCAACAGTGTATAAATGTTCATTTTTCATGAATAAATTTCCATAGAACTATTGAACAAGGCTTGGATAATATCTGGTATACCTTGTTACAAATCAATCTAACCATCCTGAACCTCAAAAACAACACCTATATCTGGGAAGAGTTCATTCATGTCACCAAAATCGACCAGACGGGGGTCGAGAATTGGCCGTGGGCGCATCGGCGGTGCCCGTGGAGGTGCGGCTGCCCGCTGTGGTGGAGGAACCGGGTCCTCACCTCTCCTAGCACTAGACTCCCCCTTGGTAGATCTCCGAGGGTCTCGGAAAAAGCATCGTCTAGGCACCATCTAGACTCAAAAAATGCGGTGGAAGCCCTTAGATTGCAAACGTCTTTCTTTGGGAGTTTGACACACCAAAGACCGTGGAAAATGATTCTCCACAAATTGGAACCCTAAGAAAGAGCTTTTGAATTCGCACAAACTGCTGCACAGAATCCGTGCCGGAATATGGTGAAGATCCCGATCTTGTGCGGATAGAAGAAAGAGAAGGTTTTTGGGGTGGAAATATGTGTTTGGGTGGCCTAGGGTTTGAAGAAAGGGGTTGGAGATTCAATGGGGGTGAATGAGATGAGAGATGGAGTGAGAAGGCCCCTTTAAAATAGGTTCGAACGGGTGGTCGGTCGGTCCGGTTCATCGATTTCGGTCGACCGAACCGGGGGCGTGGGTCGACCAAAATGGTCGGCCTAACCCAATTTTCATTCAATTTTTTTTGAACTCCTTCATCCTTTTTTTATATTCATCCTTCCCTTTTTTGTTTTGTGAAGGAATGGAATGAGTGAGACTTCTGAGATGACTTTGCTTAAGGAGTTTTTCTAAAACTCCCCCTTAGTAAATGCCTTGGATCCCTAGGTCACTAGGTCCACATTTATTTATCAAGGAATTATAGGCCTTAGAAAAGTTTTAAGGAAGGGCTATATAAATAATTACAATCAAGCATACAAAGGTGGTATATCAGCATACAAGAAGCCAGAAATTTACACACAAGGTATGCACGTTGTTCTATGCAATCTACCCTTTATGCAACTCACTTTTCTACATATGCAAGACTTAGTCTTACTGCAGACTTAGGTATGTATGCTCTCACCCTTACACATGCCAAGTTCTCTTCTGATTTTATTAAATTGTTCCTAGTTTTGGAGTTTGGTGAAGATGTCAGCTAACTGATTGTGTGTATCAATGAATTTCAATTCAAAGACCCCTTTTCCTACATGATCTCTTAGAAAATGATGCCGGATGTCAATGTGTTTAGTTCTAGAATGGTGAACATGATTTTTAGATAGGTTGATTGCACTGGTATTATCACATAAAATCAGAATATATTTCATTTCAACATTCAAATCAAGCAATTGATTTTTGATCCAAAGTACTTGGGCTCCACAATTTCCAACGGCTACATACTCAGTCTCGGCCGTTGAGAGAGCTACTAAATGTTGTTTCTTGGAAGCCCATGAAACTAGGCACCCACCAAGAAACTGACAGTACCCACTAGTACTTTTATGATCAACAATACATCTAGCATAATCCTCATTGGTGTATGCAATCAGATCAAATGAGTTATCGATGGGAAACCATAAGCCAAAGTCTAATGTGCCAATCAAATATCAAAAAATCCGTTTAACAACTAATAAGTGAGACTCTTTAGGGCATGACTGAAAACGAGCACAAAGATATATGCTATATTGAATATCAGGACGACATGTTGTAAGGTATAGTAGTGATCCGATCATACCTTGAAATAGTGTGGGATCTACTGTTTTACCCTTTTCATCTTTGTCTAACTTCGTGGTTATGGCCATCGGAGTTGACATTGGTTTTGCATCTGCCATTCCGTATTTCTTTAAAAGCTCTGTGGTGTATTTGGCTTGGTTAATAAAAATGCCTTCAGATGTTTCTCTTACCTTCAATCCAAGGAAAAATATAAATTCACCCATTAAGCTCATTTCAAATTCACCCTGCATTATTTGTGCAAACTCATCACATAAGGCATCATTAGTAGATCCAAAAATGATATCATCAACATACACTTGAACTACTAATATGTCTTTACCTGACGTTCTTGTGAAGAGTGTTTGATCAACTTTACCTCTCTTGAAACCATTTTCAATTAGAAATGAGGTGAGCCTTTCATACCATGCCCTTGGTTCTTGCTTCAATCCGTACAAAGCTTTCTGTAGCTTGTACATATGTTGTGGCTATTTTGGGTCTTCAAAACCTGGAGGTTATTCTACAAAATATCCTCTTTGATATACCCATTAAGGAAAGCAGATTTAACATCCATTTGAAATAATTTGGAGTTAAAAGAACAAGCATATGACATAAGAATCCAAAAGCAACAAGCATATGACAGAAGAATCTAGACTGCTTCTAATCTAGCAACTAGTGCAAAAGACTCATCAAAATCAATACCCATCTCTTGGCTATACCCTTTGGCCACAAGCCAGGCCTTATTCCTAACCACCAATCCTATATGATTTAGCTTATTTCTGAAAACCCAACGGGTTCCAATAACGGGATGATTTTAGGACGCGGCACGAGAGACCACACCTTGTTTCTTTCAAACGGGTGTAGCTCTTCATGCATAGCTTAGATCCAAGATTGATTTTGAAGAGCTTCAAGGACATCCTTAGGCTCTTCTTGAGAAATGAAAGCCATCAAATCCTCTTCCTCCACTTGTCTTAGTGAGGATCTGGTTTTTACACCATCTTCAGGATTACCAATAATGTTTTCAACAGGGTGATCTTTCAAGAGCGTTGTAGCTCTAGGCAGATCAGGGTGCTACAGTGGCTGATCTTGAAGTGTTTCAATTGAGGGATCCTCATCATCTTCATCCTTATTGGGGGTTCCTTCTATGGGTTCATCTTTAGCCTTAGATGATCCAGCATCATTTGGATTTTTAGGAGCTTCATCTACATCCAAAATTGGAGTTAGTTGATTTGTCAATTTTGACTCAGATTCATCGAAGATAACATGATGACTTTCTTCAACAATGAAAGTCCTCTTGATAAACACTCTAAAAGTTCTGGAATTTAATGCATAACTTAGGATGATTCCTTTGTCACTCTTTTCATCAAACTTACCTATGTTAGTCTTACCATTATTCAATATGTAGCATAGGCAACCAAAATGTTTGAGGTAGGAGATATTTGATTTCTTACCCTTGTAGAGCTCGTATGGGGTTTTCTTTAAAATGGGCCTTACCATTGCCCTGTTGATGATGTAGCATGTAGTACTTACAGTCTCAGCCCAAAAGTATTTTGGTAGGAAGTTTTCACTTAACATGGTCTGTGCCATGTCTATCAACGTTCTATTCTTCCTCGCCACTACACCATTTTGCTGAGACGTCCTTGGTGATGAGAAGTTGTGAGAAGTTGTGCGTATATCCCTACTCTTTACAGAAGTTGCTAAAATCATGATTTTCAAACTCACCACCATGATCACTTTGGATGGTAGTGATGAGGTAGCCTTTATCATTTTAGATTTTTCTGCAAAACACTTGAAACTCCGTCAAGGCATCACTTTTATTGGCTAAAAATAACACCCATGTAAACTTGGAGTAATCATCAATAATAACAAATCCAAAAGACTTCCCTCCTAGGCTAGATGTCCTAGTGGGGCCAAATAAATCAAGAAGCAGCAATTCTAAAGGCCGGGAGGTAGAAACAAAGTTCTTATTTTTGAAAGAAATGCGTGTTTGCTTGCCTTTTGTGTAAGTCTCACAGATTTTATCACTATCAAATTTTAATTTAGGTAACCCATTTAGCAAGTCATGTCTAGACAATTTGGAGATTACTCCAAAACTAGAATGACCTAACCTTCGGTGCCATAACCATGCATTTTCATGATTATTTGCTACGAAGCACACGTCATCACATGAAACATCATCAATATCAATAGTGTACACATTGTTATTTCTTTTTCCAAAGAATTTAATATCATTTGAGATTTTGTTCATGACAAGACAATGAGTTTCATCAAAAATAATTTTAAAACCCTTGTCACATAATTAGCTTATGCTCAATAGATTATAATTCAAACCCTTCACTAAGAGTACATTTTCAATTAGGATTTCACATTCTTTCCTCTAAAGGCAACCGAGCCTCCATCCTTATCTTGCAGTCTCTACACCTTCCTGTCCCCTTCCATATGCCTTGAGCAACCGCTGTCTAGGTACCATTTGCTCCCCCTCGCTTCAAGGTATATCTGCAAGATGCAGCATTCTCATCCAATTATTTTTGGTACCCAAACTAATTTGGGTCCATAAGAGTTAGTCCAATTCTGCACATATCTTTTTCTGATCCAAACAACATGATTTCTTGGTATGTTTTGTTTGAACCAACAATTTGTAATAACATGACCAAATCTACCACAATGGAAGCAGTTGACATTTGAAAATCTTCTTTGGAGTTTGTCTGATTTAGGTGGGACATGTGTTGGCTTTGTATGTGAGCATGAAGCACAATTGTTTTCTTTTTCTTGGACAAAAGATGTTGTTATCTTGTGCTCAAAAGATTTTTTGTTTTAGAGAACGTACCCCAATCCTTCTTTCTGGAAGTTAACTTTAACTTTAAACACATTATCTAGGTTTTGTTTCCCTTTCACAAACCTAGAAAGAGTGAACTGCAAGTCAGTCACTTCTTTATTCAAACTCATATTTTTATTTTCAAGTTCTAAAATTGAGGATGTCAGAACTTCTTTTAAATTTTTTAATTTTTTAGAATTTTTTTCTATTTCAGGCATTTTACATAGTAACTCTTCTTTCATTTTCTCAATATCTGAAGTTGTTTGTAACAGACTTTCTTTCTCTTCTGTTATTTCGAACCATTCCTATTCAAGTTTTTCAAATTTAACAGAAGAACCCTCATGAGTTAAAATCTTTGATTTTCTTCTTGAGAGTTTTATTTTCTGACCTTATTTTCTTGTACTTCGTGTACAACTTTTGTTCAACATGTGTGCAACATGATTAATTTTATGCTTTTGATGATGTCTGCCTCTGTAGTCATTAATGAACTATACCTGCATTTGATAATGTTAATATTCATATATTTCAGGTCATCATACTTCCAGTACACAGATATCAAGGCATATGACAAGATAATATTGGTGGTCATTATACTTCCAGTGTAAAAGATCAAGAATGGCACACAAATCTAGGCAACTGGTTACACAGATATCAAGGCATATGACAATATTGGATGCACGAAAATCTAGCATGTTTGAAGCACAGAAATCAAGCTGAATAGCATCACACATAAGGTCATTGCATATTCTTCATATAGTTAGTGCATGTCTTGCCTTATGGATGGTTCAAAGTCGGTGCAACTTCTTGACAACATGCTACAAGATAATCCAAGGAATGTAGTGGAGATGGCAAATGTGAAAGCTCAATGATTTCGCCCTCGCACGCGGATCGACCTGCGCGGTCAGGTCACGAGGGTCAAGGGGGCAGCGCCCCTTGCGGCGGTTTCCGGGGGCGGAGGCCCCGGAACAAAATTTTGATTATAGGAGCAATATAATCAATAGAAATCTTCAAGACAGTCAAGGTTGATGCTACAGACATTCCCCATGGAGTCAATGTTGACTTTATTTTCCACTTCGAGAAAGGCCATTCCCCATGGATTTCTTTAATCCAAAAGTCACCTAATCACCCAAAAAATGTGGATCTGGTCTGGGATGTGTTTATTGACCATCCAAAGAGATATAAAACCAACACAAGAGGGTTAGAAACCCTAGTTGATCAAGAGGAATCAAAGAGAGATCAAGAGAGGCTAGAGGAGGTGCTTGGAAGAAGGGGTACTATAGCCCTAAACAGTACTCCGTGTAGAAGTTCTACATCCAATCCAAGGGATTCAAGCCTACATCTGAAGCCCTCATTCTCCAAGGAACAAGAGAAGCAAGCAAGCTCACAAAGGAGATCAAAAGGAAGATCAAAGCTACATCCAAATCTCTTCATCAACTCAAGGGAAGATCAAAACTACATCCAACATTCTTCTTCATCAACTCAAGGAGATTCAAAGGAAAGATCAAGCTACATCCTATATCTTCTCCATCAACTCAAAAGGATCAAAAAAAGATCAAAGCAACAGATTCAAGATCCAACAATCTCAGAAAGGATCTAGTTCATTCTAGCATATCTTCATATCTTGTTTGAGCATTTTCATATTGTTCTATTTTCATTTCATTCAATCTATTGAAACTGAAGATCGTCCCTACCGGTGGTTAGTAGGAAGGTAATCGAAAGTTCTCCGATCTGCGGTATAGCCGTCCATACCGGCTTTGTGTGTAGGAAGACAAAAAGAGGGTTTTCTTTGTTCTGTGGTTTGGGGCGTGTCCCCGGTCAAGCTGTGAGTCAGTAGGAAAGCCTCACCGGGTTTCGGTGAGGGGTGGACGTAGGTTGCAGGGTTGCAACCGAACCACCTTAAAAATCCCTATGTTGTGGGTTGTTCATCGTATGCGATTGCTCTATATCTTCTACCCCCATTCACAGGTTCGTGTGCTTCCATACTTGGTTATCTTGTTTACACACTCAAGCACTCAAATTTGCACTTTCGATTTTATCTGTGGTTTAATTGAGCTTAGCACTTTGACTGCATCCCTTGGGTGGCCAGCTGCACCCTTGAACATAGGTGCCAAGGTGAAAGTATTGCTAAGTGTTTCCCTTGCTTAGACTGGCACGCACCTTGGTTGATCACCACTACATTCACACACATATGCACTTTGAGTGATCAACATAGCACACACACACGCACGGTTGTTGCAAGCTATTTCATGCTCTAGTGTTATGCTTTATGATCCCTGCACTACAAGGCTTGTATCTCTCAAAGATCACAAATGTGCTTAAAGAAGAGTTGACGCTTCATCACTTGTAATCCAAGTCTTTTCATTTGAGCCACTCTACTTAATTCCGCTGTATATTATGCCTAAGTGATTCATTCACTTTATAGGAGTGGTTCATGCTTTTGATAGCTAAGAGTTTTTAAATTGGCCAAAGCTTTTGATAGGATCTATTCAACCCCCTCTTCTAGATCCGACTATACCTCGCGAGACCCAACAAGTGGTATCAGAGCCTGGCTCTGCCATTCCCAGATCCTACGATATGTAGGGAAAGATCCCGGTGTATTTTATTTAGATGGCTTCATATGCTACACATGCTTCGATGGTTTCTCCGCCCATTTATGATGGTTCAGATTTTTCTACATGGGTAGGGAGAATGTTCATCTATGTTAGCTCCATAGATCCACATTTGTGGACTCTTATATACTATGGTCCTCATGAGCTGCCATCAAATTCAATTGATTGCTCAGCCGAACATGAGGCCAAACACAATGATAATTTTGCTGCATATAACTTAATTACAGCTGCAGTTGATATCAGACTAACTCATCTTGTGTCCTCCTGCAGCACAACCAAGTAAGTACTGGAGAGGTTGGTGAAAATCAATGAAGAGAAGGAACAAGAACAAGAATGGTTCATGGCCGACCGTGCAGAACAATCCACCATTACATCCTCATCATAGGTAAACTCTGACTTTGAGGAATTCACTTTTGAAGAGCTTATGGAAGCCTATGATGAGTTGATTACACAATACAAAAAGGTAAAAACCAAAAATACAAATTTGAAAAAGGATCTCAAGAAAATCAACCAAAATGAAATCTCATTTTGTAAAAAGTGTTCTATTTTTTAAGAGCTTAACGACACTCTCTCTTTTGATCTAGAAACGCATAAACAAAGCATTGCATGTCTAAGGGATGAAAATGAAAATCTTCATGGTGAAATCACTAGGTTGGAAGAAATTGTAATAAAACTTCAAAACCAACCTAAGTCAATCTCTAATGATCAAACTATGGCCGATGGGCTAATCTATCATGAGAGGTTGATTGAAGAAAATAAAAATTCTATTTCATGCTCTGCTAATTTTGCATGTGAAAAATGTTCATTCTTGAGAAACATAAATGGTGGTCTCCATGATGATCTTGAATGGCAACAAAATCGGATTGATTCTCTGAAAGAAGGGAATAGAGAGTTGTTGGAAAAGAAAATTGAACGTGAACAAGCTGAAGAAGAATTGCATGAAAAACTGGTTGCACATGAAAAAGGCAAATATGTCATTGATGATCACTCTGAAACATTACATGCTTTAGAACAACAAAATCAAAATCTTAAAGCAATAAATGCTATGCTCAATGAGCAATTGGCAGCATGCAAAGAGGGTCTTGATGAATCACAACATCATATTTCTTCACTTGAAAATGAAATTCAAGGGCTAAATGATTTGCTATCTTTGTTTGCCCAAATTCAAGATTCAGGCTCACCAGAAGCCACCACCTCCTGTGGTCACCAAAAAGAGCATACTGCTCAAAAGAAAAGTAAAACTCAGCATGCTCATCCAAACATGCACCATAACATGTCTTATACTAAATACCATGCTTTCCACAAAATGAATGTCCATTGGTATTATTGTGGTAAACATGGTCACACTGTGCAGGATTATTTTATCTTGAGAAATGATGAGCTTAGAGCAGGAGAGCAAGTGAAAGAGTAAGGAAAGAAACATGTCAATACTGGCAGAGGACCTACTCAGCAGATATCTACACAGAACTACATGGGGATTCAGAAGAGTCGACACTCCCATACAAGTAGGTCGACACTCTCCATGGCTTTAAACAAAAATCTTCCTCCTTGTTGCTCTCATTGTGGTAAGTCTAGCCATACTATCCAAGAGTGTCGGCACCTGAAGGGAAAGCATCAACTTCATGCCATGAAAGGTAAATCCCATGCTCATCCACAAAAACAAAATGCACATGCACACGCACATGAACATAAAAAGAATGCTCAATCTTTTGTGCGCTATTTTTATTGTGGGAAAAATGGTCATGACATGTATGATTGTCATACAATGTGGAAGGATGATCTGATTTCTCTGAAACAGATGAGCCACATTAGTGAATATGACAAAGTTGCTAACCCACAAGGACCCAAGCAATCTTGGGTACCTAAAAATTTCAAATGAGAATTTTGGGTGCCGGATGCCTTGGAGCTGAACAAAGGATCATAAGGTAAATAAAAGCTCAAGGCACAGGTATGTACATAAACCTTTTAAGTTCAGTCATCTTGCATGTTTAGCCTTGACATGTAGATAGTGCATCATACGTCTGCCCAATGTCATTAGATTCTTCAAACTGAATTGCTCTTTAAAATGTAAAACCCCCATGGTGTGAGCTGAAATTTTGAGCTAGATAACTTGCTCACACCATGCTTGATTTCAGCTATTTAATTCATGAAAAACTTGTTATGCTGATGAAGTTGATGTGATGATGAGATGCTTAAGTCTTGCTATCAGCCACATGAAATGCTTGGACTTTGGTTTTGATGATGCATACCATGGCTGTATTTTCAACTCATTATTCATGTTAGCATTGTTCAAAGGGGGTGTCTATTGGTATCATCATCAAGTTGCATTCATGTGTGTTTGCATCATCTTGTGATCTCACATACTTTAATGCTTCATGTTTAGAAGACACAAAACTGCACAATCATTTCACAGCATCTTCATTACATTGTGTATTCACATAAGTCTTAGGCTGCATAATTCATTGTCAACCCATGCATGTACTCAGGGGGAGTCAACATCAATCTAGCTTGAATCATTTCACATCATTTCACTCTTGCACGGCCATGGTATATCAAATGTTGATATATGGAAAGGTAGGTTATGCTTGCCTAGAAGCACTCAATATGCGTGAGGTTTCACCTCCGCCACGTACCATGCGTCAATGTCGCATATAGGCCATATAGTAAGGGGGAGTTGTTTCTTTGCAGCATTCATGCATATGTTTCATCTTCATTCTATTAACATCATGGCACAGAATGCTTCTTCTCAGGGGGAGATTGCCCATCATGAAAATCCAATCAAAACTCTACCTTGCAGTTCTACTGGTTGACCTCACTCCTTTGACAGGTCGACGCCACAGTTCTATCTACCTGAAAATTAATTCTGTCTGAGCTCTAGGTGTCGACATCACACAATGTGAGAGTCAACACCTCCTTGCACCTGATAACTTTCTCTTATATTCCAGTCTGAGCTCAATGCATAACCTCAGGGGGAGTGTTCACCATTGATTCTCAAGCTTCCACTCATATGTAACACTCTCTTTTTATATCAAACCATTGCATCATATTTCTAACATCCTTTTGTGGTTCAACTTGAGTTCAAAGTGCCTTGAACTTCTTGGAGGATTCCCTATCTATTATTGAGGTTGTTTATCAGAGTAAATCTTCAAGAAGAATTTTCTTTTATAGAGTCTTGTGATTGCCTTGAACATGAATGATTTTGGTTTAACATTAATGATTTCTTGAGTCTTGAAGTTTGATGGTCTTGAAAATGCTTGTGGTCAGGCTTAATAGACTTAAACTAGTTTCTCATGTTTTGACTTGTTATGCCATCTTGAATCTGAAAGATTATTTTGAGTACAATGGCATCCTTGATCGAGAAACTTCAGCTAAGTATTATTTTTAAACATTTGTTGAATCTATTTATTTCAAAAAGTGGCTACACTTAAAGTAAGCTCAAGGCAGAGCAATGGCACTGTTACTGAGAAATATATCTCCTCATCAAAGAAAATGAGGTTTGATATGTCATGAGGTGACTATGCTATCTATGTTCTAAGTGAGGCCAAATCATGAGCTACACTGAGTAACTGGGGGTTCTTGCGTCTGGTAAACGTGCACACTCACGTCAAAAGGTGGTTGCTACACTTGACTGCTCGTAAAATGATAACAATCATCTTTCAAATGATTTCAAAAGAAAAATATGAATGTGTAGCACTCATGAATCAAATCAAAGTCATCTAAGTGTTTAACCTCAATACTTTTTGTGGTCACTCTCAAGGGAACCAATGAAACTGAATGAGTAAGATAAGAGAAGGTTAATCTTGTTTTGACATGAATTTCTGGTTCACTGCTATTAAACTTGCATGCAAATGTCTTCATGTGATTCTACTGAGTAGGCCAGAATTCATTAGCATTAAACTAATCTGAATGTAAGAGCTGGTTCATTTGGGTTATATAACTGAAAATTTTAAAAAATCCATAACTCTGATTTATGAACTTGGTTTTAGATTAAAGAACCTCCATTCTCTCTTGAGAAGTCATATCTTGATGCTCCTTATTGTGTGCCTTCATCTGCCAAGTTATGGTCGATGAATGTGTAGCACTCATGTATTTCCACATCATTTTCTGGAATGTTGCCTGCAATGACATGTTTTCTCCACATTATGGTCGCTTGTAATGATGTCACATAGGAGATAACAGAGAATCATGTAAGTCATTTTGTGTACGTCATTAATGTGAGTCTTTCTGTCTCTTTTCTGGATCTTTTGATGTTATCAATGGGGGAGAAGTTTATGTGAGTCATTAATCAAAGAAGGGGATAGTTTATGTGAGTCATTAATCAAAGAATGCACTCTGTGTGTCAAAGGGGGTGAGAACCATGTGAGTTATTGTCAAAAAGGGATAGAGAGAGAATCCTCTTCTTCTTCTTCTTCAGAATATTTTTAACTCATAGTTGCCTGTGAATTTATAATGACTCATAGTTTAAAATGACTCATAGTTGCCATCATTAAAAAGGGGGAGAATGTTGAGCATGTGTGCAACATGATTAATTTTATGATTTTGATGATGTCTGCCTCTGTAGTCATTAATGAGCTATACCTGCATTTGATAATATTAATATTCATATATTTCAGTTCATCATACTTCCAGTACACAGATATCAAGGCATATGACAATACAATATTGGTGGTCATTATACTTCCAGTGTAAAAGATCAAGAATGGCACATAAATCTAGGCAACTGGATACACAGATATCAAGGCATATGACAATATTGGATGCACAAAAATATAGCATGTTTCAAGCACAGAAATCAAGCTGAATAGCATCACACATAAGGTCATTGCATATTCTTCATATGGTCAGTGCATGTCTTGCCTTATGGATGGTTCAAGGTCAGTGCAACTTCTTGACAGCATGCTACAAGATAATCCAAGGAATGGAGTGGAGATGGCAAATGTGAAAGCTCAATGATTGCGCCCTCGCACGCAAATTGACCTGCGCGGTCAGGTCGCGGGGGTCAAGGGGGCAGCGCCCCTTGCGGGGGTTTCCTGGGTATAGAAGTAATATAATCAATAGAAATCTTCAAGAGAGTCATGGTTGATGCTACAGACATAAACGGGCAGCTAAAGAACTTAAGCGGCAGAGCTAAAGCAGTTAACAGACCGACCTGGGAAAACCCGGGTTCTGCCCAGCTGGCAGTCGATCGCCAGCACAGGGGCGGTCGACCGCCCCAGCCAGAAGTTCCCAGTCTGCACCTCTCTCAGTGGCAGTCGACCGCCAGCCAAGTAGCGGTCGACCGAAAATCCTAGGGAACATCCGTCTACATCGTTTCTCAGTAGCGGTCGACCGCCAGAAGCTGCAGGTCGACCGCTAACCCCGAGCCTTCAATGTTGACTTTATTTTCCACTTCGAGAAAGGCCATTCCCCATGGATTTCTTTAATCCAAAAGTCACCTAATCACCCAAAAAATGTGGATCTGGTCTGGGATGTGTTTATTGACCATCCAAAGAGTTATAAAACCAACACAAGAGGGTTAGAAACCCTAGTTGATCAAGAGGAATCAAAGATAGATCAAGAGAGGCTAGAGGAGGTGCTTGGAAGAAGGGGTACTGTAGCTGTGAACAGTACTCCGTGCAGAAGTTCTACATCCAATCCAAGGGATTCAAGCCTACATCTGAAGCCCTCAATCTCCAAGGAAGAAGAGAAGCAAGCAAGCTCACAAAGGAGATCAAAAGGAATATCAAAGCTACATCCAAACCTCTTCATCAACTCAAGGGAAGATCAAAGCTACATCCAACATTCTTCTTCATCAACTCAAGGAGATTCAAAGGAAAGATCAAGCTACATCCTATATCTTCTCCATCAACTCAAAAGGATCAAAAGAAGATCAAAGTAACAGATTCAAGATCCAACAATCTCAGACAAGATCTAGTTCATTCTAGCATATCTTCATATCTTGTTTGAGCATTTTCATCTTGTTCTATTTTCATTTCATTCAATCTATTGAAACTGAAGATCGTCCCTACCGGTGGTTAGTAGGAAGGCAATCGGAAGTTCTCCGATCTGCGGTATAGTCGTCCATGCCGGCTTTGTGTGTAGGAAGTCAGAAAGAGGGTTTTCTATGTTCTGTGGTTTGGGACGTGTCCCCGGTCAAGCTGTGAGTCAGCAAGAAAGTCTCACCGGGTTTTGGTGAGGGGTGGACGTAGGTTGCGGGGTTGCAACTGAACCACCTTAAAAATCCCTGTGTTGTGGGTTGTTCATCGTATGCGATTGCTCTATATCTTCTACCCCCATTCACAGGTTCGTGTGCTTCCATACTTGGTTATCTTGTTTACACACTCAAGCACTCAGATTTGCACTTTCAGTTTTATCTGTGGTTTAATTGAGCTTAGCACTTTGACTGCATCCCTTGGGTGGCCTGCTGCACCCTTGCACACAGGCGCCAATGTGAAAGTATTGCTAAGTGTTTCCCTTTCTTAGACTCGCATGCACCTTGGTTGATCACCACTACATTCACACACATATGCGCTTTGAGTGATCAACATAGCACTCACACACGCACAGTTGTTGCAAGCTATTTCATGCTCTAGTGTTATGCTTTATGATCCCTGCACTACAAGGCTTGTATCTCTCAAAGATCACAAATGTGCTTAAAGAAGAGTTGACGCTTCATCGTTTGTAATCCAAGTCTTTTCATTTGAGTCACTCTACTTAATTCCGCTGTGTATTATGCCTAAGTGATTCGTTCACTTTATACTAGTGGTTCATGCTTTTGATAGCTAAGAGTTTTTAAATAGGCCAAAGCTTTTGATAGGATCTATTCAACCCCCCCTTCTAGATCCGACTACACCTCGCGGGACCCAACAACTTTTCATACTCAGATTCCCATCCTTCATTTGAAATAACGTCAGGGTCAGAGTTTACCTCCGGTGAATCATCTTCATGTGCCATGAGGCACAGGCTTTCCACAATCTCTTCCAGCTCCTCTTCAGACTGTTTGTCCTCTTCGTCGCTCCATGTAGCGACCATGGCTTTGGGGTTCCTGAACTTTTCTTTCTCGAATTTTCTTTTCAAATCCAGACACTCTCCTCTCATGTGCCCGAGATTTTTACATTCATAGCAGATGGCATTATTGGGTTTGCTCGGCTCCCCCTTGGTTTGAGCCGACCTTCTTTGCCCTTTTCTAAAATCTCCTTGAAAGTTTTTCTTCTTTCTCAAAAATTTCTTTACTTTACGGGTTAGCATGGCCAAGTCTTCTTCCTCGTCACTTCCTTCGTTGGACTCCTCTTCTTGGGGCTTGCTTCTCCACTTGATGAAAGTTGCAGATCTTGAAGCAAGGCTTGCTTCTCCACTTGATTCCCACTTGATTGGCTATAAAAAGGTCTTCAAATGCTTGGAGCTTGATGAAGAATTGCTGGATGAAGTACTGTTCACAGAGTGTTTGTAATAGCTCTCTTTCTCCCTTGATAGGCTTTCTTTGATCTCCTTGGATGATTAGGGTTCCTTGCCCTAAAGATGTGTTTTTATAACACTTAGGATGGTCAAGGGACATGCCAAGATAGAGATCCATGTTTCCTGGCAGATTAGGGGGCTTTGGGACTCAAAAGTCCAAAAGAGATGGCCGCCCACGTTGTGGAAATGTCAACAATTGTTGCTTTGTAGGGTTCGGTCAACCGAAGTACAGTGGTCAGTCGACAGATCGCTGTTGGCAACATGATGTTTCAATTATGGGATAATCGATCGACCGATCTTGGGCCATCGGTCGACCGAACTCTATAACTCTACAGAGTTCCTGAGTTCTGGGTAAATTGGTCGACCGACCAAGTGAGTTTGGCCGACCGAACTCTAGAGAATCTGCAAAACAAATTTGTTAGCCCAATAAAACATATCCATATCATATAGGCATTGTATGTCCATCTTGGTTCATTCATTTTGAGTTCATTGGATTTATTCTAGACATCTTGAAAGCTTGATCATTATTTGCATTCCCCATGACGAAAATGGGCCTTATTTTCATCCTTGGGTTTCGCTCTTGCAAGTGTGCACGGCATGGGATGAAAAATACATCCGGAGTTTTGTTATCATCAAAATTACTTGGAAAAACTCAACATATTGGAGATAACCTACCTCGGACGAAGAGGAAGAAGAAGGACGTTGGAAGAAGAATATGTCGATAGATGTCGAACGAGGAAGAAGAGAAACGATCGTAGTGATCACACGTGGAAGAAGAAGGAAGGAGATGCTACGGCCCACATCCACGACACGCAACACATGAACCCAGCAACGGCAGTAGCAGCATGATAGCTCTGCCTTCGCCCGGGGGGTTCAATATTTATAGAACTCTACCCCCGAATCCTACTAAGGAGTCCTAATTGAACTCATATTGCCATAGATGATAAATACTAGTATGTGATAAACTTTAGCTTACCCAAACCACCACCGCTAACTTTCTTTTGGCCATTTGCATTTTTCTTTAGGGTTTTAAGGTATCACGTTTTAGAAGATATTTACTTCATTTTTATTATTATTATCATTATTATGAAGGCCCAAGCCCAATAGCTTAATTATTCTAGATGGGCTTAATTTATTTAAAACCCATTATTGTAAAGTCTCTTTAGCCTATTTACTAATTGGGCTATTCATTAGTCAAATGGTTTAGGCCTATTAATTATGTGGGCTAGTCTTATTAATCTCATTATTGTTCTTTAAATTAATGACCCACTCACGTTTATGTAAAAGGCTCTTTTAATAAATTACTAATTCAGATATATTCCTTTATCTTATTTTCTTATTTCAATATTTCTTCAATTTTATTAATCAAACGCCATCCCATGAAACTTGAAATTATTAAATGTTTGAGGGATTATATTTTAGCTCACCATATTAATATTCTACCATATCTTATGAGGTTTATCTTAAAGGTAATTACCTGAGTTTTATCTATATTTTATCTCAATTATGCTTGGTGCTAATGTATAATTTGATTTCTTAAAATTTTAAGGAGATAATTATTTGTCAATTGTCTTTTAATCTTTTCACATAGATCTTAATTCATTTATAACTCATTCATTAGCTTAATCAAGTTGGACTCCCTTTTTAGTCTATTGCTTGACCTTATCTTATTCATCTTTAATAAGAAAATTTTATTTGATTTCTCATAAAGACTTACAAGATTCATAATTATTTTTCTCTTCCTAAAACATAGATAATTATTTCTATTTTAACTTTTATAATTAGCCGGGCGTTACACCCTCCCCCACTAAAAGAGAATTTGGTCCCCAAATTCACACCACGTTTTACTCTAGAACGGGGAATAACTACAAATCACTAGGGTAACTATGCAAGAAAAAGAATCTAAGATGTACGGAATGGGAAGAAAACTCACGGTCAAGGATGAGGGGTACCTTCTACAACTCCTTCTTTAGCAGGCTCGACTTCCAAAAAGCTTGAGTCTCTCCTTGGCGCTTCAGGGATAGAATAGGGCATCCGACTATCTTATGGTTTAAGCTTCTGCAATGGAGGCACGCTCCCGACTTCCGCCAATAATCTTCCGATTGGTGATTACGCTTACCACAAAACTTACACCTTCCTTGAGATGAATCCATTGGAGCTACCTAACTATTCTCTCTCTTACACTTCTTACCCTTCTTCGAGTTATAACCCTTGTTGGATCTTTTCTTGGTCGATATAAACCCACTTGGATTAGTGGCTTGCTTTCTCTCTCTCTCTTCTCTACGACTTCTTATAATAGCTGAACTCTCTTAACTAGATCTACATAAGCCTGGATATCTACAAGCGCTACCTGGGGAACAAAGCCAGACCTAGTCACCTCCATCGAATCTAGGTTCTTGCAAGAATAATAATGAAGGTTAATTGTCTTATTATGAAAATTAATTGTCTTATTCTTATGGAATTACACCTTTTTACTATTTAGCCCCAAGCTCTACCCAATCTCACCGGGTAACAATAAGGAAAGGACCTAAAATGACATATACTTACGATCAACCTAGAGTTTAAGAAAACCCAGGCTCTGATATTACTTCTGTCACGCCCCGAACCGATAGTAGTGGAAACATGCTCGGAACATGGCAACGAACAGTCATGATAATTAGAGCAATAACTTAAGACACAAAACAGACCAAGAATTTGACAAAAAACTAAACTTTATTGATATAAGCTTGTTATTACAAACTTCGACTCAAATTACAACTTCAAGAAAAAAGAAAAGACACACTAACTAGACTAAGAAACTCAAATCTAGACTCAAGAAAATAAAAGACAAGGGTTTTCTAATTTCAGGAGCTCTCATGCACACTTTCCCTTCCTGCTAGAACAATGTCCTCGCTGGCTACCTGATTACCTGAAAAACATTGAGATAAAACTGGATGAGCGAAAAGCTCATTATGAATTACATCTCTATCACCATGCTTGCTTTAAGTAATTAACATATTACATGAAATGCAGTTATGTCTATGCATGAACTCAAGATAGAACAAGAATAAATATGAGTCATGAAATAGACAGCAAGAATTGGCAGGTTCACTAGTATAGCATGAAGAGATATTGGCTATTCAAGTAGAAGCATGTTTCATTTCGAGTCAAGCACGTCAAGTCATGTAAATAATATCACATCAAGAGAGAGTGGAATGCCGCAGATTAATCTATAAAGTCATGTACTTCGGTGCAATGTCACACCGTGGTCAATATAGCTCCCATGGGCACAAGTACTCTCGGGTGCTCCTCCCAGGATCAGACCGGGCCCCATTAACGCCAGGCACTGAGTCATGTAAATATCTAGACATCCATTTTATTTTAATATCTAATAGAGTTCCAAGGAATAAGCCATTGTAGGAATATTGTGGTAGATTCACAGATTTGAGGAATTAAAGAATAGAACCTTGTGTAGAAATGACATAGCGATAAATCTCTCATGAAAAATCGAAACGTTCATGAATTTGGGAAAAATGGCGTCAATACAGTCGCCGTGAATTTAAGAAATGGCATCACCTATCTAGACGCTAATTCTTATGAATAGTAGGCACAAAGGAAAATTGCGTCGCCTGTTCTGGACGCTATTTCCAATTTGGCGTCAACTGTCTGGACGCCAATTCCAGACAGTGACTGGACTCTCACAGAACACTCTTTTAAGGCGCTCTATGGTGGCTAGGGCGTCATGTTTCTTCAGTGTGACATGACTAATAAGGTTTCCTGGATTTTTAGGGTACAACCCGCTCGGATTCCTCAAGGGATTCCAAGGCTAGCGAGGTCTTATGGAGGCCTTGGTGAACACTATAAAGAAAAAGTAGTATTAGCGATGGAATTTTTTGACATATTTATTTCCATTGGAATAGCAGTCGTAATTTCGGACGGATTAATTTAATCAGAACTTGCATCGATATTTCCGACCGATAAGTATATGTCAAAAAATCTATCAGAATTGCCGACGGATATTCGGACGGAAAAGTTTCTGTCGGAACATTTGGCGCCACAAATTACACCCTTAGCACTGTTTGTCACCTTTGATATAAATGTGTCAAATTATTTCTAGTGTATTGTAGGTTGGTCAGAAATACATCAAAAATTTTTGACGTATTTCTGATTGAAATTTTTTTCGTCATAAATCTGTTTTTCCACCTTACCAACCTATTTGTCACCCCTAGCAACCTATTTGTCATGCTTAGCAAGCTATTTGTCACCTATTTCTTGCTATGTGTCAAATTATTTCCGACGAAAAATAGGGTCGTCGGAAATACGTCAAAAATTTCTGACGTAATTTCGACTGACAATATTTCCATCGAAAATCGCTGTGTCAAATTCTTTCCGACGGAATGTAAGTTGGTCAGAAATATGTCAGAACTTTCTGACGTATTTCCGATGGAATGATTTTTCGTCAAAAATCTATTTGTCACCCTTACCAACCTATTTGTCACCCTTAGGGACATATTTGTCACCCTTAGCAAGCTATTTGTCACTATGTGTCAAATTATTTCCGACGGAAACTATGTTGGTCGGAAATACGTTGGAAATTTCTGACGTAATTTCGACTGAAAATGTTTCCATCGGAAATCTATTTGTCACCCTTACCATCCTATTTGTCACTATGTGTCAAATTATTTCCGACGGAATCTAAGTTGGTCGGCAATAAGTCAAAACTTTTCGACGTATTTTCGATGAAAATATTTTTCGTCGAAAATCTATTTGTCACCCTTGCCAACCTATTTGTCCCCCTTAGCGACTTATTTGTCACCCTTAGCAAGCTATTTGTAACCTATTTGTTGCTATGTGTCAAATTATTTCCGACGAAAAATATGTTGGTCAAAAATATGTCGACAATTTCTGACGTAATTTCGACTGAAAATTTTTTGATCGGAAATATATTTATCACCCTTAGCATCCTATTTGTCGCTATGTGTCAAATTCTTTCCGACGGAATGTAAGATGGTCGGAAATATGTCTGAACTTTCTGACGTATTTTCGATGGAGAGATTTTTCGTCGAAAATCTATTTGTCACCCTTAGCGACCTATTTGTCACCCTTAGCAAGCTATTTGTCACCTTTGAAAGTAATTTGTCAAATTATTTCCGACGGATTGTTAGTTTGTTGAAAATACGTCAGAATTTTTTGACATATTTTTGACTGAAAATTATTCCGTCAGAACTTTTGTCACCCTTAGCAACCTAAATAAAAAATATGCAGGGAATATAAACTGATAAAAAAATGTGTCAACCCCCCCCCCCCGCAAAAAAAATAAATTGAATTTATGCTTCCCCTAGCCTCAAGAGAGATAAGGAAACCCATTGATGTAAGCAAAAAAAAAAAAAAAGGGTCCGGTGTAGTTGGAGTCGACTCCATCTTGGCATGGAGTCGACTCAGCCCACCTTTGTCAAAAAAAAGGGGGGGTCCGGTGTAGGTGGAGTCGACCCCATATTGGCATGGAGTCGACTCAGCCCACCTCTGTCATCTATATGTTACCCCTGATACCCATTTGTCACTAAATTTGTGCAGTTGTTAGCCAAACCATCTATTTTTCACCCTCACCTATCTATTTGTCACCACTGTTGTGCATTTGTTAGCCCAAACCATCCATTTTTCACCCTTAGAAGCTATTTGTCACCCTTAGAACTCATTTGTCACCCATATGATCCATTTGTCACCCTTAGGGCCTATTTGTCACCCTTAGAAGCTATTTGTCACCCTAAAGCATCTTTGTCACCCAAAGTATATATTTGTCATCCTTAACAAGCCATTTGTTGCCCCTGTCATTTATTTGTCACCCTTAACAGGCCATTTGGCACCCCTATCCTATATTTCTCACCCTTGTCATTTACTTATCACCCGTGCATGAACATACGAAAGATGAACCAAAAAAGAGAAAAAAAGAAGAAAAAAGAATGAAAACCATGAAAATGATAATTAATAAATGTAATAGTATAATAATAGAATAATTGTAAAAATGACAAAGAACCCATAAAAATGATAATTAATAAATGTAACAGTATAATGATGATAAAATGATTATGAAAATTAAAAAACCATAAAAATTATAATCAATGAGTGTAACATGTATAACAATAATAAAAAAATTTGTGAAAATGATATAAAAAATACCATAAATGATAAAAAGCTCAAAAAATACCCCCATTAAAAGATTGAATGGCGAATCATTCGGATTTCTTCCCTTCGACCCTGAGTAAGGGGAAACACCAAAGATGCCCTTGCAAGGCGTGCCCCGCTCTCGGGGATAGCCCCATTATGGCCGTTGCATGACCTCGCGTCGGGCAAAGAATTTGTGGAATTTAACCCGTTGGGACGGAATTCAATTGATTTTTGCTACTCCCTCATCCATTGAACTTGCCGTGTCCCGGCATACATATGCTCCGATCTTACCAAAACGTTGATGATTATTTTCAACCCAGACACTCGTTCAAATATAAAATGGTCAATACATGACCGATATGACTTCAAAAAATTGTTCAATGCTTTGATCTTATTAAAATGTTTATGATGATTTTCAACCCGGACACTTGTCTGAATATAAAATGGTTAATACATGACCGATATGACTTCGAATAATTGCTCAGACCCTAATGAAGGGGATCTCAATGCTCTTCACCCAACTTCCATTCGTTTCATGAATCTTGATTTCCAGGCCATGAGGCCCCATTTCTTGGCGATTAATCAAAGGCTTTCCCATCTCCGAGGGGATGTAATTAACATCGTGACCTTTATGGGGCGGTGGGTCTCCAGTCCCGACCCTTTACCCATAATCAACTGGTTAGTCAGACGAAGCGCATCCCGGGCTTCGGACCACTCTAGTCTCAAAGCCCGAACACATTGTCATACACGTGACTGGCACGCCGTTGCACGATAAAACCAATAAAAAGACACCACGATATCTTATTATTATTCTCAGTGCGTCCAACACCTTAATGGCTTGGCGGGTCTCTAGTCCCGACCCGATAACCACCATCGTCTGGTTAGTCAGACGAAGTGCACCTTGGGTTCCAGACCATCCCAGTCTTAGAACCTGAACACATTGTCACACACGTGACTGGCACACCTTCGCATGATAAAATCGATAAAAGATAGAATGATATTTTATTATTATTATGAGTGCGTCCAACATGCCCTCGCAAAGAGCCCTAGCTCCCCATCGCCAGTGCCGCTGCTCTCTCCAACTCTAACATTCATGGGTTTCAGAGCGTTTCTGTGGGTCCCATGTTATGTTTCATAAATAAAGTAGAAATGTTATAAATTATAGATCTTTGGATCTCTAAATAATAAATAATAAATTTATTTTTTTAGATGTAATGATATTTTATATTGAATGATATTTTATCCTGAGGAGGGGCGATCTCGCGCTACTCCTGAGCGGGGAGGAGGATGACCATGAACGCTTGGAGTGTGAACTACAAGACAGGAAACTGGTCAGAGGTGCCGAGGGATAGATCCTCGGGGAAAACCCTCCGATACTTAAGTCAACAAGCGTAGTAGAGCACTGGTGCGAAGGGAAGAGTTGGAAGAGAAGTGGGAGAGCGAGATCCCTCTCCACCAACAGGTGAAGTGGTTCCTGCTCAGGGTTTTTGGCTTTTGCCTTGCTTCTTCCTTCTTACCTCTCAAAGTGGAGCTCTTTGGGTCCAAATAGTGGCTCGCCGAGTGAATGATCCCTGTAAGCTGAGGAGTTAAAGGGGGGGTTACGTTCTTCATGCGGGCTCCTTATAGCACGCAAACTCTTGGTTTCCCCCATCCCCTTGAGCTCCCTACTATTAAGGGACTCGTAACGGCCATACAGATAAGCTTCCATCAGTTGACCCGAGCGATAGGCACTGGCCCAGGAGAAGTCTCCCGAGTGATGAGTGCATGGTTGGGACAGGGAATAAAGGGCTCCGGTGGAGCTTTCAAGATCGAACTGACGCTCGGCCTTTCCAACCCGAAGGCCGCCTAGGAAGTGCTTGTTCCAAGTGAGTTATTGGGCTTTTATTGAGTGGGCCCGAGGGCTACCACTTCAAGGAGTTGGGCCACGTTTGGTCAGGTTTTAACCTCGTTTGATCTCTCCATATGGGCGGTGAGATTTCCCCTGTCCACTTGTCCCCCTCCTACTCCCGAGCCAGAAGTAGGCTCGGACGAGTAGCATTTGGGCTAGACTTTTTTGTGGCTCTAGTTGGGTAGAGATCTCTCTCTGGTAGGGGCCACATGATGCGGCTTTCCTTGAAAATATGCCCGTCATGATGAATAAGAGAAGCCCCCTCCTTGGGAGATCAGAACGTCGCGCCGCCTCCGGCTAGGGGTTATAGGCATTGCTCGTTATTTGCGTCTCTTTATCTCTGGGGTTTAGGGTTTTGCCTCCCTTTGCATTTATATTTGAGGGATGCTCCTACGTCGTGAGAGCAGTTCGGAAGAGCGGAGAATCGTTGCGGCCATCAGACCTAGGGGAGCATCCTGCGGCGGCGATTCGTTAGCTCCCTTCTCCTCCGTAGTCCTCGAGCTCAGAGCTTTCCCCTTCTTCTTATGGTTCTTCCATTTGATCTATGGTGGACCAAAATTGTGAGACCGTAGGGTGGAAGGAAGGACAGGCCCCTAGGGTCTTCTTGGTACCGCCGGAGCCTCTCCGCAATGAGCTGGGGGAGGCTGATGTGAAGTGGCTGGAGAACCAGTATGGGCTGCCTTGGCGGTTCCAGTTCCTTGCGCCTGAGCCTCACGAGTCTAGTCTGGCTACTCGTTCTAACTTCTTTTGTTCCTTCCTCTTGGCCTGGAAGTGCGATTTTTGCCTTCCCCTTCATCCCTTCGTTGCCGAGCTGCTTCAGTTCTACCAGCTAGCTCCTCTCCAGCTGGTCTCCAACTCTTATACCCTCATCTTCTCCTTCGTTTTTCTTTGCAGCCAGTGTGGGGTGATCCCCTCGCTGGACCTCTTCCATTATTTCTTTGAGTTGAAAGAGAATGTTCATGCGGGGAAGGGATTCTTCTTCATTCCGGCGAAGCAGAAGAGGAGTTGTGTGTCCCTTTCTATGAAGGACTCTTCGCACAAGGGGTGGAAGAACCAATATTTCTGGGTAGGCGCATCTGCGGTTGGTGTGGTCTGGAATTTTTTGACGGCACCCAATTTCCACCCGAACATTCCTCCGAAGCAAACAGAGGTCTCCCCGGATGTGGAGAGGGATGCTGCCATCCTTCAGCAGAATCGCCGAGAGACTGCTGATTTGGTGACCCCGTCCAACATCGAGGAGTACCTTTCTCGAGTGATGTTGCCGACAGGTAAGGAGTTTAGGGACTTGCTATCTTTCTCATCGAGTAAGTGCCATCCTTCTCTAAATTTGCTTTCCTTGGTTCAGACGCGAGGCACGTAGCTGAGGATGAGGCACCACCAGATGAGCTGGAGATTATCGACTTGGATGACATTTCAGCTCCGAATGATCTCCAAGCTTTGGAGGGCTCATCCCGCGCCCGGGATAAGGGCAAGCGGGTCGCCGGGGATGACGCATCGGAACGTCGGGGGGTCAAGCACAAAGATCCTGTGGCGAAGCTGCTGAGGTATTCGATGCAGGCTCTATCTGCTGAGAGGAAATGGGTGAGGAAGGGGGAGGTCGCCCACCCAGCTGAAGGGGATTCTCTGTCGGCTCTCCCCTCTACAGAGCGAACTGGAGGGGCCGCCAGAAGAGGGAGCCTGGTCCGAGCCGGTAGAGGATGGAGGGTCGCAAGATGGAGTGACTCAATCATAGCTGACCGAGGCCGGGGAGGTACACGGCGAGGCCGTTCCTCCCGAGCCAACCGGTGGGGCCCACGAGGCGGGATCACTCGGGGATGATGCCCCCATCCCGACTGCTCTAGAGAGGATTTCCCCTCCCTCGACCAGTGCCTTCAGCGTTCGGGCCCCTCTGTACCAGATATGCCTCTCCATAGCTTCAGGACCTTTGCGGGAAAAACTCCGGAAGGGTCCTCCCTCCATGCTTTTCGAGCAACTTATGGAAGGTGGGCTGGTCGTAGCCTAGCTCGGAGCTGAAGTAGTGGATGCGTACGCTCGAGTGGGGTCAGAGCAGGAGGCTCTTTCATGGGCCCATGGTGCGCTCGATCGGAAGATTGAGTGCTTGACCCTCGATCTCGGGGACGTTCGTCGGGAGGTGGCCCCGCTGCTAGCGGAGGCGCAGTCGAGCCAGGTGGAAGCTCGGTCGTTGGCAAAGTAGCTGGCCCAGGCCCGTTCTATGGTCGATGTGAAGAAAGAGCTCCTGGAGGCGGACCGTAAAGCTCAGGTCGAGAGCGATAGGCAATGGAAGGTCGAGTGGAAGGAGTTCGAGGAACGAGTCCGGGCGGCCGAGGTTTCACGGACAGAGGCCGAGAGAAGGCTGTCCGAGTCTGAACAGAGGATAGTCGAGCTCGAGAGGAAGGCGGAGCTAGCTGGGATGGAAGCGCTCGAGCAACATAGGTGCTCAGAGGCTTACCAAGCAGCTCTTCAATAGGCGGCCTTTCCTTACTATGAGTCGGGCTACCGTCGGGGGCTTCGGAAGGGCTTCTCCCAGGGCTTCTATCGGGCCATCATAGAGGCAGAGGCCCAAGCGTCTAGGCTTGTTTTTCCTTCCGAGCAACGCTATGACTCGGACTGGGGTTCCACTGACTCTTCCCACTACACGTCGAGTGAAGAGGAGAGTTGGGAGGCCTCGATCTCGTCCGAGCGACCGCCAACTCCAGCATCCTCGGGAGGGTACACGACTGAGATAGTTCCCACACAGGTGGGGTCAGTGTCTAGGTCACCGAGAATACTGGGGGCAGATCGTCTGGTGCCAATGAAGCCTTGCCTGCCGAGCCTGGAGATGGGCCTGAGGCCTGATGTAATAGCTCTCTCTTTCTTTTTCCTTTTCCTTATGTAGCCGTGTAAGGCCTTTTTTGTTTTTTGGAAAGTATTATAGCGGCAATATTAAGTGCTGAATTGATTGTTCCTTACCGCTTTTGGCGTGATTTGACAATCGTATCCGTAGTCGTTGGAGAAGGCGCTGATTTTCTCTGTAGATATAGCACGTGCCGATCTGTCAAATAACTTACATGGCACTGGCACCTTTCCGTTTTTTCATGCCGCTCTTAATGACTTGCTGCTTCGCGCGTCCCACTAGGGGGGTGTTGGGAAATGAGGTAACCATCTCAGGGAGGGCTCTTTTAGCGTGTTTGTAAGGGGAGAGTCATTTAAGGTGATCAGCTCCCCCTTCGGCCTATAAAAGGTCCGAGGGGCATCTCCTTTTCCTTCCATCGCTTAAGGCCATCCTTGGCGGTTTCTCCTTCTTCCCTTTCTGCGAAGCATAAAGCTGTCGATCTTGGCGGGGCATGGAAGGCACTTCAGAAGATGATGATGCAGATGGTAGTAGGAGGGAAGCTCCTGCTATTTCAGTCTGGAAGAGGGTTGACAGTCGGAGGTCACTCTGGGAGAGGGTTCTGTAGACACCCATTTTTGGCCGATAAGTTGAGCAATTTCTTTGTTCTCCTAGTTAATGCCCCAATTGATCCATAATTAGTTGATTTTCTGGGATATCTCTTTATTCTTGGCCCCACAATCCAATTTCCGTACCTTGGATCTCGTCTCGAATTTGGAATTCTCGCGCTATTCACTCACATCACTTTCTTTTTCATAGCGCGTTATGGACCTAAATGAATGATCATTTGAACAATCGTTATTTCTTGATATTTGATCTTTACAACATCTACTCTGGTTGTTATTCTTACTTGATATTTGATTGAACGACTGTCCAAAGAGTATTTATTCTTTTTTTAGTCATTTGGCGAACCAATCGTTGTCGCGTTATATCGTTATAGCGCGTTCATGAAGAACGCGCTATACATTTCTAGCACGTTCTCAGGCAGAAACCCAGTCCGACCCGGACTCCCCCTTTTCAATTTGGGTCCTTATTTTGGTAAGTTTCCAATCATATTTCGTCCAAAGGAAGGTTCCTAATCCTAATAGGATTCTTTCCCCCTCACTAATCGGCAAGATTACCTTGATTTGAGCCGCCAAGTTATTAGATTGGATCGAACTTCAACCTAGGGTTCGTTCTTGATCCTTCTCCTATAAATTGGACCCTTGGCCATCGTTCTGAGGGGATGCAACTCGAGATCTTGACGAGGAGGAGGCTGCTCTTCGTTCCAAATCAATAATTCCTCACTCCACACACATCCAAGGGAGTATTTTGGGGCTTATTGTGTCCTTCCTCGTTCTTAGTTTATTTTCTCTCCAATTTGTTTATTTCAATCCTCACATAGCATCGCATATTGATTTCAAAAAAAACACTTCTTCTACAAAATACACGCATTCACACACACCAAACCTATTTTTGGCCCTCCCATAGGGGTTTAAAAACCACCAAACCCCCAGGTAATCGAGCCCTTCTTTTATATGCTTTTGATTAAGAATAGGGGCAGATTCTGCTTAAATCTCGATCTAATGGGCCTTTTATTTGTTGTTTATGATTTTTTGCAGGCACTAGAAGATTGATACGTGGAGCCCTTGCACCTTGGCCGGCCTTGGAGCAAGGAAGAAACGAATCCAGTTCATCCCGCTTTCTGTCTGATATCGCACCATACTAATATAGCGCGATCTTGAGAAGGCGCGAGGAAGATATAGCGCGTTCATTCCCAGGCCAACTCTTGGCCCTCTTGAATTTCTGAGGTATGTAACATGCCCTTATTTTGATCTTCATATTATTTGGCATGTTGTTGGCCTCAGTGGCGATCACGGATTTTTATTATTACATGTAACCCCCCTTTTATCATTGATTTTAGTTCTATATCTTGTTAAATCATCACTTATTCAAATCATCAATTGGGGGAGGTCTAATTTTAGATCTACAAATTGGCGATCACGGTGGGACACTTTGTGCCACCACGTTCGTTCTTTTGGTTGCCTGCTTGTCAATCCATCAAAGTGTGTGTGATTATTTATCTTTTGGGGTTTCCCCCCTCTGTCTTTAGTCGCACTATATATCCATATCGTGTTCTATCAGATCGCGCTATTGATATATAGCATGTTCTTCACCCGAGGGTATTTCACTCACACCTTCTGTCGGGGTTCTAATTGTCATCTTCTCTGGTTGCATCTTCTACATTTCCTGTTGTGTATTCATTTTTCTTATATTTTCTTGTTATTTGCTAGTTCTAGTTTAGATATTCTTGCATTACATAGCATCATAATCTTGTTGGTTTGGGAGACCTCCTCTCTCCACCCTTTTTAGGATCCATACCCTCTCTTGGTGAATGAAGGACCCTCCATTGAGCACTCCGTCTCTTTGGACTGAAAATTCCTAAACAAAGCCTCCGTAAGTCTCCGCACCCGTGGATTCCCTCACGGACGCCGGGCCGGTTGTTGCTTGAAGTCCCCCGGGTTTAGTTGGCCTACGCGCAGTGAGAGTTGACCTAGTTGGCACCGGAGTTAAACCACATTGAAAACTAGGTTCTTACCTTGTGTGAATTATTTAAATTTGTCAAAACAAAATTCCGTCACATCAAGGTACATATAGAAACAAAAGGAGCAACATTCATCATTTAATATCTTTGCTTATTGAGTGGAATTGTTTGTAAACTTGCATGGTGTTCTGCTTTGATAAAATAAGTCAACATGGCTAATAATTTTTATAACCAAGAGGATAATCAACCAAGCACATCTTATGTTCCTCAATCTCATTGCTCTTATCACAACACTTCCAAGGGACATCGTCCTCACTCCTACGGTATTGCTTGACCTGTGGGTAATTTCCAATCTCATGATCCCTTGCATTCTCTATGCGCCACTACTCCCTCGGGACCATCTCCTCCCAATGATGAGAAGGTCTCTCAAATCATTCGTGCATTAGATCATTTCACCCCTCAACAAATTCAGGGCACATCCTCTCCTCATCCTCCTTCCAATCCCACACGGGTGGCCCATCACCCGCCTCCTTCATCCACACATACTCCTATTCGGGTGGCCCATCACTCACCTCCTTCGTCCACACCTACTCCTATTCGGGTGGCCCATCACCCGCCTCCTTCATCCACACATACTCCTATTCGGGTGACCCATCACCCGCCTCCTTCATCCACACCTACTCCTATTCGGGTGGCCCATCACCCGCCTCCTTCGTCCACACCTACTCCTATTCGGGTGGCCCATCATCTGCCTCCTTCGTCCACACCTACTTCTATTCGGGTGGCCCATCACCCGCCTCCTTCCATTTCTCATCCTTCACGGCCCCAAGACCCATTTATTCCTTGCAACCCTGCCCATCCGGGTTCTTCTATGGGTCAGCCCATTAATCCCCCTCCACGGCTTTTTTATGCGGCCCCTCCTTCAAGGCCATCTTGCCAACCCTCTGTTGCTCAAGTTACACCTCTCTAACAAACTCTTATTGATAAAGTCGCTTCGTTGGAGGAACAATTAAAGAGGATTACGAGCCCACAGCCCGCTCCTCCTACTCCAGTCAATCCCCTCTATGCTGCTTTAAATGAGATTACTAAGATGGAAAAAGAGTGGAAGGAGAGGACGGACACTGGCATCAACGATATATGTTAGCGAGAAGATGTTACAAGTCCTGATAATCAAGTGGACGTCGTCCGCCCACCACTCATCCACACTATGCATTTACATGGCTCTCTGCCTCCATATACATATTCGCCTCCTCAAAATCCCCCACAACACCATACTCCACCACTTATCATTTCACCTCCACCACGGCGTCCGTTGGATTTATTTAATGATGAAGATTTGGAGATGGCACAAGAATTTGAAGCTCTTCGAGATGCACCCCTACCGAGTTTCCTTCGCCATCCTCTTCCTCCACTTCCAGAAGACCCCTATGCTCAGGACGATGCCACAGTCCCCGATCCAACCCCCATTTATGAGACCTCTTGGTGTTACGATGATGGGTCGATATTTCAACCACCCATACCGCCGCACCATGAGTCTCATCCTATCCCCAACACCTCTCGCCCCATCCGGCATTTTCAACGCACTTAACCTTCTCCGTTCGCACCTCCCGTAACCACACCAGTAGCCTCCATTCCATCGGCCTCCGCCGAGCCTACATCACCCTCCACTATGCCGGTCTCCGCCGAGCCTTCTATTACTCCTCTTTGTTCGCTACCTCGACCCTCCATTATCTCTATAACGCCAAAACCAGCTTTGGCAGTCCATTTCCCTATTCCACCACTTAACCCATCACCCTTACCCGTGGCTAATCCTGAGCAGGGTCTATCCCTTTTTGCACTCGAGCCAATCCCGTCCGCTTCCGAGCAAGGGGGGAAGCTTGTTGTGTTTGAACCTTCGCTTCCACTCACTCTTTTTTCAACACCTTCCATTACACCACCATCCGTGGAGCCTTCCACCTCCGCTTCACCTTCCTTTACCACTCAGAATGGGAGTGCTTCTTCAAGTACTTGTACCGAAGATGATCAAGAGCCGGGCAAGAAAGATTTTGATGTGAAACCACCCTTGACCTATTTTCCAAGCATTCAAGTTGGGCAGCGGACTCACACTAGCGAGCTCACTCGCTTGGCGCACATTAGTGCCCGAAGGCAACTTGGCGATGATGGAGAGGGTCCGAGGCGGGTCCTTGAGACTCCAAAGGTTGGCTAGCTTGGGGAGAATCCCAAATGGGCCTGGGATGCCCAAATCAAGGGCGGCCAGCACACCAAGGGTGTGTGATGTAATGGTTCACTCACAACTCGCCCGTGGTGGTCACTCACGGCACTAGCAATTTAGGGCCGAGCTCTCATTCACCGTCTGACGAAACAATGGCGATAATACTATGCTAGCAATGAATTGAAACCAGCCAAGAGAGGGACCGAGGCTCACCTAGCCAGCGTGAAGACGCCGACTCCGGCCGGAGACGGGGGCGAGCGGGGAGGCGTGGGTATGCACCCGCACGCCGCGTCGACAGAGCTTCAAACCTGCGACCTGAATTAATACATGAACTACACCATTTGCAAGGGGGGGATCTCAGGGTGGGGGTTAAGTTGATACAGCCAAAACTACCTCCACACAGGGAGGGGCCTTCAGCCGGCCAAGCGAAAGGGGGAAAATCAAGCTAGAAACAAGAAAAGGTTGTCGAAGCTGATTCTGACCATTCTCTGCGCTTCTGGATAGACAATTGGTTCTCTTGACACTGCGGCTACTCTGGATTTTTTTCTGAAGATGAAACCAGTGGGAAACTCTTCGTAGCTGGACCGGGAAGACACCAGAATTCTTTTGATTTCTTCTGGTACCGCTGCTGGTCAGGGTAGGGGCTTGAACAGGGTAGCAGATCCTCTGTTCGGACAGCTGCAGGTTCCCAACAGCAGGAATCAGAGGGTGCCACGAACGCTCCCGAGCTTAGAATCAGGTACCATCAGAGCTGTTTGAACCGTTGATGGGTCTACTTCGAAGCCAAACTCACGGGGATGCCAAATGATGTCGGAGTAATCTGGTAGCCTCTGAACACTGACGGAGGGTCGGTGCAGACAGAGTGGAAGCAGAACCGCACACTCGGGGGAGAAAATTGATAACTTTCAGCTCCGGTCTCCAAAATGAACTCTGCTTCTTGGGGATGGTAGAAGACTCGAATTAGAAGACTGATGGGGACATCACCCAGAATTACCTTTGGCTCGACACCTCTCTCCCTTCCGGAGACAGGTAGTGTGCGACTACACGACTTGATGGGCCCACGGCAACACAGGAGTTTATTTCTGAAGACATATTGATGTATTTTCTCCTTTCTTGAGTCATCTTGATGTACTTGTCTTTATTATGAGTCATGTCACTAGGTTATCACGTTATCTATCTATGTTTGCTAGGCTAGGGGGTCATATGGGCCCAATTAGATGGGCTTGGCCCATGGGCGCCCTCTTCCTTCCCCCACCCCTTGCTTATTTGCTTTTAGTATTTTCTCCAGGGACTTTTTGTAAATGTTGGGATCCCTATAAATAGGACCCCAACCCCCCTTGAGATGGTTAATGAATATTTGAATATTTGAGCATAAGTGCACCCTCCCTCTCTCTCTAGCTCTCTCACTCTCTCTCTCTTTCTCTAGGGGGCGAACCCCTCTCTCTCTTCCCCCTTCTCTCTCTCTCCCTTGGGCGAACCTGCCCTTTCACCTCCCCCTCCCCCTGCCACCTCAGCTGCCACCTCACCCTCCAACCCTTCACCTCCCCTAGGCCATTTAATATTCTTCAATTCCCCCCACTTCCCAAGCAACCCTTCCCATTCCCCATACACCTTCTCCACCTCCAAGGCACCCATCCCTCTTCCCCAAGCAGCCCTTCCACTCCCCCACACACTCATTCATATCCCCAAGCATTCAAACCCCCACCCCCACTACCATTTGCGCAACCCCCTCCATCCACTTACCCCCCTCCTCTTACCTTGGCCGACCACTCCCTTCCCCCATCTCCTAGCTTCGGCCCCCACTCCCCTCCACCCTCCTGCACCTCCATACCACCTGCTCCGCCCCTCTCATCACCCCCACACATCCCTCCCCCATCTGCAATCACCTCCACCCTTCCCTCCATTGCCAAACTCCAATCCCCCTTAACCTAACCCCACCACCATCCCATTCATTCGGTCACATCTGCAGGTGGCAGAAGAAGGCCCGTCTTGCAGAAGCTCCCCCGAGTTCATCCGGTGACATCTGAGGGCGTGCCTTACCTTTCTGGAAAGGTCGTCCAGTCCACTACGCAGGCGAGAAAGAATCGTACCATTCCGAGTCCGGAGCTGCCCGGGAGAGCCATTCTCCCTCGACTGCACCAAGCTCCATCTGCAGAGCACCAGAGTTCGACCAGAAGCTGAACCACGATTCACAGTGGAGGATTCTGACTGAAGTTCCTTCTTCAAAGTTCTTCCTCCCCCTGTCCCCGACCAGGAGAAAGAAGCAGAGCTACATTCGGCATCCGGGAGCCAAAGTTCTGATTTTTTCCCCTCCAGTCGCGCGGGACTGCCTTCTCCAGTCTTCTGCGACCAGCACTCACTCATCGGTGTCCCCCAGGCCACCCCGACCTCCGACGGCCTCCCCACCAGTTTTTCTGCAAAGAGGGTTCATCCACGGTTCCATAAATTCTGACGGTTCGAGATTCGGAGCTCGGGAGCCCACGGTACAACCTCTGCATCCTACTGCATCAGATCTGAAGCTGTCAACCCCAGATTCCTTCGTCCTGTTCGAGCCTCTGCCGCGGCCAGCGACGACGTTAGAAGAATTCAGTAAAATTCAGAGGCGTCCCAGCTCCTGTTACGAAGAATTCCCTCCTGGTCTCGTCACCGGAGAAATTCCGGAGTAAGAACTACGACTGCAACAGCGGCGGCCTGTCCCCTCTCACAGCAAGCGAGCAGATCCTACGTCGGCTTCCCCTCCTACAACCTCGGCGAGTTTTCCCCTCCCGCCTGGCCGGCTTAGCGCCCCTCCCTGCGTGGAGGTAGTGTTTGGATGTAAGCTTGATTTCCCCACCCTTAGTCCAACCCTCCTGCGTGAGGAGTAGTGTTTGTATTAAGCAGCTCAAGCTACATCGGCGCAGTGTGCGGGATCCACACTTCCCCGCTCGCCCACGTCTCCGAACGGGGTTGGTTTCTTCAAACCAACCAGGTGAGCTCTAAACTTTGCTCCATTACTATTTAGTGTCTGTTCATTTAATATCCGTAGACATAGCTCCGTTGTGCATGCGAGCGAGTGCCCGATCCCGGAGCCACCATCTTAGTGTGGTCACCGTGGCTAAAGTGAGAGAGTGGGACCTAGTGCCCCAATTGGCACCGGCCAGCCCCATAAGCGTGGGCTACGTACCCTCGGGAGGGCAACCCTAGCCCAGCTGGCACTCTACCAGCAAGGGTCTTGATCCATCACCTCCCCCTAGCATCATTTAGTCACCCCGGGCTCGCGTGTGTGCGACGGCGATTTGGCCCCGATTTATCAACTTAATTGCTATGTGGTTGTGAATGCGGAATAGGTCCTAAGTTTACATTTGCTTGCTGCATACCCCGTAGTGGTATCACATCAGTTGGTATCAGAGCAAGTTTTAGACTTGTCTCTACAAGCCTAGGTCCAAGGGCAATTGCATTTCTATCCCGTGTTGTCATCATTGTGCATGTCCACCCGTAGGGGTACCATATATCGGGCTGATCCCTCTAATTCCAACCCACCTATGGATCCCAATGTGCATGGCAACCAAAACATCCCTAGGGAAGCTCCCCAAACTCCTATGGATCGAATTGAGGCTGCCATCCAAGTCCTCACGGAGCAAATGAATGGAATTTCCACCCGATTAGAGAGGTTAGAAGAAGCTAGGGCCCCACCTAGGAACCATGCCCAAAGGGCTCCTCTTCCACGGGCTGAACATGAGAGGGAAGACCTAGATGATGAGTGGTATCGTGAGCAAGAGAGAGCCCCACAACCTCGATATCATGAGAGGCGACCACGTGAGGATCCGGATGACTTCCTACTAAGAATGATCAAAGTGGAAGCTCCTAATTTTGATGGGTCTCATAACCCTAGTGCCTATAAAGAATGGGAGCATGGCATGGACCAATACTTTGATTGGTACCCCATGTCCGAGGAGAGAAAGGTTAGGTTGGCCAAGATGCACCTTCTTAAACTAGCCAAAACCTATTGGCTAAAGGTAGAGAGCCAAAGGAGGATCAGGCGTGAGGAACCCATTGACACTTGGATAGACATGAAAGATCAACTTAGGAATAAATATCTTCCCATCTCCTATAGCCAACTTCTCCTTGATGAATGGCAAAGCCTTACCCAAGAGGGAAAGACCGTGGAAGAGTATATTGAGAAATTTGACTCATATCTCCTAAGGTGTGGTGTGGTCGAAGACCCAGCCGTCACTTTATCCCGGTTTAGGAATGGTCTCCTTCCCCACATCAAACGGGAGCTTTTTATGAGGGAAGTGCATAGCTTGGAGATTGCCTATCAAATAGCCCGTGATGTAGAGAGATTCTCTAGGAACCCAAGGTTTGCCCCCCCCAAGGGCCCGGGACCCCGTCCCAACCTGCCTCCTCTGTTAAGAACACCTCCTCCCAGTGGGGGAACCCCCACTCGGCCCTACCCCCAACCAACCACTCCCACCCCCACAAAGACCACTCCACTCAACCCTCCTCCCCGAAGGGAGGAAGCCTCCAAAGGAAAGACCCCAGGGAGTAGTATGATTAAATGTTTTCAGTGCCATGGTTATGGCCACATAGCCTCCCAATGCCCTTCCAAGGGGATGTCGAGCCTTGTTATTGAGGGCGGACCTACTACATCCCAAGAAACCCATGAGAATACTATTGAGGAACACGAGGCTACTTTAGAGTGGGAAGAGGAATACGAGGAGCAATTCTTTGAGGAAGGTGTAGAAGATGACCCCCACGCCACCCACTTGGGAGTAATAAGGTGCACCCTTACCCAACCACAAGAGAATGATTGGAGGAGGACTTCCATTTTTCACACCTTCATCAAAATTGGGGACCATGTTAGGAAGGTTATCCTAGACAACGGAAGTTGTGTCAATGCCGTGTCCCCGGACACCGTCAAGCTCCTAGGACTTACCCCAACACCCCACCCCAAACCATATCGTGTCTCATGGATAAACAACCATTCCCTACCCGTCAACACATGTTGTCTTATCCCCATCACCTTCTCATCCTACCAAGAGCCAATATGGTGTGACATCATCCCTATGGCTGTAGGAAGCATCCTGCTAGGGAGACCTTGGATATATGATGTCAATGCTACCATCTATGGGAAAACGAACACGTGCACCTTTGAACACAAGGGGAAGACCATTCGCCTCAACCCTTCCTCACCCCGAAAGGACCCACCCTCCAAGGGAATTCTCCCCACACCACCTCAAAACCCAGGGGACACATCACCCCCAACCCAACCAACAAGTCAACTGTCCACCCATGAGGGTCCCACCAAAGGCCTACACCTCATCTCTAGGAAAGAACTCGAGGAAGAACTAGCTCAAGGAACACCCTTGTGTGCTGTTGTCCTTTGTCTAGGGGAGGCAACACCCTCCAATCCCCACCCTGTGGAAATACACCCTCTCCTAGAAGAATTCAAGGATGTGTTCCCCGAGGAGCTTCCCGATCAACTGCCACCCATGAGGGATGTCCAACATGCTATTGACCTGGTCCCAGGAGCCACCCTCCCAAACCTTCCCCACTACCGCCTCAACCCCACTGAGCACGCTGAACTGAGGAGACAAGTGGAGGAACTCATTAGAAAAGGCTTCCTCCGCCTCAGCAAAAGTCCTTGTGCTGTCCCAGCCCTCCTCACACCAAAGAAAGATGGGACATGGCGGATGTGTGTCGACAGTAGGGCCATCAACAAGATCACGGTCAAATATAGGTTTCCCATACCTAGACTTGACGATATGCTCGACATGCTAGCTGGAGCCACCATTTTCTCCAAGATAGACCTCAAGAGTGGCTACCATCAGGTTAGGATAAGGCTCGGGGATGAGTGGAAAACTGCCTTTAAAACCAAGGATGGGCTCTTTGAATGGCTGGTGATGCCTTTTGGGCTCTCTAACGCCCCAAGCACATTTATGCGCCTTATGACCGAGGTCCTTAGGCCCTACATTGGAGTCTTCCTGGTAGTCTATTTTGATGACATCCTCATCTACAGCCAGTCCAAGGAAGCACACCTCAGTCATCTTAGGCAAGTCTGCACCACCCTTAGGAAGGAAAGCCTCTTTGCCAATTTGGGAAAATGTCACTTCATGACAAAATCCATTACCTTCCTTGGGTATGTTGTCTCCACCGAGGGGGTATCCATGGACCCTGAAAAGGTCCAAGCCATCCTCGAATGGCCGGAGCCCCGCACTCTCCATGAAGTCCGGAGTTTTCATGGGTTAGCCACCTTTTACCGTAGGTTCATCCGTGGGTTCAGCACAGTCACAGCCCCTATCACCGACTGCCTCAAAAAGGGGACCTTTGTGTGGACCAAGTCAGCATCTAGGGCCTTCCAAGAGCTCAAAGAAAGGATGACCCAAGCCCCAGTATTATGCCTCCCTGACTTCTCCAAAGTCTTTGAGGTGACTTGTGATGCCTCCGGGGTAGGAATTGGTGGGATCCTTAGCCAGGAAGGACACCCAGTGGCCTACTTTAGTGAGAAGTTGTGTGATGCCAGGATGAGGTACTCCACCTACGACAAGGAATTTTATGCCGTGGTACAATCCCTCCGGCATTGGAGACACTATCTCTTGCCTAAAGAATTTGTCATATTCTCCGACCATGAGGCCCTGAAATACCTCAACTCCCAGCAGAAACTGAATGCTCGGCATGCCCGATGGGTCGAATACATCCAGGCCTACACATTTGTGATCAAACATAAAGCCGGAAGTGAAAACCGTGCTGCCGATGCCCTCAGTAGGAGAATTTCCTTGCTAGCTACCATTCGGGTGGAAGTCATAGGATTTGAAAGACTCAAGGAGGAGTACTCTGATTGCCCGGACTTTGGTCCAATCCATACCACTCTGTCCACCCTCTCACCTAAGGAACACCAAGGATTCATCTTAGAGGACGGATTCATCTTCAAAGGCCATAGACTTTGCATACCTAGAACCTCTCTACGGGATTTCCTGGTCTGGGAGTTACATGCAGGAGGCCTTGCTGGGCATTTTGGGGTGCATAAAACCATTGCTTTGGTTGAGGGTCAGTTCTACTGGCCAAGCCTCAAAAGGGACGTAGCCAAAATTGTAGGACAGTGCCGGATATGTGCCTCAGCCAAACAGACAAGACAGAACACAGGCCTATACACCCCACTCCCTGTCCCTGATCGTCCCTGGCAGGACTTAAGCATGGACTTCGTCTTAGGCCTACCTAGGACTCAAAAAAGGCATGATTCCATCTTTGTCGTAGTGGATAGGTTTTCTAAGATGGCCCATTTCATCCCCTGCTCTAAAACCTCCGATGCCTCTCATGTGGCCCGCCTATTCTTCGATGAGGTAGTCCGCCTCCATGGCCTACCCAAGACCATCATTTCTGATAGGGATGTCAAATTCACCAGCTATTTCTGGAAAACTCTCTGGCACCTAATGGGGACCCTTCTCAAATTTTCCACGGCCTATCACCCTCAAACTGACGGCCAGACCGAAGTCATTAATAGGAGTCTTGGGAATCTACTCCGTTGTCTTGTTGAGGATCGCCCCGGGAATTGGGATCTCATATTACCCCAGGCAGAGTTTGCATACAACAATTCAGTGAATAGGTCGATAGGGATGAGCCCATTTGAAGCTGTGCATGGGTACAAGCCTAGAAAGCCTACAGATCTCATTCCTTTGCCTCCACATGCTAGAGTGTCTATTAGTGCTGAGTCGTTTGCCCAACACATGAAAGAATTGCATGAAGAAATCCGCAAACACATTAACAAAAGCAATGAGGTGTATAAAAAAATGGCCGATTCCCACCGACGCCACCAGGAGTTTCACGTGGGTGACTATGTGATGGTAAGAACTGAGAGGCTTTTCCCTGGAAATGTCTCCAAACTGAGGTCGCGTGGATCAGGCCCCTTCCAGGTTCTGAGGAGGATTGGCACAAACGCTTACGTGTTGGACCTCCCCGAGGAGTACGCAGTAAGTCCCACATTCAATGTGGCTGACTTGGTGCCATATAGGGGTCCCACGGTGACACCTAGTGAGGGAATTGAGCCTGTTCCACCTTCTGAGAGAGCCACCACCCATGAGAGAGTTCCACCAGTCCAGAGGGGCCAACGGGAGCAAATAGAGCGGATATTGGATGAACAGGTCACTGTCACCCGGAGCAAAGCATACGAGCGATACTTGGTCAGGTGGAAGGGCCGGCCCCCTTCAGATGATTCATGGGTGAGTAGGGAGGATCTTCAGCAGCTGGACCCCGACCTCCTGGAGCATTACCGCAGTCGAGTGGACCCTTTCTCGACAGAGTCGAGCTCTTCGCAGCCCGGGGGAGTTGATGGGGACATCACCCAGAATTCCCTTTGGCTCGACACCTCTCTCCCTTCCGGAGACAGGTAGTGTGCGACTACACGACTTGATGGGCCCACGGCGACACGGGAGTTTATTTCTGAAGACATATTGATGTATTTTCTCCTTTCTTGAGTCATCTTGATGTACTTGTCTTTATTTTGAGTCATGTCACTAGGTTATCACGTTATCTATCTATGTTTGTTAGGCTAGGGGGTCATATGGGCCCAATTAGATGGGCCTGGCCCATGGGCGCCCTCTTCCTTCCCCCACCCCCTTGCTTATTTGCTTTTAGTATTTTCTCCAGGGACTTTTTGTAAATGTTGGGATCCCTATAAATAGGACCCCAACCCCCCTTGAGATGGTTAATGAATATTTGAATATTTGAGCATAAGTGCACCCTCCCTCTCTCTCTAGCTCTCTCACTCTCTCTCTCTTTCTCTAGGGGGCGAACCCCTCTCTCTCTCTTCCCCCTTCTCTCTCTCTCTCCCTTGGGCGAACCTGCCCTTTCACCTCCCCCTCCCCCTGCCACCTCAGCTGCCACCTCACCCTCCAACCCTTCACCTCCCCTAGGCCATTTAATATTCTTCAATTCCCCCCACTTCCCAAGCAACCCTTCCCATTCCCCATACACCTTCTCCACCTCCAAGGCACCCATCCCTCTTCCCCAAGCAGCCCTTCCACTCCCCCACACACTCATTCATATCCCCAAGCATTCAAACCCCCACCCCCACTACCATTTGCGCAACCCCCTCCATCCACTTACCCCCCCTCCTCTTACCTTGGCCGACCACTCCCTTCCCCCATCTCCTAGCTTCGGCCCCCACTCCCCTCCACCCTCCTGCACCTCCATACCACCTGCTCCGCCCCTCTCATCACCCCCACACATCCCTCCCCCATCTGCAATCACCTCCACCCTTCCCTCCATTGCCAAACTCCAATCCCCCTTAACCTAACCCCACCACCATCCCATTCATTCGGTCACATCTGCAGGTGGCAGAAGAAGGCCCGTCTTGCAGAAGCTCCCCGAGTTCATCCGGCGACATCTGAGGGCGTGCCTTACCTTTCTGGAAAGGTCGTCCAGTCCACTACGCAGGCGAGAAAGAATCGTACCATTCCGAGTCCGGAGCTGCCCGGGAGAGCCATTCTCCCTCGACTGCACCAAGCTCCATCTGCAGAGCACCAGAGTTCGACCAGAAGCTGAACCACGATTCACAGTGGAGGATTCTGACTGAAGTTCCTTCTTCAAAGTTCTTCCTCCCCCTGTCCCCGACCAGGAGAAAGAAGCAGAGCTACATTCGGCATCCGGGAGCCAAAGTTCTGATTTTTCCCCTCCAGTCGCGCGGGACTGCCTTCTCCAGTCTTCTGCGACCAGCACTCACTCATCGGTGTCCCCCAGGCCACCCCGACCTCCGACGGCCTCCCCACCAGTTTTTCTGCAAAGAGGGTTCATCCACGGTTCCATAAATTCTGACGGTTCGAGATTCGGAGCTCGGGAGCCCACGGTACAACCTCTGCATCCTACTGCATCAGATCTGAAGCTGTCAACCCCAGATTCCTTCGTCCTGTTCGAGCCTCTGCCGCGGCCAGCGACGACGTTAGAAGAATTCAGTAAAATTCAGAGGCGTCCCAGCTCCTGTTACGAAGAATTCCCTCTGGTCTCGTCACCGGCGAAATTCCGGAGTAAGAACTACGACTGCAACAGCGGCGGCCTGTCCCCTCTCACAGCAAGCGAGCAGATCCTACGTCGGCTTCCCCTCCTACAACCTCGGCGAGTTTTCCCCTCCCGCCTGGCCGGCTTAGCGCCCCTCCCTGCGTGGAGGTAGTGTTTGGATGTAAGCTTGATTTCCCCACCCTTAGTCCAACCCTCCTGCGTGAGGAGTAGTGTTTGTATTAAGCAGCTCAAGCTACATCGGCGCAGTGTGCGGGATCCACACTTCCCCGCTCGCCCACGTCTCCGAACGGGGTTGGTTTCTTCAAACCAACCAGGTGAGCTCTAAACTTTGCTCCATTACTATTTAGTGTCTGTTCATTTAATATCCGTAGACATAGCTCCGTTGTGCATGCGAGCGAGTGCCCGATCCCGGAGCCACATCTTAGTGTGGTCACCGTGGCTAAAGTGAGAGAGTGGGACCTAGTGCCCCAATTGGCACCGGCCAGCCCCATAAGCGTGGGCTACGTACCCTCGGGAGGGCAACCCTAGCCCAGCTGGCACTCTACCAGCAAGGGTCTTGATCCATCACCTCCCCCTAGCATCATTTAGTCACCCCGGGCTCGCGTGTGTGCGACGGTGATTTGGCCCCGATTTATCAACTTAATTGCTATGTGGTTGTGAATGCGGAATAGGTCCTAAGTTTACATTTGCTTGCTGCATACCCCGTAGTGGTATCACATCAAAGACTTTTTCTGAAGAACTCTTGATCAGATTCCCAACAGGAACGTCGTAGATGAGCTTCCACTCCGGATCTGGTCTCCTGTCAGGGCTGCTTTGCGCAGTCGGGGGAGAACTGGTCTCCCGGGCAGCTCGGTGTTTGGACGATGATGAAACCACCGCCGTTAGAAAGCTGACTCGAAGACGATTCCGACAATGTATGAAGCGCCTTCAGAAGCCTCAGGATGATGATGTGACACCTTCTTCAAGTCACTAGACTTCTGCCACCTGCAACCTACGAACTGTAGGTGGAAGGTGGTGGGAGAAATGGGGTACATGGAAGCGGAAATGGGGTGAATAGGTGTGGGAGTGACCCCTAGTTGTGAGGGGGCCTGGGAGGGGGTGTTATAAGGTGTGGGAGAGGGAGAATGGTGTCTGGAATGGGGTGTTTTCAGTGGGTGAGAGAGGAGCTACGAATTTGGGACTTGGAGGGAGAGGAGGAAGGTGGGGGAGGCACAAGTGGGTGGAGGGAGTGTGAGTTTGAATTGTCTTTGATGGGGGGTGATCAATGGTGGTCTTGGGGATGTGAAGAGGTGTCTTGGGAAGGTTGAGTGATGCTTGGGGAAGGGAAATGGGTAGTTGGGGGTTGGAGGGTGGGGTGGGGATTGGGTGGAGTTCTCTTGGGACTAGGGGTGGAGTAAAGTGGGCTATGGGGAAGGGGAGAGGCCTTTAATGGGGTAGGTGGGAGAGGGGTGGTTGGGAAGGGGAGGAGAGAGAGGGTAGGGCGCAGCCCCCCTTGGGTGGAGAGAGAGAGAGAGAGAGAGAGAGAGAGAGAGAGAGAGAGGGGAATCCACCCCAATAGAGAGAGATAATGAGAGAGAGGTCTAGTGGGATTTGGAATTCTGGATTTCAATATTCATGCAAAAGTTGTTACATATGAGATGAGTGGGGGCCTATTTATAGGCATTGGACTTTTCCTAGGACGAAAATGACCATGACTAAATAACTATTGACCAAGCACTCCAAGGGAGGGGCGCCCCTGGGCCTAGCCCATTAGTGGGGCCCAATAGCCTAACAAACCAACACAATGACACAAGACTTTGGTAGATAACCTACTAACCTAGGTACATGACTCAAATAAAGGGAAAATTACATGATGATGACTCAAATAAAATGTAAAAATTACATGACTAGACTCAAAAAATTATGACGAACACAATGGCGCACGCTGATGAGCAATCCGAGCCTCAAAAGAAGTGGAGGGGGCGAGGGATGCCCCCATCATACCCCCGGGGTGGGGAAAACTCGACCCCGTCGAGTATGGGTCCACCGGGGAAGTAGTACACCAAAATGCAGCTCCGGGCGAACCACGATCTCCAAACTCAACCTTCGCTCATAGCCGGAGAAGGGCGCTTCAGCTCGTCAAAGGGGCTCGGACACACCCTCATGCTGGCGATGGGATCTTGCTTGCCTAGTATTGCCGCCGTGTGCTCACGTCGGGCCCTCAGGCTAATTTGTGGTGGCACTCCGAGGGTGTCTCTTGCAAGGATAGGTGTAAGCTCAAGGCACTCACTAGGATCCACCGCGGTGCCCTTAGAGGGTGCCGGATTCGCCACATGAGAAATGGGGTGAATCCCAAAACCCATCGGTAAGTCCAACCCGCAAGTCGGGTTGCCAAAATCACTCGGAACTTGGCAAGGTCCAAGTCCTCGTGCCCTCAAATTGGAGGTGACCCTAGGGTAGAGCCACTCCAAAGTCATCATCGTCAAGTTACCAACTTGGAATTCCAAGTGGCGCCCATGAGTTTTTGCCCGCTTGTTGTGAATCTCACCGCTTGTTGCTTGATACTTGCTCGGATGCATATGCCATGCACTATGATGCGGTGTGAGTGGACAATGTATGGTGTGCAAAGGTGGTCCAGGGCAACCACATATAGACCTATCATGCATTGATGTTATGAAGACTTTGAATGATTTGGGAGGACTAGGGCATCCATAGGTGTCCCTCTTATGAGTGAGTGTGATGAATGTTGGAGGACCCGGACACCCATGTAGGTTCCTAGCATACATAAGACCAATGGTGAATTGGGGAGGACCGTTACACCCAAATAGGGACCACTCATGCTTCCTACTTGACATGTGGGTGATGTGAATGAATGGACCCGACTTTCTAATCATGCCAAGTGGTGTGTTGTGCCAAGACTTATGCACTCCTATCCTAGAGATGACCTCTATGTGCATGGGTGTGGGGTGGCCCTTGATCTTTCATGTGAAAGGGTCGAAAGGATCTAGGAAGGTGGGTATCATGGAGAGGGGCTCTTCATTGTTTCCTAAGTGTATTTCACCCATGGTCATGGTTCCCTTGGTGTGGTCCGGGTCTTGGGAGAGGAGGGCTTGGTCCAACATGGTTGGTTGGGGTAGGAAAAGGTTGGTGGTGAGTAAGGTGGGTGGGTGTAGGAAGGGATCGAAGGGGTCATGATAAGGGTCACTTAGGGAGAGGAACTCTAGGTCCTCATGGTCCTCACATAGTGGTGATTCATCCTCCTCTAGTGAAATAATTGGGCCGAAGTTTTTGGTGGGATGGTCGGCCATGAATGGAGGGCTCGACGTTCTACCTGAGATAAGCAACTCTAATTTATGGATAGCATCGGGCTTATCGGGTATAGGGAGGAATAAGAGAAGGTCACTAGTGTAGCAACCAATGGTGCACATTGAGGTGATGGACCCTATGCATAGGTGTAGGAGGCCAAGGCTCCTAGGTTGTTCGACCCTAGGGGTCAACATGCTAGTCATCTCTAATTGCCATGCTAAGCCCTTGAGAAGGTCCTCTAAGGTCTCCACTTGATAGGACGCTTGGATTGTGGTGTGATAGGAGAACAAGGGCACTATGGGAAGGTCTTGTTCTATGGGAGGGAAAACATGGGACATGATGGGGTGATTTGGTCTCTCCTTTAGCCATCTAGCTAGGGGCCCATCTATGATTATGGTGCCATTTGTGAAGGTTTGTGGCTCTTGAAGATCCAGACTATTTGAAGTGGTGAAGGGTTGAGGCTCTTCCTTACTATTGGTGTGAACTTGGGCTTCCTTATGGGCGGGGAGAGGGTCCGGGCTAGCAACTATTCCTATGTGAGTGGGTGTGGCCTCCTTCCTCAAGGGAATGGGAAGGTCTTGTGGAGATGGGGTGATGATGGTTGGGGCATGGTGCACCCGGGGTGGTGAGTGAGATCGAACTTGGGTTGGGAGTGGAAGTAGTGGTGGCCTAGGTTGGGGTAGGGTTGGGGTTATAAGTGGAAGGTGGGTTGGGCGAGGGGGTTTAGGTTGGTTGGCCTTGCGAGGTGCATCTTTCTTTGGGGGTGATGGAGGGATAGTGGTGGGGTTCAAGGGAGCTTGTGGGATATGGGTTTGGTGGGGGAATTTGGGTAGGGGGGTGGTGGTCGTCATGGGCCTAGGTGGAGGGGTGATCATGGGGCCCAATTGGGTTTGTGGAGCTATGGTTGTGGTGTGAATTTGTAGGTAGGGTGTAGATGTGGTGGTTGGGATAGGATAGGTGGGAAGTGGTGGGGAATGGGGGATTAGGTTCTTGGGTTGGTCGGGTGGGGATGGTGGAGTTGAAATGCTCCTTGGGCTTTGGTGATCTGGGTAGGAGGGGAAACCATATCTTACCCTAAGTTGTTCCTTCATATCCTCCCATGTGGTGAGGGGAGCTTCCCTTCTAATTATCCTTAAGCCTTCAATTTTAACCCAATGAGTTTAAGCCCTTTTGGTTAGTTGCATTTTGGCACATTGAACCTTCCTATCCTCGGACAGAGGATTCCTTTCAAAGTAATGGTCCATTGTAGCTTCCCAATCTAAATATTCTCTAGGAAAGGTTCCATCAAAGGTTGGAAGTGGGAGAGGGACCATTCTATCGTCCGTCCTTGGGGTGGGCCCATTTTCTTCAAGTTGGTTGAGTCGACCCGATATGTTATCAAGCCGCTCATTGGCATAGGTCAAGACCTTCATGAGGTAGTTGACATGGCCAGGGAGGTTATGTGTGTTAGTGGTAGGCATCCCTTGGTGGTTTGGACTTATGGAGAGGGCCGATTGGTAAGGTCGGTATGAGGTGGCCATACTAGTGGACAAGAGATGCAACCGAGGACTCTAAATGCATAAACATGCCCTAGGACCAACTTGATAGAGACAAGTTGTGAACTTGCTCTGATACCACTTGATGTGAAACCACCATTGGACCTATTTTGCAAGCATTCAAGTTGGGCAGCGGACTAACACTAGCGAGCTCACTCGCTTGGTGCACATTAGTGCCCGAAGGCAACTTGGCGATGATGGAGAGGGTCCGAGGCGGGTCCTTGAGACTCCAAAGGTTGGCTAGCTTGGGGAGAACCCCAAATGGGCCTGGGATGCCCAAATCATGGGCGGCCAGCACACCAAGGGTGTGGGATGTAATGGTTCACTCACAACTCGCCCGTGGTGGTCACTCACGGCATAAGCAATTTAGGGCCAAGCTCTCATTCACCGTCCGACGAAACAATGGCAATAATACTATGCTAGCAATGAATTGAAACCAGCCAAGAGAGGGACTGAGGCTCACCTAGCCAGCGTGAAGACGCCGACTTCGGCCGGAGACGGGGGTGAGCGGGGAGGCGTGGGTATGCACCCGCATGCCGCGTCAACGGAGCTTCAAACCTGCGACCTGAATTAATACATGAACTACACCCCTTGCAAGGGGGGGGGATCTCGGGGTGGGGGTTAAGTTGATACAGCCAAAACTATCTCCACGCATGGAGGGGCCTTCAGTCGGCCAAGCGAAAGGGGGAAAATCAAGCTAGAAACAAGAAAAGGTTGCCGAAGCCGATTCTGACCATTCTCTGCGCTTCTGGATAGACAATCGGTTCTCTTGACACTGCGGCCACTCTGGATTTTTGCTGAAGATGAAACCAGTGGAAAACGCTTCGTAGCTGGACCGGGAAGACACCATAATTTTTTTGATTTCTTATGGTACCGCTGCTGGTCGGGGTAGGGGCTTGAACAGGGTAGTAGATCCTCTGTTCGGACAGCTGCAGGTTCCCAACAGTAGGAAGCAGAGGGTGCCACGAATGCTCCCAAGCTCGGAATCAGGTGTCGTCAAAGCCGTTGGAACCGTTGATGGGTCTACTTCAAAGCCAAACTGACGGGGATGCCAAATGATGTCGGAGTAATCTGGTATCCTCTGAACACTGACAGAGGGTCGGTGCAGACAGAGTGGAAGCAGAACCGCGCGCTCGGGGGAAAAATTGATAACTTTCAGCTCCGGTCTCAAAAATGAACTTTGTTTCTTGGGGATGGTAGAAGACTCGAAGTAGAAGACTTTTTCTGAAGAACGCTTGATCAGATTCCCAACAGGAACATCGCAGACGAGCTTCAACTCCGACTCTAGTCTCCTGTCACGGCTGCTTCGCGCAGTCGGGGGAGAACGGCTCTCCCGGGCAGCTCGGTGTTTGGACAATGATGAAACCACCGCCGTTGGAAATCTGACTCGAAGACAATTTCGACGATGTATGAAGCGCCTTCAGAAGCCTCAGGATGACGACGTGACACCTTCTGCAGTCGCTGGACTTCTGCCACCTGCAACCTACGAACTGTAGGTGGTGGGAGAAATGGGGTAAATGGAAGCGGAAATGGGGTGAATAGGTGTGGGAGTGACCCCTAGTTGTGAGGGGGCCTGGGAGGGGGTGTTCTAAGGTGTGGGAGTGGGAGAATGGGGTCTGGAATGGGGTGTTTTCAGTGGGTGAGAGAGGAGCTACGAATTTGGGACTTGGAGGGAGAGGAGGAAGGTGGGGGAGGCACAAGTGGGTGGAGGGAGTGTGAGTTTGAATTGTCTTTGATGGGGGGTGATCAATGGTGGTCTTGGGGATGGGAAGAGGTGTCTTGGGAAGGTGAAGTGATGCTTGGGGAAGGGAAATGGGTAGTTGGGGGTTGGAGGGTGGGGTGGGGATTGGGTGGAGTTCTCTTGGGACTAGGGGTGGAGTAAAGTGGGCTATGGGGAAGGGGAGAGGCCTTTAATGGGGTAGGTGGGAGAGGGGTGGTTGGGAAGGGGAGGAGAGAGAGGGTAGGGCGCAGCCCCCCTTGGGTGGAGAGAGAGAGAGAGAGAGAGAGAGAGAGAGAAGAGATAGAAAGAGAGAGGGGAATCCACCCCAATAGAGAGAGATAATGAGAGAGAGGTCTAGTGGGATTTGGAATTCTGGATTTCAATAGTCATGCAAAAGTTGTTACATATAAGATGAGTGGGGGCCTATTTATAGGCATTGGACTTTTCCTAGGACGAAAATGACCATGACTAAACAACTATTGACCAAGCACTCCAAGGGAGGGGCACCCCTAGGCCTAGCCCATTAGTTGGGCCCAATAGCCTAACAAACCAACACAATGACACAAGACTTTGGTAGATAACCTACTAACCTAGGTACATGACTCAAATAAAGGGAAAATTACATGATGATGACTCATATAAAATGTAAAAATTACATGACTAGACTCAAAAAATTATGACGAACACAATGGCGCACGCTGATGAGCAATCCGAGCCTCAAAAGAAGTGGAGGGGGCGAGGGATGCCCCCATCAGATTTGGCCACGGCCGTGCTATTCAAGATGCAAGAGTTTATTTGCTGGATGCCAATCCGGGTTGTTGTGCCAAGCATGGTCGAAGAGGCCAAGTCCCCGCCACTGCTCACTAAGAGAGAATGTCAAGCTTTGATGCCGTGTAAGTTCGTGCCCAAAGGCCGGGCAGGGTACCCCTTGTTCCAACTTTCCAATCTTGAACCCATTCTTCCATACAAGGGGCGAATGTCTATTCTATTCAACACTCTTTATATGTCACAATCCCTGGGCAACACGATGCTTCATGCTCTAACTTTAAGACTCCCTCACATTATTGTTCTTTGCCCTCCAAGGAAGTTGTCGTTTATTGTTGAAGCTTCCTCACGGGCTCTTGCTTTATCCATTGGGCCGATTTCCTATATACTTTCACTGCCACGGAGGGGCAATTGTCTTGGCGCTAAGAGGCCTTCCACTATTCTATCCATCTTCTATTCAAAACCATCCATATTCCTGTCTATCACCGATTCTTTGTGGGCCATTCCAGGGGAAAGGAGGAGGATCTCATCCTCTCGCCCTTCATGTTCTTTACATTCTTTGCATCCATCGCATCCGTTGCATTGCATCCACATGCATTTGCACTTCTTCTTTCCCAAGTTTCCAAACCCGTATCTTCCCCACCTTCCGGAACCTCCGGATCCCCCACGTTTCCTATATCTTCTACCTCTATCTTCGGGATCTCCAAGTCCCCTCCGATCTTCCCTCAGGGCATCGCTCCCCTTTCCAACTATTGCATCCGGACTCCCTAGATTTCTCTCTTGTCCTCTTGGGTCATCACGCCCCATGGTGTCTCATTCCTCCGGAACCTCCGGATCCTCCATCCTCTTACAATCCACTCCCCCAGGGCATCACGTCCTTCCAAGTTTTTCCTCCCTAATTCTCCCGGGGCATCGCGCCCCCTTTCCTGCTATTTCCCTGGAAGCTCCACGTGTTTTATCCCTCCTTTTAGGGCATCACGCCCTTTCTGATTCCACTCCTCCGGAACCTCCGGAATTTCTCCCAGGGCATCGCGCCCTTTTCAATTTTCCTCCTCCGGAACCTTCGGATCCTTCACCCCTTTCTTTATCCCTAGGGCATCGCGCCCCTTTCCGTCTTCTTCCTCCGGAACCTCCGGATCTTTCTCTTCTCCCTGGGCATCGCGTCCCATGGTATCCTCCCCCTCCGGAACCTCCAGATCTTGCTCTTTGGGCATCGCGCCCATGCACACCCTCACGTCTAGATCTTCTGGGCTTACCACTGATTCTCCCTGGGCATCGCGTCCCATGGTATCTACCCCCTCCGGAACATCCGGATCTTGCTCTTTGGGCATCGCGCCCCTACACACCCTTACGTCCGGATCTTTTGGGCTTCCCACTGATTCTCCCTGGGCATCGCGTCCCATGGTATATTCCCCCTCCGGAACCTCTGGATCTTACTCTTTGGGCATCACACCCCTACACACCCTCACGTCCGGATCTTCTGGGCTTCCCACTGATTCTCCCTGGGCATCACGTCCCTCTCTACTTGCCTCCTCCGGAACCTCCGGACCCTCCATCTTTCTTCTGATTCATCTTCCTACTTCTCCAGAACATTGCGTCCTTCATTCTTTTCTTCCTCTTCAATAACTTTTTTCCATACCTTCTCCCAGGGCATCACGTCCCTCTCTACTTGTCTCCTCCAGAACCTCCGGACCCTCCATCTTTCTTCCGATTCATCTTCCTACTTCTCCAGGACGTTGCGTCCTTCATTCTTTTCTTCCTCTTCCATCATCTTTTTCCATATCTCTTCCCAGGGGATCGCGTCCCTCGATATCTTATCCCTTCGGAGCCTCCGGATTCTTCTTCCAATTATGATTTTCCTCCACGGCCTCCGGACCCTCCGGATCCACCCCTTTCCATCTATCAATTTCTCCTTCTAATTCCTTCTGATTCTAGGTCCGACCCAACTTCTTCTACGTCTACTGCTTTGGGCATCTGCCCTTTCTCCCACTACTTTCGAGGCTTTAGTCCTTACTCCTCCTCTTGATTTTTTACTTTTTTTGTAGACCTTTCATGTGATCAGGGTCTCCGCACCTTAGTGAGGGAGTTCTACCCCTCGCCTCTCTTCCTTTTCATCCTTATTCGTCTGAGTTTGGTTTAAACACCACTCCTTCTTGTTAAGCCACTTTCAAAACTTTGCTATCCTTACTTATCTGCCAAATGAGGACAACAAATCCCATGTTTTATCAACATCGCCGCTGGCAGCTGCTTCAACAAAGGTCGCAAGGTAATGTGTTGGTGTACGTGTGCATTTTGGTGCATTTTTATCACCTTATTCACCCACGGTTTTTCAAAAGAAAGTGCTTCTTAACTTTGATTAGGAGTGGAAATTTAAACCTTTACCTTAAGTTTTGTTAATCCAAGAGTCGAAAAAGGTCTTTAGGCTTGCTTCTACAGCACTTTGGTTAATAAGAACCCTGCGCTGGGAGTTCGGCATTTCTCTCTCCGCTTGTTAAGAGCAACCCTTAGCTGGGCACCGCACACACTTCACAACGCCCTTAGCCGTCTCCTTTGTAAATACCGTTGCTACTTTGGCCATGCTAGGAGTATATCTGAAAGTCTTTTCTCTTCTTTACTCGGCCGAATGTAGGTGCAAGAGGTTGACGGATGAGATAACCGACCTAGGTACTCCCCAATATGAGAGAAGTCTCAAATAGGGGTAGTCTTGACTTAAAATTAAATAAGCTTTCATGATACATCTAGCCAAAAAGGGCTATTATGAAAATCAAGTCAAAATTTTGATAAATGCAAAATTATGAATTATGGCATGTCAAGAGAGGCAAAGTCCCCACAGGGAAAACCCTGGTCGTATGCATGTCAAGGGTCTAAAAATCAAAGGCATAAAGCCACGGCGCAACAGACCACCTCTTTTAGGGGTAGTACCTTGGAAGGAATTCAAGTCCCGATACCTCCCATCCTACACAAAGCTTATCTCCAATTATTCTTCTCTTCTCTCTCTAAGACCGAGTGTTTTTCAAGTATGGCCTTGGTAGGAGCATCGTTAACCAAAGGTAGCCGGTCATAGGGCGCCACCTTTAAAAGCACGCCCAACTTTGGGCAGTTTTTAGCGAAAGGGGAAGGAACAAGGACTCTTAGCCAGTGGTTTAAACATCCGTTGATGCTGCACTAGCAATATCTAAACCAAAATTCTAAAAAAAATTGAATACTGCCAAAATTTCAAAAAAATTGAATATAACCAAAATTCCAAAAAAAATTGAATATTGCCAAAATTCCAAAAAACTGAATATTGCCAAAATTCCAAAAAATTTTGAATATTGCCAAAAATTATAAAAAAAAATTGATTATTTCCCAAGCGTCAAAAAAAAATGAATCAAATATTTTTTTTTAAATTTCCATAAAAATGTAAATACTTTTCAAAAACTTATAAAAATTAGCATATTTTCAAAAATCCAAAAAAAATTGCATTATATTTCTGATGGCATTATTACAATGATATCCTTTTGCAGGGGCACACACAATCAAAAGAACAATCACAAGAGGTGCAACAAGTACCAAAGACTGTCTCATTCTGCTATATATGTCAAAAGGGTACAAAATGAGAGTGGGTACAAACAAAGTCTCTAGCTCTCCCCTCGACCCTCCTGATCTCCCCCCTCTACGCGAGCTCTCAGCCTCCTCCTGTCCTCCCCAGGATGGCCAAGGAGGAGCCATCGATCCTCGAGAAGCTGAACCCCTATCACCGCGTGCTCTCCTCTCAGCATCTTCCCTCCTCTGATGCTCAGAGGAGGTAACTAAATAATCAGTGCTCGAATAGGCCCGGGAGTATCTTTCGCGCTGAGCCTGCTCACGCCCCCGCAGATAGCGATCCTCCGCATCTTTCGCCCGCTGCTCGGTGATTCCTAATCTAGTACTCAGTTGCACCCTCTCCAGCTCCCGCTCCACTCTCTCTCTCTCCCATCTCTCTCTCTCTCTGTCTCGATCCTCCCTCTCTCTCTGCCGCTCACTTCTCTCCACCCCGAGGAGGAGACGTAGCTCCACCACATCCCGAGGAAGCTCCTCTGTGTCTCGACGCCTCAGCTCTGCTTCTGCCATCCGCAACTAGTGGGGTCAAATACTGATGTTAATAATTTTTTTTCAAGACTAGATTAAAAGAACATATTGCTTACTCTTTCCTGTAGGGAGGCCTCAGCTACCTCCGCCCGAGCAACTGCACTAGCAAGCTGGCTCTCTAGATCGGTGTGGTCACAGGCGGGCTGAGTAGAGGATGAGGCGCCATGCGAGGATCGGACTGCCTCTAGCTCCTCGCGCTGAAAAAGAAACATTATTGTTAATTGAAATTTAAATCCAGGTCATTCTAATTACAAGTTCTTACTAGCTCATCTACGGTATGCTGGAGGTCCTCGCGCTGTCAGATCGTGGAGTCAAGGAGCCCCTGTACCATGGCTAGTCTCCCCTCTATGTCAAACTGCATTAAACACATGGTGATCACATATCAAGCAATTAAGGCATAAGGTTGGAAAAAGTCAATGAATTAAAAGCATACATGTCCACGTGCGCTTTGGTAGACCCGGCTGCCATATGTCTAAGAGTAGGTCTGAAGATAGGCATCATCTGAGTCCGCTCCCACAGGGACTGGTCGGCCACGCCTTTTCCAATATGCAAACTACTCGCGGGCACGTTGCCGCCAATCATCTGTCCCCTGGAGGCCTCGAAAACGTCGCCTAGGTCGTGGGTCCGTCGCCTCGGTCGGGAACTCTACTACCGCCTGGTGGAGCCCTAGTCACTACGAGAAAAAGTGGGATTACAGACGAAATTTTCAGACGGAAATTTCCGTCTGAAATTTGTGACGGATTATTTTCCGTCGGAAATCCCGTCTGAAATATGCAAGTACACACCGACTTTCAGACGGAAATTTGTGACGGAAAATATTCCGTCACAAATTTCAGACGGAATTTGTGACGGAATTATTAAACTGTCAGGACTTTATAACCAAGAATTTATGACGGCCACATTTGTGACGGAATCCGTCTGACAATCCGTCACAAATGTGTCTTCTCACGGATTTTAAGACGGAAATTAATCCGTCACAAAATTTTTGCGCCCCAAATCCGTCGCAAATGTGCCTTTGCGACGGATTTGGGGCGCAATAAATTTTGTGACGGACTAATTTCCGTCTGAAAATCCGTGAGAAGACACATTTGTGACGGATTGTCAGACGGATTCCGTCACAAATGTGGCCGTCACAAATTCTTGGTTACAAATTTCTGACAATTTAATAATTCCGTCACAAATTCCGTCTGAAATTTGTGACGGAATATTTTCCGTCACAAATTTTCGTCTGAAATTCGGTGTGTACTTGCATATTTCAGATGGGATTTCCGACGAAAAATAATCCGTCACAAATTTCAGATGGAAATTTCCATCTGAAATTTCGGTTTGAAAATTCCATCTGTAATCCCGCTTTTTCTGGTAGTGAGTGTCCTCATGATTAGCCTATAGTATAGGGGTTCAACCAGGTTGAGGGTGTACAACCAGATCTCTCTCCCGAAGTATGGGATGGCCGCCTCCACCCTGGGCATCTCCACGATGTCCCTCTGATATGGAGTCCAGGTCACCTGCAAGTAAATTTGGCATCACTCTTGATTTCATACATTTAATTGAATTCAATTTCAAAATTAAATCTTACCTCTATATGGGGCATCATATCTAACATCTCCTGAATGTGGGTGACCTGGTCCTTCAGAGATCGGCTATCTCGTGTTGGGGTCCATCGTCTGGCCAGGGGCAGTAGATCTCCTCGATCCTCCCAAGCACGCCTGAGAGTTGGAAGGTACAGATAACTCCAAACCTGAAAGGCAGCTCATGTGATCAATATAAGAGGCAAGAGCATAATTTAATTCATGGAGTTTAAGGCTTAGAGAGATACCTGAAGTAGAGGGTAGAATCCCCCGAGTAAAGATTGGAGTGAAGAAATGCCAAAACTGTCAAACAAATGGGCTAGGACTGCCGCACCCCAAGCGTACCGTCCGACTCTGCTCAGATCCTCCAGTAGAGGTAGAAATCGGCAACTCACTACATCACCTTGGGTCGCTAGAAGCAACTTGCCGATCATCAGAATAAGAAACCTTCTCAGCTCCATGTCGGCCTGTGCACCAGCCTCGGTCGTGAAGCTCTCTCTGGCCTCAACCACTAGTCTCCTCTCATGAGCCGTCGAGGTCTCTCCCACCTCCCTTTATGTGTGGAACAAGTCGAGACTCTCCTGTAAAGTGATTCTCGACTGATGTGACACTAAATGCAGCAAGATGAAATGAGACCCTTGGACCTAATTCGCAAGAACACACAAGTAAGAGATCAAGCACAAAACGCCGAACACCGCGCGCACCCGATTCCCTAGGTGACTCGGTGATGCCGAGTAAGATAGTGGGTCTAGCCCCTAGCTGGTTAGAGGACCAGCACTTGCTAAGTCGTCCCTCCCAAAGGTTGAAGGCCCACAATCACGGGCGGCCGGGGTGCCTTGGGGCACTAGGACACTCACTCACTAACCACGGTGACCACACGGCAAAGGTGGATCCGGGATCGAGCTCTCCTCCTCACCGACCAGCGGACTAATGAAACGGATATGAAATGAACAGAAATGACGGAGCAAAGTTTTAGAGGCTTACCTAGCCGGCTTGAGGAAGCCGACTTCGCTTGGAGATGAGGGCGAGCGGGGAAGTGTGTTCCCCGCACACTGCGCCGGTGTAGCTTCACGCCTGCGAGAATATCATTACAACACTACTCCTCACGCAGGAGGGGTGGCCTCGGGGTGGGGAATTAATAGCTTTACACCCAAACACTACCACCTCATAGGGTGGGGCTTTCAGCCAGCCAAGCGGGGAGGGGAGGATGGGCCGAAACGGGTAGAAGAGAACTAAGGAAGTTGATGCAGCCGGCTGGAATTCTGGATGGGAAGCCGCTGTTGCCGCCGTCCCGAGCTAGTCCGAACTCCAATTTCGAAGATTCCACCTCCTGGAGTTTCCTGACTTGATGCTGGTGATGTCTGAATTTTTGGACGGCCTCTGGAGTCGGAGACTGGCGACACCGGTGACTGAACCGAGGCAGCAAATGTGGTCTCTGGCCGGACCTGTTCTGTAGCAGTAGGTTGCAGACACTTGTGGTGAACTCTCCCGAACTCCGAATGGCACGAAACCAGCGGCGTTGTCTTCGTGGTTGAAGTAGCTAACAGCAGGAAGTGGTGGGGCAACGATCCCAGGTCGGTGGTGACATGGGTCCTGGGAAGAGTGAACTCTGGTCGATGCAGCCTGAGAAAACTGACCTGGATAGTGCGAGGGAGAAAATTCGTAACTCTGTCCCACGGTGTCCAAATGGTGATCTGTTTCCTGACCCTGAAAGGGGACAGAGAGGAGCAGAACTTTGATGAAGAAACCCGAGCCTGGTTTAGCATTGGTTGATCGTGGCACCCTGTTCTTGTCGGTTCTGGTGTTGGATGGAGTCCTCTCTGCGCGATTGTGGAAGAATCACCCTAGCCAGCAGCTCCGATCTCAGAATGAGGTGAAACCACCTCGCCTTCGAAGCTGACGTGGAGCTATTTCCAGGGATGTAGGATACACCCTCAGCAGCTCAAGGATGGAGCTGTGGCTGTCGCTGCAACTGGAGGTTGATCTGCAGGTCGGCCTGCACACGAAGCTGAAACTAGGATGATGGGGAAGAAGGCTTCTTGGGTGAGTGAAGGTGGGTGTGGTGCAGCCAAGTGGAGTTGTGGGGCTCTTGTGTGGTGTGTAGGGGGATGAGGAGGGGAGGAATGGTCGAAGTCTGCAGAGGGAGGGGGTGGTGGAGAGGGTGGACGCAGCAATGGGGAAGGAAGGTGGGGGTTCAGCCTTAGCAAGAGGGGAGGAGGAATGGGGTGGCTAGGGGCGAATTTGGGAGGAGGGGGGGTGGTATGGTCGACCTAGGGAGATGAAGAGACTCCTTGGGGAGGGGAAAGGGCCCTTGGGAGGTGGAAGGTTGCTTGGGGAAGGGGGAGGGAAGCCTTGGGAAGGGGAAAGGGTGCTTGGGGAGATGGAGTGATTAATGGTGTGAAGTAATGGGGCCTTGGGAGGTGAAGAGACTTGCCTAGGTGGCAAGTGATGTGGCAAGGGGTGAGGAGAGAAAGGAAATTTCGAACTAGAGAGAGAGAATTAGAGTGAGAGAGAGAATTAGACTCAAGTGGATGCAAGCTTTCAATAATTCTTCATTAACCACAAGAGGAGGGGTTGGGGCCCTATTTATAGGGAAATCCCTTTTACAAATAGGTCCTCGACACTTCACACACTGACACAAAAGCCAAGGGGAAGGGGGGTGCGCCCATGGGCCTAGCCCAGAGGCAAGGGCCCATTAACAAGCACAAAGACTCATGTGACTCAAATAAGGACAATTAATTAAAAAAAACCTAGGTACAAGACTCAAATAAAAGACAAAAGTACATGATAATGATAGGGAAAATCACACAGTGACCTAGGTAAAGATACTGAGATCCACTCCGGAACAGGGACGGCCTCCTAGCTGCTCCCGGGTGGGAGGGAAGTGCCAAGCCATAGGGAATCGCGAGTGATGTCCTCATCATCGACACTAGCGAAGTCCAGCCAGTCCCCTCCAACTCTAAACCTAGCAGCCTACGTGCCATCTCTCGATAGTCGGGGTAGGTGCAGCCTATCACTACCGATCCATGCACCCGTTGTCCAGTAATACGAGTGACATCCTCCAGAGTCGGGATCATATGACCCCAGGGGAAGAGGAAGGCCTTGCACCCCATATCCCATCTGGCTTTTAGGGCCCTTATCAATCCCACATCAACTCTCAGCACCTCTATTTCCAAGAACTCTCCAAAGCCCATTCGGCGGAGGCGGGCCCGTTGAAACTCTGGTAGTGCAAAGTAGACGGCCCGAACTAATGTCTAGAAATCTGGGCACGAACTGCACCCTCTACACCCTGCACACAACATAAGAGCAAGAAGTATCAATTTGTGTTCATCAACAAAAGAAAAAAATAAGAAAATAAAAAAATTGGCATTCTGTTCTTGAACACGATATATCGTTATAGCGCGTTCATGATGAACGCGCGATGTAAACATAGCGCGTTCATATTCAGAAGGTATGGGGCGACCCCTCATTCCACAAATCCATTCTATGGGCATTTTGCCCTCTACATTGGTCTAACGGGGCATCTACCATTCCGTTTTTATCTTTTATGAAAGAAAAACAAGAAAAAATCAAAGAGAAAACAAGTTAGAGGTAGTTTCTTACCAATCGCCATTTTCGAACCACCGCACCATCAACGGGTTCCGCCGCTACTTCCTCGGCCGCCGCGGCACCTTCAGCCCCCTCCGCCTCATCAGAAGGGATTTCCATCTCTTCTCCTTCAAGCCTAGCCGAGATGGCCGCCTCCGAATCGAGGTTTTCTTCCATGGGAGAGGGCGCTCGTTCCTCCTCCGTGCGAGATCGGTGGCAGCCGTGGGTGGCACGCCGTTTGGAGCGTCGGGGAGGTTCTCCTTCCATCGGGATAGGGCAATGGAGGTTTGGGCTGGTTAGAGGGCGAGAGAGGGAACGGAGAGAGGGAAATAATGGGTTTGAATGAATGAAAGGGTGGGGGGCGGTTTTTGAATTGTGCGCGTAATGAAAGCGCTATATATTCCTAGCGCGACATTATCGCGCTAGGTATATATAGCGCGTTAAGGAAAATAAAAAAAAAGAAGAAGAAAAAGAAAAGAAATAAAAAGGGGCAGAAAATAAAAGAAAAGACAATGAGAATGTGAATGTTTGGAGTGTTTTAAGTTTGTGTTATCTTGCTTATGTGATATTATGCACTTGCATTATCACTTAATAATTGTATCCCCAGGAAAAGAAATAAATGGCAGGCCATCGGGTAAGTATTCCTTTATCCCTTCCTTTACTGCATTACTATATGATACTTACATTATCATTATTATCTCAAGGACCGGCCGGTTCTCTGTATGTTTCGGGATCTGAGTTCCCCTCTACCAAAAACAGTGATGATCTAGAAACATGCAGTTAATCGTCGGATAGGCCGTTAGGTCGGACAAATTTTGGGATGATAGACTTCATCTCGTACGCCGTGGTTGCGGATAACTCTTGACCCGAGTCTGTTTAATTTAACAATATTATCCTTGAGTATCTTATATTTTATTCTTTCTTTGCATTTGTTTTAATGATTTCTTTTATTTTAGCCCTGCACGCATCATGCCCTTTTCGCATTCATAAATGCCCAATTTTTCTTCCTAATTAAGTATCAATAATGCTTAAGTTCTTGAATAAAGAAATTCAATTACATTCTGAATTTGAAAGATTGCTCATAGTTGAGCGCTGGATCTCGTTGGTCGATGTGACCCTTGCCTAGAATTTGTCTATCTCCTTTCAATCCAATTCAACTTATCCCTTTTGGTCCACTCATTAGCTGTGAACCGCACGATGGCGTCGATGGATCCACCGGGCTCGCATCCATTCCACTAACTGAGTGAAATTCGTAGTTGATACGCACTGCGGATGCCTCTTTTGTGCAAGAGGTTGATCAGCTCCCTTTTCTTTGTTCCACGCCTATCGTTCTAGGCAGGAGTCACCAGTGCTAGCTTGACCTTGTGGTTAGCTCAGAGTTTTCTCGATTATTCCTATCACTTGTCGGTTGTGACGGGTGTCTCTTTTTCCTTGATATCCACTTATCAGTCCGCTCCACTACATTTCCACTTCATCTCTCCGTCATTACCACTCCGTATCATCTCCATTTTGTCTCCGTTTCACCTCCGTCTCACTCCCCTGCAAAGTGGATATCAAGGAGGGGCATCTGTAGACACCCGTTTTTGGTCGATAAGTTGAGCAATTTCTTTGTTCTCCTAGTTAATGCCCCAATTGATCCATAATTGGTTGATTTTCTAGGATATCTCTTTATTCTTGGCCCCACAATCCAATTTCCATACCTTGGATCTCGTCTCGAATTTGGCATTCTCGCGCTATTCACTCACATCACTTTCTTTTTCATAGCGTGTTATGGACCTAATTGAATGATCATTTGAACTGTCGTTATTTCTTGATATTTTATCTTTACAACATCCACTCTGGTTGTTATTCTTACTTGATATTTGATTGAACGACTGTCCAAAGGGTATTTATTCTTTTTTTAGTCATTTGGCGAACCAATCGTTGTCGCGCTATATCGTTATAGCGCGTTCATGAAGAACACGCTATAGATTTCTAGCGCGTTCTCAAGCAGAAACCCAGTCCGACCCGGACTCCCCTTTTTCAATTTGGGTCCTTATTTTGGTAAGTTTCCAATCATATTTCATCCAAAGGAAGGTTCCTAATCCTAATAGGAGTCTTTCCCCCTCATTAATCGGCAAGATTACCTTGATTTGAGCCGCCAAGTTATTAGATTGGATCTAACTCTGACCTAGGGTTCGTTCTTGATCCTTCTCCTATAAATTGGACCCTTGGCCGTCGTTCTGAGGGGATGCAACTCGAGATCTTGACGAGGAGGAGGCTGCTCTTCGTTCTAAATCAATAATTCCTCACTCCACACACATCCAAGGGAGCATTTTGGGGCTTATTGTGTCCTTCCTCGTTCTTAGTTTATTTTCTCTCCAATTTGTTTATTTCAATCCTCACATAGCATCGCATATTGATTTCAAAAAAAACACTTCTTCTACAAAATACACGCATTCACACACACCAAACCTATTTTTGGCCCTCCCATAGGGGTTTAAAAACCACCAAACCCCCAGGTAATCGAGCCCTTCTTTTATATGCTTTTGATTAAGAATAGGGGCAGATTCTGCTTAAATCTCGATCTAATGGGCCTTTTATTTGTTGTTTATGATTTTTTGCAGGCACTAGAAGATTGATACGTGGAGCCCTTGCACCTTGGCCGGCCTTGGAGCAAGGAAGAAACGAATCCAGTTCATCCCGCTTTCTGTCTGATATCGCACCATACGAATATAGCGCGATCTTGAGAAGGCGCGAGGAAGATATAGCGCGTTCATTCCCAGGCCAACTCTTGGCCCTCTTGAATTTCTGAGGTATGTAACATGCCCTTATTTTGATCTTCATATTATTTGGCATGTTGTTGGCCTCAATGGCGATCACGGATTTTTATTATTACATGTAACCCCCCTTTTATCATTGATTTTAGTTCTACATCTTGTTAAATCATCACTTATTCAAATCATCAATTGGGGGAGGTCTAATTTTAGATCTACAGGTTCGACATGCGGGAGCATGTCACCTTCCTGTCCCTAACCCGCCGACGCCATCTTGAGGGGACGGGGGTGTAAGACTCGTTCTTTAACGGATCCTTACCAGTATTAATATAGAATTAATCCATGAGTTTAGGAGATTTTTTGGAATTTATTGGGCATTTTCTTGTAATTTTACCCATTTATTAAAGCTTTTATGAAATCAAATGGGCATAATTATAATTTCACTTCTTTGGGAGTATAAATGTAATTAAAAGTTAAAAATTAAAAAAAATATTATAACAATTTTTTTTTAACCCGTCGACACCCCTCTCTCTCCCCATTCCTCTCTTCTCTCTCTCCCGCACCCTCTCTCTCCCTCACGCGCGGAAGCCTCTCCCCCTCCCTTGGTGGCGCGGCCATTTCGGGTCGCAGACGGAGGCGTGGGTAGCGTCATCGGGAAGCTTGCGACGTGAGGAGTGCGGTGACGTCAACTTCGAGATGAACCGTGGAGCGTGGAGACGGGTGGGCGTGAGAGAGCAGCGTGGCTCCCTCGACTTGCATGCGCCCGTAAAGGTCTTTTCAGCGCGATCGAGATAGGGGGATGGATATCCGATCTCGCTAGGATCGTTTTCCCTATCCTGCCCATCGTCTTTATGTCTTCCACAGCCTGCCCATCGTCATTTATGTTTTCAGATCATGAACATTGTTCTTATGTTTTCGATCCATTCTGGCCATTGTCTTTATGTTTTATGGGCTTGGAATGATTGTATGATGGATGTGGGTTGAGGTATGGCAGGTTAGAACATGTTTTTTCGTCGATTTGGATCGACCGGGAGGGTTTCCCGCGGGTTTCACCCCATTTTTGGAATCACGGTAATGGCATGGTCCTAACAGTGACCATTTTGAATTAACGGTTTTCGATTAGACTGTTCCAACCCTTAGCACGGCCCTTATGAAGACCGTTCAGACCTTAGGACGGCAAACCATCGACCGCTTAATCCCTTTAAACAGTAAGGCGGCGTAGATTGTTGCATCTCTGTAGTTTTGATGATGACTAACACTATGAATCAAATTATTTATATGATAATCATCTTGTTGCTCCTAAATGAATGATAAAGATCTTGAATTGTCTAAATATTCTCAGGATCTAATGTTGTTGTCCTGCATGCACATCTATGGATCAAATGCTTTTTCATCATTCTTTTTCTGTTTTGATGCTCCTCTATCATGTACACCCATGAGCTCATACTTGTCTTGATTATATGGGTTCTGTACACTTAGTGCGTTGACGCACTTGGCTGGGTGCGTAGACGCATTAGTGCGTCGTTCGCTTGCTGTTTTGTCCACTGCGTCGACGCTGCACGATGGAAGCGTAGACGCATTGGCTTGGTGCCAAGGGCTTGAGCGTCTCGCATGTGAAGCTGAGTCGACGCTGTCACCTGGAGCGTTGACGCATTGGGTTGTTACCAAGACATTGTGCGTCTCGTCCAAGGAGCTGAGGCGACGCTACACAATGGAAGCGTCGACGCCTTGAGTTTTTGACCAAAGGTTCTTTTGATCAACCACCCAGCAGAAGCGTCAACGCTGTCAACTGATGCGTTGACGCATTAGTGTGTTTTGTCAAAGCACCTGTTCTCTTTATATCCATTGCGTTAACGTCTTGGCTTTAGTGCGTTGACGCGCTCTTCTGTCCTTTCATAAGTCCCGTGCAATCTGTGTGAACAATTTATGACTTGAATATTTCTGAGATTGTCTGAATGTTCTCTGAAACCTTACAAGGACTTAAAGATAAATTGGAACGTTACTCCAATCATGTGAGCACGTGATCCGAGGGAACAATCATCTAACACGTGGCTCGGTTCATCCGGAAGCATGTCTTCGCGCGTGTCTTCCAAACCCTCACTCTATCGTGAGGTTGGATATATATATGAAGGGTTCTGCTCTTGAAAAGCTGCCGAAAACCACAAGGAAGAGGGTGAGGCCAGAGCGAGAGGAAGGAGAGGAGAAGCCTGCCTGATCCACTCATTGATCGTACCTGGAAGAGAGAGAGAGAGTGGTGAAGGAGAGGATGGTTTTCTGCTATGCTTTGTCTATGCTTCTTTAAGAAGCTACATTGTTTCTTCGTTCGATTGTCTTCTATATCTCTTTATGTTTTCAGTTGTCTGTTCTTAAATTCGATACTCTGCTTTATCGTTCCCTCTAGGTGTAGAGGAAGAGAGGTGGATCCTCTGGGTTGCATTGTGATTCCCTCTGAATCAGATCAGAGGAAGGGAGGTGGTCTCCAGGGGTTGCTGTGATCAGATAGTGAGGAGGCTATCTGGGTTGTTCCCTCGGCTGTGGAGGAAGAGAGACAGTGTCTCTGAATTGCAGTGAGGGTGAGTCACTGCTGGGTTCCCTCTTGTCTAAGAGGAAGGGAGAGTCATCTCCTGGTCAGGTCTTGGGGTGTGAGACCTGGGTTCAAGCTGTGTGATCAGCGTCTGTAGGGATTTCGATCCCCAAGCTGTGGATCAGCGTCTTGTAGGCAGACTGAGTCTGCGGTTCTTTCTTGTGAAAGGAAGCCTCACTCGGCCTTGAGTGAGGGATGGACGTAAGTCTGCAGGTTGCAGACTGAACCATCTAAATCTCCTGTTCTCCGTGGTATGGTTGTGCGCATCTCTATTCCTTATGATTTTGTCTGGGTTCATTAAGTAAATGTGAATGTTGATGATTGAAATCTTGGTCTGACCGCTCGCTAGGTGGTTGTGCATATGTGCTGATGACTCTTTGAGTCATTTATGTTCTGCGCTCGTGAATTACGTTATATTGGTTAAGGGTCCTGCCTCGACTCAGTCAAAGAATTTTTTAAAACGGTGATCTATTCATCCCCTCCCCTTCTAGCTCACCGTCCTCCTGTCTAACAGTTGGTATCAGAGCAGGTTTACCCGAGATGTGGTCCAACGACCAGGGTAATCTTGGAACCAGTGGTCCTCGCAGCTACATAGCTGAAGGACAGTCAATCTCCCGTCCCCCATATTTTGATGGCTCTAATTATTTCTTTTGGAAAAACAGGATGGAAGTCTTCATCCGATCTCAGAGCCACAAGCTGTGGAGAGTCATTACAACTGGACCTTATGAGTTACCTCCGAATGAGGAGATGTGGTCTGAAGAACAAGTCAAATTATCGGACTGAACTGGTCTGCGCTCAACATCATCCAGTGCGCAGTTCACCCTGAAGAATATGCCCGAATTTCAGCATGCAAGACAGCCAAGAAGATGTGGGATGAACTAGCGCTGATATACGAGGGTACCTCTCAGGTCAGAGCTACCAAGGTAAACTACCTAACCTCTGAGTATGAATTATTTAAGATGAAGTCAGAGGAGAGCGCGACTGATATGTACGCTAGGCTGTCACTGATCACAAACAGCCTCAAGGGGTTTGGAAAGGAAATATCTGAAGGGGATATAGTCAGGAAGATCTTGAGATCTTTGACTCCAGCGTGGCACACAAAGGCCACTGTGATAGAGGAATCGAAGGATTTAACAACCATGACTGTCACTGAACTCATAGGGTCTCTTATGACCTATGAGATGAATCTCAAGAAAACAGGAGAAGGAAGTGACAGAAAGGGCAAGAATGTTGCTCTTAAAGTTGAACGACATAGTAGTAGTAGCAGCAGCAGCAGCAGTGGAGACTCTGATGAAACTCCAGACCTTGACAGGAGTGAAAAAGCTCTGCTCACACGTCAGTTCAGGAAATTCCTGAAACTGAAGGGAAAATCATATGGGAGAAGAAGAAATTACTCATCAGGTAAATATCCAAACAATGGCAATGACAAGGATAGGAATGCTAAAAGTGTGATGTGTTATCATTGCAGGAACCTTGGGCACATAAAGCAAGATTGCCCTGAGCTTCAGAAGAAGACACTGGATTACCATAAGAAAGGCTCCAAGGTGTACAAGAAAAAGCCAAAAGCTATGGTATGCACTTGGAGCGATGAAGAAGAAGACTCAGAGACTAACTCCTCAGGAAAGGAGACTGAAGGAGTATGTCTGATGGCCGACGAGGAAAATGAGGTAATCAATCCCTTTGTGACTTACTCTATTGATGACTGGGAAGATAAGTATGGTGAACTGCTAGATATGTACAATGCCTTAGCTAAAGAACATAGAGTCACCAAACGCAAACTCAATGTGGTTAATGAAGAACAAGAACTCATCAAGACAGAAAATTCCAAACTGATAGCTGAATTAGATCAAATGGAAAATGTAAGAAATGAGAACAATCTTGTTAAAAAGGAGCTTGAAAAACTAAGAAAACAGCTTGATGAAACCAATCAACATACTGAAGAAAACCTGAGACAAAATGACTTACTCAGGGAAGGGTATGAAGCTGTTAAAAGGGTCAATGATGAATTGCTGGAAAACAATATATGTCTGCGGAAGGAGCTGGAAGATAAGAAGAAAACCCTTGAGAGGTTTGTTTTGGGAGAGAGTAATTTGAATGCCTTGTTAGGCACCAAAGTAAACTTTAACAGAGAGGGGTTGGGTTTCAACCCAAGTAAGAAGGAAGCATTTGGGGTAAAAACCACTACCTTCTGCACTGAGAAAGGAAAAGAGAAACTGGACATTCCATCCAGTTCCAAAACCACTGAACAACAAAAGAACATCCATAGACAACAGGCTGATTTTGGAAAAAATATGTTCAAGAAATTCAACAAGCCCACGCACCAGAAGCAAGGTGTCTGTCAATTCAACAACTATGACTCTAATAAAAGAATGGGCTATTTTAAAAGCAACATGGGAACGACTAATTACACACAGAATACTGTCAATAAAATGCCTTCATCCAGACAGGTTAAAAATTATGGTCTGGCAGGGACCCAAACTTTCATCAACAGAAACTGGACACAACTTGAGAAACAAAAAGAAACAAATGAAATGCACATCAATAACAAACCTGTCAACCCTCAGCACAAAAAGAAAAAGGGGTTAAAACAGATCTGGATTCCCAAGACTGTGCTTAATGAATTGAACGGTATTTTTGGACCCAACTTACCTTGGGTTCCAAAGCACACAACTTAAATTGTTATTGTGCAGGTGGGCCTAGCAGCCGAGAACAACAAGTGGTATCTCGACAGTGGCTGCTCGAGGCACATGACAGGGGATCAAAGAAAGTTCAGCAAGCTTGAATTGAAAGCAGGAGGGTCAGTTAAGTTTGGAGGTAAAAACAAAGGCCAAATCATTGGGACCGGAACCATTGGTAAGAAAACCTCCAACTCTGTTGAGAAAGTCTTGTTGGTTGAAGGTCTCCAACACAATTTATTGAGTATTAGTCAATTGTGTGACAAGGGTCACAAGGTTCTTTTTGATGAGCATGTATGCAAAATTTTAGAACCAAACTCCGATAAAATAAAGTTCATTGCAAATAGAGTCAATAATGTCTATATTGTGGATCTTGATGTTGAGTCTGAGTCTAATCTGTGTCTCACTGCTGATTCAGAGAATAACATGTTTGACTGGCATAGGCGACTAGGCCATGCTAGCTTTAACACCTTGCATAAATTAGCTAAATTTGATTTAGTTAGAGGCATGCCTAGCTTGAAGTTCAATTCATTCTCTAAGCCTTGCGAGGCCTGTGCTCTAGGCAAGCAAACTCGAGCTTCCTTTAAAATTAGGTCTGAGAGCTTGTCAACAAAGATCATGGAACACTTGCACATGGATCTCTTTGGTCCTACCAGAACCCAGAGTCTAAATGGTAAGAGATTTGGGTTTGTCATTGTCGATGACTACTCTAGATTTGCATGGCTGTTTTTCTTGGCAAATAAGAGTGATGCTTTTAAAAAATTTGAACATTTTTTCAATAAGCAAAAACATATAGGGCACAAGATCACTGTTATTCAATCAGATCATGGAGGAGAGTTTGAGAACTCCTCATTTTCTAGCTTCTGTGACAAGGAGGGACTGACTCACAAATTTTCTTCTCCCAGGACCCCAGAGCAAAATGGAATTGTGGAGAGAAGGAATCGAACAATAGTGGAAATGGCAAGAACACTACTAATGGAGAGTCAGCTACCTAAGAGCTTTTGGGCAGAAGCAGCAAACACAGCCTGCTACATACTTAATAGAGCTTTGGTAAGACCCATACATAAGAAAACACCATATGAACTCCTGAAAGGTAAGAGGCCTAATGTCTCATACTTCAAAATTTTTGGTTCAAAATGCTTCATTCATAATAACAACAAGAGAGACTTAGATAAATTCGATGCTAGAAGTATTCCAGGAATATTCCTAGGATACTCTGAAACATCTAGAGCCTTCAGGGTCTTTAATAAAACTGATAGAACTGTAGAGGAAACCCCTCATGTTATTTTTGATGAAACAAAAATCTCTAACAGTCCAAATGATGATAACAGGTCTACAAGTCATGATGGAGAGTTCCTGGAACAAATGCAAGAGGAGGAAGTACAACCGGCAGAAGAACCCACTGATCTGAACCCAGTAAGTACAGCTGAACAAGGTGAGTCATCAACGAATGTCAGAGTTTTAAAAGACCACCCTGTAACCAATATTATTGGTAGTCTTAATGATCCCCCTAGGACAAGATCTCATTTTAGAAATGTTCAGAATCAGGACTTAATTGCTTTAGTTTCTCAAATTGAGCCTAAAACCATTGAAGAAGCCTTAAGTGATGAGAATTGGGTAACTGCTATGTGTGAAGAACTAGGGCAATTTGATAGAAACAATGTCTGGGAGCTTGTACCTAGACCTGAAAATTTCAATGTAATAGGAACAAAATGGGTTTTTAAGAACAAACTGAATGAGGAAGGTGTCATCTCTAGGAATAAAGCTAGACTTGTAGCTAAAGGCTACAGTCAGGAGTATGGAGTGGACTTTGATGAATCCTTTGCTCCAGTAGCTAGAATGGAGGCTATCAGAATTCTATTAGCATTTGCTTGTTCAAACAACATAAAACTTCAACAAATGGATGTTAAGAGTGCTTTCTTGAATGGAATTCTAAAAGAAGAAGTTTATGTTGAACAACCTCCTGGTTTTCAGTTTTCGACTAAACCAGATCAAGTTTTCAGGTTAAACAAAGCTCTTTATGGATTAAAGCAAGCTCCTCGGGCCTGGTATGAAAGGCTGACCAGTTTCTTACTAAATAAAGGATATAACAGAGGTAAAGTTGACCAAACCTTATTCACTAAGAATTCACGACAAGATCTCATCATAGTTCAGGTATATGTGGACGACATCATCTTTGGATCAACAAATCCTGAACTGTGTAAAGAATTTTCACAGCTTATGTCAGCTGAATTTGAGATGAGCTTAGTTGGGGAACTGACTTATTTCCTTGGCTTGCAGATAAATCAGATGACAGATGGCTGTTTCTTCCACCAAACCAAGTACACGCTGGATATCCTAAAAAGGTTTGGGATGACCAACCTGAAGCAAATTTCCACCCCAATGAGCACAAGCATGACCCTTAATGCAGATGAGTCAGGTAAACAAGTGGATGAAAAACTCTACAGAGGTATGATCGGATCCCTCTTGTACCTAACTGCCTCTAGGCCAGACATACAATTCAGTGTTGGTTTATGTGCAAGATATCAGTCTAGGCCTACTGAATTACATGTGTCTGCTGTAAAAAGAATCTTTAGATATCTGTCTACCACACATACACTAGGCTTATGGTATCCTGCTTCACGCACTTTAGATTTAGTTGCATACACTGATGCAGACTTTGCTGGATGCAAACTAGATAGGAAGAGCACCAGTGGCCACTGCCAATTCTTAGGAGGATGCCTAGTTTCTTGGAGTTCAAAGAAACAACATTCAGTGGCTCTTTCCACTGCTGAGGCTGAATACGTGGCTGCAAGCAGCTGTGGCACTCAGGTTATCTGGATCAAGCATCAACTTCAGGATTACCAAGTAGAGACAGGTTGCACTCCCATCTTTTGTGATAACACTAGTGCCATAAACATTGCAAAGAATCCTGTTTTACACTCACGAACAAAACACATTGAAATCAGGCACCACTTTATCAGAAATGAAATTGCAAATAAAACATTTGAATTAATTCATGTTGGGACTGCAGATCAAATTGCTGATATTTTTACAAAACCTCTAGATACTGAAAAATTCACTTCCTTGAGAAGAGAACTTGGTATTTACAAACTCTGACTGATTTGAGGCAATGGATTCTGGTTCATGTATCTCCATAAAGTTAGTGGTAGTTTTGTCTTATTTTTCTGGTGGGGGTCCCTATGTGAGGGGGAGCGGGTGTGTGCCTTGAGTATAGTCAATTCTGCTTCTCTGCTGTTTTCTGGGTAGAATGGGAGATAGAGCTACTAGAGAGGGGGAGCTTGACTAGTTAAAAACACTTGAAAGATGGGTGTTATTGCTGGATTAAATGTTGAATTGATCTTGAAAATTCCTCTTAATAGAACCTCATTCATTTCCTACATTCTTAAGTTTGTGCAATTAAAGTCCAGCTAGAATCCTCTTCTAGTAAGTCTTAAGAGGCTAAGATTAACCTTCACAAGTATATCCTCTTACCTTGTTGCATGACTCATGAACAAGCTAGACTTGTAAGAAATGGTTTCTGTCTATGAGCTTCTCTTTGGACATCTTGATAAGACCTCCAATATTTGCCCTGGGCTTTGTCTTCAAACAACCCCTTGTTGAGCTAGTTAAACTTATCTGTGCTTAAAACTGCATACTGAGAAACTAGGAATCCCATCAATGAAATGAGAATTTCCTATGTCATGAGGTATCAGTTCTCAAAAACAAAATCAAAAGAAAGAAATACTATTCAAAATTATGCTTGGCAGAGCAATGATGACAAAATGGTGAGTAACTGGGGATTCTGGCCTCTGATCAAGGTGTCTCCTCATGAAACAACCAATGGTCACTATCTCTGTTCTCTAATTGAGAAGTGATGAGGCTCTTACACTGAGTAACTGAGGATGCTGGCCTCTGACCAAGGTGCATACTTAATGTCAAAAGTGTAACTGGCCAAATACACTCTATAACTGTGCCTTCTCTGCCTGGACTGTTTGTCCTCAATGCCTACAGGCTGTTTTAGTGGTTCAAACTCTTGTTGTCTCTTTGACAAGCCTTAACAGCTACCTCAGTCATACTTGTTGCCACTTGCTCTTCTCTCATAATCATAGTAAGTTGATAAACTTCAAGTTTATTTTGAATCTCCTTCTCTTACAAGAACTCCAAGATTCTTCACTGGACCTTACAGCCCCACTTAAGCATCTAAGATTTGACAATGAGTGTCTACTGTTGGAATCCTCTCCATCTTTTCTCATCAGTCCAGCGTCAACATCTCTCTTTCTCCTTGTTTTGATGATGTCAAAGGGGGAGAAGGTTGAAAGGGGGAGTAAAAGTTAAAAAAGGGGGAGTAAAAGTTAAAAAAAGGGGAGTAAAAGTTAAAAAAAAGGGTTGAAAAGTCTGACAAGGGGAGAAGGTTGAAAGGGGTTGCTGCCTTTATTGAGAATGTTTTAAGTTGGTAATTCTCCTTTCACTAAATTTGACTCATGGTGTTGCCATCATCAAAAAGGGGGAGATTGTTGCATCTCTGTAGTTTTGATGATGACTAACACTATGAATCAAATTATTTATATGATAATCATCTTGTTGCTCCTAAATGAATGATAAAGATCTTGAATTGTCTAAATATTCTCAGGATCTAATGTTGTTGTCTTGCATGCACATCTATGGATCAAATGCTTTTTCATCATGCTTTTTCTGTTTTGATGCTCCTCTATCATGTACACCCATGAGCTCATACTTGTCTTGATTATATGGGTTCTGTACACTTAGTGCGTTGACGCACTTGGCTGGGTGCGTAGACGCATTAGTGCGTCGTTCGCTTGCTGTTTTGTCCACTGCGTCGACGCTGCACGATGGAAGCGTAGACGCATTGGCTTGGTGCCAAGGGCTTGAGCGTCTCGCATGTGAAGCTGAGTCGACGCTGTCACCTGGAGCGTTGACGCATTGGGTTGTTACCAAGACATTGTGCGTCTCGTCCAAGGAGCTGAGGCGACGCTACACAATGGAAGCGTCGACGCCTTGAGTTTTTGACCAAAGGTTCTTTTGATCAACCACCCAGCAGAAGCGTCAACGCTGTCAACTGATGCGTTGACGCATTAGTGTGTTTTGTCAAAGCACCTGTTCTCTTTATATCCATTGCGTTAACGTCTTGGCTTTAGTGCGTTGACGCGCTCTTCTGTCCTTTCATAAGTCCCGTGCAATCTGTGTGAACAATTTATGACTTGAATATTTCTGAGATTGTCTGAATGTTCTCTGAAACCTTACAGGGACTTAAAGACAAATTGGAACGTTACTCCAATCATGTGAGCACGTGATCCGAGGGAACAATCGTCTAACACGTGGCTCGGTTCATCCGGAAGCATGTCTTCGCGCGTGTCTTCCAAACCCTCACTCTCTCGTGAGGTTGGATATATATATGAAGGGTTCTGCTCTTGAAAAGCTGCCGAAAACCACAAGGAAGAGGGTGAGGCCAGAGCGAGAGGAAGGAGAGGAGAAGCCTGCCTGATCCACTCATTGATCGTACCTGGAAGAGAGAGAGAGTGGTGAAGGAGAGGATGGTTTTCTGCTATGCTTTGTCTATGCTTCTTTAAGAAGCTACATTGTTTCTTCGTTCGATTGTCTTCGATATCTCTTTATGTTTTCAGTTGTCTGTTCTTAAATTCCGATACTCTGCTTTATCGTTCCCTCTAGGTGTAGAGGAAGAGAGGTGGATCCTCTGGGTTGCATTGTGATTCCCTCTGAATCAGATCAGAGGAAGGGAGGTGGTCTCCAGGGGTTGCTGTGATCAGATAGTGAGGAGGCTATCTGGGTTGTTCCCTCCGGCTGTGGAGGAAGAGAGACAGTGTCTCTGAATTGCAGTGAGGGTGAGTCACTGCTGGGTTCCCTCTTGTCTAAGAGGAAGGGAGAGTCATCTCCTGGTCAGGTCTTGGGGTGTGAGACCTGGGTTCAAGCTGTGTGATCAGCGTCTGTAGGGATTTCGATCCCCAAGCTGTGGATCAGCGTCTTGTAGGCAGACTGAGTCTGCGGTTCTTTCTTGTGAAAGGAAGCCTCACTCGGCCTTGAGTGAGGGATGGACGTAAGTCTGCAAGTTGCAGACTGAACCATCTAAATCTCCTGTTCTCCGTGGTATGGTTGTGCGCATCTCTATTTCCTTATGATTTTGTCTGGGTTCATTAAGTAAATGTGAATGTTGATGATTGAAATCTTGGTCTGACCGCTCGCTAGGTGGTTGTGCATATGTGCTGATGACTCTTTGAGTCATTTATGTTCTGCGCTCGTGAATTACATTATATTGGTTAAGGGTCCTACCTCGACTCAGTCAAAGAATTTTTTAAAACGGTGATCTATTCATCCCCTCCCCTTCTAGCTCACCGTCCTCCTGTCTAACATAGATGGCACGGCCCAACCTGGTCCGTTCAATTCATTGAACGGCCAGTCGTGGGACCGTCCAAGTAACCACCCATCCCATTGAGCAGCCAATCGTTGGACCGTTCAGACTATTGAACGGCCCAGGATTGGACCGCGTACACCCAGAAACCCAAAAAGGGGCTAGTGTTGAACGGCTTCACCGTGACCGTTTAGGCCTATTAAGCGGCCAGTCGCATGACCGCGTACGACTGGAACGGCTTCCTCTTAACCGTTTAATTCATGCTGAATTCAATTATTAGCATATTCATTTAATTATGCTTTTAATCTTGCATATTCGCCATGTTTAAAGTATTTTGCAAACAATGGCTTTTTTAAAGATCAAAATAGAGTTGCTTTCTCTTTCCTTGTGATGGAACCACTAGTCGTAGCCCGACGACCTCTAGTGTCGGCTCACCTGGGAGAGGTGTCGGGGTAGTCTCGGTTTACGATTTTTAAGCTCGTTTCCGTGGGCCCCTGCATTACAGTAGTGTCCTACTAGGGGGGAAAACTAGCTAGAGGCTTGGCTCGAGGCGACGAGCCGGTGTGTGCACACGTGGTCAGGGGCTTGGACTGGCACTGACGAGTGTTACCCTGACTAGTTCTTGGTTCTGGTACTGTTATGTGTCTCGCTTCTCACGATCCAGACTTGCGTAGATACTTGAGACGCAGTGTAAGCCGTCAGTGGATGCATCTGGTTTCTCTTTCTGGTGGTCCTTCTTTCTCCTGTCACTTGGAAATTTTGAGGTTTATTCTATTGGTAGATTTAGTTCCTGATGCTCGTGTTTAAATTAAATTAGCATCATAGTTAGCGGTTATTGGACTGTTTAGATAGTTTTACAGCTTTACTAAACCATTATTTAATTCTGCCAATGCATGTTTTAATTGCTTTCCTTTGTCTAGTTGGGTGGTAGGGATCTCCGTGACCCCCACTGAGTCTTGTTGTGAGACTCACCCTTACTTGTCAGGTGAGCAGTAGCAGCCGTCTTCCGCAGCTTCCTGTGCTTTTGACGGCAGTTCGTAGTGCCAGCAGTTGTTTGTCAGTGGTTTGTCAGTAGGTTGTTGTCCTTTCTTCTACTTTTTGGCTGGGGTATGCCCCGAGTAGTTGTATATTTTGACTTTTTCAGTTGTTGGACTTGTATAATTGTGCATCTGGACTATTGTATATATTTACCACTCTGATATTTAATTTGCTTCCGTTTATAGTTCAAATTGTTGCTATAATTAATATTACGCGCGTGTAATTTCAATTCGTTATGCATCCCCTCGACAAAACCCTCCAACCCTTACGGGGCCTCATCAGCCTCTTGAGTGGCTTCCCCGAGTTCTTGGTATCAGTTTATTGGTATCCGGATCTCCGGGTCGTCACAGTTGGTATCAGAGCGGTGTTGAGGTTATGTATAAAAAATTGAAATTGCATTAGTCCATAACAAGTCCATGTGAGTCTACTACTGCTGGCTTAGGATGTTTTCCGTTATTACTGATGGGTTTTTCGTTGTTATGTGTCTTCTTTTAGCTTAAAATGCTGCCGAGAAGAAGTGCTCGTGTTCTGAGGGAGGAAAGTGGTACCTCTCCTCCACCGGCTAATGTGCCAACTCGAGTTCAAGCTGATTCTACTCCTGGAGATGACTTGCCTCGGGTGGGCGTGGTAGAGCTTTGAAGGAGTTTATTCTATTCCATCCACCGACATATGAAGGGCAGGTAGATCCTGATGCAGCAAGAGTGTGGCTAGATGCAACTGAACATGTGTTCCATTCAATGGAATGCAAGGAAGATGAAAAAGTGATCCTGGCTACATTCCAATTGCAAGGAGCAGCACTCGCGTGGTGGACCACGGAGTGGGAAGTTACTTTTAGATCCCTTCCGCTTCGCCAGATAACTTGGAGAGAATTTGTCACATCTTTTGAGCGTACATACAGTCCTGCTTATCTCAGAATGGACAAGATGTATCAATTTATATAATTGGCTCAAGGCGACATGATAGTGCTGCAATATCGTAACAAGTTCATGGAATTGGGTCGATATGCACCCCATATTCTTACTGATGAAGGTTTAAAGACCGAGCAATTTCTAACGTGGCTTGAAAGCAGAATTGAGGCAGCCTTTGATTGCAACCAGAGTCGCTGAGATGGATGCAACATATCAGGCAGCTGCGGCATTAGAACTCGACATGGCAAGATCTCGAGGGCATCTTCAAGTTCACTCAGCTCAGCCGAGTGGGCAGCATCAACAAGTTGGTCATCCGACTGCGACAGGAGTCCAGCCTTCTATTCCTGCCGCCAGTGGCACTTCTTTTTCTAAACCCAAATTCAAGAAGTCGTTCAAAAAGTTTAAGAAGCGGTATGACAGTCAAGTATCTTCTGGTACCGTGCAGCAGCAATCAGCACCTGCTTTCCAGCGACAAGGCACAATAGCAAGTCAGCCAAGATCGTGTCCGAGGTGTGGTGGTTATCATCTAGGCAAGCCTTGTTCAATGCTGGTGGTTTGCTTCCGATGTGATCAACCGGGGCATGTGGTTCAAGGCTGTCCTCAAAGGTCGAAACCAGTCTAGTTCTCTCAGTTCTCTCAACCACAGCCACCTCAGTTTAGACCTCCTCCACCACCACAATATCAGCAATATTATCCTCAAGCTTTAGTGTCTTTATCCCAACAATCTACAGCAACTAACATGAAGCAGAAAGGGAAGGTCTCGCATATAACTCGTGCTGAAGCTGTGGCATCTCATCTCGTAGAAGGTACAATTATGATTTATGGCCATGCAGCTCGTGTCCTTTTTGATTCAGGTGCTTCTCATTCATTTATTTCTGAAGACTTTATTACCTGTATTGAGGAGCCGACGTCTGAAATGACTTGTGAGTTGCTTGTGGAATTACCTTCTGGGGATTTTATGTTCACTCCTCTCTATCTGGAGGAGACTCTGATTGTCATTGGGAATCAGCAGTTGCCAGCTAGATTATATGCCTTGCAGCTGGTGGATTATGATATTATTCTGGGCATAGATTGGTTGGAAAAATATGGAGCCCTGGTTGACTGTAGATCGAAGAAAGTCTATTTTCAACCATGTGGGAAATCAACATTCTATTTTCAAGGTATTCGATCTCGTTCTTCTCGCTTGCTTATTTCTGCTATTCGAGCCTGTAGATTACTTAATACATGTTGTCAGGGATTTTTGGCTTCCATTGTTGCTATTGAGGCACCACAGCAGGACATCAATGATATTCCTATGGTTTGTGAATTTCCTGATGTGTTTCCTAATGAGTTACAAGGCTTACCTCCTCAGCGAGAGATAGAAATGGTGATTGAATTAATTCCAGGTACGACACCTTTAGCAAAGGCACCTAAACGTATGGCTCTAGCAGAATTGAAAGAATTACAAGCACAGCTATTCGATTTATTGGAAAAAGGCTACATCCGTCCAAGCTTTTCTCCATGGGGTGCTCCAGTTTTGTTTGTGAAAAAGAAAGATGGAAGCCTGAGGTTGTGTACTGATTACATGCAATTGAATCAGGTGACTGTCAAGAACAAGTATCCTTTGCCCATGATTGATGATTTATTTGATCAACTTCAGTCGGCTACTATCTTTTCATGGATTGATCTTCACTCTAGTTACTACCAATTGAGGATTAAAGAATCTTATGTGGAAAAGACTACTTTTAGCACGTGATATGGTCATTATGAATTTTTGGTTATGCCGTTTGGGCTAACCAATGCTCCAGCAGCTTTTATGGACCTGATGCAGCGTATGTTTCGCCCGTATCTGGACCGGTTTGTGGTGATCTTTGTAGATGATATTCTGGTCTATTCTGCTTCTGAAGAAGAACATGTGCAGCATCTCAAGATTGTATTGCAAACTTTGCGAGATCACAAGCTTTATGCAAAATTCAGTAAGTGTGAGTTTTGGCTTCGAGAAGTGCATTTTCTCGGCCATGTGATTTCTGGTGACAGAGTTGCAGTTGATCTGGTAAAGACTGAAGCTGTTCTTCAATGGCAGAGACCAAGGACTGTGACAGAAATCAGAAGTTTTCTGGGTCTTGCTGGTTATTATTGAAGATTCATTCAAGATTTTGCACGGATTGCCACGCTGATGTCGCGTCTGACTCGTAAAGATGTGCCTTTTGTGTGGTCAGATTAGTGTGATCAGAGCTTTAATGAATTGATCAGGCTACTCACTTCTTCTCCAGTGCTTGTTTTGCCTTCTGGCTCGGGTGGATTCGTGGTATGCACGGATGCTTCTCGAGTAGGTTTGGGTGCAGTGCTTATGCAGCATGGTAAAGTTATAGCTTATGCATCCCGGTAATTGAAACAGCATGAACTCATGATTTAGAGCTTGCAGCGGTGATCTTTGCATTAAAAATCTGGAGACACTACCTATATGGTGAGAAAGTAAAGATCTTTACAGATCATCAAAGCTTGCAATATGTGTTCTCTCAAAATGATTTGAATCTTCGACAGCGCAGATGGATGGAATATATGAAAGACTATGATTTCACTCTCTCCTATCAGCCAGGTAAAATGAATGTTGTGGCTGATGCTCTGAGTAGGAAAGTGTAAATCAGTCATTTGCTGGTTCATGAATGGAAGTTGTGGGAATAGTTTCCTTGTGAGACATTCAGCGTGGACATTCCTTCTGATCCGATGGTAGCTGTGTGTGCTAGTCTCTTGATGACTCCAGCTATTTATCAGAAGATCAAGGAAGCTCAGCATGCAGATTCTGATCTATCCCACATTATAATGATGCATGATGTTGAGTTTGATCATGAATTAGTTGTCAGCTTCTGAGGCAGGCTATATGTTCCACCTGATGATTTGTTAAGAAATACCATCTTGCGTGAAGCCCATGGATCCCGTTATGCAATTCACCCCGGCACTACCAAGATGTATCAAAATCTGAAAAGACAGTTCTGGTGGCCTAGAATGAAAAAGGATGTAGTTGATTTCCGGTCTAAATGTTTGACATGCCAACAGGTTAAGGCCGAGCATCAAAAGCCTGGAGGAATGCTTCAACCTTTAGAAATTCTGATGTGGAAATGGGATCATGTCACGATAGATTTTGCTATGGGTTTACCCCGGACTTCACAAGGTTATGATGGAATCTGGCTGTTGGTTGATCAATTGACAAAGACACCAAGATTATTGCCAATCAAAGTTGCTTGGAGTGTTCAAAAATTGGCCGAGCCTTATGTTGAAAAGATTGTGCCATTGCATGGAATTCCAATATCAATTGTGTCAGATCGCGAGCCACGATTTACTTCTGGCTTTTGGCGCAGTTTTCAAAAGGTGTTGGGCACAGAATTAGCTTTCAGTTCAGCATATCATCCTCAATCTGATGGTCAATCAGAAAGGACTATTCAGACTTTAGAAGATATGCTACGATCGTGTTGCCTAGATTGGCAGTGTTCGTGGAGTCAGCATCTGCCATTAGTGGAAATTGCATATAATAACAGTTATCACTCCAGCATCGATATGGCACCACATGAGGCTTTATATGGACATCCTTGTCGTACACCATTAAACTGGTTTGAATCTGGTGACTGTTTGTTGACAGGACCTGATATGGTTCAGCAATGTGCTGACGTGGTTCGCTTGATTCGACAGAAGATGTTGACAACTCAGAGCTGACAGAAAAGCTATGCAGATCACTGCAGGTGACCATTGCAATTTGAGCCTAGAGATATCGTGTTTGTAAAAATATCTATGATGAAAGGCGTTATGAGGTTTGGGAAGCGTGGAAAGCTCAGTCCCTGTTATATTGGTCATTTTCCTATTTTGGAATGTGTGGACCAAGTGGCTTATCGACTCTAGTTGCCAGCGGCGATGCAAGCAATCCACTATGTGGTTCATGTTTCCCAGTTGAGAAAGTATGTCCCTGATGCATCTCACGTGCTAGATGATTCAATTTGGCGTGAAGTGACAGCAGATTTGTCTACACCAGAGTATCCAATCAGAATTGAAGATCATCATGAGCAATGATTGAGAAATAAGGTAATCCCTCTGGTTTTTCCCGCCATAGTTCTCCCCGGTCTTCCTCGGCACATCCCCCTCACGTCGGCCATGGCCGGCGCGACGGGGGCCCCTCTGCCTCTTCTCCCTTCGGAGTCATCGGAGGTTGTCTCTTCGTCCACCCAGGCTGGTCCTCGTAGATCCTTTGCGCAGGCTCTCATAGAATCCAAGTCGAGGCCAGGCATATCCATCCCTGTGAAGGACCCTGCCTTTACCGATGGAGGCGAGCCAGTGATATTTTTCTCCAAGGCTGATGTTCAGGCTTCCCTACAATTCCTTTCTTTTGCAGCGGTGGTAAAATGTGCCTATGGCAGACCTGTCTTCTCTGAAATCAAGAGCTACTTGATGCAGCGCTTGGCATTTTTAGCTGATTTTGTAATTAGCAAGCTGAACCCGTGGCATTTTCTCTTCCGTTTCGAAAACGAAGCAGACTTTATGAAACTGTTGAAACAGAAACACCTGTATATAAAGGGATTTTTATTTCATTTCTTCCGCTAGACTTCGGATTTTAACTTCGAAGCAGATCCGCCGACGGTGCCAGTCTGGATCGATTTCCTAGCTCTACCTGCTAATCTCTATCATGAGGATTGTCTACAGTCTATAGCCGGAAATTTTGGGGTTGTGCTACGGATCCATGATGAAACTCTAGCTATGTCAGACGCATCGGAAGCACTGGTCTGTGTTGAGATGGATCTATCTACTCAGCGCAGGGAGCGATTGTGGATAGACTTAGATGGTTATGACTTCTGGCAGCCGGTAAGCTTTGATCGTGTTCCTGCTCTATGCTCTTATTACCATAAATTAGGCCACTCAGAAGAGGGCTGTAAGAAGAAGAAGGGAAGGATTGCTCGGTCCCAATTGGCTAATAAACTTGATCTTAAGAGCTTCAGGCAGGAGTATCAGCCTCGATTGTATGACCAACAAGCTGCTCGACACAATGTGGCAGTGAGCAATAAGTTTGAAATTCTGAGGTAGGCAGTGGATTCTCAAGGACCACAATAAGAAAACTCTACTACTATTAGTAACTCGGGGATGGATCAGGTTAAGGAGATTCCAGAGAAAGAACATTCAGCTGTAGCTATTCAACTGTCTGTAACTTCGGGAATCCTTTCCCCAAAGTCACATGGAGGAGACAATGAAGAGTGGCAATGTAAGGTCTTGCAGGAATCCAAAGATAGACAATTGCCTGAAGAGAAAGGGAAGTTGTCGACTCAATCCCTCAATAGACAGGCTGACAACAATGAAGTAAAAATCCAACAGCAACAAGATACAGTGGTGAAAATGATAACCCTGGAAGCTTCTCCTCACTCTGTGGATGAGAAAACATTCTATGTTGAGACTTTCAAAGATGAGAAGATACAAGAAATTATGAAAGTCAGCAAGCAAGTGGCGGATTTGGCTAACCAAGACAATGAGTTAATGCAGTCAACCTTAATTGCTAGAGGTGGTAAAAAGGTACGCTGGCATGAAGATGGTCGAATAATGACCAGATCCAGAGCTAGATCTCTGGAAGACATAAAATGGGCTCCTTCATGATCCATCCGATCCTTTTTTGGAACATCAGGGGGTTGGGGAACTCAGGCTCCCGTAGACATTTGAAACACTATGTGATTTCTAATAAGGTCAATTTGGTGGCCATTAGCGAACCAATGCTGAATTTCAATAAAGCTCCCTCATTGGGAAGATACCTTAAGCTTCGGAAACATGTTGGAAACAACTCATTAAATTCCAAGATTTGGGTTTTTTGGCAAGATAACTACAATTTGGAGGTAATTGCCTTTTCATCGCAGTATATTACTCTTGGTCTTAAGGCTGACAACTCTATTTGTACATAGTATTCATTTGTATATGCTTCTTGTGATACAAACCAAAGAAAGCTTTTGTTTAGTGATCTTCTCCTCTTTGCTGACTCTGTCTCTGTCCCCTGGATTGTGGGGGGAGATTTTAACTGTGTGTTGCGACCGTCGAAGAAAATTGGTGGTGGCATCCCAGCCTTAGCCTCAATGACAGATTTTAATTACTTCCTATGCTCTGCTGGTCTGCTTGATTCGGGCTTCCATGGGCCAGCTATGACATGGACTAACAACAGAATAGGCTCTGCGAACATCCGGGCTAGACTTGACAGAGTTCTGGTTAACAATCTTTGTCAATCTGCTTCACCCCAACTAGTTGAAAAGCATTTAGCTAGAGGTCCTTCAGACCATGCCCCACTGCTCCTCTCTCTTGAAAGCCTGCCCACCAGCTCTGGCAGATTCATATTCCGGAAAATGTGGTGCACTCATAATACATTCAAACAACATGTTTCAGAAGTATGGCAACAAACTCAGATTAACCACCCCAATGCATTGGTCAGGCTCTCTGTCAAACTTAAGGCAGTCAAGGATTTACTGCATAAATGGAACAAAGATGTCTTTGGGAACATTTTTATGCTTAAAAGCCAGGCAGAAGTAGAGGTTGAACTTAAGCAGCTTGCCTTTGACTCAAATTCTTCTCCTACAAATAGAGAAAGTCTCAATGCAGCAAATGCAAGTCTCCGTCTAGCCTTATCTTGGGAAGAAACTTTTGGGAACCAGAAGTCTCAGATTGATTGGATAGAACGTGGGGATAGAAATAATTCTTTCTATCATGCTGTGGCCCAATACAAAAGAAGAAGAAATTACATAAAAAGGCTTAAGATTGGAGACCCTGGAGAATGGTGTTCTGATCAAGATTCTCTAAGGCTTTATGCTGTGTCTTACTTCAAAAACCTATTTTCTTCAGAAGAGCATCAAGTGGATTCTACACTCTTGGACAACTGAATCTCAGAACTCAGCTCTATGTGCTATCCCTGACATCATGGAGGTTCGCAGAGCAGTTTGGTTGCTAAAGGGTTCCAGCTCTCCTGGCCCTGATGGATTCTCTGGGGACTTCTACACAGATGCCTGGGAAATAGTTGGGCAAGATGTAACAGATGTTGTCTGTGCATTCTTTGAAGGTTTCCCTCTCCCTAGGGGAATTTCCTCTTCACTAATTACTTTGGTTCCTAAGGTTCAAGACCCCCAGTCTTTTAATGATTTTAGACCAATAAGCCTGTGCAATTTCTCTTATAAGGTAATTACCCGTATTCTATCTGAACGATTGGCTCCCCTACTGCCTAGTCTAATTTCAGTTGAACAAGGAGCCTTTGTGAAAGGGAGATTCATACTAGATAATGTAGCTCTTGCAAGGCAGCTCATGATGAATATTAATAGAAAGGTAAGAGGTCATAATGTAATATTCAAGCTGGACATGGCCAAAGCCTATGATAGAATGGAATGGGATTTCATCCTTGCAGTAATGAGGAAGTTTGGATTTAATACCAGGTTCACTTCCTATCTCAGAATGTTACTGTTTAACTACTGGTTCTCAGTTAATTTTAATGGCAATGTATCTGGCTTCTTTAAATCCAGCAGAGGTATAAGGCAAGGAGACCCAATTGCTCCTTATCTGTTTATCATTGCTTCAGAGGTTTTAAGTAGAGGCCTCTCTGCTTTAATTCAGACCGATGTCCTAAAGGGTTTTAAGGGGCCCATACATTCTCTGTAGATTTCCCATCTCTTATATGCAGATGATACATTAGTGTTCTTGAATGCCAGTAGACAGAATATAGTGGCCTTTCAACAATTCATCAACAGTTATGAGAAATGCTCGGGACAGAAGGTCAATGGTGCCAAGAGCAGCTTCATTCTCTCTGAAAAAGCCCCCACAACCCTAAGACATTCCATCCGAGCTCTCACTGGCTTTAAACATCAGACAGCTAGAATTAGCTATCTTGGGATTCTGGTTAAAAAGGGCAGATATCTATGCTCTGATTTCAAGTTCCTGTTGGATAGGGTCCGGCTTAAACTGGAAGGTTGGCAGTCTAACTTTTTATCCCAAGCTGGTAGAGCAGTGTTGATTGATTCCACTCTTCAAAGTATGCCCATCTACTTAGCTTCGGCCTATTTTATCCCAAAGAAGGTCATCAAGTTCATTGATGATCTTTGTGCTAATTTTTTTTGGCAATGAGAAAATGGAACCAACCGCATGCATTGGGTTGCTTGGTCTGATATTCAAAGGCCCCGGCTAGAGGGTGGCATGGGCATCAGAAATTTACAGTGGGTTCAGACTACTTTGGCAACTAAAACATTATGGAACATTATACATGGTTCATCACTTTGGTCCCAATATGCTTGCAGGAGATTCATCAAAGTTCACCTTGCTAATTGTGTTAAATCATTTCCTGCTGGAATGCCACTTGCTGTTTTTAAGTAGGCCAAAGATATAATTCACTCCAACAGTAGATAGATTATTGGGAATGGGGCCAATGTTGACTTCTTAAGGGATAATTGGACAGGGAATGGTCCAATTCTCAATGTTGCACAGGCTAGTGCTAGAAATAGACTAAATGACATCCCTTTGGCTTCTGTTAGAGAGGTATTAAGTGATACCCAGCATCCAGCAAGAGGAAACCTTAATAATGAATTTTCCATTCCTAATCTTCAATTTAACAATGAGCCTGACCTATGTGTCTGGACAGAGACTTTGAAGGGATCCTTTTCTATTAAGTCAGTATGCAATCTAATCCTAACTAAAGGTCCTTCAAGGTCTGCCTGGGCTAAACTATGGCACTCTGCTGTAAACCCAAGGGTAGCTACCTTTGTCTGGAAACTGATCCATCGGGCTATTCCTGTGGACTGTAGGGTTGCAGATTGTGGGATTCAAATTGCTTCTAAATGCAGCTGTTGTTCTTCCCCTGCCAATGAAGACCTTAATCACCTTTTCATTACAAGTAATCTGGCATCAGATCTGTGGGGCTGGGTGCACCCCTTAATCAGCCACAAGATTCATCTTAGTGACCAAATTATTGTTCGGTGCTAGAATCTGTTGAATACAACTGATAAACACTCAGCATTTAGCTTTGCTGGAATGTATGCAGTAGTATTAATGTTATTGGAGATATGGAAATCAAGGTGTGCCATCAGATTTGAGAATAAGTCTCTGAGAACAGACCAAGTAAAGCGGAGTATAATTTTTTCAATTGCCTTGGCTCTGGACAAGCTATATTTTAACAAGCCTCTGTCCGCTAGTCAGTCCAGCAATCTTGCTTCTTTTCATTTATTCCCCAGGTTTAAACTTAAGCAGCCAATTCTGGTTTACTGCAGACTGGCACCCAGACTATTCACCTTGCATGTTGATGGTGCCTCAAAAGGAAACCTGGGCAGGAGTGGAGGTGGTGGTTGTATAAGGGATTCTACTGGTAGATGGATTGTTGGCTTTGCATTTTATTATGGATATGGAAATAGCCTGCTGGCAAAGGCGAGGGCCCTACATGATGGGCTCAATATTGCTAAGCTAAGTGGTTTAAGCTTGGCGGGTATATACTCAAACTGTGCCCTCCTAGTTGAAGCTATTAGAAACAATACTACTCCCAGCTGGATCATTCTTCCTTGGTGGAGGAAAATCATGGACCTTATTCAAGAAAGTGGATGCCAATTACAACATACTTTTAGAGAGGGCAATAAAGTTACTGATTCCCTGGCGACTTATGCTTGCAACGTTGCTGAAAATCAAATATTCATCCAAGCAAGAGATCTCCCTCGGCTGGCTAAGGGCGCCTTAAGTGTTGATAGAGCTGGAATGCCAGCCATCCGTATACTATAATTTTGTTTTGCTTCTTTTGTTCTGTAATGTTCTGCTGTCTCTCTTAAGGGTTTAGTCCAGCCCTCTTGATTCTCTGGGGTGTGCCCCGTGGTCCATGTAAATTTTCCCCCAAAGTCAATAAAATAAAAGGCCACAGTCACATCCTGGGGGAGTGAGAACATTCCCCCTCTTTGAGGGCAGGGTGCACTCGACCAGTGAGTGAACTGTTGGTCAGTTTTAGTGAAAAAAAGGTAATCCCTCTGGTAAAGGTTGTATGGCAGCGTCACTCTGGCAATGAAGCGACTTGGGAACACGAGGATGAAATGCGTCAACAGTTTTCTTTCTTATTTGATTAAGGTATAATTTCTTTCAGTTCCCTCCTTGTGCTTCCTTTTAAATTTTGAGGTCAAAATTTTTATTAAGAGGGAGGGACTGTAAGACCTGTTCTTTAACAGATCCTTACTAGTATTAATATAGAACTAATCCAAGAATTTAGGAGATTTTTCGGAATTTATTGGGCATTTTCTTTTAATTTTACCCATTTATTAAAGCTTTTAAGAAATTAAATGGTCATAATTATAATTTTGCTTCTTTGGGGGTTTAAATGCAATTAGAAGTTAAAAATAAATAAAAAATATTATAACAATTTTTTTTTTGTAACCCGTCGACCCCCCCTCTCTCCCCATTCCTCTCTTCTATCTCTCCCTCACCCTCTCTCTCTCATACGCGGAAGCCTCTCCCCCTCCCTTGGTGGCGCGGCTAGTTCGGGTCGTGGACCGAGGCGTGGGTGGCATCATTGGGAAGCTCGCGACGTGAGGAGCGCGGCGACGTCAACTTTGAGATGAATCGCAGCATGTGGAGACGGGTGGGCGTGGGAGAGCGGTGCGGCTCCCTCGGCTTGCATGCGCCCGTAAAGGTGTTTTCGACGCGATCGAGGTAGGGGGATGGATACCCGAGCTCGCTAGGATCATTTTCCCTATCCTGCCCATCGTCCTTATGTCTTCCACAGCCTACCCATCATCATTTATGTTTTCGGAGCATGAACATTGTTCTTATGTTTTCGATCCATTCTGGGCATTGTCTTTATGTTTTATGGGCTTGGAATGATTGTATGATGGATGTGGGTTGAGTTATGGCAAGTTACAATAGGTTTCTCCGTCGATTTGGATCGACCGGGAGGGTTTCCCGCGGGTTTCACCCCATTTTCGGAATCATGGTAATGGCGCGGTCCTAACAATGACCATTTTGATTTAACAGTCTTCGATTAGACCGTTCCAACCCGTAGCACGGCCCTTAGGGAGACCGTTCAGACCTTAGGACGGCTAACCGTCGACCGCTTAATCCCTTTAAACAGTAAGGTGGCATAGATGGCACGGCCCAACCTGGTCCATTCAATTCATTGAACGGCCAGTCGTGGGACCGTCCAAGTAACCGCCCATCCCATTGAGCGGCCAATCGTTGGACCGTTCAGACTATTGAACTGCCCAAGAATGGACCGCGTACACCCTGAAACTCAAAAATGGGATAGTGTTGAACAGCTTCACCGTGACCGTTTAGGCCTATTAAGCGGCCAATCGCACGACCACGTACGACTGGAACGGCTTCCTCCTAACCCTTTAATTCCTGCTGAATTCAATTATTAGCATATTCATTTATTTATGCTTTTAATCTTGCATATTCGCCATGTTTAAAGTATTTTTACAAATAGTGGCTTAATTTTAGATCCCAATAGAGTTGCTTTCTCTTTCCTTGTGATGGAACCACTAGTTATAGTCCGACGACCTTTAGTATCGGCCCACCTGGGAGAGGTGGCGGGGTAGTCCCGGTTTACGATTTTTAAGCTAGTTTCCGTGGGCCCCTGCTATACAGTAGCATCCTACTGAGGAGAAAACTGGCTAGAGGCCTGGCTCGAGGCGACGAGCCGGTGTGTGCACACGTGGTCAGGGGCTTGGACTGGCACTCACGAGTGGTACCCTGACTAGTTCTTGGTTCTGGTACTGTTACGTGTCTCGCTTGTCGCGATCTAGACTTGCGTAGATACTTGAGACGCAGTGTAAGCCGTCAGTGGACGTATTTGGTTTCTCTTTCTGGTGGTCCTTCTTTCTCCTGTCACTTGGAAATTTTGAGGTTTATTCTATTGGTAGATTTAGTTCCTGATGCTCCTGTTTAAATTAAATTAGCATCATAGTTAGCGGTTATTGGACTATTTAGATAGTTTTACAGCTTTACTAAACCATTATTTAATTCTGCCAATGCATGTTTTAATTGCTTTCCTTTGTCTAGTTGTGTGGTAGGGATCTCCGTGACCCCTACTGAGTCTTGTTGTGAGACTCACCCTTACTTGTCAAGTGAGCAGCAGCAGCCGTCTTCCACAGCTTCCTGTGCTTTTGACGGCAGTTCGTAGTGCCAGCAGTTGTTTGTCAGTGGTTTGTCAGTAGGTTGTTGTCCTTTCTTCTACTTTTTGGCTGGGGTATGCCCCGAGTAGTTGTATATTTTGACTTTTTCAGTTGTTGGACTTGTATAATTGTGCATCTGGACTATTGTATATATTTACCACTCTGATATTTAATTTGCTTCCGTTTATAGTTCAAATTATTGCTATAATTAATATTACGTGCATGTAATTTCAATTCGTTATGCATCCCCTCGACAAAACCCTCCAACCCTTGCCTCTTGGGTGGCTTCCCCAAGTTCTTGGTATCGGTTTACCAGTTTCCGGATCTCTAGGTCGTCACAGGGGGGCTCTTCAAGCACCCTCCTCACCTCAGCCTCCCTTTTCTTTCTGTCGTCGATCCCGTTGCCTAGGGGGAAAGCTCTCTCAAGCTTCCTCTCCATTTTTCTTGGGTCGACCTCTTCTCTTTTTTCTTTTTTGTTGTCCTTCCAATCCCTTTGGCACCTTTCCTCCGAGCTTTCTCAAACCAACGGGTCGGTTATCCTTTATCCAAGCCAGTTCCTGTACTAGGCAGAGTCAGTGGCTGGATGTGGGAGCGCCTACCGGGTTGGCCGAGCGTTCTGCTCGTGTCATAGTACCAGTGGATGTAATTTTTTTATTTGTTGTACATGTATATTGTATTGGCTGCGGCCTACTTGATGTACACCAAAATTTAATGAGAAGAGAAGAACGACATTTATTCTGCTTTGCTTACATGTGCATGCTTGCCAGATGATCAAAAGTAGAACTTGCAAAGTGTTGTCGTGTTCCATGTCCGAGGGATGAGTGCTCCTTCCATGGTGGATAGTCGGTATGCTCCTTTCCCGAGGGTCTCGACCACTCGGTAGGGGCCTTCCCAGGTTGGGGCTAGCTTCCTCGCTGCCTCCAGTGGCCGAGAGGCTTTGGCCTTTCTCAGGATGAAGTCCCCTGGCTGGAAGTGTCTGTCTCGGACTCTGGAGTTGTAGTATTGAGTGATGCGTCATTGATATTCCGTTGCTCGGATACTTGCAATCTCTCGGATCTCGTCTGCTAAGTCGAGGTTTTCTCGCAATTTCTGCTCGTTCACCTCGGGTTTGAAGTGGATGACTCGGAGAGAGGGATTGTCGACCTCCAACGGAATCATGGCTTTTGTGCCATACACCAGCTGAAAAGGCGTTTCACCGGTGGCCGTTCTTGGAGTAGTTCGGTGTGACCATAGTACGCTCGGTAATTCCTCAAGCCTACTTCCCATGGCCTTGCCGAGCCTTGTTTTGATGCCTTTCAAGATAGTCTTATTGGCATTCTCGAACAGTCTGTTAGCCTGAGGGTGGACTACCGAAGTGAAGTGATTGTGAATGTTCAGGTCGAACATCTGTCTCTGAAGTAATGAGAATCAAATTGCCGAACGTTATCGCTCACGATCACTCGGGGGACACCGTAGCGACAGATGATCGACTTCCAAATAAAACTCCATACGACTGATTCGGTGATCCTAGTGGTGGCCTCGGCCTCGATCCACTTGGTGAAGCAGTCGATGGCGACGATGATGAACTTCTTTTGAGCTTGGGCCATGGGGAATGGCCCCAAGATGTTGATCCCCCACTGAGCGAAAGGGTATGGCACGGCAAGGGTGATGAGCTCCGTGGAGAGCTGATGGATCAAGTGATCGAAGCGCTGACATCGGTCGCACTTCTGTACGTAGGTTGTGCAGTCACGCTGGGGAGTGGGCCACCAGTAACCCTTCCGAAGCAAGATCCTGGCGAGCGATCTTCCTCCTTGGTGCGCCCCGTAGATGCCTTCATGTACTTCCTGAACCACTCGGCTGGCTTCGTCGGCGCTGATGCACTTGAGGAGGGGACCGAAGAAAGATCTACGGTACAAGGCATCATCCAGGATGACGAAACGCCGAGCTTGGTACTTGAGCTTCCGATCCTCCCGAGGGTCAGGGGGCTCTTGAGAATCTCAGAGCCAGGATACGTAGGGGGCCCGCCAGTCGCTCGTGGGTGCCGGGTCAACGGTTATAAGCTCGGACTCGATGCTTTGTCACTCGAGCTGCTCGAGGAAGACCGACCGTGTACCTTCGGGATCGAAGGAGGAGGCCAGTCGAGAGAGGGCGTCCGCTCGGGAGTTTTCCTCCCGGGCGATCCGGACTACCTTAAAGCTCTCAAAGAGTTGGGCCATCTTCTTGACCACCTAAAGGTATTTGATCATTTGTCCTTCCTGAGCTTCATAGTCACAGTTAACCTGGCTAGCGACCAATTGGGAGTCAGTGCTGATCTTCACTCGCTTGGCCCCCAGTCGTCGAGCCATCCTGGCTCCCGAGATGATGGCTTCATACTCGGAAGCGTTGTTGGATGCCTGGAAGTTGAATTTCAAAGCGTACCGCAGCTCCGCTCCTTCGGGGGATTTGAGAAGAACACCAGGGCCGCTTCCTGTCGAGTTGCAGAACCCATCAACGAACAGATCCCATGTGGGTCCGCGTGTAGGCGGAAGTGCTTCTTCAGTCGGAACCGTTCTTTCAACAATGAAGTCCATGAGGGCCTGTCCTTTGATGGCTTAGCGGGGGCGATACGAGATGTCGTATGCCCCGAGCATGATGGCCCATTTGATGAGGCGTCCCGAGGCTTTAGGGTGAAAGAGGATCTTCTTCCGGGGTTCATCGGTCAATACGACGATGGAATGCCCTTGAAAATATGGTCAGAGGCGCTTGGCCGAGGTAACCAATGCTAGCATGAGTTTCTCAGTTGCGAGGTACCTTCTTTTGGCCTCATTAAGCACCATGCTGGTATAGTAAACCGGTCTCTCGACCCCTGCGTCGTTCCTGACTAGGACCGAGCTCACTGTGGAAAGGGTCGCAGAGAGGTAAAGGTGTAGAGCTTCACCCTGGATCGGCTTGGACAGCACTGGGGGTGAGGCCAAGAGTTCCTTGAGTTCATCGAACACCTTCTAACATTCCTCATCCCAGGTGAACGTAGCAGATTCCATTTTGGGTCCCCTAAACAATTTGAAGAAAGGTAGGCATCGCTCGGCCGCTCGGGACAGGAAACGGTTGAGGGCAGTAATACGCCCCGTAAGGTGTTGGACATCCTTGACGTAGGTGGGCAGCCACATGTTCAGGATCACCTGAACCTTGTCAGGGTTGGCCTCAATCCCACGCTGAGTTACCAGTAAGCCTAGGAACTTCCTGGATCTTACTCCGAAGGCACATTTGGTGGGGTTAAGCTTCATGTTGCACTTTAGGAGGGTGTCGAAGGTCTCGGCTAAGTCGACAAGATGGTCTTCGGCCTTCGGTGTTTTGATGAGCATATCATCAATGTACGCCTTGACGTTTCGACCGAGCTATCCTTCAAAAATGTGGTTGATCAGTATCTGATATGTTGCTCCAGCGTTCTTTAACCAGAACGGCATTCGAGTGTAGCAATGTACGCCGAAGTCGATGATGAAGGCGGTCTTCTCGATGTCCTCTGGGTCCATCCTGATCTGATGGTAACCGGAGTAGGCGTCCAGGAAGATGAGCAGCTCGTTGCCAGAGGTTGAGTCGACCAGTTGATCAATGCTTGGCAGCGGGTAGCAATCCTTTGGGGTAGCCTGGTCGAGGTCAGTGAAGTCCACGAACATTCGCCATTTCCCTAAAGCCTTCGGTACTAGGACGATGTTGGCGAGCCACATAGTGTACAGGACCGGACGAAAGGGCCAATCTTCTGCCCCTTGATGACTTGCTCTTTGATGACCGCTTGCTTCTCCAGGGCGTGCTTTCTCTTGTGTTGCTAGACAGACTTCACCGTTGGGTCGAGGTTGAGCTTATGCATCACCACGTCTCCCAGGATCCCGGGAAGGTGCTCATCAGACCATGCAAAGACTCAGATATATTGGGTAAAGAAATCCTTATATTTTTCTTGCTCCTCAAGTGGTAGATCGGCTCCAATCTTTACTCCTAGAGTCAGGTCACCGTTGAGGAAGACCGTTTGTAACTCGCCGCCAGGCTCAGATGTTGCGGGTCCCTCCTCGGCTCCCTTTACTCCCTTGTTTTTCCCTTTCGACCTCGTGGCTTCGATCGAGATTATATAGCACCGTCTAGCCAATGCCTGGTTACCCCAGACCTCCCCCACGCCATACTTGGTAGGGAACTTCATTTTTTGGTGAAAGGTAGAGGGCACCACTTTCATTCGGCTGAGGATACCTCGTCCGAAGATGGCATTATATGCCGTCATTCCTTTAATCACAATGAAGTCTGCCATAACCATAACGGTTTTGGGCGGGGTGCCGATAGTAACTGGCAGGCTCAGGGCTCCCTCGGGATAAGTTGCCTGGCCGTTGAACCCACAGAGGGGAGTTCGGATCGGGTGGAGTTTAGATGGATTCTCTCACATCTTGAGGAAACATTCATAGGATAATACATCAAGGGCACTACCATTGTCAACTAAGATCCTATCTACGTTACAATGGTTTATTGTAGCCGATACAACGAGAGCATCGTCATGTGGGGTGGTTAACCCTTCCAGGTCTTGGTCGGAGAATACCAGGGCCTGCGGTTCACTCGCCCACGGGGCCGTAGGTGCCTCAGCAGAGGCTCGGCTCACCCGCTCAGCGTGACGCTTTCTTCCTCGGCTACTATCTCCGCCTGATGCCGCACCGCCTGCGATGACATTGTTGTGGACACTGCGGGAGGCATTGTCGATCTCTTCGGGGGCGCCTCGATCTTTCTTCTGCCCGGACACGTATCGGGATAGGTGTCCCTGGCAGATGAGGCGCTCGATCTCGTCTTGGAGTTGATGGCAATCGCTGGTGTGGTGCCCGTGGTTGCCATGGAACATGCAATGCTTGTGGCAATTATGGCGCTTGGCCTTCATAGGCTCGGGCTGGCGAAGGAGACCCCAGCCTTTGATGTCTTCGTAGATTTCGTAGATGGGAGCGGTAAGGGGGGTATACCGCTCATACTTCCGGGACGACTCTTTTCGGTCTCTGTTCTAGTTCCGCCTTTTCCTTGGCCCGTCCCTTGCTCGGACGGTCGCTTCTTGTCCCCCACCTAACCCGAGCCTGCAGTGCCTAGGTAGGCACTGAGGACTTCCTCGCATTCTGCGTGGTGTAGGGTGAGGGTCACTAGCTCAGCCAGGGAGGTGGGAGGATGAAGCACTAGCTCACGCCGCAGGTTCTCGTCGCGGGCACCCCCGGTCAATGCGGTGATGGCAGAGGAAACGTCCAACCGGGCGATGCACAGGGCTTTCAATTTGAATCGATTGATATAAGCCTACAACTTCTCCCAATGTTCCTGCTTGAGGGCCAGTAGTCCCGCCACTGACCGGTGTGGACCGCTGCCGGTGAAGCTTTCCTTGAACACTCGCCCGAATTGCTTGAAGTTGTGGATGCTGTCGAGGGCGAGGGCCCTGAACCAGGCCTGAGTGCCCTAAACCAGAGTGGTTACGAACGCTCGGCACTTGATCACGTCGGACGCCCCATGCAAGGTCATTAGGGCATCGAAAATGTTGTGGGGATCAGCCGGGTCCCCCTAGCCGCCGTACGACTTGAAGGTCGGGAGTGAGATCCTGGGAGAAATCTCTACCTTCAAGATGTAGTCAGAGAACGGGGATCGCTCCTAGTCCTCCACAGGAGAGGTCTTCTGCAAGGCGCGGAGGGCACACTCTTGCTCGGTGAAACACCTTTCAAAGTCTCGCAGTCGGAGAGATAGCTCCGGTTGTCGTTGGCCCGAAGGGCTGGGGGGACGCACTTGCATGCTATCCCGACGCTCCTCTGGAGCGTCGGCTTCCTGAAACGGTCAGTGTGCTCCGAACTTCTCCCTCCTCGGGGTTGAGGAGGCTTCTTGCTCTGGGGGAGGGGCATGCGATGGTCCTCTTGACAGGTTACAGATGAGCCATCGCCCCCGGAGGGTGAAACGACCTCCAGCGGTTTGCTGGGAGGCATCTCTGAGTGGGTGGCTCTTCCGTGGGAGCTGCAACTTCTCCTCTCTGGTCGCTTGGGCCCTCATGAGATCCACGAGGACATCCAATTTTGTGTTGAGGGTTTGGAGGGCGTCGATGCTCCCGCCGGGAAGCTGTTCCCCCGCCACCGATGGAGGTATCTCATTGGCGTGGTTGCCTGACGGGGAATTCTCCGTGCAGAGGGAAGGTGCACCTTCTTCCCTCGCCAGGGCTTTTCCCTTGTCACCGGCAGTCCTCTTTCCAGAACTCTTTCGCACCATGACGGCTCTTTGTACGTTTCCCAGAGACGGCATCAGATGAGGAGGGGCGATCTCGCGCTACTCCTGAGCGGGGAGGAGGATGACCACGAACGCTTGGAGTGTGAACTGCAAGATGGGAAACTGGTCAGAGGTGTCCAGGGATAGATCTCCGGGAAAAACCCTCCGATGCTTAAGTCAGCAAGCATAGTAGATCACCGGTGCAAAGGGAAGAGTTGTAAAAGAAGTGGGAGCGAGATCCCTCTCCACCAACAGGTGAAGTGGTTCCTGCTCAGGATTTTTGGCTTTTGCCTTACTTCTTCCTTCTTACCTCTCAAAGTGGAGCTCTTTGGGTCTAAATAGTGGCTCACCGAGTGAATGATCCCTATAAGATGAGGAGTTAAAGGGGGGGTTACGTCCTTCATGCGGGCTCCTTATAGCACGCGGACTCTTGGTCTCCCCCATCCCCTTGAGCTCCCTGCTATTAAGGGACTCGTAACGGCCGTACAGATAAGCTTCTATCAGTTGGCCCGAGTGATAGGCACTGGCCCAGGAGAAGTCTCCCGAGTGATGAGTGCATGGTTGGGATAGGGAATAAAGGGATCAAGAGGAGCTTTCCCAATCGAACTGACGCTCGGACTTCCCAACCCGAAGGCCGCCTAGGAAGTGCTTATTCCGAGTGAGTTATTGGGCTTTTATTGAGTGGGCCCGGGGGCTACCACTTTAAGGTGCTGGGCCTCGTTTGGTCAGGTTTAGACCTCGTTTGGCCTCTCCGTACGGATGGAGAGATTTCACCTCTCCATATCCTATTAGAAAAAATGAATGAATGAGAAAAAATGACGAATGAATGAATAAAAAAATGGTGAAATGGAAATAAAAAGAGAAAAGAAAGAGAAAAAATGGCGACAAATCAAAAAAAAAAGAAAATTGAAAAAATTGGGGGCCCTAACCCCCCTCCTCTCGATCTCCCTCTCCTCTCTCACGATCTCCCCCCCCCCTCTCAATCTCTCCCCCTCTCTCTCTCACCCATCCGCCCTCTCTCTCATCCTCCTCCTTCCCTAGCACCGGCGATGGGTGGAGCTACCCAGGGATGAGGGCGGGCGGGCGTGGTGGAGCTACCCAAGGACGTCGGTGAGGGGCGAGCGGAGGCGGCATCAGCAGAGAGGGCGCAGTGGCGGCGGTGAGCTCCGACAGCGGCGGCGATGAGCTCAGAAGGACAGCCCCCACCGCAGGTATTCCCCTCTCTCCCTCTCCTGTTGGCCCCCCTCCCCCTCTCTGCTCCCGCCCTCTCTCACTCTCACTCTCATACATAGACACACGCACAGCTCGACCCCCTCTCCCTGCTCCCGCCCTCTCTCACTCTCACTCTCACTCTCACATACACAGGGAGTGGGAAGGCTCGTCCCCCTCTCCTTGCTCCAGCACAGACACAGGGAGGGGGAGGGGCTCGCCCCCTGTCCCTGCTCCCGCCCTATCTCACTCTCACAAACACATAGACACAGGGAGGGGGAGGGGCTCGGCCCCCTGTCCCTGCTCCCGCGCTCTCTCACTCTCACTCTCACACACACAGACATAGGGAGGGGTAGGGGCTCGGCCCCCTGTCCTTGCTCCCGCGCTCTCTCACTCTCACTCTCACACACACAGACACAGGGAGGGGGGGGCCACACACAGACACTGGGAGGGAGAGGGGCTCGGCCCCCTGTCCCTGCTCCCGCCCTCTCTCACTCTCACTCTCACACATAGACACATGCACACACAGACACAGGGAGGGTGGGAGGGTGATGGGAGGGGAGGGGGATGAGGGGAATGTCTATGTGAATTAATTTTTTTGACAAGTGTGGATGCCGATATGAATGTGTATGTAAATGTCGATATGATTTTTTTTTCCAAAAGACAATTTCGATGTCAATGTGTGTGAGTGAATGTGGGCGTGAAAGTCGATGTGAATATGAATGTGTATGTGAATGTGGATGCAAATTTTTGTTTGCAGGTGATGATGGCAATGTGACTGTGTGTGAATGTGGATGTGAAGGGGGATGTGGATATAAATGTGTGTGCGTAAACGTGTATATGACCTTTTTTTTTCATTTTTGCCCATTCAAGACTTTTGTAATGATATATGTGATTAGTATGCTTGGATACTAATGACATATATTGAACACAAAGTCTTGAATTGTCCTGTTGGATAGTCTATGGATATTTGATCATTCGGTGTTGTTTATTATCTGTGCTTCATGAATATCTTAAAATTGTAGTAGCATCTTCCCTCTCTTCTCCAATATACCTGCTAATTTTGACTGCTCCTGTGTTCACTTGCATTTTATGTGAGTGGCCGTTAGAGGAATGTTAAAATCAGTAAATTATGGTGGTATATTGGAGAAGTGTGGGGAGATGCTGTCGAAATTTTAAGATAATTGTGAAGCACATATAATAAACAACACCGAATGATGAAATATCCATAGATGGGCATTTTATTTGATGTAGGTACCCCATGAATATTGTGGATATGGATGTATATGTGAATAAACATGATGTACAAATGTGGAAAATAGTTAATTTTTAGGGGAGATGCTGTCGAATTTTTTTTAGAAGTTTACTATAACATATTGATATGATTTTTTTAATTTGTTAGGTAAATATGGCTAGACTTGATCGTTCATGGAAGAATCGCATAGTAGTTGATGGAGTGGTGTTAGAGGAGTTTAAGGATGGAGTTGATAGTTTTAATCAGTTTGCATTGGGGCATCCAACAGTAGTGGGCCAGCGTGGTTACATCCGATGTCCTTGTTTACTTTGTAAAAACAAGATATTTCTTTCACTATGGAATGTGCAACATCATTTATATGGGAAAGGGTTCACGAAAGGTTATATGAATTGGGTGTGTCATGGTGAGGATGTCTAGTTGTATGAGCCCACCAATGTTACAGGCACAAGTACCTATGCAGACATGGTAATCGATATTGCTGGCCCTAGCTTTAATGTACAAGGGGAACACGTGTACAATGAAGAACCGCCAAACAAGACGGCTGAAAGATTTTATCAGTTACTTCTGGATGTTGATGAGTTGCTGTGGGATGGTTGTGAAAATCACACTCGGTTGTCTGCTATCTCACAGTTGTTGAATTTGAAATATGAATTTCATCTTAGTGAGAGTTATTTTGACCGTATGCTCCTCCTTATCAAGAGTATGCTGTCTCGAGATGAGAAGCTGCCTGAAAATTTTTACCGTGCAAAGAAGATGGTCAATGAGTTAGGGCTTGGATACCAAAAAATAGATGCATGCCCTAATCACTGCATGCTATATTATCAAGATAATGTAGATAAAAGATCTGTGATATTTGTCAGCATGATAGATTTAAACCTAAGAGAAGGGACAAATCAAAGCAGAATGATGTGCCTTACAAGTCACTGCGATACTTCCCTCTCACGCCCAGATTACAGCGGATGTATATGTCGTCAAAGACAGCTCGGCATATGATATGGCACATGGAAAGAGTACGTCGTGTAGATGATATAATCAGTCATCCTGCCGATGGTGAAGCTTGGGCTCATTTCAGTCGTAACTATACTGCTTTTGGTCAGGAGCCACGTAATGTTAGGTTAGGTTTATGCACAGACGGCTTCAACCCATTTGGAGGTTCAGTAGCATCTTATTCATGTTGGCCAGTCTTCATGGCGCCGTACAACCTTCTGCCGGGCATGTGCATGAAGCGTGAGAACCTTTTCTTAACTTTGGTGATTCCAGGTCCAAAAAATCCAGGAAAAAAATTGGACATATATCTCAGGCCACTGATTGATGAGTTGAAAAAATTATGGAATGATGGAGTTGTTACTTATGATGCATATAGAAAATAAAATTTCACTATGAAGGCTGCATTGATGTGGATAATAAGTGACTTCCTTGCATATGAATGCTATCTGGCTGGAGCACACACTAGAGGTTGGCATGTCCTTACTGTATGGCTGATACCAAATCATTTGTCTTAAAATATGGTAAGAAATCATGCTGGTTCGATTGTCATCGATGGTTTCTACGAATTGACCATCCTTTCCGAAGATAAAATGACTCATTCATTAAGAACACAGTTAAAATGGATGAAGTAAATTTGGAACGGATGTCTTGTCGACAAATGGCGGCACATGTGCAAAACTTATGAAATATAGTGTAATTGTCGGGTAGTACACAACATCTTCGTGGATTTGGAGAGGATCACAACTGGGTGAAGAAAAGTATATTCTGGGAATTGCCTTACTGGTCAGCCCTTTTGATACGGCACAACCTGGACGTCATACATGTTGAGAATAATGTCTTTTATAATGTGTTCAACACCATCATGTACATGAAAGCCAAAACAAAGGACAATGCCAAGACGCAAGCAGACTTGAGGATACTTTGTAAATGACCAGAGCTGGAATTGCAGCAGATACGGGAAAAAGTTGTGCAACCTAAAGCTGTTTACGTGTTGAAAGACACACAGATCAATGAACTGTGCTAGTGGTTGAAGCAATTAAGATTATCTGATGGATATGTGTCTAACATAGCCTATTGTGTGAATGTTAATGACGGAAAAATATATGGATTTAAAAATCATGACTGCCATGTGTTCATGGAGAGACTTCTGGCCATTGCATTTCATGACATATTGCCAAAGCCTATATGGGGAGCATTGACTGAGTTAAGTCAGTTTTTTTGAATTCTATGTGCATCAGAACTCAAACTTGGGGACATGCAAACTATTGAACATAATATGGTCACGACGGTATGCAAGTTGGAGAAGATATTTCTCCCTAGGTTCTTCGATTCCCTGGAGCACCAGATTATCCATTTGCCATATGAAGCCAAAGTTGGAGGACCGGTACAATTTCGATGGATGTATCCATTTGAGAGGTAATTATTATGTATTTATAATTTATTTGATAGTTGCTACATGTCTCTGTCATTGTCATCGTATGTCATTGTTGTTGTGTAGGAATGGCTGATCTAGAGGGGATCTGCCCCCTTTTTTGAGATTTAAACAACGGAATGTAAAAGACCCTCACACAAACGAATAACCTCACATAGTAGATACAATCATGAATATGTAAACTGGCCTAAGCTAGCATCTAGCGAAGAACAGTCACACATGGAAACCACAAACACAAAGGTTTTAAGGTGGTGCAGACTCTACCTAGAGTCCTACGTCCACCCCTCACTCAACTAAGTGAGGCTTCCCTAGTGCAATTGCACTAAACCGCTGAAACACAGCTTAAGGGCACACAAGGGCAGACCACAGATTAGAGCACAACCTCTGTCTATCTTCCTATTACAACCGGTAGGGACGGATCACCATAGATCAGAGCACAATCTCTGTCACGCCCCGAGCCTTTAATTACAGCGGAAGACTCGCTCGGGGAGCGCGAACAGCCGGCATGGTAAGCCTCTTGCAAGTAAGAATCAATCAGAGCGCAAGACAATCACACAAGTAAATGCAATTGCATAAGATTTAATCAAACTTCAACTTTATTTCATAATGCTCAATATTCAAGATACAATCACTAATTTGATTTCCATTCTACTAGACTCAAGAAATAGGAAAATTACATTGACTCAATCTAGACACTTTAACTTCCTAAGTCCTCACTCTCATCTTTATAACACTTTCACTCGCTTCCGGACCCGCTACTAGTATAGCCCGAATCCGAATCCGAACTATTTCCATCTCCTGAAAAACATTAGAAAATAGGTCATGAGCACACTTGCCCAGTAGGTATCTTCGCATCAACATGAAGGCACTATTTAAGTAATTATCATTTTAGCTCTAAAGAAATAAGGTAAAATCATGCGAATGCGAATCAATCATGCGATCAAATCAATAGAAATAAGATAACCATGTAAGATAGAATGATCAAGAATGAACTAGCAAGAATATAACAAGAACATGATATTGGCCTTCCATGAACAAGAACGTAATGAGATTGTACTAGCAAGCCACATATTCCTCACGTTAGTATCTTATGCTTAAGAGCAAGTGCTTCGTGAATTTCTGTGGAATATCAAGCAAGAATGTCATGTTGTGCCATGGATCTTCACTTTTTTATAGAAATAGTACTCCCAGCGCAATGCGACGCCAGTAGCATTATACCCCATGGTTTATAAAATAGTATGTTTCCGACAATCAGCCGAGGGGACTAGCATAGAGCCCTTGAACACAATCAGTGTTCGATCGCATCTTCAGTTATAAATTAAGCTACTTCCACGCAGTATAACAGTAACGTATGGCCAAGAATATAGCACTTCCAATAATTCTATGATAACTAAAATCAATGAATGAATGCTTCAATTTTGAATATATGAGATCAAGAATGATATTTAAACTAAGTTATGCTTATTGAATAAATTGATAGCATAACAGTACTTTCCTTAACTTCCATTTCTTTTAGATCCATTTAAGTGAAAGGTTTGTCTAGAATCAATGGAATATCAACCCTTGGTCAAACCTTGAGTTAACATAAACAAGCTATGTAATGGTCATTGGCTGGGCCGTTACATTATGTAACGCGCCAGTAATAGGCCATTACAGTGATCCGAGTCCAGAAGGATAAAAATAGACCCAGAGGAATGTGACGGTCTGGCACTGGGCCGTTACATGAGCCTGACGGTCCAGTTCAAGGCCATTACATTTCAAAAATCAAAACCGACAATAGAGTGTTCTAATTAATGGGCTTTCAATGGTACAACCAACTCGACATCCTAGTGAGAATCCCAGGCTCACGAAGAATTACGGAGGCCTTGAAACAATGATTTCCTAGTCCATTGGAAGGATTATCCAATAGAGAGGTCCTCATGTCCAAGATAGTGTTCCTATAGTGCAATGTGTGAACTAATGACATCATACCGGAGTAAGTGCCATGTACTTATAGAATTGACTCTATTGACAGGTAGTGACATGTATAATAAATGTGAAAACCGTGACGAAAACTCCGTCAATACAATGCTAACAAGTCATGCTTTTATAATCATGCTTTAATAGTACAAAACTATAGGTTTTAGCTTCATGAAATTAGCATAGCTTAAAAATAAAAGTGATACCAAAACTTGCAATACCTGTTATGAACGATCAAATAACCTTAAAACATGAGATCAGGTTATAACTTAGATAACTAGGCTTTAACAATGGTAATATTGGCAAGTTATAATCTGTCAAAGGTTGACAGTACACATGATATAACGGTCTGGAGATGGGGCGTCACAGTGAAAGTGACGGTCAGGACCTAGCCGTTACATAATTGTAACGCGTTTGTCCATGCGCGTTAGAAACAACAGTGCAATTCAAATATCACAGAGTGTGTAACGGTCTGTCGTAGGGCCGTTACTTGGAAGCGACGGTCCTATGCTAATACGTTATAGTATCTGTTAACAGATAACAATCATAGAAACTAAGAGATCAACTCACATCATGTCTTTTATCAACACATGATGAGTTTCTAGTCATGTTAACGAAGTAAGGCCATCTACATGCATAGGTAATCATGAATAGATGAATAGTCATGTTTTAATTTCTTAATTTGGCTAAGAGGTGCATGATGTGCATAGAACAAATAAAACATGAAATCAATGCTCTACAATGCATGGAATTCAATCAAACCAGAGGGCTTTTAGTCCTATCATGCTATTTTTGCCGTTCATGAGATAACCTACCTCTTACTTAGACTGTAGTTTCTGAATTTGGTTGAGAACCGTGCCCTAGATCCCTTCCTTCTCTTGTGACTTTTTCAGCAACTTCTTTAGGCTCTAACTCCACGCCCTCTTGACCTAAAGATGTGAAATTCGGAGGGGAGTTAGTCTAGAGTATTGTAACCAAATTATTCTAAAGAACTTACCTGCGATAATGACTCCTTACCTTACTTCCATATGCCCAAAAAGTAAGGGTCGCACAGTTCAGAACTATGCCCTATTTACAGAGTTTAGACTAGGTTTTGAGGATTAGATCGAGTTTAGAGTCCTTATTTCATCAAATCCTAATCTCTAAGAGTCCTTAGAGTTTTTACAATCCTTCCCAAGTCGATCCATAGTGGATAGGAACATCAAGTTCCAATCTTTTCATGAGTCCCTTCACTTACGGAACTAATAGGAATGTAACGGTCGAGCGACCATGCGTTACATGGCTGTGGCGGTCTTACGATAGACCGTTACAGTCATCGTAGCTTAGAGTTTCAATTTATAAAAATTCTCTTGTTAATTATCCAAATCATTATCTTATAGTATTAGTATTTATCCTTAATATCCGTGGATGGACTTAATTACCTTCTAGAATGTGGGCCTAACTTAATGGGCCTGAGTTAAAAACCTTTTGGACTTTAATTAAGTGGTTTGGGTTAATTGATTAGCACCACTTGGCCTCATAATAACCATTTATAAATTTATTTAGGCCTTTATAATTTCTTGAAAATTATTTAAAATTTCTGGGGTACTACACCCTCCCCCACTTAGAAAGAATTTGGTCCCCAAATTCAAAACATGTATTGAGGAGAGTGTACTTACAATTAAATATTTTCGCGAATCTTTTCTTCATAGCTGATTCGATTTCCCATGTTACTTTATAAGGCCATGCTTTCTTCCATTGAATCTTAACCATAGGAATGACCTTATTTCTGAGTTGACGCACTTCCCGATCCAGAATCTTTATCGGTGTTCGTTCGTATGTCAAGTCTTTCTGAATCTCCAGATTGTCATAAGTGATGATGTGATCTGGATCATACACATACTTTTTCAGCATCGAGACGTGAAATACGTCATGAACTCCTGCTAATTGTGGTGGCAAAGCCAATTTATAGACCACTTCACCGATCCTTTCGAGGATTTCAAATGGACCGATAAATAATTAGAGTTAGCTTTCCTTTAATGTCAAATCTTTGAATACCACGACCCGGAGAAACCTTTAGATATACATGTTCTCCTACTTGAAATTCCAAGTCGCGCCTTCGATTGTCAGCATAAGATTTCTGCCTATCTTGTGCCATTTTCATCCCTTCCTGAATAAGCTTGATTTTCTCTGTAGAATCCCTGATTAAATCGGGGCCTAGAAATTACCTTTCTCCTATTTCATTCCAACATATTGGTGATCGACAACTTTTCCCATATAGAGCTTCAAAAGGTGCCATTTGTATGCTTGCTTGATAGCTGTTGTTATATGCAAATTCTACCAAAGGCAAGTGATCATGCCAACTTCCTCCAAAATTAATGACACAAGCCCTGAGCATATCTTCTACCACTTGATTTGTCCTTTATGTTTGGCCATCAGTTTGTGGATGGAAAGCGGTGCTAAAATTCAATCTAGTCCCAAGTGAATGTTGTAGGCTCTTCAAGAATTGTGATGTGAATCGGGGATCTCTATCTGATACAATAACGATAGGGACTCCATGTAACTTGACCATTTCTTTTATGTATAGCGCTGCTAGAATATCCACAGACCATCGACTTTTTATTGGTATGAAATGTGCAGATTTAGTCAATCGGTCTATAATTACCCATATTCCATCGTGTCCACCTCTTGTCTTAGGTAGTCCCATAATAAAATCCATTCCTATGCTATCCCATTTCCATTCCGGGATACTTAAGGGATGTAATTTACCTGCGGGTCTGAAATATTCCGCCTTCACTTGTTGACATGTGAGACACCGAGATACGAAGTCAGCTACTTCCCTCTTCATATTGGGCCACCAAAAGCTTCTTTTGAGGTCCTGATACATTTTTGTATACTTTGATTTATGTGCTTCTTCTAAGATCAATTTCTTTGTATCTTCATGATCGGGTATACACATTCGGCCCTTGAATAGCATTTTTCCATCTTCGGATATAGAAAAATCCGGTCTTCGTTCAATATTGGTCTTACTTTCCAGTAAAATTAGGTCATCCTCTTGTAACTTGGCCAAATCCTCAATCAATGTTGGTTGAGCTCGGATATTTGCCATGAAACAATTATCTTCCTTAATGTCAACATCTAGATTTAATTGAGCAAATTGAGGAACAATGTTAGTCATACTAATCATGAGACTTGATAACATACCAATTGATTTTCTGCTAAGTGCATCTGCTACAGCATTTGCCTTGCCAGGGTGATATTGAATAGCGAAATCGAAGTCTTTAAGATATTCCAACCATCTCCTCTGCCTCATGTTAAGCTCTTTTTGAGAAAATAAATATTTCAAACTCTTATGGTCCGAATAGGCAGTGAACTTTTCTCCATAAAGATAATGACGCCAAATTTTCAAGAGGCGAAAATAACTGCTGCTAATTCCAAATCATGTACATGATAATTTTCTTCGTGACGTTTCAATTGTCTTGAAGAATAGCAAATCACCTTTCCATCTTGCATAAGGACACACCCTAAGCCAATTCCAGATGCATCCGTATATACTTCAAATCCAGCACCCTCTATTGGTAGTGACAAAACATGGGCTGTTGTAAGATGATTCTTAAGATTTTGAAAACTCTTTTCACAGTCCTTCGACCAGATAAAAGGATTTTCTTTTCTGGTAAGTCTAGTTAAAGGAACCACGATCTTTGAAAAGTCCTTTATGGATCTTCTATAATAACCTGCTAGACCCAAAAAGCTTCTAACTTTAGATATAGTCGTTGGTCGGCTCCAATCTCTGACAACTTCTACCTTAGAAGGGTCCCCAGTAATTCCTTCTTTTGAAATAATGTGGCCTAGGAATGAGACTTCCTTGAGCCAGAATTCACACTTATTGAGTTTGGCATATAGCTTGTGTTCTCTAAGTGTTTGCAAGGCTATCCTTAGATGTTCTTCATGTTCTTCTTTTGTCTTGGAGTATATCAGGATGTCATCGATGAAGACGACGATGAACTGATCTAAATATGGCTGGAAGACACTGTTCATAAGTTGCATGAATGCTGCTGGGGCATTAGTTAACCCAAACGGCATTACCACGAATTCATAGTGGCCATAACAACTTCGAAAAGCCGATTTGTAAATGTCCTCTTCTTTGATTCTAAGCTGATGATAACCTGATCTTAGGTCAATCTTAGAAAAATATTCTGCTCCCGAAAGCTGATCGAAGAGCTCATCAATACGCGGCAATGGGTATTTGTTCTTGATTGTAAGTTGATTCAATCACCGGTAGTCAATGCATAACCTGAGAGAACCATCCTTCTTCTTGACAAATAGAACCGGCGCACCCCAAGGGGATGTGCTAGGTCTGATAAAACCCTTGTCTAGAAGTTCCTGTAATTGCTTCTTTAATCCCTTGAGCTCTATGGGGGACATCCTGTAAGGGGCTATAGAAATAGGTGCTGCACTTGGAATGAGTTCAATGGTAAAGTTTACTTCCCTCTCGGGCAGTAAATTAGGTAGTTCAGATGGGAATACGTCCGGGAATTCATTTGCAATAGGAATGTTTGCTAGGATAATTTCCTTAGATTTGGTGACAATGACTGAGGCAAGAAAAACTTCACATCCTTTCGAGATAAGTTTGCAAGTGTGTAGAGAAGATATAATGGTAGGATGCCTCTTGTATTTGATGCCAAGAAAAGAAAATCTTGGAAGACCGGGTTTTCAGAAAGATATAATCCTATTTCGGCAGTTGATGTAAGCATCATGGTCTACAAGCCAATCTACCCCTAAAATGACATCGTATCCTTTCATGTCAAGGCATACTAAGTTTGCGGGGAGATTGTGTCTTTCTACCACTACCTCACAATCAGGATAATAGTTGGTAAGCTTAGTTCCAGATCCTAAAGGTGTTGTAATAGCGAGATCTGAAGGTAGGGGAACTGATGCAGTTGGTAAAGTTTTTGCAAAAGTGGTGGAGATAAAAGAATGAGAAGCACTAGTATCAAATAGCACGAATGCAGAACGAGAATAAATTTGAAGAGTACCTTCTATGAGCCCATCATTTTGATCCCTAGGCGCTTCTTTTTCATCTATAATGGCATTGAGGCGAGCCTGCCTCCTACGTCCTCCGTTATTTGGTTGGTCTTTTATAAGGGGGCAATCTGGCACACGATGCTCCCTACTCCCACAATGCAAACAAGCACCTAGGCGCTTCCAGCATTCTTCAGCCGAGTGGCCGAACTTCTCACAAAAGGTGCATGTCGAGGCGACTTGCTCCTTTTCTTCCTTCACCTTTTTACTACTCTTTTGAGAACTTCCACTGTTCCTGTTCCTTGATCTTTTCTTATTATCACGGCTTTTGTATGGTTCCATGATGCTGAACTTCTCCTTCTTATAATGCCGCTCAGAGCACTGGCTAGATTCTTCTCCCTTTCCTTTCAACCTTTCGACCTTCTCTAAGGTCCTCTCGCATAAATATGCCCTTTGAACCATCTCCGCATAAGTGCGGATATTCTGTGTCCCCAGTTGTTGAATGAAACCGGGCCGTAACCCGTCCATAAATCGGTTTGCTTTCAATAAGTCTGTACTAATCAAATGTGGTGCATATGGTGCTAGCCTTGAAAACTGTAACTCATATTCTGCCACGGACATCATCCATTGACGAAGTGAGGCAAACTCCATAGCCTTCCTTTCCTTTACATGCTCGGAGAAATATTTGGCACGGAATAAAGTGAGAAAAACATTCCATGTATGTGGCGCATCGGGTGGAGGTGCCGGAACCGATTTCCACCAAGTGCGAGCATCCTTGTTTAATTGGAACGTAGCTAGACGGACTTTCTCCTGATCAGTGCATTGAATAACATCAAATATCCTATTCATGTCGTCGATCCAATTTTCTGCTTCGTCTGGATTGGAAGATCCATAGAAACGCGGAGGATTTAGACTCTGGAAATTGTGATGAAGGTCTCCTGCCCTTGCCCCCACACCACCTTGTGCTATAGTTTGCAGTGCCTAGGTGAGGCCGGCAACAGTTTGTTGCATACCGTCCCAATCTACGCGATGAGCCATGATAAGAATAATAAGGTACCTGAGAGAAAATAACAACTTGTTATTTCTCATGAATATTGGAATAAGCAAAATAATTCTTAAACTAATTAGCTATCTTATCCCGGGTTCTACCCATTCCTTACATGGGTGTGGAATTTTTCCTTAGTTCATAGGTATGGGTCCTTAACCTTGGTCTTATCCTATGACATGACTCTTCTCCTTAAGTCCTGAGACTTAGGCTCTGATACCAACTTAACTGTCACGCCCCGAGCCTTTAATTACAGCGGAAGACTCGCTCGGGGAGCGCGAACAGCCGGCATGGTAAGCCTCTTGCAAGCAAGAATCAATCAGAGCGCAAGACAATCACACAAGTAAATGCAATTGCACAAGATTTAATCAAACTTCAACTTTATTTCATAATGCTCAATATTCAAGATACAATCACTAATTTGATTTCCATTCTACTAGACTCAAGAAATAGGAAAATTACATTGACTCAATCTAGACACTTTAACTTCCTAAGTCCTCACTCTCATCTTTACAACACTTTCACTCGCTTCCGGACCCGCTACTAGTATAGCCCGAATCCGAATCCGAATCCGAACTATTTCCATCTCCTGAAAAACATTAGAAAATAGGTCATGAGCACACTTGTCCAGTAGGTATCTTCGCATCAACATGAAGGCACTATTTAAGTAATTATCATTTTAGCTCTAAAGAAATAAGGTAAAATCATGCGAATGCGAATCAATCATGCGATCAAATCAATAGAAACAAGATAACCATGTAAGATAGAATGATCAAGAATGAACTAGCAAGAATATAACAAGAACATGATATTGGCCTTCCATGAATAAGAATGTAACGAGATTGTACTAGCAAGCCACATATTCCTCACTTTAGCATCTTATGCTTAAGAGCAAGTGCTTCGTGAATTTCTGTGGAATATCAAGCAAGAATGTCATGTTGTGCCGTGGATCTTCACTTATTTATAGAAATAGTACTCCCAACGCAATGCGATGCCAGTAGCATCATACCCCATAGTTTATAAAATAGTATGTTTCCGACAATCAGCCGAGGGGACTAGCATAGAGCCCTTGAACACAATCAGTGCTCGATCGCATATTCAGTTATAAATTAAGCTACTTCCACGCAGTATAACAGTAACGTATGGCCAAGAATATAGCACTTCCAATAATTCTATGATAACTAAAATCAATGAATGAATGCTTCAATTTTGAATATATGAGATCAAGAATGATATTTAAACTAAGTTATGCTTATTGAATAAATCGACAGCATAACGGTACTTTCCTTAACTTCCATTTCTTTTAGATCCATTTAAGCAATATGACAAGTTCTAGATCATCAAGGTTTGTCTAGAATCAATGGAATATCAACCCTTGGTCAAACCTTGGGTTAACATAAACAAGCTATGTAACGGTCATTGGCTGGGCCGTTACATTATGTAACTCGCCAGTAATAGGCCGTTACAGTGATCCGAGTCCAGAAGGATAAAAATAGACCCAGAGGAATGTGACGATCTGGCACTGGGCCGTTACATGAGCCTGACGGTCCAGTTCAAGGCCGTTACATTTCAAAAATCAAAACCCATGATAGAGTGTTCTAATTAATGGGCTTTCATTGGTACAACCAACTCGGCGTCCTAGTGGGAATCCCAGGCTCGCGGAGAATTACGGAGGCCTTGAAACAATGATTTCCTAGTCCATTGGAAGGATTATCCAATAGAGAGGTCCTCATGTCCAAGATAGTGTTCATATTGTGCAATGTGTGAACTAATGACATCATACCGGAGTAAGTGCCATGTACTTATAGAATTGACTCTATTGACAGGTAGTGACATGTATAATAAATGTGAAAACCGTGACGAAAACTCCGGCAATACAATGCTAACAAGTCATGCTTTTATAATCATGCTTTAACACTACAAAACTATAGGTTTTAGCTTCATGAAATTAGCATAGCTTAAAAATAAAAGTGATACCAAAACATGCAATACCTGTTATGAATGATCAAATAACCTTAAAACATGAGATCAGGTTATAACTTAGATAACTAGGCTTTAACAATGGTAATATTGGCAAGTTATAATCTGTCAAAGGTTGACAGTACACATGATATAACGGTCTGGAGATGGGGCGTCACAGTGAAAGTGACGGTCAGGACCCAGCCGTTACATAATTGTAACGCGTCTGTCCAGGCGCGTTAGAAACAACAGTGCAATTCAAATATCACAGAGTGTGTAACGGTCTGTCGTAGGGCCGTTACTTGGAAGCGACGGTCCGATGCTAATGCGTTACAGTATCTGTTAACAGATAACAATCATAGAAACTAAGAGATCAACTCACATCATGTCTTTTATCAACACATGATGAGTTTCTAGTCATGTTAACGAAGTAAGGCCATCTACATGCATAGGTAATCATGAATAGATGAATAGTCATGTTTTAATTTCTTAATTTGGCTAAGAGGTGCATGATGTGTAGAGAACAAATAAAACATGAACTCAATGCTCTACAATGCATGGAATTCAATCAAACCAGAGGGCTTTTAGTCCTATCATGCTATTTTTGCCGTTCATGAGATAACCTACCTCTTACTTAGACTGTAGTTTCTGAATTTGGTTGAGAACCGTGCCCTAGATCCCTTCCTTCTCTTGTGACTTTTTCAGCAACTTCTTTAGGCTCTATCTTGACCTAAAGATGTGAAATTCGGAGGGGAGTTAGTCTAGAGTATTGTAACTAAATTATTCTAAAGAACTTACCTGCGATAATGACTCCTTACCTTGCTTCCATATGCCCAAAAAGTAAGTGTCGCACAGTTCAGAACTATGCCCTATTTATAGAGTTTAGGCTAGGTTTTGAGGATTAGATCGAGTTTAGAGTCCTTATTTCATCAAATCCTAATCTCTAAGAGTCCTTAGAGTTTTTACAATCCTTCCCAAGTCGATCCATAGTGGATAGGAATATCAAGTTCCAATCTTTTCATGAGTCCCTTCACTTACGGAACTAACAGGAATGTAACGGTCGAGTGACCATGCGTTACATGGCTGTGGTGGTCTTACGATAGACCGTTACAGTCATCGTAGCTTAGAGTTTCAATTTATGAAAACTCTCTTGTTAATTATCCAAATAATTATCTTATAGTATTAGTATTTATCCTTAATATCCGTGGATGGACTTAATTACCTTCTAGAATGTGGGCCTAACTTAATGGGCCTGAGTTAAAAACCTTTTGGACTTTAATTAAGTGGTTTGGGTTAATTGATTAACACAACTTTGCCTCATAATAACCATTTATAAATTTATTTAGGCCTTTATAATTTCTTGAAAATTATTTAAAATTTCTGGGGTACTACAACCTCTGTCTGTTGATGCGGGATAACAAGCAAATCGACACCGATTGGATGCGAACCTGAGACTCTAGGTAGGCTCGTGACTCGTCCCTAGCAAGAGAAGCGTGTAGATCTGCGCGGTTGAGAAATCAACAATGAGTCAGGGTGGTCAACACTCCTTCGTGCCCGGATCGGGTCATGGGATGGGTCACGCTCTTACTCTCACATCAGTGATAAAAATTTATCGAGCTAGATATCCTATCACTCACTAGCAGCGGCAAATAAACACATACGAAGTAAGTAAATGCCAAGGGAGATAGAGGCAATACCTCCACGCTCCGGGCGTGGGGAAGACGATCCCGACCAAGACCCGTACTCTTGGTACAGTAAATAATCAATCGTTACAATAGTGAATTTTACTGCCCACTCCACGCAGGGTGGTAAAGGGATACATGTGGCACCCGGGAGTGTCGATCTCAGGTTGACGGGCAGCAAGCCGGAAGGGCTTTCGGGCGGAGGCGGGCTGCTGGTCCGACTCGGCACTATTCAAACTCACTGGGTAGCAAGCGAGTTTGGCACGTGGGACGGCGGCTTTCGGTCGACTTCTAGTCGAAGCGGCTGGCTGGGACGTCGGTGGAAGGCTCCTCTTCGATGACTGAAGTCCGCGGCGGCTGAATTGCAGCTGGCGTATTTCTGGAGGAATTACTCGGTGGACTACTCTTGCTGGCTTGTTACGGGACTGATCTACGTGCTTCCACGAAAATGGTCACCTCGCCTAGATCCGGTGTCGGATCGGGACAAAACTAGCGCCGTTGCGAAGGGCACTCAGAGAGCTTCGACGTATATGAGTTTCAGATCTATCCAACGATCTGAATCGAAATGAAAAACTATATGCTCTGTAGTTATTTCTGGCCTGGAATCCAGATCAAGCAGGATATGGCGAGATCTGCCTAAAAATGAATTTTGACTGATGGGAAGTTGGAAGATATGGATTTTGAAAATTTTATGGGTGATAGGGGGGGAAGTGGGGATCACGCACAAATATTTTGGTATTTTTCTGAGATGGTTTAAAGGGTGTAAAAATTCGTGGATCTAGCTTTTGTCTCACAGATCTGCAGAAAGGCAGACTGCAAGGGGTGAAAAGAACTAATTGGGAAGATTGGCAAACGGGGTCTGATTGAGATGAAAATTAAACTAGAAGAAGGGGGAAACACGGGAAACAAACTCTCAAAACCTCAGCTCGATCAGATGGCTGGATCTGGAAATACAACCTCTTCTTTAAGCTTCTGTTCTGCAGGTCGCAGGTCTGGACAGTAGGATGGAGATTGGGTTGTGGCGACTTGTTGGCGGCTCCGATGGCCGCGGCGGCGGTGGTGGCTGAGAATCACACTCAAGGGAGAAGATAGAACTTGGAATCACACTAAGATTTAGGGCCTCACACCTAGATCTACTGCAATCGCTGCTGCTAGGGAGGAAGAGAGGGAGGCCCGTGGGCAAGAACATAAATTCTCCAATTTTCTTTAATTCTTTCTATGAAATATTATTACAAGAGACATTAAGTAGTAAACCCTAGACCTAGGATAAATGACCACATATACCCTTGGTCAAGGGGGCATATTGGGGAAGGGAGACAAAATAAAAATAAAAAAAATCCCACAAGGGACAAAAGAGGCGGCGCCCTCCCCTTAAAGAAGCCAATTTTGATTTTTCTTCCTTGAGTCCAAGCCCACCATGGACCAGCCCCTATGGGCCCTAGCAGCTAGGTGGCCCAATGAGAGAAAGGGTGGGGGCCCCGCCGAACCTAAGTGGCCTTTTTACAAAGAAACCCATTAACTTATGATGCGAGATGGATGACGCGATCGTGCTAAGACGTACGACCGACTAAAAGTGCGGCCAGCACTAGAACACGAAGGTAAGCCGAGCGGCTGACCACCGTGGCGTTCTCCGGGTGGAGACGTCTCTCAACAGCAACTCACTCTAACCCGGCGATCGTCCCTTGCGAGGGAAAGATGGGATCGCAACGGTTAAGGAACCACTGTCACCTAGGGTAATGCAGTCCAAGCTCGGTGCTCGACTGGAGATAAGGAACGGAAGCTCACAACTCACAACCACAGCGATTTGTAGCTAGCTAACGGCCCTATTATCACAAACGCAGCATGATAGAAAATATACTAAATCAGTAATGTGAGTGTGGAACGAAACGTGTACCTCCACGACTAGCACGTGGGGAAGAATTCTCGGCCGAATCTAACAACCCCAATACACACACTTAATAACCGTACACTTTTGGAACCTGATGCCCACTCCACGCAGGGAGGTAAAGGGCTACAAACGTAAATTTGGGGTTGTTGGAATCTGGGTTGATGGGCCGCACTCCCTGGAGGCGAGGGAAGCGAGTCGGGGACGATCGGGTGAGCCGATTGGAAGTCGACTTGATTCTGCCGGCGTAGGTCACTCGGTGCAGCAAACTTGTGGAGTCCGGTACGCCAAGATCCGATGTCCAATCAAGGTGCAGTTTATTGGAGAATGTCGACGATAGGATGAAGATTCTCTACTCCAAAGGGCGCGATCAGATCTTACAAGATCTGGCCACAACAATGACTGTTCTCAGCCTCAAGTTCTGCGCACATAGAACTACACAGGAGAGATAAAAAGTATGGGAAAAATGGTTCCCGATGTCAAAACGAGGTGTTGTTTGTTGCAGATCGTCAGCAACGTCTAGAGGAAGGATCTGACAAAGGGGTTTGGTCATATTGGCAAAGAGGAGGGCGGGCAGATGCTGGAAGTTGCCTCTTCTTCTGGGTCAGATCTGCACATGGTGGTCATCGCAGTCCCACGAGAATCTTCACCACGGCCAGCACAGATCTCGGATTTACATGACCTTAGCGGCAATGCAAAAAGGACTGAAAATCCTACTATCACTCAGATGATCAGATCCAGAGAGCTTGGGAGTAGATCTGGAGAAATTCGGGATCAGGAAATTGAGGATCTGGATAGCAGGCTCGGGCATATTTGTGCGACTTCACGAGGAGAATTGTTGTCGGCGATCCAGACCTCCGATCGATGCGAAACAACCACAAAATTCTTCCTGACTTGTAGAAGCTTCACTTAGAATTTTCTCTGGACCAGATACGAAGATGATAGGGAGGATAGAGAGGCAAGTCACACGTCAAGAAGAATCCCATCACAGGATTTGATCAAGGGCATCACACCCAAGAGGAGAAAGAGAATCACTCTCTTAACATAATCTTCTCTCATAAAAACTTCATTAGCTTCTCTAATAACACTATACATGTGATTATATAGGGAATGGCAAGGGGAGGGGGGCTGGGAAATGCGTGGGAGAGATGGGAGGGAGAGGGGGTACGCACCTTGACCATGGGGAGAGGGGGAGACCGGGGGGGACAAGGATGCTACCTAAATTTGAAAAAATAAGGGAGGGGATTCAAAGTTGGTAGGTGGCTGCCTCCCCTTTGGACAAAGGAAGGGGGGCACCCCCTTCCACTAGCCTCCTTAGCCCCCTTTCACTTAACCCCTTTCACACATAGCCACTAAACCCCTTGTCTTGTTCACATTGAAGCCCCTTAAGGCCCAAAACCCATTAACTCTAGCCCATTCCCCACATGAGGTCCAATAAAGATAAAAGGGATAATTGTCCATGAAAGGACTACAAAGGGCCCAATAAGGCCTTAAAGCAAGAAATAAGACAAGTAAGTAGCTCTATCACACGTTCACGTCCTCCGCAAGCTAACCGGGTCCCAGCGTGTCCTCTTCCACTGACGCGTATTGCGGTGTGTGTCCGCACCAACTTAGCCTAATGAACTCTCTCTCAACCCAAAATTATAAATACACACCAAGTACACTCTAAAAAAAGACAAGGCCTAGCTCCGATGCCCCATCAATTCTCCCCAAGTGGGAAGAACTCGACCCCATCGAGTAAGGGGGGGGGTGCCGTCGCTCGGGTACCGCTCCAGTAGAACTGATCTATCTTCTGTAGCTCTGCTCAGATGATCCAAGTGTCAGTAGACATGGGCTGTCCTCTCCATCACACTCGATAGTGCTGGTATGCTCCACTCCTACGCGTCACCTACTCATCCAGTATATGTCCTATTTGCTAATGCTGCTGTTGAAATGAGGCTGGTGGTGAACACTCTGAGGTGGGGTCACTCTCAAGGGAAGGAGACGGCTCAAACAGCTCACTCGGAATCACTGACGGGGTCCCTGTAGATGACTAGATCCGAGACTTTGAAGGTAGAGCTGATCCCATATTTGTTAGGTAAGTCCACATCGTATGCATGGGATCCGAATTGCTTCACACTCGAAAGGGACTGGCACCGCGAGCTTGCATTAGACTGACTCGACTCGATATATGCAGACTCCTAATATGTGCATAAAATGACTTGACTGACTTCCTAGATCTACGACTAGGGACTGACTCGAATGGACTCAAAATAGCATGACTCAGTATGAGTCCCAAGCATCACCCGTGTACATCATGAATAGAATCAACTCAACCCATAGTCCGACGTCTTGAGTCTCAGTCCACGTCAATCTCCACTGGTTCAAAAAGACTCGTCCTCGGGTTTTGAAGTGTTTGAGGATGAGGAAGTGGACTACGGGGGAGTCATCAAAATGCTTGGCATGGATCATGAGGAAGGTGAAATCAGGTTGCCATCTCTCATGGATGCGACAGATGTCAAACCATACTGCGTCAACATAAGCTAACAAAATAGGGATGGCTGATTGTTGCTCGGGAGTGACTAGCATGAGAGAGGTGGCAGGCTGGTCAGGTCCATCAAGGAAAGCTGGGATGGGTGATAGCACGGGGTCGGCGGATGGCACATCCACCGTGGATAAGGTGGGTGGGGTAGACAGCTCCGGAACGACCGATGACATAGGGGTAACAAACAGAATAGAGTTATTGGCTGGCGCCTTACCCTGGCCCACAAGGCACTCTTTGGGATCGCTCCCTAACCCCACAACCTCAGCGAGATACTTCTCGGCCAACTCTTGGTCAGCCTCATAACTCACTAGAATAAGCCCGGGTGGGGCATCCTCTGAATGTGTGTCCTCTAAGATAGGGGAATGTGAAGGACATTGGTTGGGGAAATGGCTACTCCCACTACCGGGGGCCATATGGGCAGGCTCCGGAAGTGGTGGCAGGCGTGATTCCGGAGGCGGAGCGGGCCGCTGGGGGTGGGTGGCTGGTGACACGAAGGTTGTCGACTGAATGCCATCGTGGAAGATGAACTCGCCGGGTAGGTGAGGTGGGTGTAAGGTGCATGTTCTCTTGTCCGGGTCAATGATCGCTCTCCTCTCTTCCAACCAAGTTTGCCGTAAAATGATGCATGGACCGGCAAGTGTGTCGACCTTGTACCATGCTCCATCGTGCTATAGAATGGGACGGAAGCTTCTTTGGAACTCTATGAAAGCTAAGCCACTGTTGAGGACAATCTCTCTAGTCTTAGAGAGAGACCCAACAATGTCCTGTGAAACACAATTAGACGACACCCTAGTGATGAAGTCGATCTCCGTATGCAACCCATTAGGTAGAATGGTAGTGGACACAATAGGGCACTGGAACGACTCGATCGTCGGTATAGGGGTCGGGTCAACTAGCGGTTGAATGGTAGGGGCGAGACCCGGGGGTCGGGCCATAAGAGCCTCGAATTGGGCCACTAGGGATGACCAATCTGACACATGGTTTTGGGGAACAGCCATCGGGTTGGAGGGTAGCTGGGCATGCAGACAAATGAGACATGCAATGACACAGAGATTGGGGTACACAGACTAATGCAAAATGAGGATCCTAGACTCAACCCATACCAGTACGTGGCGGAGATATGATCCGAAGATCGAACTCACGCAACTGTGCTACCTTCCCAATAGGCGTAACCTATAGTTCCGGGAACACCTTTTGATATACCGGATATAGGAATGAAATGCACACCTAGGACAAAACTACCCTAGAGTCAAACAATGCTCTGATACCAATTTGATGAGGAATGACAAGCGAATTGACACCGATTAGATGCGAACCTGAGACTCTAGGCAAGCTCGCGACTCGTCCCTAGCAAGAGAAGCGTGTAGATCTGTGCGGTTGAGAAATCGGCAATGATTCAGGGTGGTCAACACTCCTTCGTGCCCGGATTGGGTCATGGGATGGGTCACGCTCTCACTCTCACAGCGGTGATAAAAATTTATCGAGCTAGATATCCTATCACTTACTAGCAGCGACAAATAAGCACATACGAAGTAAGCAAATGCCGAGGGAGATAGAGGCGATACCTCCACGCTCCAGGCGTGGGGAGGACGATCCCGGCCAAGACCCATACACCAGGTACAATAAATAATCAATAATTACATCAATAAATTTTACTGCCCACTCCACGCAGGGTGGTAAAGGGATACATGTGGCACCCGGGAGTGTCGATCTCAGGTTGACGGGCAACAAGCAGGAAGGGCTTTTGGGCAGAGGCGGGCTGCTGGTCCGACTCGGCACTATTCAAACTCACTGGGTAGCAAGCGAGTTTGGCACGTGGGACGGCGGCTTTCGGTCGACTTCTAGTCGAAGCGGCTGGCTGGGACGTCGGTGGAAGGCTCCTCTTCGATGACTGAAGTCCGCGGTGGTTGAATTGCAGCTGGCGTATTTTTGGAGGAATTACTCGGTGGACTACTCTTGCTGGCCTGTCACGGGACAGATCTGCGCGCTTCCACGAAAAGGGTCACCACGCCCAGATCCGGTGTCGGATCAGGATGAAACTAGTGCCGCCGCGAAGGGCACTCAGAGAGCTTCGACATATGTGAATTTCAGATCTATTCAACAGTTTGGATCGAAATGAAAAACTCTGTGCTCTGTAGTTATTTCTGGCTCAGAATCTAGATCAAGCAGGATAGAGTGAGATCTGCCTGAAAATGAATTTTGATCGAAGGGAAGTTAGAAGATCTGGACTTTGGGAATTTTATGGGAGAGAGGGGGGAAGTGTGGATCACGCAAAAATATTTTGGTATTTTACTGAGATGGTTTAAAGGGTGGAAAAATTCATGGATCTAGCTTCTATCTCACAGATCTACAGAAAGGTAGACTGCAAGGGGTGAAAAGAACTAACTTGGAGGAGGGGCAAATGGGGTCTGATTGAAGTGAAAATTAAACGGGAAGAAGGGAGAAACACGGGGAACAAACAATCAAAACGGCAGCTCGATCAGATGGCTGGATATGGATATACAACCTCTTCTTTAAGCTTCTATTCTGTAGGTCGCAGGTCTGGACAGCAGGATGGAGATTGGGTTGTGGCGGCTTGTTGGCGGCTCCGATGGCAGTGGCGGTGGCTGAGAATCACACTCAAAGGATAAGATAGAACTTAGAATCACTCCAAGATTTAGGGCATCACACCCAGATCTACTGTAATCTCTGCTGCTAGGGAGGAAGAGAGGGAGGCCCTTGGGCAAGAACACAAATTCTCCAATTTTCTTCAATTCTTTCTATGAAATATTATTACAAGATACATTAAGTAGTAAACCCTAGACCTAGGACAAATTGATAGGGGATTGGTGATCTACTCTGATTACAGGTTAAGGGATTGGAGTAGCATGGCTGAGATCTAGAGGGGGGTGAATGGATCCCAGTAACGAATTTTTACGGAATTAAAAAAAATAAACCTACTCTTACTAATCTAAAGGAAATAGTAAAGTTCTGCTCACAGAGAAAACCGGAAAATATCACTCTGATGAAGGAAGTGCTCAATCAACCAATTAAAGTACCTTGCGGGGGTTCGGTCTAAGATCTCCTCACGCAAGAGGTGACATTCTAGATAGGCCTGACCTATCCTTCCTGTCACGCCTTTTGATATACTGATTGGTTGATGAGGCACTCAGATCATTAGACTATAATTGCATTCAGAACTGAAAGCTAAGGACAACGTTCCTATTCATGCATCTAACGGAGCAATACTCAAACAAGCAATCACACACAAGATGTTTTTAGGTGGCTCAGTCTCAACCTTGAGACCTGCATCCACCCCACACTCAGATCTGAGTGTGGCTTCCGCTGTCACACAGCTTAATCGCTGATCCACAGCTTCGGGGATGAAACCCTACAACCGCTGACTAACAGCTTGATCTGTTGAGTCCACAGCTTGCTGTTCGAGGTTCACACCTCGCCTGCTGAGCGTCACAGCTTGCTCCGCTGACTTATAGCTTGAAAAATAATGAAGAAAGAAAAATACAAAACGACTGAGAACTAGAAAAAGATATAGCAATAAAAATAATGTAGCTCAAAGATGAGCAAATGATCCTAGATTTGATCTAGAGATCATGACTGCAACAACTCTCCCTTCTTCTCCTTTTCTGATACTCTGTTTTGAACTTTTTCCCCAAATTTGCAACTCACTCTTTACTTTTCTCTCCGAAGCTCCTCACTGCTCTCAGATTTGACTTCGCTGCTTTTCTCCTCTTCTCTCGTTCCTCCACTTCTATCTCTCTATCTATTTTTCTCTAACTTACTATCTCTTGCACTGTCTCTTTGTCTATCTATCTATCTATCTCAGAGAACCTCCTCTTTATATACCAGCATGCCGGATGGCGTGGACCCCGCATAGATTGGCTCTTGCGCGTGGAGGGAGAATTTCCACCAATCGCTTTTATCCGGAAAGTGGCTTGAGTGATTCCACATGTCACATCTGGTGGACGGGACGAGACCACATGGCTGAGTGTTCTTGGAGAGCAAGCTGCCTTGGATCACGTGTTTTATTAGATTGAATCTTGGATCACGTGCCCTCTTGAGTCTCTGCTACTCTCAATCCATTAAGTGTTTGAGTAAATCCTGTCAATAAGAAATAAGACATTTAGTCAAACATCTTTTTCATAATCATTGCCCATGAGAATGTATACTTAGACAATATCAGAAAATTTAGATGCTCAGACTGAGGAAGTTTATGAATATGCAAATCCTTAAGTATAGATTTGATGCACAGACTTAATGACCTCAATCTACATGTGCACAAACCTAGATGCTTCATATGCACAGACCCTAGACATGCACAAACCTATATGTGCACAAACTCTACATGTGCACAGACATTTATATGCACATACTCTATATATGCGTAGACCTTAGACACTATATGTGCACAGACCAAGTTCAGCATGATAAATCATATGCATCGACCTTGTAGAGTATGCTACAATACGTGCATCGACCTATAAGACATGCTGCAAAACATGCATTGACCTGAAGTTCATAAAACTAGCATGAGTATCGACCTTATAGAATGAGTGTAAGGATGTGCATCGACCTTGCCTTACACAAGATGCAATGTGCATCAACCTTGCCTTACACAAAATACAATGTGCATCGACCTTGCTTTACTCAAGGTACAATGTGCATCGACCTGTGTTTTACGCAAGATGCAATGTGCATCGACCTGATACACTACTGGTGAATATATGCACCGACCTGTGTGACTTCATGCAAGAACATGCATCGACCTTTATTTTCAACGTAGCATGCATCGACCAGACATGCATAATATGAAGATGTGCACTAACCTATCATGCTTAAGCCTAAACTGTGCATTGACCTATCAGACTTGTTACAGAAATGTGCACTGACCTAGTGTGAAGAAAGTGTGAATGTCCATCAACCTTACCTAACTAAGACCTGAAAATGCATCGACCTGATTTACTAAGTTTCTATATGTGCATCGACCTGAGTTTTGACACTTAGACAAATAAATGGTTTATTCAATGTGAAATATTCTTATGCAGTTCAATCTCAACATGATTCATAGAGTGTCATCATCAAAACCAGGGTTCCAACAATCTCTCCCTTTTTGATGATGACAACTATGAGTCATGTATGTGTTTGCACAAAATGAAATTGATACACTTATTCACTCATTCAATCATTGATCCATAAAAATAGTCATTCATCTAAAGTGGCATTCATTTCATACAATAGTGTGCACATATTAAACCAACATTTTCATTTTTCATTCATCATACCAGAAGAAAGTACAAGACTAATCATGCAAACATAATAGATGCAAAACTAACTATAATGTTCTGACTATCACACTATGTAAAATAAGAAAAAAATATAGAAACTATTGTATCAAAAGGAATCAGCAAATAACTGGCTTCCTAAGGCATCAAACATCAGCTGCAGAGGTCCAGCTGGAGCTGCCACCTCTCTGTCTGGCTCTTCTGGTGGGTGTTCTACTAGAACTGCCATGTTCAGTCAATGGTACTGCTCGTGGAAAGCTATTTGGAATGCTCTCAACTTTAGTACCTAGTGCAGTAAACTTGGCCATGACTTTCTGATAATTTTGCTGATCTTGAGCTTGCAGTTCTTTGACAATTGCGGTCACATCCACAAACCAACTCTATAACATGCTGCACATGTTCTCTAACTGAGATGTCTGTTGATGGTGGATTTCTGCCATGGAAGTAGATGAACTTGTTGCCTGTGTAGTGACAACATCTGTAAAACTGCTGGACAACTGCTGCACTTGTTCTTGGATAATGTCAAGTTTGCCATAAATATTGCCCAATTGGATGATATTGCCATGAACTTCATCTGATATAGTGTTAATTCTCTGAGACAAAGCTTGCTGTTCTTGTTGTATGTTATTTAATTATTCTCTAATTGTTTGTTGTTCCCTTCAGATCTCATAAGCATGAACCAACATTTGAGTTGTCTTTATGTGAGTTTCTACTTAGTTCAGTTTCAAATTCTTCATTAGGGTACCAGCTTCTTCACAAACATGCACAAGAGAATCTAAAAATCCATGAAGTCTCTCATCACATCTGTACTTATCCCTGACAAACTTCTCCCATTGGTTGTTCACAGTTTGTTATACATGAAGCATTCTAGCATCTAGTCTCTCTATAACCATGTTTAAATGCATGAAAGAAGCATCCATGATTCTAAACTGATTCATTAATAAATTTACCAGAGAAGGATGCACTTCAGCAGCATGTTGAGAAGAACTTGGTCCTACTGAACTTGAAGCCTGAAATTCTGGTGGGACTTGAGGTTCTTCAAGAGATAAGGGTGGCTGAATATCCAAGGCCATCACAGGCCCATGATAAGGTCCATGATATGTGGCAGGACCTAGATACTATTCTTGTGGTATTTTAGCTTCAACATCTTGAAGTTCGTGTGGTTCTTCTTCTTATAGCTCTTCCACCCCTTGCTGCTCTTGGGGTTGGTTAACATGTGGCGGCTGCTCCTGTATGCTTTCTTGCGCATTCAATTGATGTTGTTGTTCAGACTCAGGCTATTTTTCAAATTGTATTTCTTGTTGTTGCTGTTGCTCAAGTTCTGACTGAGATGGAATTTCTGGTTCTCCTTCTTCCAGCTGTGGCTATTGTTCTTCTTCCACTTGTTGGAGTTCTATCTTCTTCTTGATTGAGATGTTGTTCTAGACATTCCTGCTTAGTCTTATTTGCTAGCCCTTGAGTTTGGACTTTTGCACCTGATGGCTTTAGCTTCATAAATTTAGTAATGTTGCATTCCTACGGTTTTGATGATGTCTCACACTATAAATCAATCTTCTATCTCTAGAATAATACATGCTTCATCATGTAGGACTGTGCAGTTCATATTGTTGTCATATAGATATGCACAACTTGATCATGTCTACACACTGTCTGCATAGCCTGGCCTCTGATGGGTCGATGCACCCTTTGTTTTCCAAGTCAATACATTGGTCTTGTTTACACTCTGTCTGCATAGTCTGGACCCTGATGGGTCGACGCTCCACCTCTGGTGGGTCGACGCCTCCTTTACTCTCCAAGTCCATACATTGAATTTCATATTCAAAGTATGTACATTGGTCTTCACCTGAAGTCCATACACTGAACTTCATATTCAAAGTCTGTACACACTCCGCTAAGCCTTCAGAGTCTGTACAGCCATCCCTTGAGTTCATGTCCATACAACGGCTAAGTGTATACATCCCTTCAAGGGGTCAAGCCTATACATTCTCCCGTTCATTCCAAAGTCTACACATCGCCCTTCATCTTCCAAGTCTATACACTCTGTTGAACCACAAGTCTATACATTGGCTTGGGCATCCAAGTCTAGACATTGATTACTATGCATGCCTTGATTCGAAGTCTGTACAGTGAGCGGCATTCTTCAAAGTCTGTATAGCCAACGCCTTCATTGATTCCATGTCTGTACATCACTGTCTCAAGCTGGAAGTCTATACAGAGTTCAGCTAGTCTATACACTCATTCACTGTAGCTGCATCGGTTCACCTGAAGTCTCTACATCGTCTCAGCCACCGTCTCATTCAGCGTCTCACGCTTACAAAGTCTATACACTGGTCGGTGGAAGCAAGCCTATACATCCGACTGTTCAGCCTGTGCTCAAGTCTGTACAGCCAGGGAGACCATTAAGTCTATACACTCATTCACTGTAGCTTGCACGGGGTGAAGTTTGAACATTGGCATGAGTTTTCCAAGTCTGTACATCCTTCTGTTGAAAGTCCAAGTCTGTACATCGGACTGGTTGAGCATGTCTGTACAGCGTTTGCATTTTCAGTAAGCCTATACATTGGGACTTCTACCTACGTTCTGAACTGAACTGAGTAAGTCTATACATCCCTCATATCTTCTACCTATGCTCAATTCAGTAAGTCTGTACACTGGGAACTTTACTGACGTTGCTTTGCCAAAGTCTACACATTGTGAACCTTCAAGTCTGTACAGACTTCACTTGTTTAAGTCTGTACATCGTCCAGCTCTTTGGCAAGTCTAAACATCTCTAAGTCTAGACACTCAGTTATCCTTCAACCCTATACACTCGATATCACCTGCAAGTCTATACACTCTCAAGTTGTTCACACTTGCTTAAATTGCTGTTTCTAAGTCTACATAGTCGATGCCTTCATGCATTGTTCTCTTCGAAGTCTATACATCAACGTCTATACATTGAGGTCCATACAGTGCATACTGGTGTGCTTCAAGTCTACACATTGCTGCTCTTCATTACAAGTCTTTACACTCATTCTCCTTCACACAACCAACTCTATACATCCATTGTCTAGCCTGCTGAATGAGGTCTACACACTGAGATCGCATGAACACTTACAAGTCCATACACTGAGCTCGCTGAAGAACTTCAACTCTATACACTCTCACACTGTGACACACTTGCCTATTTGGCATCCCTGAGTCTATACACTCGAGGGCCTCATACACTTCACAGAAGTCCACACATTTCATCCTTTGTGCTAATGCATTCTTCAGCTAGTCTATACACTGAGGTCGCTTGAAATCTCACAAGTCTATACACTCCCTCAGTGTACACACTTACTCGTCTGCTATCCTAAAAGTATATACATTCCTATCTGACTGCACTAATTAATCACATTTCTTTGTCTCTGCTTGCAGATGATTTAGGTCAATGATTGGGCACGTGAACCGAGGATGATGCCTGGCACGTGATCCGAGAATGCTCTGGAAAGGGAGGGAATGAGACTCCCTCGTGTGAAGGCCTGAAACTTAGGTCGAGTGCCATATAAAAGGTGCCTTCTGCGATCAGATGGAAAGAACTAGAGAAAAAGCTGAAGAGCAAAATCCCTGAGCAGAAGAAGAAAAGAGAGAGAGCCTCCACATTCCAGAAAGAAGATAGAGAGAAAAGAATTGAGAGTATTGCTGTGAGAGAAGAGTCTGAGTGAGAGAGAAGAGTCCAATTTGCTTCTTCGGAAGCTACATTTGTATTTGATTTTTCTGAAACGATTTGTGTTCATCGTTTGTCTTGTTTACATTTCGGTCTTTACTTTTATTTCTTCACATATCTGATTTCGAGTTGTTACCCTCCGGTGTTTGGAGGAAGGGAGAGTTACTCCGGTTCCCCTCTGGGCTGCAGAGGTAGAGAGATCTGTGATCTCTGGTTTTTGCTAGTGATGGGTTGTCATTAGCAGGTTCCCTCCGGGTTGGAGGAAGGGAGAGGCATCTCCGGTTCTGGTCTTGCTGGTAGCAGGTCCAGGTGTCAAGCTGTGTGGCAGCACATTATTCGCAGACTGAATCTGCAGCTTTCTAGTAGTGGCTAGTGGAATCCTCACTCTAGTTGGAGTGAGGGGTGGATGTAGATTGTGGACTACAATCGAACCACCTTAAAATCTCTTGTCTCTTATGTGGCTTGGTATTATCGTCGTGCTTTCCTTCTGTTCGGCATTGTGTTTGTGTGTGGACGGGCTCTTCGAATCGCACCTTATTATTCTGTCTTAGTTTCTCACTGCGTTAGCTACATTATTTAGCCTTATCTGAAGGGTTGTATTTAGAAGTAGTGAGTTTCCACTGAAGTTGTTCAAATTGGGAGTGATCTATTCATCCCCCCCTTCTATATCACTCTTCGCTGCGCTAACATTTGGTATCAGAGCAGGTTTGCATCATGTGGACGAACGGTCAGGGAAATGCTAATGGTCCTAGAAGCTTCATGGCTGAAGGTCAATCCATTAGTCGCCCTCCATTTTTTGATGGTAATAATTATCTGTTTTGGAAGAACAGGATGGAAGTGTTTATCAGAGCACAGAGCCACAAGCTGTGGAGGGTAATCACAGTTGGCCCATATGATCTGCCACCGAACGAGGACACGTGGATAGATGACCATGTCAAGCTATCTTCACTCAACTGGACGGCGCTGAACATCATCCAGTGTGCTGTTCACCCAGAGGAATATGCCCGTATATCTGCCTACAGGACTGCCAAGCGAATGTGGGATGAGCTGCAATTAATCTACAAAGGTACAGCTCAAGTGAAAGCCTCGAAGGTAAACCTCTACACCTCTAAGTATGAACTGTTTAGGATGAATACAGAGGAGAATATTACTGAAATGTATGCCAGGTTGTCCTTGATCACGAACACACTTAAGGGGCTAGGGAAGGATCTAGCTGAGGCAGACATAGTCAAGAAAATTCTTAGATCCTTATCCCCAGCATGGCACACTAAGGCCATCGTGATTGAAGAGTCAAAAGATCTAACGACCTTGGCAGTGAATGAACTCATAGGATCCCTCATGACCTATGAGATGAATTTCAAAGGAGGTGGTGAAGGAAGTGATAGGAAGGCTAAGAATGTAGCTCTCATGGCATCCCGCAATAAGAGTAGCAGTAGCAGCAGCAGCAGCAGCAGTAGCGGTGAGTTTGATGGCTTCTCAGATCTCGACCAGAAGGAGCAGGCAATGCTCACACGTCAATTCAGTAAATTTTTAAGGAGAAAGGGGAAGACCTTTAGGAGGAAAAAGCCATACTCCTTTAACAAGAATGTTGAATCTACCAATTATAGGGATAGAAATCCTAAGAGACTGACCTGTTATCATTGTAACAAACAGGGACACATGAAAGGCGAATGCCCAGATCTTCAGAAGAAGGGTCCCTACTTCCAGAAGAAGAACACAAAAGTGCAGAAGAAGAAGAAGCCACATGCGATGGTATGCACATGGAGCGAGGAGGAAGATGATCCCGAAGATACTTCCTCAGAGGAGCATGAAGAAGGAATTTGCCTTATAGCAAACAGTGAAGAGGAGGTAACCAATGTTTTTGAAAATTTTACGATTGATGACTGGGAAGATGCTTATGCTGAGTTATTAGATAAGTTCAATTCTCTTAGTAAAGAGCATAGGGTTGTGAAAAGAAAATTTAATACTAATGTTGAAGAGCAAACCCAGGTCTGTGAGGAAAATCAGAAACTAAAAGAGCAACTAGAAGAAATGACCTCACTAAGAAAAGAAAATGATAAGCTCAAGGGAGAAAATCAAGAAAGTCAAAATCAGCTCAATGAACTCAAAATAAGAATTGAAGAAAGCTTGAATGAAAGTAGAGTGAACTCAGAAAAATATGAAGCTGTTAAGAAAGTCAATGGTGAACTTCTAAAAAATTCTGAGTCCCATCAAAAGGAGCTGGAAGACAAACAGAAAGTTTTGGAAAACTTTGTCCAAGGAAAATATAGTCTGGATGCTATACTGGGGGCTAGGGTTAACTTCAATAAGGAGGGTCTAGGCTACGACCCAACTAACAAAAGACCCTTACAATTCAAAACCATTACCTTCTGCCCAGAGAAGGGAAAAGAAAAGTTGGACACACCATCCAGCTCAAACAGCAGTAAGGGAGCTCAAGGCTAGAAGGAAAGTCCTAAAAACAGTGCTGGGCAACCATTTAAGATGGGAATGAATTCTGTGAAGAATTTCACTAAGCCTACCAATCAGAACATAAATGGTAAATGGACCAAGCAAGTGGATCAGAAGAAAAGATGGAATTACTACAATCAGATGGGTCCAAGGAGGACCTACTGGAGAAACGATCATCATCTTCAAAAATCTGTTGATCAACAAACTTACAGAAGATATCCTAGGAGTGGCAAGCCTAATGAATGGTACAGAACTTACTTCTCCAGACCAGCTGGACTTAATTTCAATAAACCAGAAATAAAGGTGCTAGGGAAATCCATGCTGAAGCAAATTTGGATTCCTAAACACTTGATTAGAGATTTGAATAATGTCCTTGGACCCAACTCATCTTGGGTTCCAAATCACTCTGCTTGATGTTATTTGTGTAGGTCGGCCTGACAGCTGAAGACAACAAGTGGTACCTCGACAGTGGCTGCTCCAGGCACATGACAGGTGACCGATCCAAGTTCAGCAAGATAGAGATGAAGGTAGGGGGTCTGGTCAAGTTTGGAGGAAAGAACAAAGGTAAGATTATTGGAGTTGGTACAGTGGGTAAGTCTTCCACAAACTCCATTGAAAAAGTTCTACTTGTGGAAGGTCTTCAACACAACCTGATTAGTATTAGTCAGTTATGTGACAAGGGTCTTAGGGTTGTGTTTGATGATATCTCATGGAAAATCTTTGAAATAAATTCTGATGTGGTTAAATTTGTAGCCAACAGGATTAATAATGTCTACATGGTAGACCTAGATGAGGAATCTGAATCTAATATTTGTTTATCTGCCAATTCTGAAAATGATGCTTTTGAATGGCATAGACGGCTAGGACATGCTAGCTTTACTACTTTAAATAAATTGGTCAAGCATGATTTAGTGAGAGGCATGCCTAGAATAAAATTCAATTCTATTTCAAAATCATGTGATGCATGTGCTCTAGGCAAACAGACCAAGAACTCTTTCAAATTAAGATCTGAGCCATTGTCCTCTAGACCAATGGAACTCCTCCATATGGACCTCTTCGGTCCTACTAGAACTCAGAGTCTTAATGGGAAAAGATTTGGCTATGTCATCATAGATGACTTCTCTAGATATTCATGGATCTTTTTCTTAGCAAATACAAGTGATGCATTTCAAAAGTTTAATATGTTTTTCAATAAGGTCAAACAAGAAGGAAAACATAAGATCTGTTCTATTCAATCTGATCATGGAGGTGAGTTTGAAAACTCCATGTTTTCTGATCTTTGTGAAAGAGAGGGACTAACACACAGATTTTCTTCTCCCAGGACACCTGAACAGAATGGAATTGTGGAGAGAAGAAATAGAACTGTGGTAGAGATGGCCCGAACCATGCTAATTGGAAGTCAATTACCAAGGAGGTTTTGGGCAGAGGTGGCCAATACAGCAACTTACATAATCAACAGGGCTATGGTAAGACCCATTCACAAGAAAACACCCTATGAGCTTATAAAAGGTAAGAAACCAAACTTGTTTCATTTGAGAATTTTTGGAGCAAAATGTTTTATTCACAATAATGACAAGAAAGATTTAGACAAGTTTGAAGCTAAAAGCTCCCTTGGAATATTTTTGGGATATTCAGAAGTGTCTAGGGCATATAGAGTCTTCAACATAACAGACAAAAAGGTTGAAGAGTCTCCACACATTATTTTTAGTGAAAAGAAAGGTGTTTCTAACAATGAAAATCTTGACAGGGATTCCAATCATGATGGGGAATTCCTAGAAGACCAAGAAGAAGAGAACACTCAGCCAAGTGGAACAGCAAATCCTCCCAACCAGGAAGAGCCAAGAGAAGAAGGTGAGTCTTCAATAAATGTTAGATTTCTTAAAGATCATCAGATAGATAATGTCATAGGCAATCTTGAAGATCCTCTACGGACTAGGTCCCATTTTAGGAATGTGAATAATGAAGACTTAATTGCTTTAATTGAACCCAAATCAATAGAAGAGGCCTTGGCTGATCAAGCTTGGGTCAATGCCATGAGTGAGGAATTAGGCCAGTTCGAAAGAAATAATGTTGGGAACTTGTTCCAAGACCAGACAATGTCAATATCATAGGAACTAAGTGGGTGTTCAAAAATAAAATGAATGAAGATGGAATCATTTCTAGGAATAAGGCCAGATTAGTAGCCAAGGGCTATTGTTAGGAATTTGGTGTAGATTTCGATGAATCCTATGCACCTGTTGCTAGGATGGAGGCTATAAGACTGTTGCTTGCTTTTGCATGCTCAAAGAACATAAAACTCCAACAAATGGATGTTAAAAGTGCCTTTTTAAATGGAGTCATTAAGGAAGAGGTTTTTGTTGAACAACCCCCTGGATTTCAATTTTCTCCTCAACCTGACCAAGTTTTTAGGTTAAACAAAGCCTTGTATGGTCTAAAGCAGGCTCCAAGAGCATGGTATGAAAGATTGACTGAATTTCTGATCAGCAAAGGCTACAAAAGAGATAAAGTAGATCAAACTTTATTTACCAAAGGTACAAATAAAGATCTCCTCATAGTTCAGGTATATGTAGATGACATTGTGTTTGGATCAACTAAGCATGAACTATGTGTTGAATTCTCTAAAATGATGTCTGCTGAATTTGAGATGAGTTTGGTTGGTGAACTAAAGTACTTCCTTGGCTTGCAGGTACAACAGCTAGAGGATGGGTGCTTCATCAACCAGACCAAATACACAATGGAACTGTTCAAGAGGTTTGGTATGGAAAACCTGAAGCACATTACAACACCCATGGGTACCAATACCTCACTGGATGCAGATGAGACAAGTAAAGAAGTAAATGCCAAGCTCTATCGAGGTATAATTGGATCTCTTCTTTACCTAACAGCTTCCAGACCTGATATACAATTCAGTGTAGGAATGTGTGCAAGGTATCAATCTAGACCTACTGAATTACATTTAGATGCAGTGAAAAGAATTTTCAGATATTTGTCAGCTACTCATTCTCTTGGTTTATGGTTTCCTGCATCACACACATTTGACTTAGTTGCATACACAGATGCTGATTATGCAGGTTGTAAACTAGACAGGAAAAGCACTAGTGGTCATTGTGAATTTTTGGGTGGGTGTTTAGTGTCTTGGGGTTCCAAGAAACAACATTCTGTGGCCCTCTCCACTGCAGAAGCTGAATATGTGGCTGCAGGGAGTTGTGGAACACAAGTCATTTGGATTAAACACCAGCTTCAAGACTACCAAGTAGACCTGGGGTGCACACCTATCAATTGTGATAATACCAGTGCCATTAATCTTGCCAAAAATCCTGTCTTGCATTCACGCACCAAACACATAGAGATAAGGCATCATTTCATAAGAGATGAGGTTTCTAAAAATAATTTTGAACTGATTCATGTAGGGACAGATAATCAGATTGCTGACATCTTCACTAAATCTCTGGATAATGAAAAATTCACAACACTAAGAAGAGAATTAGGCTTATACAAATTATCTTAACTGTGTAGCCTGTTCTTTTTGTGAGAGGGAGTTCAGTTGGTTAGCTTTCAGAAAAGCTGTAAGTGAGGGGGAGCTGGTTGAGCTGTGAGAAGAAGTGTTCTTTGACAAATTCAAAAAGATTGACCAGATGTGTGTCTTTACTGGTTTTCATGACAGATCTAGTGTGGTTCTCTCAGACAGTAAAATGTCACTTAATTCTTAAGTCTATAAGTCAATGATACTAAAGTCCAGTTAGAATCTTCCCTCTGGTATTCCTTCAGAGATCTGGATTAATAGTAAAAAAGTATATCTTCCTACATTGTCAATGATTCTGGTTCAGGCCAAAACCTGTATGTCTTGATATCTGACCCAATCAGCTTGAAATCTAGACTTCAAGATTCACTTCAAGTAATAGTCCTTTTGGTATTGTTTTCAATCATTCCATCTCTTCAACACAAGGGCTTAATTAAGCAAACATGTCTTGTTTTGTTCACTGAGAAACTGGGAGCTTCATCAATGAAATGAATATTTCTCCCATGTCATGAGGTGTCAAATGCTTAAAATGAATGAGAAAGTCATGACAGAGCAATGGTGACTTGCTGGTGAGTAACTGGGGACTCTGGCCTCTGATCAAGGTGTTTCCTCATGTCAAAAGCCACAGTTACTAACTCTGCTCCTTTCAAAACAAAAGGGGGGGGGGAAGTAATGAGGTACTCACTCTGAGTAACTGGGGATTCAGGCCTCTAATCAAGGTGTCTCCCTAATGTCAAAAGAGTGAATTACTAACTTACTCATTGATCTTCTTGAAAATCATCTCAACAAAAAAAAATTCCTTGTAGTTGTGCAACTAATGGATTGCTAGTCTTCAATACCTTGAGAACACCTCTTTGACTTTGTCTCTTGTTGTCTTTTTGGATTGTTGACAGTTCAGCAATATCTGGCCATACTTGTTAATTCCTGCTCTAAATCATACTCCATGTATGCTGATAAACTTTTCTATCCTTCTATTTCTCTAGTGTGTACTGGAGTTCAAGAATCTTCACTTGAGTTTAGCACCTCACTTACTTTCTTAAGACTTGCTTGTGCCTTTCTGCCCTACGAAGTTACTGTACTTTTTCTTCATGTCTCTAGCACTTTCATATATTCTGCCTTTCCTTTTTGCTGATGTCAAAGGGGGAGACGGGTTTTGCAATATCAGTAGATCATGTATTGTCATGAGATTTGGGGGAGTATTGTTCATGAGCTAAGGGGGAGATTACCTTGTCATGTGATGGCTTTATCTGAGAATGGGTTGTAGGGGAGCTGAGAGGGAGTGGTTTTGGAGAAAGAAGTGCTTCTGCAGTAGTGATTAATTTGGCTGTGCTTTCACTTGCCTTGAATTTGCTTTGATTGTTGAAACTGTAGTTAATTTCTTGTTAAGTTTTGATAATGCTTGATTCATAATGTTACCATCATCAAAAAGGGAGAGATTGTTGCATCCCTACGGTTTTGATGATGTCTCACACTATAAATCAATCTTCTATCTCTAGAATAATACATGCTTCATCATGTAGGACTGTGCAGTTCATATTGTTGTCAGATAGATATGCATAACTTGATCATGTCTACACACTGTCTGCATAGTCTGGCCTCTGATGGGTCGACGCTCCCTTCTGATGGGTCGACTCACCCTTTGTTTTCCAAGTCAATACATTGGTCTTGTTTACACTCTGTGTGCATAGTCTGGACCCTGATGGGTCGACGCTCCACCTCTGGTGGGTCGACGCCTCCTTTACTCTCCAAGTCCATACATTGAATTTCATATTCAAAGTATGTACATTGGTCTTCACCTGAAGTCCATACACTGAACTTCATATTCAAAGTCTGTACACCCTCCGCTAAGCCTTCAGAGTCTGTACAGCCATCCCTTGAGTTCATGTCCATACAACGGCTAAGTGTATACATCCCTTCAAGGGGTCAAGCCTATACATTCTCCCATTCATTCCAAAGTCTACACATCACCCTTCATCTTCCAAGTCTATACACTCTGTTGAACCACAAGTCTATACATTGGCTTGGGCATCCAAGTCTAGACATTGATTACTATGCATGCCTTGATTCGAAGTCTGTACAGCGAGCGACATTCTTCAAAGTCTGTACAGCCAACGCCTTCATTGATTCCATGTCTGTACATCACTCTCTCAAGCTGGAAGTCTGTACAGAGTTCAGCTAGTCTATACACTCATTCACTGTAGCTGCATCGGTTCACCTGAAGTCTGTACATCGTCTCAGCCACCATCTCATTTAGCGTCTCACGCTTACAAAGTCTATACACTGGTCGGTGGAAGCAAGCCTATACATTTGACTGTTCAGCCTGTGCTCAAGTCTGTACAGCCAGGGAGACCATTAAGTCTATACACTCATTCACTGTAGCTTGCACGGGGTGAAGTCTGAACATTGGCATGAGTTTTCCAAGTCTGTACATCCTTCTGTTGAAAGTCCAAGTCTGTACATCGGACTGGTTGAGCATGTCTATACAGCGTTTGCATTTTCAGTAAGTCTATACATTGGGACTTCTACCTACGTTCTGAACTGAACTGAGTAAGTCTATACATCCCTCATATCTTCTACCTACGCTCAGTTCAGTAAGTCTTTACACTGGGAACTTTACTGACGTTGCTTTGCCAAAGTCTACACACTGTGAACCTTCAAGTCTGTACAGACTTCACTTGTTCAAGTCTGTACATCGTCCAGCTCTTTGGCAAGTCTAAACATCTCTAAGTCTAGACACGCAGTTATCCTTCAACCCTATACACTCGATATCACCTATAAGTCTATACACTCTCAAGTTGTTCACACTTGCTTAAATTGTTGTTTCTAAGTCTACACAGTCGATGCCTTCATGCATTGTTCTCTTCGAAGTCTATACATCAACGTCTATACATTGAAGTCCATACAGTGCATACTGTTGTGCTTCAAGTCTACACATTGCTGCTCTTCATTACAAGTCTTTACACTCATTCTCCTTCACACGACCAACTCTATACATCCATTGTCTAGCCTGTTGAATGAGGTCTACACACTGAGATCGCATGAACACTTACAAGTCCATACACTGAGCTCGCTGAAGAACTTCAACTCTATACACTCTTACACTGTGACACACTTGCCTATTTGGCATCCTTGAGTCTATACACTCGAGGGCCTCATACACTTCACAGAAGTCCACACATTTCATCCTTTGTGCTAATGCATTCTTCAGCTAGTCTATACACTGAGGTCGCTTGAAGTCTCACAAGTCTATACACTCCCTCAGTGTACACACTTACTCGTATGCTATCCTAAAAGTATATACATTCCTATCTGACTGCACTAATTAATCACATTTCTTTGTCTCTACCTGCAGATGATTCAGGTCAATGATTGGGCACGTGAACCGAGGATGATACCTGGCACGTGATCCGAGAATGCTCTGGAAAGGGAGGGAACGAGACTCCCTCGTGTGAAGGCCTGAAACTCAGGTTGAGTGCCACATAAAAGGTGCCTTCTGCGATCAGATGGAAAGAACTGGAGAAAAAGCTGAAGAGCAAAATCCCTGAGTAGAAGAAGAAAAGAGAGAGAGCCTCCACGTTCCAAAAAGAAGATAGAGAAAAAAGAATTGAGAGTATTGCTGTGAGAGAAGAGTCTGAGTGAGAGAGAAGAGTCCAATTTGCTTCTTCGGAAGCTACATTTGTATTTGATTTTTTTGAAACGATTTGTGTTCATCGTTGGTCTTGTTTACATTTCTGTCTTTACTTTTTTTTCTTCATATATGTGATTTCAAGTTGTTACCCTCCGGTGTTTGGAGGAAGGGAGAGTTACTCCGGTTCCCCTCTGGGCTGCAGAGGTAGAGAGATCTGTGATCTCTGGTTTTTGCAAGTGACGGGTTGTCATTAGCAGGTTCCCTCCGGGTTGGAGGAAGGGAGAGGCATCTCCGGTTCTGGTCTTGCTGGTAGCAGGTCCAGGTGTCAAGCTGTGTGGCAGCACATTGTTTGCAGACTGAATCTGTAGCTTTCTAGCAGTGGCTAGTGGAATCTTCACTCTAGTTGGAGTGAGGGGTGGATGTAGATTGTGGACTACAATCGAACCACCTTAAAATCTCTTGTCTCCTCTGTGGCTTGGTATTATCATTATGCTTTCCTTCTGTTCGGCATTGTGTTTGTGTATGGACGGGCTCTTCCAATCGCACCTTATTATCCTATCTTAGTTTCTCACTGCGTTAGCTGCATTATTTAGCCTTATCTGAAGGGTTGTATTTAGAAGTAGTGAGTTTCCGCTGAAGTTGTTCAAATTGGGAGTGATCTATTCACCCCCCCTTCTATATCACTCTTCGCTGCGCTAACAAGTAATGAAGTCCATATTGTATATATTTACTTTCGAGATTTTCTTGAATATCTCATCCTCTAAAGAAATGTTCATCTTCTTGAAAATAGCTGTCAAGTGGGCTACATAGGGTAAGTGTCTTCTTGATTTCTTGCAGGTTCCAATAATCTGAATCATTAACTCAGGCAGACAGACTCTGATTCTCTTAAACATACAGAAGAAAATAAATCTCTGTGACTCAATTAATCTTCCTCTACCTCTATCTTGTGGAGTTATGATTGTAGTGAACATGTGATGTAATAGTCTCTTCAGAGGGGAAAATTTGTTTGCATTGAACTGAGTCAGTTTGGTTTGCTTTTTGTCCTTAGGGTTACAAGGCTTGTAAAAGAATATGGAGTAGGCCTCATGTTTATTATATTCAAAATCACCTTCAACTACTCCATCTTCAGGAATCCTAAAGACCTTGTGGAGAAAATGTCTAGTAATCTCAATTCTAGTTCCTTTCACATGAGTCAAAATCTTAGACTGGACTAGATCAAATATTAGGTTCTTGTAAAATTCTGTAACCTGTCTAGGGTAATAGTATCTGTGCTTCCCCATAAATTTCTTCCATTTTTGAAATTTGATCAAACCCAATAATTCAGGATATTCAACAAGCATTTTTTGGTCATGAAAAACCACATACCGCGGGAAAATGATCTATGCAGTCTCAAGCACTGACTCTACTTGCATGGAAGAGATATCAGAGTCCTTTTCTTCTTTAGATACCCTGCGAGTCCCCTCTGCGACAGATGTCTTGCGCCGCTTGGCTGGTGCTTCAGACACCTTTTCCTTTCCTTTAGCAGATTTTTCTTCACGTAACCCAAAAGCGATGCCCTGATCATGTGCAGGCTTTGATCTTCTTTCCTTGTGAGGAATTGCAATCACTTTCTTAGAGAGGGCGTTCGTCGGTTGCTGCTCCTATGGAGCCTTCCGCTTCCCCTTACTCTTGGTGGCTGGAGAATACATATTGGATACGAGAAGGAAACGGAGATTAAGGGCACTAGTTTAAGAAGACTGGAGGACAAGATTCGAGTGAGCAAGTTTCACATCGGCTTAGAGAGCAAGGACGACTAGGGTGCTTCGATGCGTAGGGTTTGGAATGGGATGAAAGCTCGACCTGGGTAAAATGGGTTTCAACAGTGAGGTAGACGTTGATATAGGGTAGAGTTTAGACAAGAAATTCTGCTGACTTTACCAATTTTAAGACCAGTTCCCAGATTACCCTTCTCTTTAAGTTACAATGCCTTTCTTTACACTTACATGGTTTTCTGCTTATGAGGATTATATCTGATGCGGGACGGATGACACGACCGGACTAAGATGTACGACCGACTCGAAGTGCGGCCAGCACTAGCATGCTAAGGGAAGCCGAGCGGCTGACTACCGTGGCATTCTCCGGGTGGAGACATCTCTCAACAGCAACTCACTCTAGCCCGACAATAGTCCCTTGCGTGGGAAACGTGGGATCGCAGCAGTTAAGGAACCGCTGTCGCCTAGGGCAATGCAGTCCGAGCTCGGTGCTCGACTAGAGCTAAGGAACGGGCGCTCACAACTCACAACCATGGTGATTTGAAGCTAGCTATCGGCCCTATTCTCACAAATGTAGCATGATAGAAAATATACTAAACCAGCAATGTGAGGGTTGAACGAGGCGCGTACCTCCACGGCTCGCGCGTGGGGAAGAAAACCCCGGTCGGATCCGACAACCCATTGCACATAAACAATAATCGTACAATTTTAGAACCTAATGCCCACTCCTCGTAGGGAGATAATAGGATACAACACTGCTTCGGGGTTGCTGGAACTCGGGTTGACGGGCGGCACTCTATGGAGTCGAGGGAGGCGAGTTGGGGCCGATCCGGGTGACGATCGGGTACCGGTCCGGTTCTGCCCACGCTGGTCACCCAGCGCAACAATTTTGCAAAATTAGTACGGCTAGATCCGGCGTCTGATCAGAGTGACGTTTGTTGGAGAAGGTCGGCGACTGGATGAAGAACGTCTGCTCCGAACGGCGCCATCAGATCCAATCAGATCTAGGCGCGGCAGTGACTGTACTGAGCCTCAGGTTCTGCTCGCACAGAACTGCACAGGAAGATAAAGAATTATAAGAAAAATGGTTTCCGGTGTTGGAACAACGCGCCGTTTGTTGCAGATCGTCGGCGACGTCTAGAGGAAGGATCTGACCAAGGGGTTTTGTCAGATCTGCAAAGGGGAGGGCGGGGTAGCTTCTGGAAGTAGCCTTTGCTTTTAGGTTAGATCTGCACAGGGTGGTCTGCGCAGTCCCACGAGAATCTCCGCCACAGCCAGGACCGATCTCAGAACGACACGAGCTTAGCGGAAACACGAAAAGGACTCAAAATCCTACGATCACTTCGAAAGGCAGATCCAGCTAGCATGGGAGTAGATCTATAAAAATTCGGGATCATGAAACTCAGGATCTGGACAGCAAGCTTGGGCAGATCTGCGCGACTTCACATGACGAATTGTCGCCGGCAATCTAGAGCTTCGATCGACGTGAAACCAGTGCCAACTTCTTCCTTACTTGAAGAAGCACCCCTGGTAACTTTGCTAGCACTGGATCTGAAGAGGATGAGGTGGTGGGTGACTCAGGATCCGGGGAAGATTTCTGGATGGGCAGAAACAACACTACACATGAACGGATGATAATGGGCCTCGGCGTCGGGGAGTCGCACCCTAGCTAGATCCTGTCATGGGATCTAGGACTTGAGCATCACACTCAAGAAAGGGAGAAGGAATCACTCACTTCTGCAAATATTCTTTCACAAAAACTTCATAATCTCATTAACCCTTTACAAGACACTATACATGGGTTTATATAGAAGGGAAGGAAGGGGGAGGGGGTTGGAAAATTGCAGGGGGAGAGGGGGAGAGAGAGGGGTGCGGCCTAGACAAGTGGGGAGAGGGTGTAGGCTTGGTCTTGGTCGACCAAGAGAGGTGGGAAGGTGGAAGTAACCTTCCTTTGGTCAAGGAAGGTGGCAAGCCACCATTTGGACCAAGAAAGGGGTGCCCCTTTCCACTAGCCACCAAGCCACCCATGCATTCACACTAGCCTTGCCCCATTCACACTAGATTAACCCTTTCATACTAGATTAACCCTTTCACACTTGTGACCCATTCACATTTGTGAACCCATTCACACTAGATCCATGTTAACACTATGCCCCTTTTCACACTTGATCCCTGTTCACACTATGCCCTTTTCACACCTAGCACACTAATCCCATGACTTGTTAACATTTAACCCCATTTGACCCATTCATACCTAGCCCATGGGCCTTTTCACACTTGGCCCTTTTAAAGCCCAAGAGAAAAGCCCAATAGCTCTAGTCCACTATTCTAGCCCATTAGCCCTTATACAATAGTACAATTGTCCAACATGGACTAAAATAGGGCCCAATAAGGCTAAAAAATATGAAACAAAGATGATAGCTTGATCGTCACGTCCATGTCCTCCACGAGCCGAAGAGGCTCCGGCGTGTCCTCGTCCACCGGCATGTACTGCGGCGTGTGTCCGCACCAATATCTTAATGCATTAATCTTCTGAAATTAATCCTTTGATGCAAGGTCAATGGAAATAAAGCAATCTAATCAAGATACTAAGCCCAGTCAGAAAACCATCAATCTTACTTATCATTTTCATTTAGACAAAACTGATTTAAATCTGTCTTATATTAAAATTTAAATAGTTTTAAGTTTCTGAAAAGGAACTCAGAGTCAACCATTTTTCCTTTTCTTTTTTTTTGCTTGACTGAGCACTCTAGTATGACTACACCTTTTTTACTCAAGGAGATATGTTGACAAAACATAAGAATCCCTGGTTACTCAGTGCAGTCTACCTTTATGTCTTAAGTTGTGAATAGAGATAGCACCTTTCATCATGACATGACCTCTAAATTTCATTGATAGAGATGGTCAGTTTCTCAAAAAGATATGCCATTGCTATGCCTTTTTCTCATTTTTACTTAATGGCACATTCCCTGGTCTTATATCAGAATTTACTTAAAAGCAGTTTAAGAACAATATAAGTACATGATTCTTTACCAGATTGTCTTGTTACTTATAATTTTCAGATTCTTGGAGATCTACTGGACAATTCCAATTTTCAAGTGTTTTAAGGCCATTGAAGATACATTCAAGGACAATCTTGAACAATTAAGATAAGATTTAATCTTCATAGATAGAAAGTCACATTTCTGCAAAGTCCAGTAACTTCCTTTTAGATCTAGGTGAACTTAGAAACTGTATCTCTCTTGGTTAGTAAAGGTGACAGATTTCAAGACTTACTCCCTCTAAGTGACAGAATCTAATGACAAACTCCCCCTGGGAGAATGCATAGACATTTGGGAAAGACTTGTCATAGATAGAATAGATGAGACAACAGGGATGGAGAAATCAACAAAGCAAAGATAAGTGGGAGTAGTAAGGTAGAAGGGCACATAGAGGTAAGGGTAAGACTTGGGACAAATTTGCAGACAACCAGCCTTACTTGCTTCTAATCAGATAACAGCCTTCTATATAGAGCAAAGTAGCATACAACAACCATCTTGTACTAAGTGTAGTAAGGTCAGTGTTCCTTTATGTTCTTTTCCCAAACCTTGACCTACTAGCTTAACCATGAAATGCACTATAGCCAAATTAAGCCTCAGCAATAGCTCTGCACATCTCACAAGATAAACCTCAAAATTGAGCACTTAATCCTTTGTAGTAAGGTTGAGGTTCCTCTCATGTGCTACAACTAACCAGATAGCTAAGTTCTATGTTCCTTTTCTATGCTTTGACCAGCTCGCATGATAAGGTTGGTGCACCTTACACATGCATCGACCTATTGCATAGCAGGGTCTGAGCAACTTCCATATTCATTACTGCTGGCTCATTCAGACAGAACATATAGCCAATCATCAAAGCAACATGGACTTCACTGGAATGAGATTTTAGCAAAATAGTATTTCAACCAACAAGAATAACAATACACATATTCTGACAATCAGAAGCAGTCCAATATATCCGACAGAATTGACTCAACTCCCCCTCACTGTGTGCAGTAGTTTCAGCCAAACAATAGTCCCTTGAAGTCCCGCGATCAATGACACCCAAGAGGGGGGTGAATTGGGTGTATACAAACTTTTAACAAACTTTTGCCCAAATCAACCAAGTGTGAATAATGGCCAAGATGAAATCCAGAACTAAATGAAAACTAAGAGATCTAATAGAATCTATCACACTCAACCGATCTTGGGTACGATGGCGGAGGTGAGAATCCAGAGATTCAACTCACGCAAGATGTTATCTTCCTGACAAGGTTTTCCTTGTCGATCTGAACTCACCTTTTTATATACCGAAGAGTTGATATGAGAATGATAGATTATACTAGATCTAACTCAACAAGACAATCAAAATAAACTATGTGTATGCTGCACAGAATGGGGATAGATGACAATGATCAAACCACACAAGAGACATAGATTTTTAGGTGGTTCGGATGCAACAACGGCAACCTACGTCCACCCCTCACAATCTGTGAGGATTCTCACACTATCTTGTAAAGGATTACAAGATTAAAATACACACACCCACACGTGAGGAGTTCGAAACTCCCATAAAGGTGAACATGCACCGAATCACAAAGAGATGTGAAGAAATAAACACACACACACACACGGATCTGCATAGATCCATACACACACAAGTATTCAGATATTACAAGAACACACACTTGAACCTGAAATAGAAATCGAATGGAAGACACAAAGTGAAAACTTCAGATTCAAGCTCTCTCTTAGTTGATGAAGAAGGTTTTGGATGCAGCTTGATCTCCACTTGTCTTGGGGCTGATCTGCTCCAGATGTGGCTTGAATCACTTGAAGATGGATGAAGAACTTCCTTCCTAGGGCACTGTTCATGGCTACAGTACCAGCACTTGAATCTCCCCTTAATAGCCTCCTTTAGCCTCCTTGGATTAATTAGGGTTACAAGTCTCAAAGAGATGTTTTTATAACTCTTGAATGGTCAAGAGATAACCCTGGAACCAGATCCACAAATCATGGGAAGTTTGGTGGCTTTGGGATTAAACAACTCCAAGAAGAGAGGCTTCCCACATTGAGAATACAAAGTCAAAAATAGGGGTTTTTCGAGACTGGCGGTCGACCAGTAGGAGGGAGAGGTCAATCGGAATTTTATAGAAATTAGGCTTTCGTTGCTGGGAAACCGGTCAACCGGCCCCAGCTGGCGATCGACCGCTGGCTGGAATTCCTACAAAATTAAAAGAGTTAGACAGTATATCATGATCTGTGAGCTAATTAGTTTATGACACATTCTGTCTAAATTAAAACGAGTGAGTTAAGCTTAGACTGGGTGGTTTAGAAACCATGATGGATTTATGCATTTGGAAGGGATTAAACATTTAAACATAGTGCATGATGAAATAGGCTTTGAATGCGTATGAAAGTCGAACTTGATTACTAAGACATGGCACGTGATAGAACACACGTCCTAGGTTTTATTATCATCAAAATCACCTGAATATACTCAACAATCTCCCCCTTATTGATGATGACAAAACTGAAGGGGTGTTTACGTACATGGGCATGCCTTTAAGCAATGTTTGAGAATTGAGATCAATGTTCAAAATCATGGCATTTTACTCACATCCCATCAAGCCAGCGAACGCAAACCATTCAACACTTTATTTGCCAATTAGAAAAGAAATGAGATATACGAGTCAACCATTTGAGATCAAACACCAGTTGCATTCAATTCATCATTTCATTACAAGGTCCATTAATGCGAGAGTGAATGCACGACTCTAGACATAAGTGACTAAACAAATGCACAAATACATAACAGACTCAATGATCTTCACATGATCATACATGCAAACACACAAACACATACCAACAAACTTAAATATATAGAACCTACACTACTACTTCTCCCCCTTTGGCATCATCAAAAGGGGATAGGATAGATGAAAAGGGACCCAAGTGACACAAGACTAGAGTACAACAATCTAGTGGGATAAAAATATAAAAATCCTCATGGTGCATCTGAAGGAGGCTGATCCTCTGGAGGAGGAGGCTGGTAACCAAGGCGACGATGGATGTCTTCAAGAGAATGATCTTGAAGCTGAAGACTATGCCGAATATGATCAATGGCAAGGTCACGAGCCGCATCACGGCGTGCCATTCCAAGAAGTGTCATGTTCATGATGTGGAAGGCATGGCTGGAATCAGCAACGCTATCGGTGAGGCTGGTCATATGAGTGGAGAGTGTGGCCATTTGAGTGGAGAGGGTATTCAGAACAGTGGAGAAGGAATCTATGCGACCTGACATGGTGTCAATCACATTGCCCATAGTGTCAACGCGATCCCCGAGAGCAGAAAGTCCATCCCCAAAAGTATCCATACGAGTCTCTAGCCCAGTAAATCGCCTGTCAAAAGTCTCGTAATCTACCCAAGAATGCTGTGTGGCCCCCTGAGTGGAGGACTCTCCATGATGAAACTGTGGTGGAGGGGACATCTCAGGATCCATATGATGAGGTGAGTGTGGAGGAGGCTGCTCCTCGGCCTGAACTGGAGGGGGGACATACCCTTGATCTTGCTGCTATTCTTGTTCCTGCTCTTCCTCACTATCAAATTCTTCTCCATAAGTAGGCACATCCCGACGTAACTCACCATCGGGACCAAAGTAATATTCCATATCAGTAAAGATCTTATGCTTGTTATAGATATCATCCTGGCAAACATAAATAAATTGTTATTCTGCTAAATTGATCCCAGCATGAATGAATACCCCGGTCAACTATGAAGCATACGACAAATATCGTTGCAGATTCATTCGGCAAGCTCCAATGAGAGTCATCATGAGGCGACCCATGTTAACTTGAATTCCATTCATAACATTGTAAAACAGGAATTTGTGCACCTCTGTGACTTCATTTCTGCTGCCACTTTTTGGATAAATGAGAGAGGTAAACATGTGGTGCAATACACGCTGCAGTGATGGAAAATGATTCACATTCCATTCAATTAAATTGCTGACACCACGCACGTACTCACAACTGGTCATAGCAAGAAATATGTCCTCTACCTCCCCATAAACCAAGTCGGCTCCTCTAGCCGCAACTCCTAAGCATCTCTCAAACAGATCGGGAGTAATGTAAATCTCAACCCCTTGTACAACAGTATATAATTCCACATTCCTTGCAATCAAATTCCCATAGAACGACTGCACTAGACTGGGATAATAACGGGTATATCTAGTGACGAAATCAGTCCAACCTAGCTGAATCTCAAAGACTACACATAAGTTAAGCAAAAGCTCATTCACCTCATTGAAGTCGACCAGTCGAGGGTCGATAATGGGATGAGGAGGCAACCTAGGTGCTCGACGTGGTGCAGGCACCCGCTATGGTGGAGGAGCCGGTGCCTCGCGTCTCTGGCCACTCACTTCCCCTTGGGCACAATGCCGAGAGCTTCGTCTAGGCGGCATCCCAAACTAGAAACCCGGTGAAAAACCCTTGAAGAAATGACCCTTATCCCGGGGGATGAAGATAGAGCTACGGACACTCCATGGGCTTCCAAAGGCCTTCTCCACAAACTGGAACCTAGGAGGAAACTCCACGAACGCACGAACGGCCGAATGGAGTTCGTCCCAAAATCGTGACGAACACGCCGGATCTTGTGCGGGTGGAGGAATGAGGAGGTTTAGGGGCTTGGGAGGTGGAGGTTTGAGGTTCTAGGGTTATGAAATGGGGTATGAGAGATAGTGGAGGTGATAGAATGGGAGAATGGTGGTGTTGGACCCCCATATAAGGAGGCTCGATTGAGACCCGGTCGGGCCGGTTCCCCGCCACCGGTCGACCGGTGCGGGGGCGGCGGTCGACCGCTAGCCCCCAAAACCCCAAATTTGTATATTTTTTTGTTTCTTTTTCTTTTCTTTTCTATTTTATTATTATTATTTTTATTTCGGGGGGACTATCATCCGACCATCAGATCTGAGCCAACGTCATGAAGTGGAGAGAAGGAGAGAGATGGAAATATGGAGATTTTAAGGAAAGTTTCTAACTCCCCCTCAAAAGTTTCCTTAGATCCGACATCACTGAGTCCACAATTATTTAACCAAGGAACATCTTGCCTTAGAATTATTTTTCAAGGAGGGCTATATATATAAATACATTCAAGCATGCAGGGGTGTATGTGAACACACAAGGTATTAAAAAATAGAGACAATATGTTTTCCTACACTTGATGTATATGAGTTTCTACAAATGCAACTCTTATCCTAAATGCAAACCTATGCAAGTATGCTCTCACCCTTGCACATCCCAAGTTCTCTTCTTATCTTGTTAAATTGATCCTGGTTTAGGGGTTTTGTGAAGATGTCAGCTAGCTGATTATGTGTGTCAATAAAATTCAATTCAAAGACCCCCTTTCCTACATGATCTCTCAGAAAGTGATGACGAATATCAATATACTTGGTCCTAGAATGTTGAACAGGGTTTTTAGACAAACTGATTGCACTGGTATTATCACACAAGATTGGCACACATTTCATTTCAATATCCAAATCAAGCAATTGATTTTTGATCCAAAGTACTTAGGCTCTACAACTTCCGGTGGCTACATATTCAGCCTCGGCCGTTGAGAGAGCTACTGAATGTTGTATCTTGGAGGCCCATGAGACTAGGCACCCACCAAGAAACTGACAGTACTCACTAGTACTTTTGTGATCTACAATACATCCGGCATTATCCGCATCGGTGTATGCAATCAAATTAAAAGAACTACCGATGGGAAACCACAAACCAAAATCTATTGTGCCATGTAAGTATCTAAAAATATGTTTAACAGCCGATAAATGAGATTCTTTAGGGCATGACTGAAAACGGGCACAAAGACATACACTGAATTGAATGTCAGGGTGGCATGCTGTAAGATACAGTAGTGATCCGATCATACCTCGAAACAGTGTAGGATCTACTGTTTTACCATTTTCATCTTTGTCTAACTTCGAGGTTGTGGCCATTGGAGTTGACAAAGGTTTTGCTTCAGCCATCCCATATTTCTTCAACAACTCCATTGTGTACTTGGCTTGACTTATAAAAATGCCCTCAGATGTTTGCTTCACCTGCAGTCCAAGAAAGAATGTTAATTCACCCATTAAGCTCATCTCAAATTCTCCTTGCTTAATTACTGCAAATTCATCACATAACGTATTATTAGTAGCTCCAAAAATTATGTCATCCATATACACTTGAACTATTAATATATCTTTACATGATTTCCTTGTGAAAAATGTTTGATCAATCTTACCTCTCTTGAAACCATTTTTAATCAGAAATGAGGTGAGCCATTCATACCATTCCCTTGGTGCTTGCTTTAGTCCGTACAAGGCCTTCTGGAGCTTGTACACATGTTGTGGATGTTTGGGGTCTTCAAAACCTGGAGGTTGTTCTACAAAGACATCCTCTTTGATATACCCATTTAGAAATGTAGATTTAACATCCATTTGAAACAATTTTAAGTTTGATGAGCAAGCATAAGACAATAAAATTTGGACTGCTTCTAGATGGGCAACCGGTGCAAATGACTCATCAAAATCAATACCCATCTCCTGGCTATACCCTTTGGCCACAAGCCGGGCCTTGTTCCTAACAACCAATCCTGTATCATGTAACTTATTTATGAAAACCCATCGGGTTCTAATTATGGATTGATTCTTAGGTCGAGGCACAAGCGTCCACATCTGGTTTATTTCAAATTGGTGCAACTCTTCATGCACAGTCTGGATCCATGATTCATTTTGAAGAGCTTCATGAATATCCTTAGGCTCTTCCTATAAGATTAAGGCTATCAAATCCTCTTCTTCTACTTGCCTTAGAGATGATCTAGTTCTTACCCTATCTTGAGGATTACCGATTATGTTTTCATCTGGATGATCCTTTAAGAATGTAGAGGTGCTGGGCATGTCGGGGTGCTGCACTTGCTGCTCTTGCAATGTTTCAATTGAAGGATCTTCATCTTCTTCACTCTTGCTAGGTATTTCTTCCTTTGGTTCATCCTTGGCTTTAGATGTTCCAGCATTAGTTGAATTTTTGGGGGCTTCTCCTACATCCACAGTTTGAATAGTCAGTTTTAGTTCAGATTCATCAAAAATCACATGAGGGCTTTCTTCAACAACCAAAGTCCGTTTATTAAACACTCGATAAGCTCTAGAGTTAAGTGTATAGCTTAGGAAAGTTCCCTTGTCACTTTTCTCATCAAACTTACCTAGGTTTGACTTACCATTGTTCAGGATGAAACATGAACATCCAAAGGGTTTAAGATGGGAAATATTTGGTTTCTTACCCTTGTAGAGCTCATAGGGAGTTTTCTTCAAAATGGGCCTTACCATTGTCCTGTTGATGATGTAACACGCTGTACTTACCGCCTCAGCCTAAAAGTATTTTGGTAGAGAATTTTTACTTAACATGATTCGTGCCATGTCTATCAATGTTCTATTTTTTCTCTCCACCACTCTATTTTGTTGGGGCGTCCTTGGTGATGAGAAGTTGTGTGCATACCCGTGCTCTTCACTGAAATTGCTAAACTCATGATTTTCAAATTCACCACCATGATCACTTTTGTTGGTAGTGATAAGGTAGCCTCTATCATTTTGGATTTTCCTGCAAAACACTTGAAACTCCATCAATGCATCATTTTTATTGAATAGAAATAACATCCATGTAAATCTAGAATAATCATCAACAATCACAAAACCATAGGATTTCCCTCCTAGGCTGGATGTTCTAGTTGGGCCAAACAAATCAAGATGCAGCAATTCCAAAGGTCGGGAGGTAGAAACAATGTTCTTATTTTTGAAAGATATGTGTGTTTGCTTGCCTTTTGTGCATACCTCACCAATTTTATCACTTTCAAATTTTAATTTTGGCAAACCATTTACTAAGTCATGTTTAGACAACTTGGAGATTACTCCAAAACTAGCATGACCTAGTCTTCGGTGCCATGGCCAAGCATTTTCATGATTGTTAGTTACCAAGCACATGTCATCACCGGAAATATCATCTAGATCAATAGTATAGACATTGTTGCTTCTCTTGCCGATGAATCTGATTTCATTAGAGGTTTTATTTATGACAAGGTAGTGAGTTTCATCAAAAATAATTTTAAAACCTTTGTCACACAACTGGCTTATGCTCAAGAGATTGTGATTTAAGCCTTTCACCAAAAGTACATTCTCGATAAGAATTTTAGAATTCTTACCTACATTACCAATTCCAACGATTTTACCTTTGTCCTTCCCTCCAAACGCAACAGAACCTTCATCATTGTCTTGCAATGTAGAGAACACCTTCTTGTCCCTTGTTATATGCCTTGAACAGCCGCTATCCAAGTACCATTTGCTCCCCCTGGCTTCAAGACATATCTGCAAGAAACAACATTCTCATGCAATTGATTTTGGTACCCAAACTAGTTTAGGTCCGTAAGAGTTAGTCCAATTCTGTGCATATCTTTTCTTGGTCCAAAAAGCATGATTTCTTGGTGGGCTTTGTTTGAACCAGTAATTTGTAACAACATGACCAAATCTACCACAATGATAGCAATTAACAGGTGCAAACTTCCTTTGGAATTGTTGTGATTTAGGTTGGACATGTTTTGGCTTAGAGTTGGAACATGAAGCATGGTTGTTTTCTTTTTCATGAACATAGGATGTAGTGATCTTATGCTCAAAGGATTTTTTATTTTGGGGAGTATATCACAATCCTTCCTTTTAGAAATTGACTCTAATTCCCAACAAGTTATCTAGATTTTATTTGCCCTTGACAAGCCTGGAGAGAGTGAACTGCAAGTCAGTCACCTCTTTATTCAAACTCACATTTTTATTTTCAATTTCTGAAATGGATGAGGTCAGAATTTCTTTTTCATTCTTGAGCTTTTCACAGACTTTTTCAATTTCAGACATTTTACATGATAGATCCTCTTTGGCTTTTTCAAGATCTGAAATCGTTTGAAGCAAAGTTTCTTTTTCTTCGGTTAGCTCAAACCATTCTTGTTCCACTTTTTCAAACTTAACAAAAATATCTTCATGTGCCAAATCATCAATTTTCTTTTTGAGAGTTTTGTTTTCAGATCTGATTTTCTTATATTTTGTATACAATTTTTCATATTCCGACTCCCATTGTTCATTTGAAATAAAATCAAGGTCAGAATTTACCTCCGTCGAATCATCTTCGTGTGCCATAAGGCACATGCTCTCCATGAGCTCTCCGAGCTCTTCTTCGGACAGCTCTTCCTCTTCCTCGCTCCATGTAGCGACCATTGCTTTTGGCTTTGCTAAATTTTTCCTTCTTGAACTTCTTCTTCAAATCTGGACACTCTCCTCTCATGTGTCCTGACTTCTTGCGTTCATAGCAAATGACGTTGTTGGGCTTGCTTGACTCACCCTTGGTTTAAATGGGCTTCCTTTGCCCCTTTTTGAAGTTGCCTTAGAAATTCCTCTTCTTTCTCAAAAATCTCCTCACTTGGTGAGTTATCATGGCCAAGTATTCTTCTTCATTGCTTCCCTCGCTGGATTCCTCTTCTTGAAAGTTTTCATCAGATTGATGAGCTTTCAATCCAATCACTTTCTTCTTCTTCGTATCTTCCTCAGCTGTTCTCTTCATATTTATCACATAGGTCATGAGTGACGCTATGAGCCCGTCCAAAGAGAGTGTGGACAGGTTCTTCGAATCCTCAATTACTGTGGATTTTGTGTGCCATGCTGATGGAAGTGATCTCAGAACCTTCCTAACAAGATCAGAGTTTGTGTACTCCTTTCCAAGGCTTTTTAGACCATTTGTAATCTCAGTTAATCTTGCAAACATCTCTAAAATGGTTTCTTCAAGCTTCATTTTGAACAGTTAATAATCTCTTACAAGGAGATTTGCTTTGGTCTCCTTGACCTCGGAGGTTCCCTCATATTTGAGCCGCAATTTGTCCCACATTTCCTTTGCTGAACTGCACATGGATACACGAGTTAATTCTTTAGGATGTATAGCACATTGCATAATATTCATAGCATTAAAGTTGATAGTGCATTTATTAATTTCCTCGGGTGTCCATTTCTCTTCATCGTTAGAGAGTTTGTAAGGACCCTTGTCCACAACTCTCCAGATCTCATACTCCCGGGCTCTCAAAAAAATATGCATTCTTTTTTTCCAATAGGAGTAATTTGAGCCATCGAAGTATGGAGGATGATGAATGGAGTGACCCTCAGGCATCATACCCTTGTTTGCCATTGATCTGGATCTTACTCTAGATCATTAGATCTAAAAGAAATAGAGCTTTAGCTCTGATACCAATTGAAGTCCCGTGATCAATGACACCCAAGAGAGGGGTGAATTGGGTGTATACAAACTTTTAACAAACTTTTGCCCAAATCAACCAAGTGTGAATAATGGCCGAGATGAAATCCAGAACTAAATGAAAACTAAGAGATCTAATAGAATCTATCGCACTCAACCGATCTTGGGTACGATGGCGGAGGTGAGAATCCGGAGATTCAACTCACGCAAGATGTTATCTTCTTGACAAGATTTGCCTTGTTGATCCGAACCCACCTTTTTATATACTGAAGAGTTGATATGAAAATGATAGATTATCCTAGATCTAACTCAACCAGATATTCAAAATAAACTAAATGTATTCTGCACAGAATGGAGATAGATGAAAAGGATCAAACCACACAAGAGACAGAGATTTTTAGGTTGTTCGGATGCAACAACGGCAACCTACGTCCACCACTTACAATCTGCGAGGATTTCCACACTATCTTGTAAAGGATTACAAGATCAAAACACACACACCCACATGTGAGGAGTTCGGAACTCCCACGAAGGTGAACAAGCACCGAATCACAAAGAGATGTGAAGAAATAAATACACACACACACACACACGGATCTGCATAGATCCACACACACACAAGTATTCAGATATTACAAGAACACACACTTGAACCTGAAATAGAAATCAAATGGAAGACACAAAGAAAAAACTTCAGATTCAAGCTCCCCCTTAGTAGATGAAGAAGGTTTTGGATGCAGCTTGATCTCCACTTGTCTTGGGGTTGATCTGCTCCAGATGTGGCTTGAATCACTTGAAGATGGATGAAGAACTTCCTTCCCAGAGCACTGCTCACGGCTATTGTACCGGCACTTGAATCTCCCCTTAATAGCCTCCTTTAGCTTCCTTGGATTAATTAGGGTTACAAGCCTCAAAGAGATGTTTTTATAACTCTTGAATGGTCAAGAGACAACCCAGGAACCAGATCCACAAATCATGGGAAGTTTGGTGGCTTTGGGATTAAACAACTCCAAGAAGAGAGGCTTCCCACGTTGAGAATACAAAGTCAAAAACAGGGGCTTTTCGAGACTGGCGGTCGACCAGTAGGAGGGGGCGGTCGATCGGAATTTTATAGAAATTAGGCTTTCGTTGCTGGGAAAACCGGTCAACCGGCCCCAGCTGGCGCTCGACCGCTGGCTGGAATTCCTGCAAAATTACAAGAGTTATACGGCACATCGTGATCTGTGAGCTAATCAGTTTATGACACATCCTGTCTCAATTAAAACGAGTGAGTTAAGCTTAGCCTGGGTGGTTTAGGAACTAAGATGGATTTATGCATTTGGAAGGGATTAAACATTTAAACACAGTGCATGATGAAATAGGCTTTGACTGCGTATGAAAGTCGAACTTGATTCCTAAGACATGGCACGTGATAGAACACACGTCATGGGTTTTGTTATCATTAAAATCACCTTAATATACTCAACATCCCTTTTCTCTTTGTACACAAATATGCAACAATGAAATGCAAATTATAGATTTATTAGTATATGCAAGTTTTTGAACCGTTCGTACTTGGCGGAGGCTAGCCTCTACGCATGATGTGGGTTTCCAGACAAAAATGATCTGCCCTTCTCCCAACGTACCATTTGATATACCAAAGGGTCTTGCAGACCTATGCTTCTACTATGAGTATGAAAAACTAACATGAATAATTTTTGGCACATGAACTCTCATTCGAGACTAGCATGTGGCAGACATTCAGAAACATAACAATCATGACAAGATACTATCAATCAATGACACCAATTGATAGAATTGCATCAAATGACATCAATAAATTCAATCCGACCAAATATGCAGTAACTCAAAGAGTATTATTCAAGCAACAAGATAAGAAAAACCAGAGTGGGGTTTGACTGACCTTCATGTGCCTTGATCTTTATTAAACCCCTTTATTTTCTGCCATCAAGGCACCCCTGCAAATAGAGAATTATTTTGCAAACCAAGGAACCCAAGGGTTCTTGGGTCCTGTCAGATGAGTAACACCTCTAACATGTGTACTCCAAGCATTCCAAACACTTTAATTGTCAGATTTCATCCAATAGCATTCAAACATAGTATGTCCAAGTTTTCTACAGTAATTGCAAATTGGATGCCTATAAGTTGATGCAAAATTATTCTTGAAATGAGTATTTCTGAATGCAGGCAACTGAACATATTTACCATAAAAATTCTTCCTAGCTGACCAGCATTGTGATGCAACATGCCCGAGTTTTCCACACTTGAAACACTCAATATTTTGAACAGCATGCTTCATAACATGATAATTATTTGCGTGATTGTTTTTAGCATGAAAGTTGCTAAACATCTGATCATCTTGTTTCATTAGGTTACAATCATGCATGTGGTGACCCCTTCTTCCACAATAGAAGCATGAAGTTCTATTTTTATTTCTATTTGCATGTTTATGTGGAATGGCATTGGGCTTAACATGCAAGTTGGCATTATTCCCAGAGATGTTTCTAAAATTTTTCTGTAAATTCTTATTTCCATTCTGAGAGACATTCATTTTCTTAAGAGTCGTCATGTCATCAACTTTCATAACCTGGCAGTCATCCATAACATGCCCTGTCCTAATGACATGGAGCTTTCTTTTTGTATGCATGTGAATGAGTGGGGGACCTGTGAACTACATGCACTGAACTATCAGGATTCACAGGATTAACAGAAACATTTTTGGTTTTATTCAAATCAATAATCTTTTTCTATTTTTCTAACTTTTTCAGACTTTTAATTTTTTTTCATATTTTTGAGCAGTAAACTGAAAAATAGATGAAGAGGATGGTTTGGATGTTTCAGAACAGCTCATAGAAAGAGTAGACATTTTATTTTCAGACTGCTTCTCATGGACTAGATTATAACCCAGTCTTTCTCTTTGGAAACTCACTTTAATTCCAAGAATTTTATCCAAGTTATCCTTTCCCTTAACAAATTTAGACATGAAATTTCTTAGATCTTGGATTTCAGAATTCAGAGAAACAATGTTAACCTCATAGCAAGCAATGTCAGATTCACAGAGAATTACTTGTTGATGTAAAATATCATTCAAACGTTTGAGTGTGTTAATTTCGTGTTTCAATTTCTATTCATTGTCAGCTTCAACACACTTTTCTTTTTTAAATGTTAATAATCTCTCAGACATGACAGTATTTAGTACCATCAGTTTTTTATTTTGTTCTTTTAAAATTTTATTTTCTTCAATCAGATCATTTTTAGCCAGAGAGTTCAGCTTTTCATTTAGCTCTTCTTCAGTCTGTTCAAGCTCTTTCTTCCTATTTAATAGTTCTTCATTTTCTTCTTTAAAAGAATCAATTAACTCTTCATTTTTGTAAATAGAATTTTTTGATATCTTTTCCAGCTTTGGAAACTTGTACAGACAGGGGAAACCCCCAAGATCATGTATCTCCTTTATTCAGAAAATTTAATAAAATCTTAGGCCACAGTTTCATCCTGGGGGAGTGAGAACATGTTCCCCTACTGGGGGGATATGCACTCGACTAGTTGATGATTCTGAGGGCCGGTGTTGATTAAAAAACTCTTCTTGCCAGTTCAGATCAGACAGAAGACTGGCATTCAATTTATTCACAGATAAACATTTATCGCACGGATTTTCAATTTTCTTTATTTCATATTTAAGGTATTCATTCTTAGATTTCAAACAATTTATTTTAGATGCCATGCTCTTTTTCAATTTTCTATTTTCTGACTTGACTTTCTTGTATTTATCTAACAAACCATCATACAATTTCATCAAGTCATTAAACGTAAGTTCATCAGATTCAGAACTTACCTGAGATTAGGATTCCTCTTGATGATTACTACTGTGATCTTTTGCCATAAAGCATTTGTTCCCCTCTTGAGTGTACATCTCCGTCAGTTTGTCCAGAACCTCCTTTGCATCCCTGCACATAGACAAACTAGGGAACTCATCAAGATTTATCACCCTCTTTATCATCGTTAGGGCTTTCACATTATCTGCATTTTTAAGTCTCTGAATGACATTCCATTTGGATTGATCCTCTGGAATGTCATATGGACCATATGCAATAAGAACTTAGAGATTAGAATCAACAGTATTCACATAATCCCTAAATTTGCCTAGCCAATTGTAGAAACTGGAACATCAAATTTCGGAGGATTGGCCATGAAAAAAGATTTAAATTAGAGACAAGGAAACAGTGGATACACCAAAGATGCAGGATCAGATCTGTAGATCGTTGGATCTAAAATCACAGAAACCTGCTCTGATACGAATTGATGGGGGATTGGTGATCTGCTCTGATTACAGGTTAAGGGATTGGAGTAGCACGACTGAGATCTAGAGGGGGTGAATGGATCCCAATAAGGAATTTTTACGAAATTAAAAAAAATAAACCTACTCTTATTGATCTAAAGGAAATAGCAAAGTTCTGCTCGGAGAGCAAACCGAAAAATATCACTCTGATGAAGGAAGTGCTCAATCAACCAATTAAAGTACCTTGCCGGGGTTCAGTCTAAGATCTCCTCACGCAAGAGGTGACATTCCAGATAGGCCTGACCTATCCTTCCTGTCACGCCTTTTGATATACTGATTGGTTGATGAGGCACTCAGATCATTAGACTGTAATTGCATTCAGAACTGAAAGCTAAGGACAACGTTCCTAATCATGCATCTAACGGAGCAATACTCAGACAAGCAATCATACACAAGATGTTTTTAGGTGGCTCAGTCTCAACCTTGAAACCTGCATCCATCCCACACTCAGATCTTAGTGTGGCTTCCGCTGTTACATAGCTTAATCGCTGATCTACAGCTTCGGGGATGAAACCCTACAATCGCTGACAAACAGCTTGATCTGCTGAGCCCACAGCTTGCTGTCCGAGGTTCACACCTCGCTTGCTGAGCGTCACAGCTTGCTCCGTTGAGTTATAGCTTGAAAAACAATGAAGAAATAAAAATACAAAACGACTGAGAACTAGAAAAAGATATAGCAATAAAAATAATGTAGCTCAAAGATGAGCAAATGATCCTAGATTTGATCTAGAGATCATGACTGCAGCAGCTCTCCCTTCTTCTCCTTTTCCGATACTCTGTTTTGAACTTTTTTCCCAAATCTACAACTCACTCTTTACTTTTCTCTCCGAAGCTCCTCACTGCTCTCAGATTTGACTTCGCTGCTTTTCTCCTCTTCTCTCGTTCCTCCACTTCAATCTCTCTATCTCTTTTTCTCTAACTTACTATCTCTTGCTCCGTCTCTTGGTCTATCTATCTATCTCAGAGAACCTCCTCTTTATATACCAGCGAGCCGGATGGCGTGGACCTCGCATAGATTGGCTCTTGCGCGTGGAGGGAGAATTCCCGCCAATCGCTTTATCCGGAAAGTGGCTTGAGTGATTCCACGTGTCACATCTGGTGGACGGGACGAGACTACATGGCTGAGTGTTCTTGGAGAGCAAGCTGCCTTGGATCACGTGTTTTATTAGCTTGAATCTTGGATCACATGCCCTCTTGAGTCTCTGCTACTCTCAGTCCATTAAGTGTTTGAGTAAATCCTGTCAATAAGAAATAAGACATTTAGTCAAACATCTTTTTCATAATCATTGCCCATTAGAATGTATACTTAGACAATATCAGAAAATTTAGATGCCCAGACTGAGGAAGTGTATGATTATGCAAATGCCTTCAGTATAGATTTGATGCACAGACTTAATGACCTGAATCTACATGCGCACAAACCTGGATGCTTCATATGCACAGACCCTAGACATGTACAAACATATATGTGAACAAACTCTACATGTGCTCAGACATTTATATGCACGGACCCTATATATGCGTAGACCTTAGACACTATATGTGCACAGACCAAGTTCAGCAAGATAAATCATATGCATTGACCTTGTAGAGTATGCTACAATACGTGCATCGACCTGTAAGACATGCTGCAAAACATGCATTGGCCTGAAGTTCATAAAACTAGCATGAGTATCGGCCTTATAGAATGAGTGTAAGGATGTGCATCGACCTTGCCTTACACAATATGCAATGTGCATCGACCTTGCCTTACACAAAATACAATGTGCATCGACCTTGCTTTACTCAAGGTACAATGTGCATCGACATCTGTTTTACGCAAGATGCAATGTGCATCGACCTGATACACTACTGGTGAATATATGTACCGACCTGTGTGACTTCATGAAAGAACATGCATCGACCTTTATTTTCAACATAGCATGCATCGACCAGACAGGCATAATATGAAGATGTGCACTAACCTATCATGCTTAAGCCTAAAATGTGCATTGACCTATCAGACTTGTTGCAGAAATGTGCACTGACCTAGTGTGAAGAATGTGTGAATGTGCATCGACCTTACCTAACTAAGACCTGAACATGCATCGACCTGAATTACTAAGTTTCTATATGTGCATCGACCTGAGCTTTGACACTTAGACAAATAAATGGTTTGTTCAATGTGAAATATTCTTATGCAGTTTAGTCTCAACATGATTCATAGAGTGTCATCATCAAAATCAGAGTTCCAACAATCTCTCTCTTTTCGATGATGACAACTATGAGTCATGTATGTGTTTGCACAAAATGAAAATGATACACTTATTCACTCATTCAATCATTGATCCATAAAAATAGTCATTCATCTAAAGTGGCATTCATTTCAGACAAGAGTGTGCACATATTAAACCAACATTTTCATTTTTCATTCATCATACCAGAGGAAAGTACAAGACTAATCATGCAAACATAATAGATGCAAAACTAACTATAATGCTCTGACTATCACACTATGTACAATAAGAAAAAATTGTTGTTTGTCTCAAAACATCATCTTCAGATCTTTAGACTATCATCTTGACTGCTCATTTTAGAACATCACACATCATGACTGCTCTCCCCCTTTGTCATTATCAAAAGGAATCAGCAAATAACTGGCTTCCTAAGGCATCAAACATCAGCTGCAGAGGTCCTACTGGAGCTGCCACCTCTCTGTCTGGCTCTTCGGGTGGGTGTTCTACTAGAACTACCACGTTCAGTCAATGGTACTGCTCGTGGAAAGCTATTTGGAATGCTCTCAACTTTAGTCCCTAGTGCAACAAACTTGGCCATGACTTTCTGATCATTTTGTTAAACTTGAGCTTGCAATTCTTTGACAGTTGTGGTCACATCCACAAACCAACTCTGTAACATGCTGCACATGGTCTCTAACTGGGATGTCTGTTGATGGTGGATTTCTGCCATGGAAGTAAATTAACTTGTTCTTTGTGTAGTGACAACATCTGTAAAACTGCTGGACAACTGATGCACTTGTTCTTGGACAATGTCAAGTTTGCCATAAATATTGCCCAATTGGATGATATTGCCCTGCACTTCATCTGATATAGTGTTAATTCTCTGAGACAAAGCTTGCTGTTCTTGTTGTATGTTATTTAATTGTTCTCTAATTGTTTGATGTTCCCTTTTGATGTCATAAGCATGAACCAACATTTGAGTTGTCTTTATGTGAGTTTCTGCTTGGTTCAGTTTCAGATTCTTCATTAGGGTACTAGCTTCTTCACAAACATGCAGAAGAGACTCTAAAAATCTATGAAGTCTCTCATCAGATCTGTACTTATCCCTGACAAACTTCTCCCATTGGCTATTCACAGTTTGTTCTACATGAACCATTCAAGCACCTAGTCTATCTACAACCATGTTTAAATGCATGAAATAAGCATTCATGATTCTAAACTGATTCATCAATAAATTTACCAGAGAAGGATAAACTTCAGCAACATGTTGAGAAGAACTTGGTCCTGCTGAACCTGAAGCCTGAAATTCTAGTTACACTTGAGGTTCTTCAGGAGATAAGGGTGGCTGAATATCCAAGGCCATCACAGGCCCATGATATGTGGTAGGACCTAGATACTCTTCTTGTGGTATTTTAGCTTCAACATCTTGAAGTTCGTGTGGTTCTTCTTCTTATAGCTCTTCCACCCCTTGCTGCTCTTGGGGTTGGTTAACATGTGGCTGATACTCCTGTATGCTTTCTTGCGCATTCAACTGCTACTATTGTTCAGACTCAGGCTATTTTGCAAATTCTGTTTCTTGTTGTTGCTGTTGCTCAAGTTCTGACTCGATGGAATTTCTGGTTCTTCTTCTTCCAGCTGTGGCTATTGTTCTTCTTCCACTTGTTGGAGTTCTATCTTCTTCTTGATTGAGATGCTATTCTGCCATTTCCTGCTCAGTCTGATCTGCTAGCCCCTGACTTTGGACTTTTGCACCTGATGGCATTAGCTTCATAAATTTAGTAATGAAGTCCATATTGTATATATTTACTTTCGGTATTTCCTTGAATATCTCACCCTCTACAGAAATGTTCATCTTCTTGAAAATAGCTATCAAGTGGGATGCATAGGGTAAGTGTCTTCTAGATTTCTTGCAGGTTCCAATAATCTGAATCATTAACTCAGGCAGACAGACTCTGATTCTCTTAAACATACAGAAGAAAATAAACCTCTATGACTCAGTTAATCTCCCTCTACCTCTATCTTGTGGAGTTATGATTGTAGTGAACATGTGATGTAATAGTCTCTTCAGAGGGGAAAATTTGTTTGCATTGAACTGAGTCAGTTTGGTTTGCCTTTTGTCCTTAGGGTTACAAGGCTTGTCAGAGAATATGGAGTAGGCCTCATGTTTATTATATTCAAAATCACCTTCAACTACTCCATCTTCAGGAATCCTAAAGACCTTGTGGAGAAAATGTCTGGTAATCTCAATTCTAGTTTCTTTCACATGGGTCAAAATCTTAGATTGGTCTGGATCAAATATCAGGTTCTTGTAAAATTCTATAACCAATCTAGGGTAATAGTATATGTGCTTCCCCATAAATTTCTTCCATTTTTAAAATTTGATCAAACCCAATAATTCAGGATATTCGGCAAGCATTTTCTGGTCATGAAAATCCACATACAGTGGGAAAATGATCTATGCAGTATCAAGCACTAACTCCGCTTGCATGGAAGAGATATCAGAGTTATTTTCTTCTTCAGATACCCTACGAGTCCCCTCTGTGACAGATGTCTTGCGCCGCTTGGCTGGTGCTTCAGACACCTTTTCCTTTCCTTTAGCAGTTTTTTCTTCACGTAACCCAGAAGCGATGCCCTGATCATGTGCAAGCTTTGATCTTCTTTCCTTATGAGGAACTGTAATCGCTTTATCAGATAGGGCGTCCGTCGGTTGCTGCTCCTCTGGAGCCTTCCGCTTCCCCTTACTCTTGGTGGCTGGTGAAGACATATTGGATATGAGAAGGAAACGTTGAGAAGACTGGAGGACAAGAATGGAGTGAGCAAGTTTCGCACAGGGTGAGAGAGCAAGGACGACTAGGGTGCTTCGATGCGAAGGGTTTGGAACGGGTTGAAAGCTCGACCTGGGTAAATTGGGTTTCAACGGTGAGGTAGACGTTGATATAGGGTAGAGTTTAGACAAGAAATTCTTCCGACTTTACCCATTTTAAGACCAGTTCCTAGATTACCCTTCTCTTTAAGTTAAAATGTCTTTCTTTACACTTACATGGTTTTCTGCTTATGAGGATTATATCTTAATGCATTAAACTTCTAAAATTAATCCTTTGATGCAAGATCAATGGAAATAAAGCAATCTAATCAAGATACTATGCCCAGTCAGAAAACCATCAATTTTACTTGTCATTTTCATTTAGACAAAACTGATTTAAATCTGTCTTATATTGAAATTAAAATAGCTTTATGTTTCTGAAAAGGAACTCAGAGTCAACCATATTTTCCTTTTCTTTTTAATATCTTGACTGAGCACTCTAGTATGACTACACCTTTTTTACTCAAGGAGACATGTTAACAAAACACCAGAATCCCTGGTTACTCAGTGCAGTCTACCTTTATACTTCAAGTTGTGAACAGAGATAGCACCTTTCATCATGACATTTTCTCTAAATTTTATTGATAGAGATGGTCAGTTTCTCAAAAAGATATGCCCTTGCTCTGCCTTTTTCTCATTTTTACTTAATGGCATATTCCCTGGTCTTATATCAGATTTTACTTAAAAATAATTTAAGAATAATATAAGTACATGATTCTTTACCAGATTGTCTTGTTACTTATAATTTTTAGATTTCTAGAGATCTACTAGACAATTCCAATTTTCAAGTGTTTTAAGACCATTGACGATACATTCAAGGACAATCTTGAATAGTTAAGATAAGATTTAATCTTCATAGATAGAAAGTCACATTTCTGTAAAGTCCAACAACTTCCTTTTAGATCTGGGTGAACTTAGAAACTGTATCTCTTGGTTTGTAAAGGTGACAGGTTTCAAGACTTACTCCCTCTAAGTGACATAATCTAATTACAAACTCCCCCTGAGAGAATGCATAGACATTTGGGAAAGACTTGTAATAGATAGAATAGATGAGACAACAGGGATGGGGAAATCAACAAAATAAGGCAATGGCTGGAACAGCTCTATGCTCTTCACTCATGTCCGTCCCCATCCGAATGAGCTTCGTCATCAGAGTTACCTAAAAAATATGGAAAAACCTAGGGTGAGCGAATGCTCAGAAGGGTAATTATATCTTAAGGTCAAGCTTACTTTAAGTAAATTACACGTTACATGAACTTATGCAAGTATACTGATGCATGTACGTAAGGTAAAGACAGGAGTAGAGTATCAAGAAATATCATAGACGAACTAACAAGATTACAAGTGTTCATGTGAAGAATATCAAGATTGTCAAGCATATAAATATCAAGTCATGTCATGTGAATTGACTATTGTAATATCAAGCAAGTAAATACCCGTTCCGGGCCACACTAGTCATGTTAGGTCAAGTCAAGTACGAATTGTGGAATGTAAAAATCTAGCAAGTCATACACTTTGGTACAATGCCACACCGTGATCAATCAACTCCCATGGGGACAAGTACTTTCGGGTGCTCCTCCCAAGACTAGATCGGGCCCTATATGCACAAGCATTGAGTCATGTGTATTTTTAGACATCCACTATAGTTATAGCTAATATAGAGTTCCAAAGGAATAAACCATTGTAGGATGATAAGATAGATTTCACGAATGAAGGAGTTCAAGGACAAAACTTGAACAAGTATGACACATTGTTAAACCACATGGAAAACCAAGACATGTCATGAAACTGGGCAATTGGCGTCCACTCTGTCACCATCAATTACAGAAATAGTGCCCATTGTCTAGTCGCTAATTCCTGTGAACAGTACAGGCTCGATGAAATAGTGCCCATACTCTGGTCGCTAAATCAGGGAGATAGCGTCACTGGCTTGCCCGCCAATTCATTCGGGTGCCCAAGTCATGGTCGTTAATTACTGACAGAGACATACTTCTCAAAAGAGGCCAGAAACAATGCTCTATGTGGGCTAAAGCATCACGTTTCTTTAGAGTGACGTGACAAGTAAAGTTTCCAGGGTTTTTAGGGTACAACCTGCTCTGTTGTCTTGAGAGAATCCAAGGCTAGCGTAGACTTACGGAGATCTCAATGAAGAAAGTACCAGTCCAAATGAAGGAATATCCCATATGGGTACAATCATCACCAAGAATTGAGTGTGTAATAGTTAGAAACAAAATAGGCACTCCATCTACGGATGTGAGATGAGAGTGCCAAGTAAACCTGCGATATGGGCCTGAAAACGCGATGAAATCAGAGAGAGAAGAATTGGCGACCATTCAGACAGGCGCTCAATCATGATTGTGCGTCCGTGTGAGGTGTCGCTCAATCAATTATCTTAACAGAATTTCAAGGAAAATCCTCAGAATTAGCGACCCTGTGAACGGGCGCTCATTATAGTAAATTCCAGAAATCAATACAATTCATTATAAATAGCGACCTTGTAAAAGGGCGCTCAATCTTGAAATAACGTCTATAATTTTGTTACCATTTCTAGATTTTCATACATTTTCTATTTTATTAATGCTTTTATAAGACAACGCATTCTTAGAGGGGTGCTCAATCATAAATAGGCGACTCCGTGATAGTCATTCATTCTTTGTTTGATGATGCGCATCGGGCATGTACACTCTTAGACACATAGCACTATTCTTATACTTTGAGTTTACATAATTAAGGAAGAGGAGACATGGATAGACAGAGAAAAATATCAGGAATCTAGAAACATGCTCATGCAATAATTTTATGATCAGGTTACATAGATATTTAATTTTTAAACATGGTTAATTATTAATTCTATTTACAGTAAATAGCGGCTTGGGTGTGGTCACACATTAAACTGCGCCCGGAAGGCTGTCGCTAATTAAAAACTTGTGACCTTCTACGAGGTCGTTCATTAATAGACATCCAATGCTTGGTCGCTATTTTTATGCAGATAGAAAATTTGAAAAACTTAAGATATGAATCATGGATATGAGATCTAAACATGCTGTTATGATCGTATATGCATGTGCTATTCAATTTACCAACTTCTTAGGCTTAGAACTTGAGAAAGCCTACCTTTTGAGGCTTGTCCTGGACGACGAGAGAGGAATAGATATGAAGAATTATGCTGTAACAGAAACAACTGCAACAGCAGTTGCAGTAGTAGGAGTACGAAGAAGTGTCAAGAGTAACTACAGCAGATGCACAACCTTTCTCCTTCAACCATAGCAGAAGGAAAGAGGAAGAGGAAGAAGCAGAGCTCCTTCACGTCGTAGGTAGCAGCAAGAGCAGACGAACAAGGAGAAGCAATGGCAGGCTTCCCTTGGCAAAATAAGAACACCCCACGCTTGAACAACAGAGGAAGACGATGACGATCAGCAGGATCTCTTCGAACGTAATAGCAGCAGTCATTGGAGCTCGTTCGACAAGGACTTATATTTATAAAGATTGATATCTCTGACTTCTAATGGGTTTTAAGTTACCCTATAGTGAATCCTAATAGGTTTAGAACTTATAGGTTAATCTTCTTATTGCTATATCCACAGCCGCTAATCTATTGCGGTTAAAAACCCTAAAGCCATGCAATGTTCGAACGTGATACGTCCTGTGTGCTTTTGTATTCACCCATATTATATACGTATATATACATATATGTATATTATGTATCCCATCTTTTCTTAAGATGTGGGAAGGCCATGGGCCTTCTTTTGCCATTTAATCCCATATATAATCCAGGCTTTGTTTTAATGTGTAAAGGTTGAGGCCCATAATTGATGTTTGTGGTTTGGGCTTTTGTTATTTTGTTTGTTTTGGCCCTTCTATTCATTTATTCATTTAGTTAGGAAATTTATTCCTATTATTTATACGGGGTGCTACATTTTAGGTAGCTAGCACGTGATCCACTTGAGTTCCTCATGAGCTTGATTATTTTTTGGACTTGTAGAGCTATTTGTCACCCAAACAATTCATTTTTCACCATTGTGGAGCTATTATTCACCCTTATTCTCTTGAAGTCGTCGCCAGTACTTGTGTCTTTGAAGGTTGAATGAGGTTGCATCGACGTGCTTCCTTGTTGTGTTGACGCAAGCCTTTAGACAGAAGGCTTCGAATGCTGGCATTTGACTTGGTGCGTCGATGTAGTTCCTTGATGCGTCGACGTGGTGTAGTTCGAGTTTTGATTCTGGGCTTAGTGCGTCGATGCACTACTCTGTTACATCGATGCTCCAATGAAGATGGAATTCTCGAATGCTTCTGGGAGCATGACTGCGTCGACGCAGTGGTGATCCTGCATCGACGTCCTGCTGGCAAACAGAACGCTTGTTCTCTTGAGTTCACTTCTGGAATCATCATGGCGTTGACACAGTAATTGTCCTGCGTCGACTCCACCTTCTTTCTGAGTGACTTGACCTGTCATTCCTGCAATTTATTTAAGAGTCTTTTAGTCAAATTAAACTATAGAAAAAGAGCACATGCATTTAAGACTTATTGTATGAACTAAAGAACCATATTGTATTGACATCATCAAAACATACAGAATGCAACATTCTCCCCCTTTTTGATGATGGCAACAATATGAGTTATTGAGTATTAATAGTGCACCAAGTAAATTTGTCTTCCTTGAGGGATAGTTGGTCAATTAGAAATCTGAAGGAAGAAGATAGAAAAAGCTGAATAAATTGGCACAACTCCTCTCTCTTAATGATACCAACCAGACAGACAAGTAGATGATCCAGATGGCATAGACTAAGGTCAACTAAACTCACTCAAACTGACTTAAAGTGACTCAAGTTGAAACTATCACGCCCCGACGCAGAAAATTGGAACGCGGCAACAGAAAGAGATTAAAATATGTTGATTTCCAGACATGCTGTGTCTTGGGCTAACGAATAGATACATCCACCATGCACTACATCAGAGCGAAATAGAAGGAATAATACCACCATAGACAATTAATACCATTAATTGGAACATAACGTAGATTATACACAATATTCCATCAACACTGACAACCCCAAGTTTAACAACATTACATAGTTTACATCACAACTGACTGAAACAATTTACAATCTTCATCAACCATAATCTCAGGCTCAAACTATCTAGTAAAGACTCCTCAAGGCTATCTGGCAGGTTCGCTCCAAGGTCTTCACTCTTGCCCATCCCCATTAGTTTGAGAGTCCTCACCTGAGCTACCTGAAAAGGGGGAACAACTGGGTGAGCGAACGCTCAGTAGGTAATAAAAGACATGTTTAAGTAATTAACCAGTTTCAGTAATATGATAAACAAAAAGGTAATCAATGACGAACTACTTAAACAAAAGAATAAGAATATAGCATATTCAAGAATTAGCCGATCAAGCTTGTAACAAGCATGTCATGTAGATATTTCCTATGAAGGAAAGTTCAAGAGAATGAATCATGTGAATGGAACGTCATAGACATCACGCTAGTCATGCACTCGGTCCAATGCCTCACCATGTCATTACAAACTCCCATAGGCACAAGTACTTTTCGGGCGCTCTCCCCACTACCAGACCGGGCCCTTACGGTGCGTTGGCATTGATTTGGTGGATCCAAGATCCCAAGTTATATCTAGACATTCACAGAAATTCGGCCAAGAAGTTTCAAGATATAACGAGAATAATCAAGGAATATAATAGTACAAGCCACTCCTGGCCTGACTATCGAGGCACACAAAAAAACATGAATCATCACAAGCTGGAAGGTACGCTATCATGCTTGGGCCGCTTAATAATAGGATGGTCAACCATGGACCGTGTAGGGTGAACTGGGCCAGGGACAACTCAGCTCGGTGCCAAGGAAGTAAACAGTCTTCTCATGAGCCGTTCAAACGATGGAACGATCAATAAGGGGCTGTGAACCAACTGAGGTCGGTGCACACTTCAGGTCGGTGCAAGCAAGGAAGGTCAGTGCACATCTAGGTATTAAACGGTCAGGGACGGGCCGCTCAACAATAGAACGGTCCATGGATAGCCGTGTACACAACTGGAGTCGACCCACAACAGAGGTCGGTGCACAACTCAAGAAGGTCAATGCATAACCAAGAAGGTCAGTGCACCTGGCAATTGTACACGGTCTCATCAGGGCCGTTCAATCACTCAAACGGTCTGGATTCAGCCTTGTACTGCTCAGACGGTCCAAGATGGGCCGTGACAAGGAACAGAGCCAACGAATGATCCGATTGAGATAATCAGGTGCAGGATTTGTGGTACAACCTGCCCGGCATCCTAGTGGGAATCCCAGGCTCACGAGGGCTTACGGAGGTCCCATAATGAAGGTCCTAATCCGATGGAAGGAGTATCCGACGGAGAGTTCCAACCATTACAAGAAATGAGGGCTAGTAAGACATCGAAAAATGATATGTAGCGATCAGTCAGTTCCACCGGAGTGGAGTGACTGTCAAAATACTCCTAATGAGAGGTCCTTCTATATTGAAATATGATTAAGGTTATACATTCATGAAATAACAACAAGAAGGACAAGATTGATAACAAGGATCAAAGGTAAATTAGACAAGATTAAGCATTCTAATCTTTCATTTATTTCCAATAATTTTATGGGTTCGCTACCTTATTTACAGACTAGATCAAAGAGAACTCGACATTGCTTAAAAATCAGCGATAATCCATTTTGCATAACAAAACGGTCCATCCATAACCGTTCAATAGGCGTCAGCGGTGTATCGATAGGCCGTTCAGGTCCTGCAGCCCCGTAGGTTATACAGGCCCTGAGTGGTCTATCGGGGGGCCGCTGAGGTCACTGCACGGTCTAGTTGGAACCGTCACCCAAGACCACATGGTCTATCGAGGGGCCGTTCAACACAGAGCGGTTACTGTAAGACTGTTAATGAAAACAGTAAGGCAGAACGATAACGATCATGATAACCACCATTTAAAAGATCAAATTCGCGAGATATACAACATGAAATTTGGGCAAAAATATACCAATAGAAAGAGCATGAAAAACTGCATAAGATGGATGTATTAATTGAGTTGTTTAAGCCTGTTTAACCCAACATTAATCGATGATAACAAGATAAACACTAATTCTAACATGCGCCATCCAAAATGATGATTTCTCTCTGGATACGACATAACTTTTAGGGCTTCTTATATCAATGGAAAGAGGACTGAGAGACGAATCCAACCATCTATAACTCTTAGGGTTTGGTCTGCTAAAACCTACCTTAAACGAAGGAAGAAGATGACAATAGGTCGCCAGTCGGTCGCGCGAAGAATACAAAATCTCTCCCATGATCTAACTCCTCGTCAGTCGCCACAGCATCCAAGCGAGTATATGTTGGTCTAGGGTTCACTTTAAATAGAAGGAATGATAGCTAGGGTGTCGATTGGGATGGATAGAGTCCACGAACCTCCACTTGCATGCGAATCGTGCAAGACTTGGTCAAGCCGCCGCTCATTCCCCAAATTCAAAGTCTAGGGTTTAGGGTTTTGGCTAAAACAGAGGGGAAAATGATCTCCAATAGGGTCCGATCTGAGCTCAAACGGTCGGGTATTGGGTTTGAATTCAACGATCCAAGGTCCGACAACTAAAACGTGGATTATGCCCTAATTTCTTGAATTCGACTGGCTTAAGATTTTAATTAGGGGTAGACCCAGAAGAACAAAAGTTTAAACTATTCGTCCTCTATGCGATTATAATTTTTTCAGATTTTTATAAATTAGTTGCAACTTGACCTATCAGAATTTCCCTTAATTTCTTTATAATTACCTTTTAATTTATTCAATTTATACACTGGGGTGTTACACCCTCCCCCACATTAAGGAATTTGGTCCTCCAAATTCTCTACTCTTCTCGAAATGGGGAGTGAGATCACTAACCTTAAAACAAATCGGGGTATTCCTTCCGAATAGCATCTTTCGATTCCCAAGTAGCTTCTTCAATTTCACGTCGATTCCATTGAACTTTGACCATAGGTATAAAACGATTCCTGAGTTGCTACTGCATGCGGTCCAAAATCTTGACAGGCTTCTCCTCATAAGTTAAATCTTCCTTCAGTTCCAGGTCTGCATGTTGAATGATATGAGTGGGGTCATAAATGTACTTTCGCAACATTGATATGTGGAAGACGTTGTGTACTCCAGACAACTGAGGTGGTAAAGCTAACTTGTAAGCAACTTCTCCCACTCTTACTAGAATCTCGAAAGGGCCAACATATCTTGGACTCAACTTGCCACGGATGCCAAACCTTCGAATTCCTCTCATGGGTGACACCTTCAGGAATACGTGCTCGCCAACTTTGAATTCTAAAGCTCTTTTTTTACAGTCAGCATAACTTTTCTATCTTGATTGGGCTACTTGCAGACGATCTCAGATAAGGTGGATATTCTTGGTTGATTCCAAAATGAGATTCGGTCCCAACTATTGCTTCTCGCCAATCTCGTCCCAACACAAAGGTGATCGACAACTCCTTCCTAAAGAGGTTCAAACGGAGTAATCTAGATACTAGACTGGTAACTGTTATTGTAGGTAAACTCAATCAAAGCCAAATGCTCATGCCAACTGCCTCCAAAATCAATTACACAAGCTCTTAACATATCCTCCATAATCTGATTTGTTCTCTCTGTTTGTCCGTATGTCTGAGGATGAAAGGTAGTGCTGAAATTCAGACGGGTTCCCAAGGACTCTTGTAGTCCTTTCCAGAAATGCGAAGTGAACCTTGGGTCTCTATCTGACACAATGCTTACTGGTTTTCCATGAAGTCTCACAACTTCTTTGATATACAGAGCAGCCAAAACATCAACGGTCCATTTGGACTTAATGGACAAGAAATGAGCAGACTTAGTCAATCTATCAACAATGACCCATATTGCATTGAATCCACTGCGAGTTCTAGGTAGACCCATGATGAAATCCATACCAATAATCTCCCATTTCCATTGGGGTATGTCAAGTGGCTTCAACTTCCCAGCAGGTCTAAAGTGCTCAACCTTTACTTGCTGACATGTTAAACATCTGCTCACAAATTCTGCAACTTCCTTCTTCATATTTGGCCACCAGAAGGATCTTTTCAAATCTCGATACATCTTAGTACCTCCAAGATGAATAGTATACTTGGACCTATGAGCTTCCTCAAGGATCTTGTTTTTCACTTCAGCTACTTCAGGCACACAAGTCCTTCCTCGAAATAACAATCTGCCATCATCAGCTAAGATAAATTCTGGTCTACTACTTAGACTTTCTTTGATCTCTACTAACATCGGATCATTTTCTTGCATACACTTGATTTCCATTAATAGTTCAGGACGAAGCTGCATTGTTGAAATCATGACCTGATTTTTACTAACGTTGACGTCTAAGCTAACCAACTGCTCCAACAACCTTCATTCTTGCAACATGAGGCTCGATAATTTAGCTATTGGCTTATGGCTTAAGGCATCTGCTACCACATTACCTTTCTTAGGATGGTACTCTATAGAAAAATCGAAGTCCTTTAAATACTCAAGCCATCTCCTCTGCCTCATATTAAGCTCTTTCTGAGAAAATAAGAACTTCAAGCTCTTGTGATCTGAAAACACCGTGAATGTCCCTCCGTACAAGTAGTGCCTCCAAATCTTTAAGGCAAATACTACAGCCGCTAATTCCAAATAATGGATAAGATAATTCTCTTCGTGCTTCCTTAACTGCCTAGAAGAATAGGCTATCACCTTTCCATGCTGCATCAGCACACAACCTAGGCCAATACCTAAAGCATCGATGTAAACTACAAAACCTCCTTCTCTAGAAGGTATGGCCAAAATAGGTGCAGTGGTCAGACATGCTTTAAAAGTCTGAAAACTCTGTTCACAATCTTCTGACCACTCAAATCGATTTTCCTTGCGGGTTAATATAGTCAGAGATACTGCAATCTTGGAGAAATCCTTAATAAATCTCTGATAATAACCGGCCAAGCCTAGAAAACTTCTTACTTCAGTTACATTTGTAGGTCTATCCTAATTCTTTACGGCCTCCACTTTCGAAGGGTCCACAGAAATACCTTCCTTGGTGATAATGTGTCCCAGAAAAGACACTTCTTGCAACCAGAAATCACATTTACTAAACTTGACATATAACTGATGATCTCTTAGTAATTGCAACGCCATCCTCAAATGCTCAGCATGCTCCTTCTTACTCTTAGAATATATCAAGATATCATCAATAAACACTACGACCCACTGATCAAGGTAGGGCCGGAACACGCTATTCATCAACTGCATGAATGCTGCAGGAGCGTTTGTTAGTCCAAAAGGCATTACTACAAATTCAAAATGCCCATACCTACTACGGAAGGCTATTTTAAAAATGTCCTCATCATTAATTCGCAGCTGATGGTATCCTGATCGAAGATCGATCTTAGAAAAATATTCAGCTCCTGCTATCTTGTCAAATAGTTCATCAATCCTCGGCAATGGGTACTTGTTCTTGATGGTAAGCTGGTTCAATTGTCGATAATCAATACATAGTCTCATGGAACCATCCTTCTTTTGGACGAACAACATAGGGGCTCCCCACGGGGATGTACTTGGATGAATAAACCCCTTTGTTGGCATGTTTTCCTTCTTTCACCGGCTTGAAAATCTCTCCTATCCCTTCTACTAAGTCAATATGAGAAACACAAGATCTAAAAGTAGGAGGGAATAGAAGTACGTAAACCTGTGTGATTGCCAGCAAGATGCCAAACGCGATGAACACGACGTATCTTGGAAAGGAGGAGAGGTACTCACCTTAAAACCAACGCTGCGAGGACGCACGGCTCAGAAGGAACCACCTGTGTAGATACGCAGCTGCACGACAGACCGCTCGTAGACGTCGAAGAGGAACGCGGAACGAAGAACGATTGGCAGATGAGCGGCCCGTATTCAACCGTAGGAGGAAGAAGGACGGTCCACTGGTAACCGCGCTTCACCTAGAATGGATGCGGGGAAACAGCACAAGACCACCACGCTGTAAGTTGCAAAAGTCCGAACCTCCACCCCTTCCGGCCGGCCAGAAAGAGTGGGCCTCGCGCTGGTGTGTTGCTGACCTGCAAAACCACGTGTAGAACACAAAGAAAAACCCAGATTAGAACTACAAAGTGTAGTAAATGCTACAACGGAAATAAATGAACATGACTAAAGGGAATGGGGGATACCTGGGCAGTTTTAAACCCCTAGGGGAGTCAAAAACATAGGAGGGTGTGTGTGAATGATGTATGAGAGTGAGAAAACGTGGGAGAAATATAGGGAAAGTGATGCATGCAAACAAAAGAGAACGATGGGACCAAATGAAATAATGACTCAAAACAAGACTACTCCCTAAACCGCAGGCCTGTGCGGACGTAGAAGGCCTCCCTCCCTGGTGGTAGGTCGCTCAAAGATTCGGTAGGGCTTCGCCGTCGACCAAAATCTCCCCCCCCCCTTTTCAAACACGGCCTCTAAGGTCTATTTATAGAGCCCCCAAAGTCCTAGCTCAAAATTAGGGTTCCTAGCCATTTTCAGGTCGAGATTATCAAAGATAAGTTGTAGATAATCGAATTATCTCCCAACCAGAAGAAATGACATCGAATTTGGTTCAGTATTCGCGGAGAAATGGTTGGAGGAAGTTGGGGTGAAATCCACGAGTGGAGAGAGAAAACTTGTTAAATCTTCATCAAACGAGCAGTTAAACGGTCTCACGATAGACCACTCATTTATATGAGCGGCCCATAGTGTACCGTCCAACCCTGTCGGTGGAAATTCATAAAATAATCCAAATTTTCCATTGAACTGGCCGAAAACTTCACCGTTGGACTCTCATGAGATGAGTGGCTACCTGTGCACCTTTCATCCATTAGAACGGCCAGTAGACAACCGTTCATGAGTTCTCGGTGGAAAATCAGGATAAATGCGATAAATAGGTAATTATCTGAACAATCAACCATACTTAGGACTCTAAGACAGAAATGGCTAATGTTAGCCCGCTCATCAAGTTGAACGGCTACTTATAAGCCGTGTGAGATCGTGTCGGTGATAATTCAGAAATCAACCACAATATCACATAAAAGTATGGATGGCCCAAACATGATCGCGCATGGGTTGTGCGGCCAGGGATTGACCGTTCAGGATTTGGACGCTTGAAATTCATAAAAATGATCAATTACCCAAAATCAAGGCCCATTAAGCCCTGAATTGAAGCAGACCTAGCCAAGGAGGGAGGCTACCCATAAAATAGGCCCAAAGATGTTGTCTGGAAACAGCCCAACGAGTGATGGACAACTCGAGGCATCAACAAATGATAGTAAGAGAAATGACTCAACTTATCGGTAAAAAATGGGTGTCAACAGATGCCCCTCCTTAACGTCCTCTTTGCAGGGGAGCGAGCGGAGGTGAAGCAGATGCGAGATGAAATATGGAGATGAAGCGGAAACGAAGCAGAGCGGACCGAAAAGCGGGCATTAAGGTAAAAGACACTCGTTTTCTCGCCAATAAGTGATAAGAATCTTCCGAAAAACTCTGTATCACTCACAAGGAATTGTTGGACCAAAAGCGACACCAATCTGGAGGAACTAACTAAATAAAAGAAAACACACAATCAACCTCATGGGGGACATAATCCATCGGACCAATGAGGAGACCAAAATAAGTAAAAGTAGAGAAGCAGACTAAAACTCCAGACGGGGACCTCTTAATCAACCAAACCAAGTGAACAAACCAGAGAGAACCTTCCAACTCAGAATGGAATTGTTCCTCCTACTCAAACACCGAATGCAGAGTTATCCATCACTGGTGGAATATTAACCGGCAAACCATAGGTCATGAATGCTCAAAAGATGCGTATGATGCATGCTGGGCTAAACTAAAAGAAATCATTAAACCGAATGCAAAGAAAGCCACAAAATAGAAAATACTCGAGAATAGTATTGCTAGACTAGGAGAATCAGAGTCAAGACACTATCCGCAACCACAACATGCAGGATAGAATCATCCTCCCCAGACCTTCCCAACCTAACGGCCTATCCGGAGGTTAAACACGTGAACCTGGATCATCATCGTTTTTGTTAAAGGGGAACATCAGATCCTGAAACACGCGAGTAACCAACCGGTTCTCGAGGTAATATAGCATAGTACCATATAGTAATGCAATAAGGGATATAGGGATGGAAAGCCATACCTGACTTACCTGTGAAGGCGAAACAAAAGGTGAAGGCGATGCTGCACATAAGATTGTTAGCAGGATTTGCAATAAGATCATCAAATAGCCAAGTTTATCAATTGAACACCAAGTGTAGCAATAAGGGCAAGACCATTTTCTCTCAAACACGCACGGTGAGATACAAACCGCCCAAAGTAAAGAACGGCTAAACATAAGCCGTTTATAAGCATGGGATTTGAACATGGCTTAGACATTATACCATTAGAGAAGAACGGCCACATAGAAACCACTCAAATGACAGACGGTCTATCGTTAGACCGTATATCTTCTAGAGTTTTGAAACAAAAAAAACCCCTTCATCTCCCTCCTCCCCACTGTAACCGACGGTGGGAGAGGGAGGACGAAGGAAACCAAAGCACCCCCACCTCCCCCTCTCTCAATCTCTCACAACCTCTCATTCTCTCCCTCACACTCTCAATCTTCCCCCCATTCGAACCAAGCACCAGGCTTCCCGCCCCGCCATGGCCGGAGAAGTGGCTCCACCGTTGCCGCAACCGACGACCGTCATCACGGAGGAGACCGCCGGACGAGAGGAAGCCCCACCGCCACTCATCGCCGAGGAGGATGTACCCCCGGTGGCCGCAGCGGAGGAAGGGGAAGCTGTGGCCGAAGAGCACGCCATCGAACCGGCGGAGGAGCCCACAACGGCGAGGGGAAAATCCCCGCGGGATCTCGAGGTAGGCCCACAAAAACCCTATCCATTTTTTTTCTATTTTAAGCAATGCATGTTAGTCCTAGGGCAACCACGGGGGGATTAGATAGCTTAGGAGTCGGTTTGGGGCCCATGGGGGTGCCACCGCCGGCGGGGAAGCCCTCACCGTCGTCGGGGAAGAGGACGGTTGAGCGGTTCCAAAGGGACCACATAACCAAAGACATGCGGCCCCGCACAAGAACATACGGCGCAGGGGTGGCCGTTCAACTCCCAAAAATAGTAGGGCGTAGGAAGGAAATGAACGGTGGAGAGTCCACCGCTTAACCGAAGGACGGGCCTCAATGGGCCGTTCGAAGCATTAGAAGTTCAGAACAAACGTGGTCCATATCGGACCGTCCAAAGAATGTGCGGCTTAGGAGTGGCCGCCCAAACTCAGAAAACGATGAGGGAAGAAATAGAAGAATGGTGAAGCTGTCACCGTATAACCAGAGAGTCATATAAATGCCTTGAAAGTGCTATCTAAAAGTTGTACTAGTTAAATTTTCAGAGACTTCTCAATAACAAATCTTTCAAAAGTATTGAGGACAAACAACCCATACCATACTTTGCTTTGGGGCATGACATTTGTGCTTGTTGCTTTCAACATTTTGACTTTATAAGCTTCTTTTTTCCATTTGAGCAATGTGGTTGAATTCACACGTTTTTGTGTGAGGAGAGACATTGGTTAGATGCAGGAATTCCCAGTTACTTAGTGTGATAACCTTTTTGCCTCTTTTAAGAAGAACAGAGTTAGTAGTAGAAATGTCTTTTGACGTAAGGCACATCGCGTCTTAGGTGAAGTGACCCAGTTACTCAACACTCTATGCCATTACTCTGCCATGGTTTCATTGGCAATGCCTTTTTAATCAGAGTTAATTTGGCTCTTCATTACACAACTCACTGTGAGCGACGTCACGCGGTTCGGGGAAGAGCGGAGAAGACGCGGAGCGCGCGGGCTCCTCTTTTTTTTGGTGTTGGTTTGCTGCAACACAGAAATAAGAGAAGAGAGAGAAGAGGCCACCACGGGAGATTGCTCCGGCGGGGCGAGCGGGACAAGTGTGATATAGCAAGATATGGGGGTTAAACGGCCATAGCGGGAAGTGACTCGCCGCGGCCTCGGGGGGACGGGAATGGTGCAGAAATTAAATAACAAGAATTGAAACGGCCATTGAGGAAGTGACTCGCCGCGGCCTCGAGAATATGAGCAGATAATAAGATGACAGAATATAAAGAGAATATAAAGAGCGGGAATTTAAACGGCCATTGGGGAAGTGACTCGCCGCGGCCTCGAGAACATAAACAGATAAGAATATAACGTATAAGAACGTGAATTTAAACGGCCATTGGGGAAGTGACTCGCCGCGGCCTCGAGAATATGAGCAGAATATAACAGAATATAAAGAGAATATAAGAAAGGAAATTTAAACGGCCATTGGGGAAGTGACTCGCCGCGGCCTCGAGAACATGAATAGATAAGAATATAACATATAAGAACGGAAATTTTAACGGCCATTGGGGAAGTGACTCGCCGCGGCCTCGAGAACAATATGTGATCCCCAGGGGCCAAAAGACCCCAAAAATAAGAAGGTGATCGCGCCTACCTCAAGAGCGGGAGATGGCGGGTTGCTTCTTCCTCTCCCTTCGGCCGGCCGACGGAGAGGGCTTTCCTCGGCTACCCTTGCAAAACAACGACAAATAAATGACAAGTGGATTAGAAAGATGGAGGTGTAGTATTCAAATCCTTACGATAAAAATAACGAAATGATGGCAAGACACACACCTGGTTGGTGTTATCTTTTAAACCCCTCTCGGACTCGAGTAGGAGGAAAATGAGATGATGGATGTAAGAAGTGTATAAGAAAAGGCGCCCTTATGAAGGGGGATAGGGGATGCAAGATGATGAATGCAAAAGAACTACGAAGAAAAGGACAGAATTGGCTTATTGAATGTGCCGATCGTGAAATCCGACGGAGCTCCGGCAGCATGGGGACGACGTGGAAGCGCGGTGGATGAAGACGACCTTCCTCTCGAGAGCGTGAGCACCAGAGAAGCCGGCAGAACCTCCACCTACAAAAGAACCCACGGGTTAGAAATGACTCCGTAGCCTCTGGGCTTCGGCAGCCTATCGGATCACTTCGAAGCCCCTCCAGAACTGAGGGGGTGGGCCTCTATTTATAGAGCTACGGAGGGTGGAGGCGTCCAGGACCCTGGACACCTCCATCAGGGCCGAATTAATATTTTATTCTATTTTAATATATTTTTTTTAGAATACTTTTGTGGAGGCGTCCAGGGCTCCGGACGCCTCAAACAGGTCCATCGAAAATCGACGACGGCCGCACGCGGTTTGGCACAACGCGTGGTTTTGTGAGCGGCGCCTCGTGATTCAGAAATGGGCGCGTCCAGCGGCCTGGACGTCTTCAAAATTTAGATTTTTTCACCACGACAAACCGTCGTTCGGTGAGCGGTGCCCGTGAGAGATTTGATGGAGGCGTCCAGGGGCATGGACGCCTCTAGAATATATATTATTTTTTATTTTTCTTTTGTCTTTTATGCCAGGGCTGGCATGATTTTTTTTATATTTGTTTTTATGGAGGTGTCCAGGGGCCTGGACGCCTCCATTAATATATTTATATTTTTATTTTTTTTTTTTATGCCAATTGGCATTTTACATACATTTTTTATTTTTGTTTTTATGGAGGCGTCTAGGGGCCTAGACGCCTCCATTAATATATATATTTTTTATTTAGTTTTGGGTCCTGAGAAAATAAATAAATAAAATTAAAAATATGGGGGCGTCCAGGGGCCTGGACGCCCCCATTAAGACCCACCTAGGTCCTCAGATCAGGCGTCGGCGGCCGCCCGGCAGACACCCTTCTTGATTCCGGAACCTCTTGATGCGTCTGACTGGTGTTGATGGCGTCCGAATGCCGTGACGAGACGATTCCGGATGCCGAAAAAGGCAGAAGAAGACCCAAGAAAAGGAAGTACTCAAGTGATTCGAAATGTGTAAGCCGTCGCGGGGCGTCGTATAGTAATATGAGACTTTCTCAGGAGACGTTAAGAATGGCGTGTCTACAGCTGCCCCGCCTTGGCGTCTGCTTTGCAAGGGAGCGACACGTAGTGGAATGGTATCGAAGTGGAGTGAAATGTAGTGGGAGCGGACTGATAAGTTGATGCCAAGGTGTGATGAGACACGCTTTTGACGTTACTGTTTGGAATCTTTCCTGAAGTTTCAATGAGGCGACCTTGAAGAAGTTCTTTCAAATATTGACGATTGCTTGGACGGAGGTCAAATAAGGGAGGGTGAGATGTGCGCTCAGGCACGAAACAAAAAGAGACCAACTTCTCGGTGTGGAAGTACCTGGGTCATAAACCTGCAGGTTTCACCTTTAGGGAGCGGTTACCAGCCAACGTGGAAGTGCTGGGGCCAAGGTGGGTCAAACAAGGTAAAAAGGAATATCTGAGGGTCTGTCCAAACAAGGGTCTCCTTTTAGAAGAGTAACGTAGGGCCGTTTCAAGGAAACTCAGTATTTCATTCGGAGTGGAATATCTCATATTTACGGGAATTGAAACACAACGGCTTTCACAATCGAATCACTTGAATGACCTTCCGCAATAAATCAAAGTCTTATATGAATGCATGCTGGGTTAAAATAAAAAATTTAAAACAAACTAAAATAGAAAATAGCCAAGGATAATATTGTCAACTTGTTAAGAACGGGTCAGGATACCGATCCGGTGAGCCGACACTGAGCTGGGGCCCGTTTATCCGCGCACCAACTCACTGAATGGAACCGTCGTCCCCATGCTACCACAGGTTAACGGCCTATCCGTACAACCCAAATTCTTCCGGGATCATCACCGTTTTTGTTGAAGGGGAACTCAAATCCCAGATTCGCTCGGGCCGCAAGGTCCTTGACATATTCTAGTAGCGTAGGTATCGTATACTATGATGCATGACATGGTGGGACCAACCATTGAAAGGTGGGACAGGAGACTGGACAAAGACGTCCGTTAGTAAAACCTGCACAGGCCAGCATGGATCAATAACATCAGAAAGTAGCAGATTTATAATAGAATCACACCACAATGGAAAGGAAATCTAGCCAAAATCCTGACACTGACTGCTGATGTGACATGTTCCATCCTGTAGCGATCTTCCCTTCCTATAAGAACTCCCCTTAGGCTAGTTCATTCAAATGCACCAAGGTGGGTTTTGGAAGCTCAGGAGAGGAAGGAGAGGAGAATCTAGAGATTTCAGGATGGAAGGAGAGTCTTCCCGCGTTATGAAGAGGAGCAGGCCTAGCAGCGAGATCAGGTGACTCTCCGACCTCGAGGGTCATCTGAGTGGGACGATCTTGTCGCATATGGTAAGCTGATTCGTTTCAAATTTCTCCACGTGAACCTTCTTCTTACTTCCTTCCTTTCTTCTTCTTTCTTTTCTCTTCCAGTCATATCCACTCTTCCCAGGCCCGAGGAAGTTTTCCAAACTGCCATGGCTTTCAAAGCTAACTTCCAACATCTCCATTGGCATGAGGGCCATACTCTCGAAGTGGCATCTGCAGGGGCTCCTTATTCACGCCAAACACTATGAGAAGATTCGTATGGACTGGGCGGCTATGGGCGCACTAGTGGAGATCTGGCATCCCCAGACCCACACTTTTATCTTCCCGACCTTCGAGGTGACCATCCTCCTCGAGGAGGTGAAACTTCTGCTCGGATTGAAGAAATTCAAGAGTGACGGGAAGGTGAAGGCTATGCGGATGCTGACACGGGTGACTTCCGAAAGCGTTCTTGGGAGCTTCATGCCGCTCGACGCAGCCAGAAAGGTCCGTACTCAAAAGGGGATCGATCTCCAAAAGCTTGCGGAGTGGGTCATGGACGCCCTGAGAGGGTCACCAGACGATGACTATTTGGAGGGAATCATGAAGGGGTTCACTATCTGTCTGGCGGGTGCTCTCTTGTTTTCTCATACCGACAACATAGTGGAGGAGGATCAACTAAGTGCCATTCGTGGAATCTGGAGTGGAAAGAGGGTGGGACCCGCCGTTCTTGCCTATCTTTACAGCGGCCTTACTGCCTCGAGCATGGGTAAGCCTCCTTTTGGTTGCGCACTTGTCTTGAATTGCTGGCTTGATTTGCACTTCAAATTCGACCACCGCGAGGGAATGCCAACTGCTTCGAAGCTCTTCCAACAAAGCCCTCTTCATCACATAGCCGACGTGTTAGGCTTCGGTGGTACTGTAGTGAACTGCGTTCCGTGGCTGAAGAAACGTGAAGACTGGCGGTCTCACTTCCGTACTGTGACACAAGGCTTCTTCACTTGCGCACCGGCATGTTTGCTTTCGCTTGATCTCCTCATGAGGCCTTCTCCCGAAGTTGATCTTCAACTGATCGGCGCGACCGAGTTTGTCCTTTATAATGTGCATCGGTGCTGCCTTCAGATTGGCATCCCACCCCATTCGTTTCCGCCACCGACTGGCATCGTTCCTTTGAAGAAAAGGGAGTTGGGCACTGAAGCGGACGCGAAGGAAGCGAAGGCCATTAAAGCTCCCTGGAAGACAAGTGTTGCGGGAAAGGCCTTAGCGCACGTGGTGGAAGAATGCGAGCCGTGGAGGGCTTATGTAACCGAACTGGGGAAGTTAAGGCCTAAGGCGCCTAAGCCCCTGATGTAGCTCATTCTGCTTTTCTGATGGAATAAAATCAGGTATTTGGCAGTTTTGGACGAGTTCCGTTAATTATTATTATCTTTTTTGTGGTTTTTCTTTTTCTTTGTGTTTTTATTTTTTTGTTTGGATTATATACATACTCTTATCTTTTTACTTTTATTATATATATATACTTTTTTTGAAATTTTTTTTATTATGTGGGCGCCCCTAATTTTATATTTTTGGTTTTTTTTTGTTTTTTTAAATTTTTTGATTTGGGGGCGTCCAGAGGCCTGGACGCCCCTATTTTTTTATTTTTGATTTTTTTTAAATTTTTTATTTGGGGGCGTCCAGGGGCCTGGACGCCCCTATTTTTTATTTATTATTTTTTTGTTTTTTTTGTTTTGGGGGCGTCCAGGGTCTTGGACGCCCCCTTGTTTTATTTTTTATTTTTTTATTTTTTTTTGTTTTGGGGGTGTCCAGGCGCCTGGACGCCCCTAAATTTTTGAATTTTGAAAAAAAAAAGTGGGGGCGTCCAGGCGCCTGGACGCCCCAAACAGGGTGGATTCTATATATATGGGGGGGGGGGGGCTCACCCTCTGCTCATTTGTACTATTCATTCTGACGACCCAGTCACCCCAGACGACCCATTCTTAGTCTCAATGGAGCGAGGAGGATCGAGCCAGGGTCCAGCGAAGCGGAAACGACGGGCTCGTCGTCCGAGGAGGCTGAGGGATGATGCCGAGGAGGCTGCTGCGGCGGAGGAGATTGCCGCGGGTGAGGAGGTTCTTCCTTTGGCCTTGGAGGCTACAGTGGATGCTGGCTACGCGGCAGAGGACGAGCACGATCCGGTAAGCCCCTTAGACCTCCATTCTATTGGTTCACTGGGTTAAAAGGGCGGACGAGAGGCTGTGTGGAGAACGCCGGGTGTGAGGGAAGGAGGCATCCAGGGGAATGGACGCCTCCATAATTTCTTTTTTGTTCTTTTTTAATTTTTTTATTTTCATAAATAATAAAAAGAATTAAAAAAAAGGAGGCGTCCAGGGAATGGGACGCCTCCATAATAATATATATATATATATTATTTGTTTTTGTTTTTGTTTTTGGTTTTTTTAAAAAATAAAAGAAAATAAAGGAAATGGAAAGGAGGCGTCCAGGGGCCTGGACGCCTCCACAAAAAATATTTTTTAAAAAAAGAAAATAAAATAAAATGAATAAGTAGGATATGCAGTGTTATTGTTTAATATTATTCATGATGCTGATGTATTTTTTTATTGGTTTTGTGGTGTGCAGGGTGTGATGAAAGGACGGATCAGCTGGTCCTAGTGGTGGCAGCATACCGTGGGTTGCCGGACTTCCAGAGGGCGCGTGTGGACGCCATGGGCTTTGGAGCTTTCCTTAGGATCGAGCCCTTCCGGCTCGACCTTCCTCTTATCCAGGCATTGAGGGAGCGGTGGCACGTGCCGAGCCGGGCGTTTCTGATGCCCTGGGGGCACATGGTGCCGACACTCGAGGACGTGGCTCGGATCACCGGGCTACGGGTTGATGGAGAGGCGGTGAGCGGGGTCACCTACCCCGACTACCGAGAGAGTGCCCTGGACCTGCTGTGGTTAGAGACGAGCGTGACTGATAGAGACAGCAGGGTAGTTGGCCGAGTGGAGATCATGGAGGCGCTCGGATTCGTTGATTCGCGCCAGCGGGTTAGCGAGACTGGAGCAGAGTTTCTGGCATGATTGGAGGGAGATGCCCGCGCAGCTTTCACCCAGGATCCGAGCGAGAGGGAGCTGGTGGATCTAGACCTTCGGAGGTTTCTTTTCTTCTTCTTGGGCCGCCTTCTGCTGGGGACGAAGGGGGATGGCATCCACTGCCGTTTCCTCGGGATCTTGGCGGATCTTGACAGAGTGGGGCACTATGCGTGGGGGGCGGCTCTGCTTGCCCATTTGATTGCCGATCTCTCCCAGACTTCGGAGAAGGAGACGACAGTCAGTGGCTTTGCACCTTTTCTCCAGGTAAACATTTTATTTATGCATTCCCACAGTTAAATATGCAATTATTTGTACTAATGATGTATGATGGATGCAGGTGTGGAGCTATTACTATTTTCCGATGGGGAGGGCTAGCCATGGGAACAGGAGGGCTGTGCCTCTGGCGCGGCGGTGGAGGCCGGTCGTGGTTGCAGCACCCCACGGCTACCAGCTGGCGTCGCTTCATCGGGAGCTGAGCGAGTATCCCGAGGCCATGGTATGATGCGTATGATTTTTTGTGTTTTTATGCATGTGACTATCATGATGTATGCATGGTGATGCAGGTGGTGTGGAGGCCCTACCTGGGCATGGGCGATGCTGGCCAGCCTTGGGTTGTAGCGGGTCTTCCTCATTTCAGGCGGGACGTGTGGGTCCATTGCCTGAACAAGATCGAGCCGCTTCGGCTGAGGCTGGTTATGAGGATGTTGGGGCTAGCCCAAGAGTGGGTTGATGTAGAAGAGCCGGCCCGCATTGGGCGGAAGACCAAGGGGAAGGCGAAGGTTGTGGACTGGCGTACGCGCTTCCCAGCACAGTACCAGGACTGGCAGCAGGGCGGGGTCCCAGTGGTGTCCCATGTACAGGACAATACTGATTACCTGAGACGGTACCGGGCTACGTATGGGGACCGCCTCTTCCTTGGTGGTATGGCAGGGGTAAGTGAAATGAGAATGCTTCACTCTTTTATATGTATATGCATGTGGTACTAACTTACGTGCAATGCAGGATGCTCATGATACCATGATCGCCGACCTGCGGGCCCAGTTGGCGGACGCCAGGCGACAGTTGGTGGCCATCCGACAGGAGTTAGAGATCCTGGTGAGTTTATGTGATGCTTTTTTTTTTTTGCGACCTGGATTTTTGATGCTTAGCCTTTGACTGACGTTTGCCCCGTGTTTCAGCGGGCCCACCAGACAGCGACAGCCGGGACGGCTGGTGGAGCAGGTTCCAGTTCGCGGGGCCCTCCTCCGGAGGTTTTTGCCCTCCAGGAGCAGCTGGCGTATGCAGTGGCTCGGGCTGAGGAGGCCGAGCGTGACCACGAGGCTCGAGTGAGCGTTTGCCTGACCTCGACTCTCCTTCTGGCTGCCCTCCTTCTATCACTGTTCCCTTATGGTGCATGCGTGCTTTGACAGGTGGCCGAGATTCGGGAGGCCCTGGCGCGTGCTGTTCGTGCCGAGCAGGAGCGCGACGCTCGGGTGGCGGAGTGTGACGCCCGGATTGCAGAGCTGGAGGAGGAGCATCGACGGGAGGCTGAGGAGCTCCCTCGCGACGTAGTGGATCTGCGGATCGCCCTCGAGCTTTCGAGGAGAGAGGCGATGAGGGAGAGAGAGGAGAGGGAGAGGGATAGGGAGAGCGTGGAGAGAGAGAGGGGGAGGGATAGGGAGAGAGAGAGGGAGGAGCGACAGCGGGATCAGATCGAGAGGAGGGCTCTAGAGGCCCAGCTGCTGGAGCTCCGATTGAGTCTCGGCACGGCGGAGGGGAGGCTTCGGGAGAGCGAGGAGCGGTACCAGAGGGCGAAGGAACGCGGGGCGCGACTTCGTCAGTCCGGTTCTTTTTCCATGGGCAGCTATCTGGTTTCTTCGGTTGAGGAGCGTCGTCGCGCCTTCGAGGCTGGAGTGCTACCGCAGGGCGAGGCGAGCACGGCTTCTCAGGGTTCGCAGAGGCCCCCTAGGGATCCCCGGCAGAGGAGGGAGGAGAGAGATGACCAGGAGGGTGATGGTGAGAGTTAGAGAGTTGCTTGTACACGTCACCCTTCTCACTGTATGATGTACTTTTGGCTATTATATGAAATGGAAATAGCTTTTTTGTGTTGTGTGTACTTTTCTCTCTCCCATACTTTCTTCTTTGCACTGAGTTGTGCTTCGAGGCACGCTCCACGAGACCTTGCCCTGAACAGCGGGGAACTACACTTTGCACGGGGGGATTCTGTTTCCTTTCTCCTCCTTTTGGGCGCGTCCAGGCGCGAGGATGCGTCTTAGTCCTTGAATTCAAATTTAAAGCGTCAGGTGGCCTTTCTTCTCCCGTGCCTTACCCGCAAACCAGCCCGTACGTCTCCCTGGACAGCAAGGGGGTGTACTGGTGCAGGACAGTGCCGACTTCCTGCGGCGGCAGAGAGAGAGTTATGCGGGGCTTCCCCAAGCTGGGGACACGCGTGGCATCGGCGGCTCGCGCGCCCAACTGTCAGAGACTAGGCGGCAGCTGGCCGTCGCTCAACATGAGCTGTCGCTCCTGGTAAGTTACGTGCCACACTTTTAACTTCAGATTTTGGAGTTTCACTGACGGCCGTTGTTTATTTTGTTCCAGCGTGCCCAGCAGACAGCGACGGTGGGAGTGGCTGGCGGATCTTCCAGTTCCTCGGCCCCTTTTCTCGAGATTGCCTCCCTCCGGGAGCAACTTGTCGGTGCGGTGGCCCGCGCGACCCGGGCGGAAGAGGAGCGTGATGCCTGGGTGGCGACTGTAGCGGAGCTGCGGCATCGTGGTGAGGAGAGACCTTCTCCAGACATCCTGGAGTTAAGGGTTCTTCTGCAGATGATGAGGAGAGAGGCAGAGAGAGAGAAAGCCGAGAGAAGGTCCGAGCGACAGCGGGATCAGACCGAGAGGAGGGCCTTGGAGGCCCAAGTGAGGGAGCTCCAGCTGGGCCTTCAGGTCGTCGTGCAGAGGCTAGGAGGGATGGAGACGTGCTACGAGAGAGCGCGAGAGTTCGGGGAGTGACTCCGCCAGTCCGATCGCTTTGTCGCTAGTGGCTTCTTCGCCACGCCAGGGGAGGAGTAGCGAGTCACTGTTGCGGAGCAAGCGCCAAGAGGTGAGGCAGGTGCTACTGCATGGGGATCCCGGAGGCTTCTGAGGGACCCTCACCTCGGGGGAGAGGAGAGGGACGCCTAGAGGGACGAGCATGGAAATAATGGCAAGAGCTGGCGAGCTAGTGGACCCGCCACCTCTCTATGATTGTAGTGTTTGTGACAGCTTATGTAGAATTATGAATGGAATGATTTGATTTTCTGCTGCTTGTTTGTTCTCTTGTGTGTTCCTTCTTCCCTACACTTCCTTTCCTTTGCACTGTTCCCATGTGATGGGTCTGTCGAGACTCCGCTCCGAGCGGAGAATTGCGTCTTGTTGTGACCATTTTCCACGGGAATCTGTCGTCGAAGTCAATAATGATGGCCCTAGCCCCTTTCCCGAACGTTGTTTCAAATTTTGCGGACGTCCTCCAAATCATGATAGGGTATCCCTAGACAACATAGGGTGCTAGTCGTCATATTCTTCGTCCAATCAATCACCCTGTGCGAGCGGTGAAGTGACCCACGGGACCGCATGGTAGGTGCCTCATCGCGAGGGCTACCATTAGCAGGTGATGGAGGCAATCTTGGCTCGCACTCCTTCCATTTCTATAAATTCTTGTCCCTTTTATCCTCCCAGGTATATCGAGAGCTAACTTGAGGAGCACAAGTTCTCACGGGAGAGGAGGAGTTCAAAATTCTGAGAGTTGGATGGAGGGCGAATCTTCCTATTCCTCGAAGAGAAGTAGGTCCAGTGGTAGTAGTTCCAGGAGGCTTTCAGACCTTGAAGGGCACTTCAGCGAAAGGGCCCAATCACAACTCGTAAGCCAAGTTTTCTTGCCCTTTTTTCCATTCTTTCTTCCTTTCTTCTGACCAAACCTCACCCCCATTCCTTGTATGTGTAGGTCGTGATGAAATCACAAATCTTATGGGAGTTGGTAGTAGCAGCGTACAGGGGCCTCCCAGATTTTTAGAAGGCGAGGCTGGACGTGATGGGATTTGGTACCTTCCTTCAGATCGAGCCGATCCAGCTCGACCTGGTCCTGATCCAAGCCTTATGTGAGAGATGGGACCCAGTGAGTCGGGCATTCCTGATGCCCTGGGGGCACATGGTACCCATCTTGGAGGATGTGGTCCGGATCACAAGCCTGAAGGTAGAGGGCGAGGCAGTGACCGGAGTCACTTACGCGGACTACAGAGAAGGTGCCCAGAAGTTACTGGGTTTGGACCTAGATGGTCGGAAAAATAGGTCGGTAGCTAGGGCGTCCCTCATGGATGCATTAGGGCTCACCGACACTCGTCGGCGGGACGATGAATCCTCAGAAGAGTTCATGGAAAGGATGGAAATAGGATGTCGTGCCGTGTACTGCACAGATTTCGGCAACTGGGAAAGATGCAACATAGATTTGAGGAGATTTCTCCTCTTCCTTTTGGGGAGATTGGTACTGAGCTCGAAAGGGGACGGTATCCAATGTTACTTCCTAGAGCTACTGTCAGACCTTGAAAGAGTAGGGTATTATGCCTGGGGAGCCGCCATGCTGGCACACTTGTTTGCAGGCCTATTACAAGAAACGGATCGTGAGATGATTGTGAGTGGTTTCACACCATTCATCCAGGTATTTTTTGGTTTTGCTTGTTTTGTATTTTTTTTGTGTTTTTGCAAAGTACTGATGACCTGTGCCGAGCAGCTATGGAGCTATTATTACCTCCCCATGGGGAGAGCTCGGCATTGGCGACCCGTGGTGGTGCTGTTAGCCAGGCGGTGGGAACCCATCATGAGTGCGGCACCCCTAACCTACCAACTGATGGTGCTAAGGCGGGAGCTATAGGAGTTCCCTGCAGCGATGGTAAACTGGAGGCCCTACTCAGACATGGTCGATGCCGACCAGCCGTGGGTTCTAGCAAGTCGTGCCCGGTTCGGACGGGAACTGTGGATGCACTGCCTGAATGAAATCGAGCCGCTTCGGCTACGATTAGTTATGAGGACTTTAGGACTGGCTCAAGAATGGGTGGATTTAGCTGCGCCACCTCGTGTCGGGAGAAAGACGCGGGGACCGGCGACCTGCATTGACTGGCGCGTGCGATTCCCCGAACAGTATGAGGACTGGCAACGGGGTGGCACGATTGTAGAATCACAGGCGCGGGATAGCGAGGACTACTTGCGTCTATATAGGACAAAGTACGCAGAACGGTTCCAACTCCGGAGACTTGTGGAGGTAGGTTTCCCCTTTTCTCTTCTCTTCTTTCTCCTTGTCTTGGTTTTCTGGTGAAAATGCTGACTTGTAAGGCTGCAGGATGACCGGGATGCCATGATAGCGAATTTACGAACTTGCTTGGCAGAGATGGAACAACAGTTGGGCGATGCCCGCGGAGCTACGAGCGCCTTGGTAGGTGTACAATACATTCCTAATTAAAACCCCAGATTCCAAATGTTGGCTGCTAATTCACGCGGTAGTAGCATGCCCAGATTGGCGCGGCTTCCCCAGCGATGGGAGTGGGTGGTGCCTCTTCCAGCTTGTGGATTCCTACCTCAGAACTTGACTTGCTTTATGAGCAACTTGCTCACGCCACGTAGCGTGCTGCGGAGGCAGAAGGGATGCTCTCTATACAGGTAAGAGTCTCAGTGTTGAGTTCTCCTTGTTTATGTCTTATCGTGTATCTGAGATGGTACACTTGGCAGGAAAAGGAGACGGAAGAAGCGCTTGGCCAAGCCGCGCAGAAGGAGGCTAGGATAGCAGAACTAGAGAGGGAACTGCGGCGTCATCCTGATGACGACTCCTCTAGGGATGCCGTGGAACTGAGGATCACTCTTCAGTTGGATAGGGAAGACCGTGAGAGAGAACGTGCAGAGAGAGAAAGAGACGCGGAGAGAGAAAGAGCCAACAGATTGACTGAAAGGGAGGAACAAAGGGCCATGGAGGCCCAACTATTCGAACTCCGAATCAGCCTTGGTCTTGCTGAACAGTGGCTGAGAGATGGTGAGGAGCGCTACCGAAGAGCACGAGAGCGTGGCTTTCGTGTTGGTAGCTTCTCTGCTACTTCCGTAGATCAACGCCTGGATGCGGGAATAGGAAGAGGAGTACAGAGCGGTAGGAGTACCGCTTTTCGTAGTTGGGTAGCACCTTTGAGAGTGTTTTGCCCGGAGAGTAGTGGGACGAGTAATGCAGAGAGAGAGGGCGGAACTTGATGTAATTTTTTTGGTTTTTGGAATAAAACACAAGGTTTGGTTTGTTTGGTTTTCACCTTTGCTTCTGTTGCCTGAATCCCTGCACATATCACTGAAACAAACAAATCAGAATTTCAGTTCTGACTTGGCCCCTTGGTCAATAAGCAAATGGTCACTGTGACTGTCCTTGATAACTGGTCAAGGGGCCAAGCCTTTATTTTAACGAAGGCAAGGGAAAGAAGTGGTGATGATAAATGTGACAGGCAAGCACACGAATGCAAGCGGTATTAAAGTGAGATGCTGCACGCAAATACAATCATGCAAAATTGATTTGTTTTCTTTTTTTTATATTTGGCATTTTTATATTTTTTTAAAAAAGATTTTTTTTTGTTTGCAAATATGTACATTTTCTCTTTTCCATTTTTTTTGTTACTTTTATCATTTCGATTTTTTGTTGTTGCTAACGCCCGGTAAACACCCACATGGCACCTAACCTACGTGAGAACATGGGTTTCTTACTAACCTCCCAGGTATCCTAAGTGCACATCTAGGTTGATTTGGGCCTCTAGACCCCTCGAATGACGATCCCGCCGGCTAAGACTTACCCTGATGACAATACCGTCATGCCATGCTTAGGCTCCCAGTCGCTTCCGACCACAGGGATTCACCCAAAAGGTGTTTGAGGTAAATGATTTGCCCGACCCGGGTCTGTTTCCTCACAACTCTAGATGGTATATGATGAAACACCCTGGAACCCTAACGACCAACCGTGCGACGCTGACCCGAAATCAGACGCCGTCGCACCCATAGGTGACGCGCTTGTATTGGCCTAAGCCCGACGTTAAACAAGAAGACATCAAGGTGGTAAACAGGGGTCTTGATCAGCCAGAAACACAGAGACTCCTTCGCAGTGATAGCTTTTGCTTTTCAAAGTAGGCAACCAAATGTGTATATTAAAATAAGGTCGCAGACCCTAGGTAGTTTTCACCCTTCAGAAACTCCATCGAACGTTCATCTTTAGAGGAAGAAGGAAGAGCGTAGGGGATAAACCTCCTGAGAGGAACGGCAAAGCCGTTAACCCGGCGAGCGAATAAGGGCCCATCAACTCTTTCCTTTCGGACAACTTCGGACCAAATCTCGAGCATTTACATTCCACGGCCCCTTTTGTGGATTCAGACTTTTACTTTGAGGGGTTCCGTTTATCGCAACAGGCACAGTCACGACCATGCTTTTCTCTTGATTTTGATTTTGTATTTCTTTTCGTGAGGGAGATATAGTCGCTTGATGTTTGTGGGCTCCCTTTTTGTATGCCTGCGGGGACACTGCCCTCTTCTCGTGCTCTGATCGATGCTCGAGGAAATGGATCCTACTCTTACCTTTGGGGTTTGAGTTTCGGTTTCTCATGCTCAGCGTTTTAAGGGCGCCGACTGTCTCATTTGGTCGAAGAGAAAAGAATAAAGATTACAGCTTCCGGAGATCTTCTGGGTGGGGCCCCACCGTAGGTGATGCTACCAACTTTTTTGAGTAAAATACATAAGTGAGCACATGTTAGCTTCCTTCGAGCGAGCATAGGCTGACGTGGCCGGACAGGGATCTCCACGGTTCTGGCAAACCAAGACCCGGTGCCTACCAAGCCTTAATGGGCCCTATCCTAACATGAAGGTTAGATGCAGGGACTTAACTACATGGTGACTGCCAGGCATCGGTATTTTGAATTTTCCATATTTTTAGTGGTTTTCAAAATTTCTTTATTTTTTGATGTTTTTATCTTTTCATCACTTTTTTTGTTTGTTTTGTGCTAAGGGTAGTATTTCTTAAGATAAAGCCCATTCCAAGGGTGGGATAACTTGGTCCCTTCGGCGTTGATTAGCTTGTAGGCGTTGCCAAGGTACACGGCTTGAATTACAAATGGTCTTTCCCAATTGGGTTGGAGCTTAGAACGCGGCCCTCCAGGTTTGACAAAAATTCTTTTTACGACCATCTCACCGACTTTGAATTTTCTCTCAACGACTTTCTTTTGGTAAAAGCGAGCGAGTCTATTTTGATACACACGCGCGTGTTCGGCAGCGGCCAGTCGCTTCTCATCCAAGAGTTCCAACTGGGCGAGGAGTGAATTACGACGATCGTCGAGGGGAAATTCCTCGTCCAATTGTACCCTGAGAGAAGGGATCAGAGTCTCATACGGGACTACCGCTTCCATACCATAAGTAAGGGCAAATGGAGTCTGCCCGGTGGGGGTACGGATTGAAGTGCGATAGGCCCATAGAGCTTCGATAAGCTTTTCTGGCCAGTCTGAAAACTTACTAGACTCGCAGGTTTTTTTGATGATTTTGAGCAATATTTTATTGGTGGCCTCCGCTTGGCCATTACCTTGTGGGTAATAAGGCGATGAATGATGCAATGCAATTGCATACCTTTTGCAGAGGTCCTGTAGGTCCTGAGAAATGAACTGTGGCCCATTGTCGGTGACGATCGTGCTTGGGACGCCGAATCTGGCGAGGATGTTCTTCATGATGAACTTACAGACTGTTGACGCCTTGATTTTCGCGTAAGCTTCGTCTTCGGCCCATTTGGTGAAGTATTCCGTCGTAGTAAGGATGAAAGATTTCTGCTTGGTGAGGGAATTGGGATCACCAAGGGGACCAATGATGTCGAATGCCCACATGGAGAAAGGCCACGGGGAGGATATTGGGTGAAGTGAGGAAGATGGTGAATAGATTTTATCGGCGTGAAGTTGACACTTGACACACCTACGGACATAGACAGCACAATCTTCTTCCATAGTGGGCCAATAAAAGCCTTGGCGAATGATCTTTTTGGCGAGCATCTGACTATTCACGTGGCCATCGCACACACCCGAGTGCATCTCCTCTACACATTTCCAAACCTCATCGTCACCAAGACATCTTAACAGAATACCAGTAAGGCTCCTCCTATAGAGTAGACCTCCAACCAAAGTATATTTCTGAGCCACCCTTCTTATGGCTTTCTTGTCCTCTGTGGTGGCCCCTTCAGGATAAGACTGATCTTGGCAGTATTTGACAATTTCATAGAACTATGGTTTCTCTTCATCAGCCAGTTCTTCTTCGGCCTCTGCCAACATGATTTCCCTCTTCTCAAGGATATCTTCCTACAGGATCTTCCGTGCTCTCCTGTCTTTGATATTTACGTAGGAAGCATCATCGATTGCAGGGGCGTGAAGTTTATAGATGGAAATGGACTTAAACCATCTTCCTAGAGGGAACCTTATGGATGATGCCAACAAGGCGAGGGCATCGGCGAGAATATTCTGATGACGAGGGACGTGAACAAAGATCAGTTTGGCGAACAGTTTGGCAAAGGCAGCAGTGAGTTCTTGGTATGGCTTGAGTTTGGGATCGCGAGTGCGATATTTAGTGAGCACCTGGCGAAGGATGAGTTGACTATCACCTACGACTCACAACTCAGTGATACGAAAAGAATGAGCGAGTTCTAGGCCAGCTAGAAGAGCTTCATATTCAGCTATATTATTGGTGACTGGAAATTTGAGCTGGTATGCCAATGGGAATGTGAGGCCTTCAGGCGACAGGAGGGCGATGCCGATTCCTCTCCCTTGAGAATTCAGAGCTCCATCAAAATATAGCGTCCACATTGGCTCATCTGATTGGTTGATGGACATTAGTTCCTCATCTGGAAACTCTGATTGGACGGGATCGAACTTGGGAAGAGGATGGTGAGCGAGATGCTCGGCTATGGCATAGCCTTTAATCACCTTTTGCTGGACGTAGACGATGTCAAACTGAGAGAGAAAAATTTGCCAGCATGCAAATCTATCCGTAAGGATAGATTTCTCCAGAAGGAATTTGATAGGATTCATTCGAGCAATCAAGTGGACCTCGTGAGCCAAGAAGTAGTGCTTCAATTTCTGCACTACCCAAACGAGGGCAGCACAGGTTTTCTCCATGCCGGTGTACTTCTGTTCACAGGGATTGAGAAGTTTGGACAAGTAATAGGTTGCCCGTTCCTTGCCTTCTTCATCAGCTTGTGCGAGGACGGCTCCTACGGAGTCATCCAAGACTGAGACGTAAAGGATCAGAGGTTTTTCTGGTTTGGGTGGAATGAGAATGGGTGGACTAGCTAGATATTCCTTTAACCCTTCAAAAGCTTTCTGACATTTAGAATTCCAGTGGAATTCTACTCCTGGCTTGGTCAACTCGTAGAGAGGTCTACACCTTTGTGAATGTTGGGACACAAATCGACGAATAAACTGTAACCTCCCGATTAAACCTCGGACTTCCCTCAAATTCTTGGGAGGCAGCATATCCCTGATAGCCTTGACTTTGTCGGGATCTATCTCGATCCCTCTTTTGCTCACAATGAACCCCAGCAATTTACCTGACGACACACCAAACACACACTTCTTCGGGTTCATTTTCAGTTGGAACTCCCTTGACCTCTGCAACAGCTTAGCCAAAACTTCTGGATGTTCCATCCTGGTCCTTGATTTTACCAATAAGTCATCCACATACACTTCCAGATATATGTGCATCATGTCATGAAATATGGCCATCATCGCTCTTTGGTAAGTAGCTCCAGCATTCTTTAATCCGAATGGCATGACCACGTAACAATATGTTCCCCAAGGGGTAGTGAATGACGTCTTTTCCTGATCCTCTTCTGCCAAACGAATTTGATTATATCCTGAAAATCCATCCATGAACGAGAGGGTCTCGTAGCCTGCCGTGTTATCGATCAACACATCAATGTGAGGCAAGGGAAAATCATCCTTTGGACACGCGCGGTTAAGGTCCCGGAAGTCGATGCAAATCCTGACTTTCCCATCTTTCTTCATGACCGGGACAATGTTCGCCACCCATTGAGGATAAAGAACGACTCTAATGAACCTGGCTTTGTGGAGCTTATCGACCTCTTCTTTCATTTTCAAAGCCATCTGAGGGTGGAAACGCCTTAACCTTTGTTTTACCGAGATGGACCCTGGTTTTAGGGTTAAACGGTGTTCGACCAAGGTTGAATCCAGACCCGGCATATCCTCGTAGCTCCATGCAAACGTGTCCTTATATTCCTTGAGAACCTCAATTAATGCCTCTTCTTCAGAGGGTGGTAGGTTGTCAATTATGAGGATGATCCTAGGGTCTTCCTCAGTTCCCAAGTTGACTTCTTTGGTGGATTCTTCTACGGCGGTTGACGGCTCGTCGAATCTCCTCATTCCACTAGCGTATGCGCCCGCCGCATCCTCATATTCTTCACCCTCCTGTTCAGGGGGGCATTCTTCATCCGTGATCTCGTAGACTCCATACCCTTCATCAGACGCACAATCGCCCTCACATTCTATTTTCGGTAGCCGGATGGGATTTTCTAACAACTGGGGGATGGCAAGAAGGGCCTGACACCTGGCGGCCAAATCCAGAAGGAATCGACGAGGGATCTACCTACCCTTGGATTTCTTCCTAGATACTACCCTTGGCCTATCATTCCTAGATTGACTAACAATATTTACAGAAGAAGAGGAAGACGAAGAGGATGGTGTAGAATGTACAGGAGAAGACCCCTCAGAGGAGGGGTAGAAAAGGTCGCTCATCGGACCTTGGACGGGTGGTCCGCAAGGCAGTACGCACCCGGGGGAGATGTAGGAGGTTTCCTCAACGAAGATGTGTTGTTGGGGAATTTGAAAATTGACGTTTTTTTTTTCATTTTCATTTTTAATGACAAAGCAGTAAAAAGAGATTGGAGGAGAGAGAAAAGTGGTTATGGCTAGAGGATTGTAAGGCTCATAGAGCAGATCATGGTTGAAGACCTGGCGCGGGTTGAAAAGCCCACGTAGGTATGTAAACAGAGAAGGGGATCTGGGAAGATCATCAGACAATTGTCTGGCCCAGGAAGAAGATATCAGCAAAGACTGAGACGAGTGGATGGGGAAGATGGCTGCTAATGAGCCGTCGACGGCAATGTTGAGGACGGATGAAAATCCATCGATGACAGGGTCCTTCTAGCGAGGACGAGGATAGTTTGGAACCTTGGCAAGAGTGGTAATATTCTCTGGTATTTCGGAGATCAATGGTGGTCCTTCAAGCTGCGGAGACGAGAACATCTTTTCCAGTGCAACGGAAATGTCCCGTATGTCGAACCATTTGTCCCACTCGCATTCTGGATCTTTGATCTTGCCTCTTTTGGTGATCCTCGGATATTTTTCAGCCAAATATACAGCATGTGATCCCCCATATACTTCTCGTGGGTGATCTCCCATCTGAACAACGGGCCCTCTATTGAAGTGGTTTGATAGAGTCCACGTGAGGGGCTTCCAATCTGCCTTGAACGGTCCTTTGAAGCCTAGGCCAAACCTGCGGTTCGGCCTAATTTTCTTTGGCAGTTTGAGCATACCCTGTAACTGTGCTCCCAGACCTTTTCCTTGTTGATAGCCGATGTTCCTCATAATCTCCCAACCTTTGGAGTGAAAAGGGAGACATGATGTTGTGGTTGCCCTGACCGGCTCCTTTGGTGCTAGTGGAACATGAGATGGATCACGTACATCCAGCAGTGACAATATGGGCCGATGAGACGGCCAAACAGAAGGCAGAGAGGTGTTGATAGCATCCACTGTGTGAAGGACAGGTGTACTGACCACTTTAATAATTCTCCCATTGTAAGGAAACTTCAGGCACTGATGGTTGGTGGAAGGCATAGCGTCCATGGCTTCGATGTAAGGGCGACCCAATATAGCCTTGAATGTGGGGTCCATGTCGAGGACATGGAATTCCGTGGGAATTGACATGGGGCCTAGTTCTGCCTTCAGAATAATCATCCCCTGCGGCGGCCTTTTGCTATTGTCATAAGCCGTGACCGTGATCGAGGAAGGTCTTATTTGTTCCTCGTTGACCCCACACAACTGAAGAGTGCTCATGGAGATCACATTTATGGATGCACCCGTGTCCACAAGATACGGGTTTATGGATACCCCATTAATTTTTATTGAAATGCACAATGCATATTTCCGAGCTTCCTTGGGAGCGAGCTCGTAGTTGTGAAACATGATGGCTGGTTGTGTGTCTGTTGGGGTCAGGACGGTCGAAATCTTCTCCACGGGGAGGTCTTCATTAACCATGACCTTTTGAAGATATTCCATCAAGGCCGCCTGGTGGGATGTGGATCTTTGAAGTAGCTCTAGGATGGAGATCCGGGCAGGTGTCTTGTCCAAGTGTTTCAATAGATCATACTGTGTTCCAGGGATAGCTCTTTCTGGTTGTTCTGTATCATCCTTCTCTGGCTGAGATTGCTCGGGATTCTGACTGTTGTGGGGGAAAACCCTGTGGAAAATCCTTCCACTCCGGAGCACCATTACCTGCGGCTTTTGTACCTCTGTGGGGGTAGCAGTGAGTTTTAACAGGGGTTTGAGGGGTAGTAGTGGAGGAATGGTTGATGAAGCAGGGGTGATGACGGGAGTAGAGATTCTGATACGGGATTTGTTAGGTGGCGGCATGGTGGAGGTAGAGGGGATATTGCGCGGATTATGAAGGATAAGGGGTCTAGAAGGTGGCGGTGGAGACGAAGTAGGAATGGGTAGGGCTTGAAGTGGGCAATGATTTTGAGGTGGGTGATGGTTAATGAGTGGTTTTGAAGGCATTAGTGGTGATACGGTGGAGAAAGACGGGGTTATGTATGGTTGACGGATGATAAGGGGTTTAGAAGGCGTAAGGGTAAATGTGGTAGAGGTGGATGGTAAAGTGGGGGAGTGAGAGAAGATGAGAGGGTGTGAACGCATAGTGGAGAGTGTCGGTTGATAGGAGGTCGGGGTGCGGATGAGAGGGCGTAATGGTAGTGGAAATGGTGATGGTGATACTGATGCGGGTTGATGAGAGAGAGGTGCTACCCAGGCAAGGTGAGGGGGTTGCATGACGATAGGGTTGGAGGTAGAAAGAATGGAGGTACTTTCCTGGTGCCACACCTGCTCTCTCCCGACTTCCGGGAAGGAGGAGATGGGGTTAACCTGATGATTGGGCTGTTGGTGCTCCGGTAATGGATTCTGGATTATGCCCATGTCGGGCTGTTGTTGTGGGGCCTGCTGAGCCTGCTGTTGTTATTGTGGTTGCTGTTGCTGTTGCTGTTGTAATTGCTGCTGTGGCCTATGAGGGGGTCTCGTAGCCTTGAGAGCCGTGACGTATCGTCTCATCTCATCCCAATCTATTTGATGTTCATCATTCATATCATGGATGTAATCTTTGAAATGGAAGCAGTAATCTACTGTGTGTCCCGGCTGCCTGTGGTAGACGCAGTATTTGGAGGTATCAACATTGGGTGGCCACGCGGGCCTTTCTCTGGGTAGGGCGAGTTGGTTTGATGCCATGAGGGCATTAAAAATGTCTGCTAAGGTTTCTGGCAATGGTGGATAGTAGGCTCTCTTGGGACCGAGCGGCCTCCTTTGTTGCTGTTGGGGACCATAGTTCCCCGGGGGTGGAACTTGGTTGTACTGAAGTGGTGGTTGTTGTTGCTGAGGTTGTGGTTGTTGTTGCTGGGGTTGGCGTAATGGAGGCATATTATCCTGGGGTGGATTATTTTGGGGTGGAGGACGAAGAGGGAAAGGACCCGGTTGAAGGGGAAGTCGGGACATTTGTGGAGGCCTTGGGTTGACTGCATAGTTGGCATTGTTGACCGCACTGACATGCTCATTTGTCACGACCCCTTCTGTGGCTCCGCCCGGGACACCAGCGCCTGTCTTTCTGACCACTTTGGGCTTCGGCGACTCAAACATGTTCATGATGGGGGAGTATTTTAGCTGGGTTTGGATGTATCGGGCCCTTTCATAGAGTTCCTCCATTGTAGTAAGTTTATTCATGGCCAGGACATGTCTGAACTGTGGGGTTGCATTAGACACAATCATCTTCACTTGTTCGGGCTCGGAGAGGGTATCCCTTATTCTTTCTGCCAGAGACCTCCATCTATCAGCATATCGGACAAAATCCTCGTCGGGTTTCATCTTTTCGGCCACTAGGTCGGTAATGGAGAGTGAGGGACCGACCCTATCCCTATATTTCTGCAAGAACCTTCTCTGGACTATTTCAAAATTCTCGGCCTCGCGGGGCTCCAGAGAATAGAACCACTCAAGCGCAGGACCATCAAATGATCTCCGAAAGAGGTATGCCAGGGACCTTTGATCATTTTGCCAATAGGAGGACTCATACATGAAGTCCTTGAGTTGAATGAAGGGGTTGCCGGTACCATTGTATCTGCGGTACGTGGGCATTTCGGAGGGAGGAAGATGAATGATGGGAAGGATTGGCAAAGCAACCTCCGGGGTGGCTTTCACGTCCACCATTCTTCTTAGATTTTGAAACTGCTCGTCCATGCGATTGAACCTATTGAGGAGCGATTGGGCGAGCTCCTCTGGAGGTGAAGGTGGCACTTGCCACTGGGGGAGAAACTGTCTCCCGGAGACTTGAGGGGGAAACCCCGAATGAGAGGGAGCTGTCAGACCGCCGACAGTTGGCCCTGGCTGAAGCGGTGTGTGGGGAACAACGAGAGTTTGAGATTGTGACGGGAACTGGAATGAGGGTGGTTGTTGGCTCGCTTGTCCTTGAAGCGAGGGAGACTGGATGGCTTGCGCCAATGAGGGAGATGGAATGGCCTGCACGGACTCTTGGAGAGGTGCGATGGCAGGAGTTGATTCCTGGGGCGTGGGGGAAACAGATTTCCCCTTTAGAATGGCCTGGAAGGCTCGGAGCTGTTCAGAGGTAAGCTCCGTGTTGGCGAGGACGCCCAGTAAGGAAGTGATATCCTGTGGTGGGGACGTGTCCCCGGCAATAACCTGCACCTCATGCGAGGGGTCATGAGAAGGACCCGAGTCCATAGCATAGACTCGCGGGTCGGCTGACAAACCACGGCTAGGGTGGTTCTCCTCAAAAGACTCGTGAGACATGCTCACAGTTTTCCCAGAACGTAAAAACATACACTAGCAAGTAGGTAGCAGAGATTATCAAACAAGTGGATGCCTTTACGCCCTTTTTTGTGTTTTGATGTTGATGATTTTTTTATGTTTTTAACGAGATCCGAAGTTCACACAAAATGGGGATCCTAGTTTATTTTTGTTTCACCACCGTGTCAGCTAGGGTCTCTCGTCTCGCCACGAATGAAATGACTAACTCCGGGGAACTTCAATAGTACAACCAGCCCAGTGAACGAAGAGGAGATTCTTCGATGTCGGGGACTTACGGAGGTCCCAGTGTAGGAGATTCTAGTCCGTTGAGAGGAATTCCCAAACGGAGAGTCCTTCCTTCACCGGGAAAGGGTGATCCTCAAAAAATGAAAAAAGGATAGAAAAGAGGAATGGATGTATGCAATGGAATGCTGAAAGATATATAGAGTAAGAAAACAATAAAAATAACAGACATATAATAAACAAACAACCAATCACAACTGATAGTGCTACCGTGAGCACAACGGGGGCGCGCGCGGGCACCAAGGTGGAGAGGCACGGGTGGTGCCGAACTTGCAAGGGTAGCCGAAAGGAAGTAGTAGAGGTCCCACCGTGATCGCCAATCTGTTAGCGACGTCACGCGGTTCGGGGAAGAGCGGAGAAGACGCGGAGCGCGCGGGCTCCTCTTTTTTTTGGTGTTGGTTTGCTGCAACACAGAAATAAGAGAAGAGAGAGAAGGGGCCACCACGGGAGATTGCTCCGGCGGGGCGAGCGGAACAAGTGTGATATAGCAAGATATGGGGGTTAAACGGCCATAGCGGGAAGTGACTCGCCGCGGCCTCGGGGGGACGGGAAGGGTGCAGAAATTAAATAACAAGAATTAAAACGGCCATTGGGGAAGTGACTCGCCGCGGCCTCGAGAATATGAGCAGATAATAAGATGACAGAATATAAAGAGAATACAAAGAGCGGGAATTTAAACGGCCATTGGGGAAGTGACTCGCCGCGGCCTCGAGAACATAAACAGATAAGAATATAACATATAAGAACGTGAATTTAAACGGCCATTGGGGAAGTGACTCGCCGCGGCCTCGAGAATATGAGCAGAATATAACAGAATATAAGAACGGAAATTTAAACGGCCATTGGGGAAGTGACTCACCGCGGCCTCGAGAACATGAATAGATAAGAATATAACATATAAGAACGGAAATTTAAACGGCCATTGGGGAAGTGACTCGCCGCGGCCTCGAGAACAATATGTGATCGCCAGGGGCTAAAAGACCCCAAAAATAAGAAGGTGATCGCGCCTACCTCAAGAGCGGGAGATGGCGGGTTGCTTCTTCCTCTCCCTCCGGCCAGCCGACGGAGAGGGCTTTCCTCGGCTACCCTTGCAAAACAACGACAAACAAATGACAAGTGGATTAGAAAGATGGAGGTGTAGTATTCAAATCCTTGCGATAAAAATAATGAAATGATGACAAGACACACACCTGGTTGGTGTTATCTTTTAAACCCCTCTCGGACTCGAGTAGGAGGAAAATGAGATGATGGATGTAAGAAGTGTATAAGAAAAGGTGCCCTTATGAAGGGGGATAGGGGATGCAAGATGATGAATGCAAAAGAACTACGAAGAAAAGGAAAGAATTGGCTTATTGAATGTGCCGATCGTGAAATCCGGCGGAGCTCCGGCAGCGTGGGGACGACGTGGAAGCGCGGTGGATGAAGACGACCTTCCTCTCGCGAGCGTGAGCACCCGAGAAGCCGGCACAACTTCCACCTACAAAAGAACCCACGGGTTAGAAAATGACTCCGTAGCCTCTGGGCTCCGGCAGCCTATCGGATCACTTCGAAGCCCCTCCAGAACTGAGGGGGTGGGCCTCTATTTATAGAGCTACGGAGGGTGGAGGCGTCCAGGACCCTGGACACCTCCATCAGGGCCGAATTAATATTTTTATCTATTTTTATATATATTTTTTGGAATACTTTTGTGGAGGCGTCCAGGGCTCCGGACGCCTCAAACAGGTCCACCGAAAACCGACGACGGCCGCACGTGGTTTGGCACAACGCGTGGTTTTGTGAGCGGCGCCTCGTGATTCAGAAATGGGCGTGTCCAGCAGCCTGGACGTCTTCAAAATTTGGATTTTTTCACACACGACAAACCGTCGTTCGGTGAGCGGCGCCCGTGAGAGATTTGATGGAGGCGTCCAGCAAATTATATATTATTTTTTATTTTTCTTTTGTCTTTTATGCCAGGGCTGGCATGATTTTTTTTATATTTTTTTTTATGGAGGCGTCCAGGGGCCTGGACGCCTCCATTAATATATTTATATTTTTATTTATTTTTTTTTATGCCAACTGGCATTTTACACACATTTTTTATTTTTGTTTTAATGGAGGCGTCCAGGGGCCTGGACGCCTCCATTAATATATATATTTTTTATTTAGTTTTGGGCCCTGAGAAAATAAATAAATAAAATTAAAAATATGGGGGCGTCCAGGGGCCTGGACGCCCCCATTAAGACCCACCCGGGTCCTCAGATCAGGCGTCGGCGGCCGCCCGACAGACACCCTTCTTGATTCCGGAACCTCTTGATGCATCTGACTGGTGTTGATGGCGTCTGAATGCCGTGACGAGACGATTCCGGATGCCGAAAAAGGCAGAAGAAGACCCAAGAAAAGGAAGTACTCAAGTGATTCGAAATGCGTAAGCCGTCGCGGGGCGTCGTATAGTAATATGAGACTTTCTCAGGAGACGTTAAGAATGGCGTGTCTACTTTCACTTCACTTCGTGGTAAAGAATAGTTGGTTTCTCAATAAACCAAACCATTGCTCTCAAGGATTTTACCCCTTTTGATTTCAGTGAAGTAGAATGTTTGAGGACAATACTAAATGTACAGATTTTCAGCTAGAGCTGCCTCCTTATTTTAAGATTCAAGCTTTTAGAAGAGTTCAGGGCATGATATTCCAACATTGTTCTTCACTCATTAACTCTGTAATAAAATATTCTTTAGAAATCTTCATCTTAGTCTATACAGGATTATGAAGTTTAAACTTCTTGGCTAAGATTTCAATTAATTATATTTAATATCTTTAAGAGAGCTATGAAATTCAAGATATGTGAAAAGACTGTATAAGATTCTCAAAAAAAAATTAATGTGATCTGACTGACTTCAGATGTGGACATTCTCCCCCTATGAAAAAGACTTGATGGACCCAAAAGACACTTAATCAGACCTAAAAGTGGTATCTCCCCCGGACTACATGAATCAATTTTCCTTGGTACTTGGCAGAGAACTTGGTTCAAAGACCATCTTACATGTAGTGCAGGTTTCCAGACAAACATAATTTGCCCTTCTCCTAACACCATTTTATATGCCAAGGGTGGAGTAGTAAAATAAAGAACACTAAAATGCATAGATGCGTCGACCTAGGATAAGTGATAAGTCGACTCAGGAGCCTTTCACAGAACTATAGATATGAGGAATTTGAACTGGAAGGTCGAAGTAGTGGCTGTGTTGCACCGAGGCAAGAATTAGACTCACAGACTGAAATGAATTGTGATTCACAACAATAGAGGATTCAGGATGTCTTAAAGATTCCCAACTCTGTTCTCAAGGTAGAGAACTTTTCATTATCGAAAGGCTTAGTAAATATATCTGCAATTTGATGTGTTGTGCCTACATGGATTAATTCAAAGTTTTTCTTAGAGACTTCATCTCTTATGAAATGGTGTTTAATTTCTATATGCTTGGTTCGTGAATGTAGAACAGGGTTCTTTGATAGGTTTATCACACTAGTGTTATCACAGTAGATAGGTGTGCAACCAAGGTCTACATTGTAGTCCTGGAGCTGGTGTTTTATCCAAATGACCTGTGTACCACAACTCCCTGCAGCTATGTATTCAGCCTCTACAGTAAGGTGGGCAATAAAATGTTGTTTCTTGGAAGCCCAAGAAATTAATCACCCACCTAAGAATTGACAAAACCCACTTGTGCTTTTTCTATCTAACTTGTAGCCAGCATAGTCTGCATCAATGTAATAAATTAAATCTAATGTGTATGATGTAGGAAACCATAGTCCTAGATTGGGTGTGCCTGCAATGTATCTAAATATCCTCTTAACAGCAGCAAGAAAAGATTCTCTAGGTCTAGATTGGAATCTAGCACACATGCACACACTAAATTGAATGTCAGGTCTAGAGGCAGTAAGGTATAGCAAAGAGCCAATCATAACTCGGTAGAGTTTTGCATTTACTTCTTTACCTGATTCATCAGCATCCAAAGAAGCATTAGTACCCATTGGTGTGGCTATGTGCTTCACTTTATCCTTTCCGAATCTTTTTAGGATTTCCAGTGTGTACTTTGTCTGACTGATGAAACAACCATCCTTCATCCGCTGAATCTATAAACCAAGAAAGTATTTCAATTCACCAACCTAACTCATTTCAAATTTATTACACATCAGATTTACAAATTCATCACACATTTTAGTGCATGTTGAACCAAAAATAATATCATTCATGTATACCTGAACTATGATGAGTTGCTGATTCAGATTTTTTGTGAAAAGGGTCAGGTCCACGTCACCTCTACAGTTGCCCTTACTGAGCAGAAATTCTGTGAATCTATCATACCCAGTCCGAGGGGCTTGTTTCAGACCATATAAGGCTTTATTTAATCTGAAAATATGATTAGGCAGCTCAAATAATTCAAAACTTGGGGATTGCTCAACATAACCTTCCTCTTTTATAAACCTATTTAACAAAGCACTTTTTACATCCATTTGGTGAAGTTTAATGTTATTTGAGCAAGCAAAAGCTAGCAATATCCTAATTGCCTCCATGCTAGCAACTGGTGCATAGGATTCATCAAAGTCCATCCCAAATTCTTGATTGTAGCCCTTGGCCACCAACCTAGCTTTATTCCTAGAAATTCTTCCATCTTCATTCACTTTATTTATGAATACCCACCTAGTTCCTATGACAGAACTATTTTTAGGTCTGGGAACCAATTTCTAGACTTTATTTCTTTCAAATTGACTCAATTCTTCATTCATTGCATTTATCCATGATTCATCTTTTAAGGCTTCTTCTATGGTTTTGGGTTCAACTTGGGAGACTAGTGCTACTAGATCTTGATTATTGACTTCTTGATGAAAAGATCTAGTCCTAGGGGGATCATGTAAATTTCCTATTATGTTGTGAGCAGGATGATCCTTTAGAAATTTAATGTTATTTGAGGACTCACCTTGTTCGGTTGACCGACCTTGCTCTGTGTCAATATGTGTAGCAGGTTCAGATGATTCTACATTTGGCTTGTCCTCCATAAATTCTCCATCTTCCTTCTGTCCCTGTCATTATCACTTTGGTCAGCACATTGAATTGATTCATCAAATATTACATGGGGAGACTCTTCTACTGACTGATCATGAACATTAAAGACTCTATAAGCTCTTGACTTTTCAGAATACCCTAAGAAGATCCCTGGACTGCTCTTGGCTTCAAACTTATCTAAGTCCCTTTTATCATTATTATGAATAAAACATTTGGAACCAACAATTCTGAAATAAGCCAAGTTCGGCTTCTTACCTTTCAATAATTCATATGGGGTTTTGTTATGGACAGGTCTTACCATGGCCCTGTTTGTCATGCCCCGAGATTGATGGTCAGTAGAAGTAATATCGGGGAACGTAAACAACTGGCCAGTATGCCTCAAGCGAGTAATAGAATCAGAGTGCTAACACATTCACACATAAGAATTGAATGCACAATATTTGGAAAAAATCTTTACTTTATTTAAATAATAATCATAAGTACATAAGGTTGACTCTTTGACTAACTAGACTCAATAAAAATGAAAAATTACATACCGACTCTTGACTATCCACTAATGACAATCTAAGGCTTCGCTCCTTCTTTAATCACTCTCGGATCTATCACTTGAATAGTCTAAATCCGACACGCTAGAATTTCTTAAAAAAGATTGGAAAAGTAGGGAATGAGCACATATGCCTAGTAGGTATCTTCGTATTAACATGAAGGTAATATTTAAGTAATTAACATTTTAGCTCTAGAGTGTAAGATAAGTCATGAAAATACGATGAGACACGTGAATAAACCAAAGTAACACAAATAACAAGATATGATCATGGTGGGACATAAGAGTTTATGTAGAGTGGGAATATGATCAAGCAAGAATATAACATGAATGTAATTTGGCCTTCCATGAATAAGAATGTACTTTTAATAACTATAAAGGCTATGCACTAGAAAGTCATGTAACGAGAATGTACTAGCAAGCATGTAATTTCACTAGATTGCCTCGTGGATCTTCATCCGTTTATAAAAAAAGTACTCCCAGCGCAATGCGACGCCAGTGTTCATCATACCCCATGGTTTATAGTATGTTTCCGGCTATCTGTCGAGGGGACTAGAGTTGAGCCCTTGGACACTGTCCGTGCCCGCTCTTGCATCTTCAAGTTATAAATCAAGCTACTTCCACGAGAAATATAAATATGGCCAATAATGTAACCAGTTTAAAAAATAGATTCATATTAACAATAATCAAGGTAAGAATGTACCAAATTGGAATTATGAGTTTCAAGGAAGATTTAATAACTAGGTTACGCCATGGAAGAAATCCGGCAACATAACGACATTTTCTTAACTTTCATAATTCATTAATAACTTCTTGAACAAGGTATTAACTTCTCGATAATCAATAAATCATCTAGGAATCATAGGAAAATCAACCCTTGGGTTAAACCCTGGGTTAAGAACATTGAAGACACTTGCAGTCATGACTGGACCGTTTATAGACCTTAGCGGTAAGTTCTGGACCGTTTAATGACAGAGTTGACACATGAAGAAAGGGAGTGTCGACGTAGTGAAACTTTGGGAACCTTGCGGTCACGGCAAGGCCGCTAGGCGTCTTTGGCGATCAAGTAAATGGATGCTACTAGACTCTTACGATCTACTAGATGGCCGCTAAGATCTATAACACAGAAAACTCCGGCAAAGTGCTTTCTAGACAATTGGGTTTTAAGGGTACAACTAGCTCCGCATCCTAGAGGGAATCCCAGGTTCATGGAGTCTTATGGAGGTCTTGAAACAAGATCACCTAGTCCGACAGAAGGAATATCCTTCGGAGAGGATCGCAAGTCCAAGATTATGTGCTTAAGTGCAAAGTGTATCTAATGGCCACACACCGGAGTACGCAACATGTACTTAAGAAAAGACACTAGATGAGAAGGGATCGTGGCAAAACAACGATGAAATCAAAACTAAACAAGTCCATGAATCTTGTGAAATTATGATCATTAATACAAGAGTATAGGTTTTGGCATGAAAGTAACATAAGTTTAAAATAAGCATTTAAACCATGTAAGACATGCAATCTATCAGAGATGGTGTATAATATAACCAATATTATGAATATAAAGTCAAAACTAGGAATAAGACCTCATTAACTAGGCTTAACATATAATCAATAGGGTCAATCTGCTATCCGTTTAGAGTTAACAAAGTGCAAATTATAAAAATTGAATTAGCGGTCATAGGATGGCGGCTTAACAGGGCTTAGCGGTCTGTCACAAGATCGCTAGGTACCTCTGGCGGTCATAGAAAGATCACTTCTTTCTGTCTGTGGCAAACAATATAAAACCCGAAGAGCAGGTCAAATCTAAGGCAAATAGGTGCATAGAACAATATGCCAATAGGTAAATAAGGCTTGATGCAACTATATTAAAACATGAAGATGCATGGGTTGCATGAATCAAGCCAAGAATATTTACGTTTCCTATTAAGGGCAAGGTTCATGCATGCTATGTTAACCTTATATGTGCAATCATAATAAAACATCAAATTCGTCACGTACAATCAATGAAAATAGGAGGGAACAAGGGGCATTTGTTCCTAACATGTTAATTTAGCCTTTTCATGAGATAACCTACCTTTGATTCGATCCCTGGACTTTGGATTTCTAATTGGAAGTAGACCCTAGTTCCTGCACGTCCTGTGCCAAACCAGCAACTTCCCGTCCTTCTATCTCTGATCCTCTAGACCTAAATCCATGAAAATTGGAGGATAGGTAGAAGATACAAAGAGTAACAAAAAGTTTTAAAGGACCAACTTGAACTAACCTCCTTTTGGGCTTCTAATCTCTTGATTTTTACTGGACCGACGCTCTAGTTTCTGTGCAGACTACAGCGAACCAGCAACTTTTGGATGCTCTATCTCTCCAACGGCTGGGTCTTCTTGCACGAAAATTGGAAGTGTGTTAGATAAAACTTAGAAGAACATAAAGTTTTAAAGAACCAACCTGAGATAGGGTTTCCTTACCTTCGAAATATGCAAGCCAACATTAGGGTTTGCATGAGTCGAAGTTAGGGTCTATTTATAGGGTTCACCTTGGGTTTAAGGGATTAGATCGAACCTAGAGTCCTAATTTGGAGTAGAGTTAATCCTTAGAGAGTTCTAGAGAGTCTTCCACGCCAGGTAGCTTCGATCTAAGGTGATTTGGTCGTCAAAGATCCAAGCTTTTCACGTTTCTATGATTCACGGTACTGGGGTCGCTTAGCGGTCATAGCCGGACTGCTAGGGTGTACTTGGCGGTCTCGCGATAGACCACCAAGCGGCGCTTAATCCGAAAAATTTAGATTTTCTTATTATCTCTCATTTATCCCCCAATTGGTGTATATATCCCATTTTAATCTGTAAATTACCTAATTTATGTTTCTAATAATGGGCTTGGGTCTAAAGGTCATGGAATTGGGTCTTTAGGCCTATTTGAGTTGGGCTTAACCCTTTGGTTAATAGAGGACCTTTAAATGGATTCTATAAATCCTTAATTTTTCCTAATAGCCCATTAAGCCTTTTAAATTACTTAGTAATTATATTTTAATCCCAAAAAATTCTTAGAAAAATTCTCGAGCATTACACTATTAATTGTGTAACAGGCTGTATTTGCAGCTTCTGCCCAAAATCTTCATGGTAGGTGACTTTCAATTAACATGGTTCTAGCTATCTCCACGATTGTTCTGTTTCTTCTCTCTACTACCCCATTCTGCTCTGGGGTCCTGGGAGAAGAAAACTTGTGAGTCAATCCTTCTTTATTACAGAAATCTGAAAATAATGTATTTTCAAATTCTCCCCCATGATTAGATTGTATGATGCAGACTTTGTGCTTACCTTCTTGCTTTATTTTGTTAAAGAAATGTTGAAATTCCTGAAATGCATCATTTTTATGAGCTAAGAAAAATATTCATGCAAATCAAGGGAAATCATCTACAATTACATACCCAAATCTCTTTCCATTTGAGTTATGGTGCGACCAAATAAGTCCATGTGCAGGAATTCTAGTGGTCTAGATGACAATGATCCAATTCTTATTTTGAATGATTTTCTGGTTTGTTTCCCTAAAGCACATCCATCACAGATTTTTGTATTTGTTTTGAATTAAATTTTGGGCAATCCTCTAACTAAATCATGCTTGAACAATTTATTTAAAGTGGTGTAGCTAGCATTGCCCAACCTCCTGTGCCAATTAAAGGCATTATTATCTAAGTTAGCAGTCAAACATAGGTTGGATGCAGAATTTTCATTCAAGTCTACTATGTAGACATTATTGATTCTCTGCCCTAAAAATTTTATTTTGTCAGAATTTATTTCAAAAATTTCGCATGCATGATTATCAAAAACAACTTTGTGACCCTTGTTACAGAGTTGACTAATGCTTAACAAGTTGTGCTCAAGTCCATCAACAAGTAAGACTTTTTCAATAGTGTTTGAAGGAAACTTAGAAATGGTGCTTGAACCAATTATCTTACCTTTATTCTTCCCTCCAAACTTGACCATTCCACCTACCTTCATCTCCGGCTCACTGAACTTGGTCCGGTCTCCAGTCATATGCCTTGAGCGGCAACTATCTAAGTACCATCTGTTGTGCATGGCTGCCAGACTAACCTGCATACAAATTATGCAGAAAACTTTGGAACCCAAGAAAAGTTGGGTCTAGAGGCATCATTCAAACCCTTCAATAAGCTCTTAGAAATGTAAACATGTCTAACAATTTTCTTTTGATTGATGTTACATTTCATGTTCGATCTTAGCATTGACAGTTTTGGGGGTAACAAATATTGGGTTTGGTTCTACTTGAGCTTTATTAAGATATTTTTTATTCCAATTGCTTCCAAAATAATTTCTAGGGTGTCTCATGAAACCTTTTTGACTTTGGAAGGCATGTTTATTAAAGGAGCCTTGAGAATAATCAAAATGTGGCCAGTGTGTTTTGTTCTTATTCATGTTTTTGTTTAACTTTGAATTTTTGTTCTGGGTAGACTGCGTCGACCTGAGATATGAGCCGCGTCGACGCATCTCAGCTTGTTGGCCACGGTTGGTTCTGTCTGGGACAGATTGAGTCAACGCAACACTTGGGCCATGTCGATGAAAGATTATTTTCTCTTGGGTTACCCTGGGCTTTGGTCTGTTGTCCAAAGGATTTGTTTGAGCTGATTTTTATGAAGTTCTTCATTTTTGATTCATGGACATTTTTGTTGTTGGTTGAATTGGATGGGGTGTCTAGTTTCTCCTTACCTTTCTCTTGACAGAATGTAACTGTTTTGAATTCAAAAGGTTTTTTGCTTGAAGGATCATATCCCAATCCTTCTTTTTTGAAGTTTATTTTCATACCTAGCATGGTATCTTGGTTTGATTTTCCCTGAACAAATTTTCAAGCATTGCTTGTTTATCATCTTTTTCCTTTTGAAGTTTTCCACAATGTTTTCAAATTTCAGTATTAGCATTCTTGAATGCTTCATGTTTTTCATATGTTAGTTCATTTTCTTTCTAGATTTCCTGAAATTTCATTTTTAAATCATCCAGATGTTTCTTAACCTCCTCATTTTCTGTTATCAGGTCTTCATTGTCAATTTTCAGTGAATTCAATTCTTCCACCTATTTCTGAAGATTTTAATTTTCTTTTTCAACAGAAGTTTGATCCTAAATGACATTATTCAATTTCCTTTTTATCACCATGTGTTCGTTGGTTAAACAATTGAATTTATCTAAGAGATCTACATATGCATCTTCCCAATCATCAATAGAAAATTTTTCAGAAGGATTACTTACCACCTCATCATTGTGAGCCATGAGACATAGGCCTTTCTCTTCTTCCTCTGAAGTTCCACCTTCAATGTCCTCCTCCTCATCACTCCATGTGCATACCATTGCTTGAGATTTCTTCTTCTGGACCTTGAAGTTCTTCCTCATTGATTCGGGGCAATCTCCCTTCCTGTGACCTACCTTTTTACACTGATAACATATACCTTTGTCATAATTTTTGTTCATGTCATATTTAGGATTTGAACTCTTACTTGTCTGCTGCGGCCTTCTTTTCCTAAAGGTCTTACCTCTGGTTCTCAAGAACCTTTGGAACTATCCGGTCAACAGGGCCTATTGAGCATCATCTAGATCTGAAAGATTTCATAGTCTTTACTGCTCTCTGCATCCGACACTTTGAGAGCTAATGACTTATTCTTCCGTTGCTCCTCTATGTTCTTCCTAAAGTTGACTTCATAAGTCATTACCGAACCAATGAATTCATCCACTGTCAAAGTGGATAAGTCCCTGGAGTCTTCGATCACAGTTGCTTTAGTGTGCCAGGAAGGGGGAAGGGACCTGAGTATCTTCCTAACAAGCTCACTGTCAGTGTAATCTTTACCTAGGGCCTTTAGATTATTAGTGAGTTGTGAAAATCTGGAAAACATTTCGCTAATGGTCTCATCGGACTTCATTTTAAACAATTCAAAGTCAGAGACAAGCATATTCACCTTGGATGCTCTTACCTCGGATGTTCCTTCGTAAATCAATTCCAGCTTATCCCACATTTGTTTGACAGATCTGCAGGCTAACACTCTTGAGTACTCGTTCGGATGTATTGCACATTGCATCACATTCATGGCATTCCAATTGACTGTGGATAGGCGAATTTGCTCCCCTGTCCATCCATTTTCATCCTCTAGTAGCTGAAATGGACCATGTCTGACAACTCTCCAGATTTCATGGCTTTGGGCTTGCAGGAAAACCTCCATCCTGTTTTTCCAATAAAGGTAGTTAGATCTGTCAAAGAACATCGGTCGGTTAATAGAATGTCCTTCAGCTAGGTAGCTGTGAACATTGCCATTTTCATTTCTTCCCTGGTCGTTGGACCACATCATGGGAAACCCGCTCTGATACCAATTGATAGAAATGGAGAGATAGATCTAGAAGGAAGGGATGAATAGATCTACTACCCAAATGACTAAATTAAAATTAAGGTGCTACGAAATGATTTAACACTAAACGATGGAGCAAATTTAGCACAAGAACCGAATTAGACCAATGAGCAACAAGCTAATGTGCAGAGGATAATGAAATGTGTTGGGTACGTGAAATCACAGATGTTAACGAGATATGCTCACCACACAACAAATCAGCATACAACCAACAACTAAGATTAGTATGAGGTGAAGGGTTGATCCGAGGATCTCCTCACGCAAGGAGCAACGTTCCAGATAGGCTTAACCTATCTTTCCAGCTACGTCTTTTCATATACACTTAGTTGTTACAAATCACGATAGATAGCAAGAGAAGCAAACCACAGATCAAACGAAAAGATTTTTTAGGTTGTTCGATTGGGATCAGCAATCTACATCCAGCCCTCACTCGATTTGAGTGAGGCTTCCTTGCACAAAGACAAAAAACAAACGCAGACTCAGTCTGCAACAAAGGTTGATTACACAGCTTAACCCCCGAGGAACACACTCCTCGCTTCTTCTAAATTCTTAGAAGGAAATGTGAGAAACACCTAGTTGCCCACAATCAGAGGACTAATCCTCTCTTCCTCTGAAACACAGAGGGGACCCCGGAGAACAGATCTCCCTACCTCTGATAGACTCAGAGGTAATCCCGGAGAATAAAGTCTCCCTTCTTCTGAAGTTTCAGAAGGAACAAAACCAAAGGACTTCGAACTAAATTGAGAGAAACAAAAATGAAAATACAAGTGACTGCTATAGAGAGTCAGAAAATCAAATCGAGCTGTATCTTCAAATTGAAGCACTTTTCATTGTAGATGGATTAGCTGCGCTTAGATTACTCTTCTTCTCTCAGGTTGAGGTAGATCTCTCTCTTTTTCTCTGAAGATCTTTCTCACTTCGAATAGCAATAGCACTTGCGGCAGTAGCAGCGGCCTAGACTTTGAACGGCTTGATATATATATAGCAGAGAGTTTTCTTCCACTAAAAATTTGATCACAGCCGAATTAATTCATTGGTCCAAGTGGCAAAGAGAATATTCTGACCATCTGAATCTTCCATAGCTTAGCCACATGGATTGGATTGCACTACAAAGTGTTAAGATTGCTGGCATGTGAATTGGATTACACACCAAAAGGTTTTAGGTAGCTAGCACGTGATCCACTTGAGTTCCTCACGAGCTCCATTATTTTTTAGACTTGTAGAGCTATTTGTCACCCAAATGATTCATTTTTCTCCGTTGTGGAGCTATTATTTACCCTTATTCTCTTGAAGCCGTCGCTAGAACTTGTGTCTTTGACGGTTGAGTGAGGCTGCGTCGATGTGTGCTTCCTTGTTGCGTTGACGCGATCCTTTAGACAGAAGGCTTCGAATGCTGGCATTTGACTTGGTGCGTTAATGCAGTTCCTTGATGCGTCGACGTGGTGTAGTTCGAGTTTTGATTCTGGGCTTAGTGCGTCGATGCACTACTCTGTTGCGTCAATGCTCCAATGAAGATGGAATTCTTGAATGCTTCTGGGAGCATGACTGCATCGACACATTGGTGATCCTGCGTCGACGTCCTGCTGGTAAACCGAACACTTGTTCTCTTGAGTTCACTTCTAGAATCCTCATGGCGTTAACACAATAATTGTCCTGCGTCGACTCCACCTTGTTTCTGAGTGACTTGATCTATCATTCCTACAATTTATTTAAGAGTATTTCAGTCAAATTAAACTACAAAAAAAGAGCACATGCATTTAAGACTTATTGTATGAACTAAAGAACCATATTGTATTGACATCATCAAAACATACAGAATGCAACATATTCGAACCCTCTATTCCCGAGCGTGCTCTCCACACTTCTCCTTTTTCAGCTCTCTATCTCTCTCTTCCTTCAGCTCGTGCTCCCTTGTATATCATATCCTACGTGTAAAAAACTTCCTTTTCTGCATGCAGGGTACAAAGCATGTAGCTCTTGATCTGGTAGCTGGAAATCTGGACCATCCAGATCCATGGGAACTTTTAGATCTTAAGAAGAATGGCCACTGATTGGCTCGAAGGAGATAAGGTACGATGCCATCCCATTGGCATGCTAATCCTCTTCATCCAGTACACGACGGCTTGAGCTTTTTTCCCAAAAGTCAAGGTGCATGTTCGGACAAAAATCCTTTCCTGGAGTTCTTTGATTGGTCGAGTTGAAATCAAAAAATATTCTCCACAAGAGTTCTCCTGGAAGGGTACCACATGACCTAGGAACACGTGCTAGTCACGAGTTCGAAGGCACGAAGATCACTTAAGTGAGTTTGGCTCTTTTCCAGCTTGGGTGATCTATTTGTCACCGTTATCAACCATTTGTCACCGCTGCTAGGCATTTGTCACCTTTAGACTCTATTTGTCACCACTAAGAGCCATCGCCTTTGTTCATTTACTTCAGTTGAGAGCCGTCGCCGTTGTCTATTTTTCACAGTTGCTGGCCTATTAGTCAGCCTTAAAGATTGGCCCCTTTGGCTGCGTTTACGCTTTTAGAGCACTGCATCAACGTCACAATTCTTTTTTTCTTCTTCTTAGCTCTTCTTCTCCCATGCCAGCTTCAAGGCTTGTCTAGGCTTGGTTGTGTCAACGCTTTGAGAGCGTTGCATCAACGTCACTTTCGTTGTTCTTCTTCTAAGATCTTTTTCTCTTCTTTGCAGGTGCTGGCAAGAACTCAATAAATCTTCCACTGATTGTCTCTTGATCTTGGATGATGTTTATCAAGGTTGTCCATTGCTCAAAATAGCTCTAGAATCGAGGTGATGAGGTTTGGAAACCCCTACATAGTTAAATCCTTCGAACAGGCTTGATCACCCTTCATGTTTCACTGCTAGGAGCCATTTGTCATCGTTAACAGGCTATTTTTCACTACAATCAGCTATTTTTCACCTTTAATGATCTATTTGTCACCCTTAAACCATAGCCATTGCTCTGTTTTCACCTTTGCAAGCTTTATAGAGTCTGCGTCGACGCTAAGGCCTTATGGCGTCAACGCAGCTACATAACTTTCCATGTATCCAGCATTGCAACCCATTTTATGCCCTTAGAGTGCTATTTGTCAGCTGTATGGCCCATTTGTCATTGCTAAGCATCTATTTGTCACCCCTATTTACCTTTAGCCATCGTCAATGTTGTTTTGGCTAGCGGGTGGCCTTGGCGTCGATGCAAATGCTTCTAGCGTCAACGCAACCTTCATGAAACCTTGTGCTTAGCTCCTTAGTCCATAGTTCAGCCTCATGAGCTATTTTTCACCCTTGTGGACCTATTTATCACCACTAACCGGCATTTGTCACCCTTATGTGAACATTTGATAGCGATATCTTGCGGAGTCATCTGCTTGGCGGAGTCGACTCTAGTCCATCATGGAGTTGACTCACCTTCTTGGTTTTCATGCAACTGATTTGATTTTGTGCATTTTGCCATTCCTTTGATCAAAAATGATCCCGACTTCACAAAAACTCATGGATATTCATGGATTAACATTATGAAAAATATTTGACAGCATCAAGAACATATGAACCTCAAGAATCAAACGTATGAAACTCAAAGAGCAAAAAACATATGAAACTCAAGGTTCAAAGACGTATGAAATTCAAGGATCAAAAACACATGAAACTCAATGATGAGTCATAGTGTTGACATCATCAAAACATAGGGACACAACATTCTCCCCCTTTTTGATGATGGCAACACTGTAAATCATTATGATCAATTTGACACAGATAATTCAATGTTATGCACAAGTATGCCTCCATGCATCGCCCACTATGCATCTCCCATATAATGACTCTCGAACTATTCTCCCCCTTTGACATCAGCAAAAACAAAATAGTTTGACAGCACAGTTGGAATGTGTGTTAAGTTACGCCAATAATTTTGATGATAACAAAACCCCAGAATGGCAAATAGTTTTGGTACCATTCGTAATTGCAAGAGTGCGAGCACAAGTAGACCCACAAAGTCATTTTCATTAAAAGCTAATGCTCAAACTTATCATGCTTTAAAATGCCCAGAATAAGTCAAATTAACTCAAAATGAATGGAGCAAAATGTGGACACAAAGGCTTTGTCATATGGATATGTTTTCTTGGGCTAACAAATCTGTTTTGCAGGTTTTCCAGATTTCGGTCGACCAATCAAGCTTAGTCGGTCGACCAATTCTCCCAGGTTTTAGAACTCTGTAAATGTTACAGAGATCGGTCGACCGAACTGACCAGCATTGAAAAGTTTCAAGTGTTATAGAGTTCGGTCGACCGAACCCTTCAAAGTAGTAATTGTTGACTTTGTTTTCTTCAACATGTTCAAGCCTTCTCTATAGGACTTTTGGGTTCCAAAGCCACCAGACATGCCTAAAGTCATGGATCTGTGTTTTGGCATGTCCCTTGACCACCCCAAGACTTATAAAAACATTTCTTTGGGCCAAGAAACCCTAATCACTCAAGGGAGATCAAGGAGGTTACCAATGGGAGAAAGAAGACTATTGTAACACCTCCGTGAACAGTGCTCCATCCAGGAATTCTTCATCCAACTACAAGATTTTCAAGATCAATCTAAAGCCAATCAACATTCAAATCAATTGGAGAACCAAGCTTCATCCAAAATCTACATCTTCTACTCAGGGGGAGCGTAAATAAGAAATTTTTCATTTGTGTTTCTTCTTCCAAATTCCCTGAGCTTCAAGTGTGTGTTCTTTTTAATTCATAAACATTAGTGTGTGTGGGGATCTACTTAGATCCGTGTGTGTGTGTCTTGTTTCCTTCAGATTCGTGTGTGCTTTAGTGCGCTTGCACCTTCGTGAGAGTTCTTATCTCCTTACGAGTGTGTGTGTGTTCTGATCTTGTAATCCTTTACAAGATAGTGTGTGAATCCTCATAGTTTGTGAGGGGTGGACGTAGGTTGCCGTCGTTGCATCAGAACCACCTAAAAATCTTTATCTCTTGTGTGGTTTGATCCTTCTCTTCTACCCCCATTCTGTGCTAGCACTCTCGTATATTATCTCTATTGTTTTCTTCGTTCAGATATAGCTTAATTGATCATTTTCACTTTAGATTTTTGGTATATCAAAAGGTGGGTTCAGATTGACAAGACTAGTCTTGTCAAGACGATAACACCTTGCGTGAGTAAGATCTTTGGATTCATACCTCCATCCAGTACCGAAGAGTTATAAGGTGGTGATTGGTTTTGATAGATCTAATTGGTATTGCAATAGATCCGAACCTCTTAGTTGCTATTTCATCATATTTGTTTAAATCGGTTAAGGTTTTCTAAAAATTTGTAATCACTAAATTCACCCCCCCTCTAGGGTGTCATTGATCGCGGGACTTCAATTGATATCAGAGCTTAGGCTTTAACTTTCATAGGTTTAACGATCTAGAGAAAGATCAAGATCAATGGCCAACACGGGAATGTTGCCTGAGGGTCACTCTATCCAACGTCCTCCCTTCTTTGATGGCTCGAACTACTCATACTGGAAAAATAGAATGCATGTTTTTCTTAGGGCCCAGGAGTACAAGATCTGGAGGGTTGTGGACAAGGGTCCTTATGACCTCCCTGATTATAGCAACCCTGGAAAAATAGAGATTTTTTAAAAAATCAAATTAGAATAAAGAAATTCTTAATTAGTCAAAATAGGCTAAAAGTAAGTAAAAGAAAAATCAAGAGGAACAAATAAATAGATCCAAAAATGTAAATAACGCCTTGATTCAAGGCGCTAATTAAAATTAAACGCCTCTGGCTAAGGCGTGAATTGAAAAAGGGACGCCCACTGGACAAGGCGTCAATTCTCAAACGACCAAAATAAATAAAAGGGCAATTAAACGTAACACCCTTTGCTTAGACGCGTTTCACTAAAGAAACGACGTTCAAAAAGGCGTTAATTTAAGTAACGCCCTATAGAAAGGCGTTAATTCAATTCGAGTTTCGTTCGACTCTATCCAGGGAAAGTTTATGGATTAGTACGAGTTAGTAGAATATAGAAAGGACTCTATCAAGGCAATACTACCCTTAATCAAACTCTAACTCTATTAGGGTTCCCCAAAACCCTATAAATAATCCTTGTCCATCAAACCCTAAAATCTATTTAGTCGAAGCTCTGCTGCTGCGTACGTGATGAACAGGTGATGTTCTTCTTCCCTTGCCTCCAGTCATAGTTACGAAGAATATTAATATTAATGTTCTTCATCTTTGTTGTAGGTTACCCTGTCGAGTTTTCCAACGTGCTGAAGAACTAAAGGTTCCTCATCGGCATCATCCTTGTCGACTGCATCTTCTTCAACCAGTAAAAGAAGAAGAGTTTTTCCTCTTCTCAACAAACTCTTATCGTCACTGCATCCTCTTCGGTGTGATGCCGTTTGATTAAGTTCGGAAGCAACCATCTTCTGGGTGCTGTTCTAGTTGCTTCAGGAGGCTCTGTTTAGAACAGAGCATCGGTTCTTATCAAAACCTTCACATAACTTCATCCAGATTACCCATCAGGTAGGTTTTCTCAAATCGTAGCCCAAACTAGCTTAAGATCTTAATAATATCATCGGTCGTGCATGCATATAGTTTTATTGTGGTTTCAGATGTTTTCTATGTAATTTCAAAAAAAAAATGCCCTTGACAAGGGCGCTAATTTCAAGAAGCGACCCACACTAGGGCGCTAATTATTGTTTTGACGCCCTGCCCAGAAGTCGTCAATTGCATGTAATTAATAAATACCCACGTTTAAAATTTAATATCTATGTAACAATGAATCTAATATGTTGCATGAGTATACCTGTGAAATCCTGCTATTTTTCCTGTCATGATCATGTACTCTTTTTCCTGAAATTTTATTATCTGAAAATTGGTAAATTCTTGAATTCACGACCTTGTCTAGGTCGTCTCCTACTGAACTGACGCCCCAGACCAGGGCACTAATTGAAAAGTAACGCCCCTGTCCAGGGCGCATTTTTGTTAAAATTCCAGAATATTGATTTTCTGCAGAATAGAAATATTGAAGGGACGACTGATGTACAAGTCGTCAAATTTGTAAATAAACGCCCCTATAGAAGGCGTTAATTTGATAAGTAATGACTTAGATTAAGTCACTATTTTCCTGTGACACTATTTTACACTGTTACTGTTAACCGAGGGTTTCATATGTATATATATATATATATATATATCTATATATATCGGCACTATATTCCAGTCCGTGAATATAGTCCCATGTTTCATGATGTTTTATCGTTTACCCACTAACTCTCATTGACATACAAGCTCTCCATTGGACATTCCGTTCCTTTGGACTAGCAAGTTAGTCATAGAGACCTCCGTAAGACTCCTCGAGCCTTGGATTCCCTCAAGGCCGACTGAGCTGGTTGTACCATAAAAACCCATTACACAATCTTTGCCATGTCACTCTATAGAAACATGGTATACCGGCCCTCATGTCATGCCATGTGTATGATATGAGAATTATTTTAATGAACGGGGTAAAGCATGACATTGTTATGATGTTCTTGTAAATCCCAATTCTATAACAACATTGTTATGATGTTCTTGTAGACCCCAATTCTATATTAAACTTGATGTTCTTGTGGACCTCAATTCTATATAAAGAATGTCCATACTTGTTTGTCATGGTACCCAAGTTAGGGAACCAATTCCACCTAGTTTTATCGATAATCGTGATTGTACCGTTATTATCGCCTATCTATGTCAAGTGTCATATTTTTGGACTCTATTCTATCAAAGTCTATCCTACGTGTCTACAAGCTTTATCCTTGAAATTCCATATTGGCTATATACAAAAGTGGATGTTAAAATACATGATTAATGCCTGCGCATTTAGGGCCCGATCTGGTCCTGGGAGGTACACCCGAAAGTACTTGTGCCCATAGGAGTTGATTGATCACTGTATTGGTATTATACCGAAGTGCATGACTAGCTTGATTAAACATTCCACAAATCTTGTACTTGACTTGATATTACATGACTTACGTGACCCGAAAAAAAGGTAATTGCATACTTGCGTGCTTGAACCATGATAGCCAAATTCCAACATAACATGATGAGTCTACTTGCTTGAATATCTTGATATCTTTTGATATAAGTTCTTGAAAGTTCATTGCTATCTTATTGTTATACACTCTCTCTATCTTGTCATTTTGCGAGCATGCATAGCTATAGTGCATTCATGGAAAAATGTAATTACTTAAACCTCTTGCTAGTTCTTGAGATATAATTTCCTACTGAGCGTTCGCTCACTCAGTGTTTCCCTACTTTTCAGGTAAGTCCGACGATGAGGGAATTCAATCTGATCGGGAAAGCCAAGAGTGAAAGAGTTAGAGCTACTCAAGCGTCAATTAGTCCTGTCTTTTCTCTATTTTTCTTGAGTCAAGAGTTGTACCTTTCTTTTATTGAGTCTAGTATTTGCAAGGGTTTGTAATAGACATATTCTTATTAAAGGAATAAATGGATTGGGTTATCTTTATATTTGTGCACTCTGTCTTTGTGTCGAATACACTACTACTCTAATTGACATGATTGATATAAACTTGTCGCGCATCTCCGGGGACCTTCCGCGCTCGGGGCGTGACAGTTTTTGTGGTATCAGAGCCTAGGGTGTTCAATTCCTAGGAAAACCCAAGTCCAAGGATAGGTTTAAACCATTAACCAGTGAGATTGGGTAGAACCAAGGGTGCAGTTAACATGGAAAATTTAAGAGCCCTTAACAAAATTGCACACTGATATAGCTATTGTATTTGTAGGATAATGGCTGCCGAACGTGCTCAATGGCGCAACATGCAGCGTACACTCCAAGGTATGACCCAAGTGCTGCAACAAGTAGCACAGGGAGGTGCACAACGAGCCGGAAGTCTCCACCAAGTCTTCAAGAACATGAACCCTCCCAAATTCATGGGTTCTACTGATCCGGATGACGCAGAGCACTAGATCAGGGAGATGGAGCGTATATTCCGTGTTATGCAGTGCACGGATCAAGATAAAGTCTTATTAGCTACTTTCCAACTAGAAAGGGATGCCCGATGCTGGTGGGAGTCAGTCGAAGCTACTATAAATCAAGACCAAATTACTTGGGAAGAATTTGTTGAACATTTCAACAATATATATTTTTCAGACCGAGTCCAAGAAAAGAAAGCTACCGAATTTGCCGCACTCAAGCAATGGTCATTATCGGTGGCAGAGTACGAGGCACAATTCTCTAGATTGTCTCGGTATGCTAAACACTTAGTTAGCACCGAGAAGATGAAAGCTAGGAGGTTCCTTAATGGGCTCAGGCCCCAATATATTACCCAGCTGGCGCCAATGGATATTCAGGTCTACTCAGAGATAGTACGCCGAGCTCAATTGTTAGAAGATGCCACGGAGCTATCAGATAGAATCCGTGGGAAGGATAAGAAAGAACAAGTTACAAGTTCGGGTTCCTTTAAACCCAACTTCAAGAAGAGGCCTAGCACTGGAGGTACTTCTTCTCAAGACCAAAAATTTAAGAAGACCAAGCCCTTCTCTATCACTACTACACCTTTGAATATAATATGCAAGCATTGTGACAAGGCTGGTCATAAAGCCGAAGAGTGCTGGAGGAAACTTGGAGCATGTCTCCGTTGCGGGAGCCATGAGCATCGGATTCTTGATTGCCCATTACTTAATGATCAAACCGGTGACGGAAAGCGCACGGTAACCAAGAACACTCATCTTCACGCGATTAAGGAGACTGAACAAGATGAAGGCGGACTCGTAGAAGGTACACTGAAAGTTTGTTCCAAGTATGCACATGTCTTATTTGATACGGGTGCATCACATTCTTTTATTTCCAAGAAGTTTGCTAACCCACTACCTATGGAACCGGAATGGATGAAAATAATTTTATCTACTCCTCTTGGAAACGAAATCGATATTACTCACCATTATCAAAACTGTGAAGTCTTGGTAAACGGAAGAAATCTTCCTATCGATCTCATATGTTTATATCTAAAGGAGTATGATGTCATACTGGGAGCAGATTGGTTATCCAAATACCAGGCAACAGTCGATTGCCGCAATAGCAAGGTTACTTTCAAGGACTTTCCAGAACTAGTCTATTCTAGCCCTAAGAGTCGGAGCGAGTCACCTCTTATTTCGGCTCTCCGAGATAGCAAGCTAATAAGGAAAGGATGTGTATCTTTCCTTGCTTTTGTCACCATTAAGGAGACTAAGGAAGATAGAAGATATTCCCGTTGTGCAAGAATTTCCGGACGTGTTTCCAGAAGATTTGCCTGGATTACCCCCACACAGAGAAGTGGCCTTCACCATCGACTTGGTCCCTGGTGCTGGACCTGTTTCTAAGGTACCTTATATGATGTCCCCTGCCGAACTCAAGGAGTTAAAGGAGCAATTGATGGAACTTCTTAAGAAAGGATTCATTAGACCGAGTACTTCCCTGTGGGGAGCGCCTGTACTATTTGTGAAGAAGAAGGATGGATCCATGAGGTTATGTATCGACTATCGACAGTTGAATCATCTCACTATCAAGAACAAGTATCCACTGTCGAGAATCGATGAATTATTTGATCAAATTTCAGGATCCAAGTATTTTTCCAAAATTGATCTCAGGTCAGGATATCACCAACTAAGAATCAAGGACGATGATATTCATAAGACCGCATTCAGAAGCAGGTATGGCCATTATGAATTTGTTGTTATGCCTTTCGGACTAACAAATGCCCCTACTGCCTTTATGCAGTTAATGAATAGCATATTCAGACCTTATTTAGATCAATTCGTGGTGGTCTTCATCGATGATATATTAATTTATTCCAAGACTAAGGAAGAGCATGAGGAGCATTTGAGGATTGCATTACAAATATTAAGGACAAACCGATTATATGCCAAGCTCAGCAAGTGTGAGTTCTGGCTTGAAGAAGTAACTTTTCTCGGACATATGATATCAAATGATGGATTATCTGTAGATCCATCAAAGGTTGAAGCTGTGAAGAATTGGGAAAGATCGACCAATGCTAGCAAGATCCAAAGTTTCTTAGGTCTTGCTGGCTATTACAGGCGATTCATCAAGGATTTCTCTAAGATCGCCGTGCCGCTTACAAGGTTAACTCGCAAGGAGATCCGTTATGAATGGAGTGAGGAATGTGAAAGAAACTTCCAAAATCTCAAGGATCATCTAACTATAGCTCCGGTCTTAGCATTACCAATGGAAGGAGAGAAATTCGAGGTATACACTGATGCTTCTGGCATTGGCCTCGGATGTGTTCTAATGCAACAAGGAAAGGTTATAGCTTATTCTTCTCGTCAATTGAAGAAGCATGAAGAGAACTACCCTGTCCATGACTTAGAATTGGCCGCGGTGGTATTTGCACTCAAAATATGGAGACATTATCTTTATGGAGTACAGTTTACTGTATACTCTGATCACAAGAGTCTCAAGTATCTCTTTTCACAAAAGGAACTAAATATGAGGCAAAGACGTTGGCTAGAATATCTCAAGGACTTCGACTTCAATATACAATATCATCCCGGAAAGGGTAACCATGTAGCAAATGCCCTTAGTCGAAAGCCGAGAGCACTGTTAGCCAATTATATGATTCAAGAATGGAAATTGCTGGAGCAATTCTCTGAACTCAATATAAGCATGGACACAGACTTTCAATGTGTCACATTATCTCATATAAGCATTCATCCGGACCTATTATCTGAAATACGAGCGCTTCAAGATAATGACCCGATATTAGTAGAGATCAAAGGCAAACTGGAAGGACAATCTGATTTCCAAATAACTTGTGAAGGAAGATTAATGTTCAGGAATAGAACTTGCATACCGGATTGTCCCGAGTTAAAGAAGAAGATCTTAGATGAAGCTCATAGATCAAGGTACATGATTCATCCAGGATCAACCAAAATGTACCAAGATGTGAAGAGGAATTTTTGGTGGCCCAACATGAAAAGGGAAATAGCAAACTATGTATCACGCTGTCTCACTTGCCAACAGGTCAAGGAAGAACACCAAAAGCCTGGTGGAAAATTACATCCTCTAGATATTCCCAAATGGAAGTGAGAGAATATTAGTATGGATTTCATTATGGGTTTATCTAAATCAAAAGGAGGACATGATGGAATATGGGTTATTATTGACCGATTGACTAAATCGGCGCATTTCTTGCCAATAAAGAGCCGATGGTCAGTTGATGTTTTGGCTGCATTATACATCAAGGAAATAGTCAGATTACATGGTATTCCTGTTTCAATCGTGTCTGACAGAGATCCCTGTTTTACTTCTCATTTTTGGAAGGGACTACAACATTCGTTGGGAACAAGGCTTAACTTTAGTACAGCTTTTCATCCTCAAACGGATGGTCAGACCGAGAGAACTAATCAGGTGGTTGAAGATATGCTCAGAGCTTGCATCATTGATTTCGATGGAAGCTGGCATGATCACTTGTCGTTGGTGGAATTTGCATACAATAATAGCTACCAGGCAAGTATACAAATGGCACCTTTCGAAGCTTTATACGGAAGGAGTTGCCGATCACCCTTATGCTGGGACGAAGTTGGAGAGAAACAACTACTAGGTCCAGACATGGTAAGGGTTACCACGGAAAGAATACAATTGATTCGAGAAAGACTACAAGTTGCTCAGTCTAGGCAAAAGGCTTATGCCGACACGAGAAGGAGAGATCTTGAGTTCCAAATCGGAGATCATGTATTTCTCAAGATATCGCCGGGACGTGGCATACGGAGATTTGGTGTTAAGGGCAAGCTTACACCAAGGTTCATCGGACCTTTTGAGATATTGGAAAGAGTTGGCGAGGTTGCTTATCGCATCGCATTGCCTCCTCAATTTTCTGAAGTGCATAATGTATTCCACATATCTATGTTGAAGAAGTATGTGCACGATCCATCGCATATTATTGATCATGGAGACTTAGTGATCCAAAAGGATCTCACATATGAGCAGAAGCCCATGAAGATACTAGATCGTGAAGTACGTACCCTAAGGAATAAGGTTATTCTCATGCTAAAGGTACAATGGAGTAAGAGTTCCGATCATGAAGCCACATTGGAGACCGAGGAATCCATGAGGAAATGATTCCCAGAATTATTTTAAGGTAATAGGCTCTACACTCTCTACATGTATATGCGATTGAATTTGGGGACCAAATTCTTTTAAGTGGGGGAGGGTGTAGCAACCCTGGAAAAATAAAGATTTTTAAATAAATCAAATTAGAATAAACAAATTCTTAATTAGTCAAAATAGGCTAAAAGTAAGTAAAAGAAAAATCAAGAGGAACAAATAAATAGAACCAAAAATGTAAATAACGCCTTGATTCAAGGCGCTAATTAAAATTAAACGCCTCTGGCTAAGGTGTGAATTGAAAAAGGGATGCCCACTGGACAAGGCGTCAATTCTCAAACGACCAAAATAAATAAAAGGGTAATTAAACGTAACACCCTTTGCTTAGACGCGTTTCACTAAAGAAACAACGTTCAAAAAGACGTTAATTTAAGTAACGCCCTATAGAAAGGTGTTAATTCAGTTCGAGTTTCGTTCGACTCTATCCAGTGAAAGTTTATGGATTAGTACGAGTTAGTAGAATATAGAAAGGACTCTATCAAGGTAATACTACCCTTAATCAAACTCTAACTCTATTAGGGTTCCCCAAAACCCTATAAATAATCCTTGTCCATCAAACCCTAAAATCTATTTGGTCGAAGCTCTGCTACTGCGTACGTGAAGAACAGGTGATGTTCTTCTTCCCTTGCCTCCAGTCATAGTTACGAAGAATATTAATATTAATGTTCTTCATCTTTGTTGTAGGTTACCCTGTCGAGTTTTCCAACGTGCTGAAGAACTAAAGATTCCTCATCGGCATCATCCTTGTCGACTGCATCTTCTTCAACCAGTAAAAGAAGAAGAGTTTTTCCTCTTCTCAGCAAACTCTTATCGTCACTGCATCCTCTTCGGTGTGCTGCCGTTTGATTAAGTTCGGAAGCAACCATCTTCTGGGTGCTGTTCTAGTTGCTTCAGGAGGCTCTGTTTAGAACAGAGCATCGGTTCTTATCAAAACCTTCACATAACTTCATCCAGATTACCCATCAGGTAGGTTTTCTCAAGATCGTAGCCCAAACTAGCTTAAGATCTTAATAATATCATCGGTTGTGCATGCATATAGTTTTATTGTGGTTTCAGATATTTTCTATGTAATTTCAAAAAAAAAATGCCCTTGACAAGGGCGCTAATTTAAAGAAGCGACCCACACTAGGGCGCTAATTAATGTTTTGATGCCCTGCCCAGAAGTCGTCAATTGCATGTAATTAATAAATACCCACGTTTAAAATTTAATATCTATGTAACAATGAATCTAATATATTGCATGAGTATACCTGTGAAATCCTGCTATTTTTCCTGTCATGATCATGTACCCTTTTTCCTGAAATTTTATTATCTGAAAATTGGTAAATTCTTGAATTCACGACCTTGTCTAGGTCGTCTCCTACTGAACTGACGCCCCAGACCAGGGCGCTAATTGAAAAGTAACGCCCCTGTCCAGGGCGCGTTTTTGTTAAAATTCTAGAATATTGATTTTCTGCAGAATAGAAATATTGAAGGGACGACTGATGTACAAGTCGTCAAATTTGTAAATAAATGCCCCTATAGAAGGCGTTAGTTTGATAAGTAATGACTTAGATTAAGTCGCTATTTTCCTGTGACACTATTTTACACTGTTACTGTTAACCGAGGGTTTCATATGTATATATATATATATATATATATATATATATATATATATATATATATATATATATATATATATATATATATATATCGGCACTATATTCCAGTCCGTGAATATAGTCCCATGTTTCATGATATTTTATCGTTTACCCACTAACTCTCATTGACATACAAGCTCTCCATTAGACATTCCGTTCCTTTGGACTAGCGAGTTAGTCATAGAGACCTCCGTAAGACTCCTCGAGCCTTGGATTCCCTCAAGGCCGACTGAGCTGGTTGTACCATAAAAACCCATTACACAATCTTTGCCATGTCACTCTATAGAAACATGGTATACCGGCCCTCATGTCATGCCATGTGTATGATATGAGAATTATCTTAATGAACGGGGTAAAGCATGACATTGTTATGATGTTCTTGTAAACCCCAATTCTATAACAACATTGTTATGATGTTCTTGTAGACCCCAATTCTATATTAAACTTGATGTTCTTGTGGACCTCAATTCTATATAAAGAATGTCCATACTTGTTTGTCATGGTACCCAAGTTAGGGAACCAATTCCACCTAGTTTTATCGATAATCGTGATTGTACCGTTATTATCGCCTATCTATGTCAAGTGTCATATTTTTGGACTCTATTCTATCAAAGTCTATCCTATGTGTCTACAAGCTTTATCCTTGAAATTCCATATTGGCTATATACAAAAGTGGATGTTAAAATACATGATTAATGACTGCGCATTTAGGGCCCGATCTGGTCCTGGGAGGTGCACCCGAAAGTACTTGTGCCCATGGGAGTTGATTGATCACGGTATTGACATTATACCAAAGTGCATGACTAGCTTGATTAAACATTCCACAAATCTTGTACTTGACTTGATATTACATGACTTGCGTGACCCGAAAAAAAGTTAATTGCATACTTGCGTGCTTGAACCATGATAGCCAAATTTCAACATAACATGATGAGTCTACTTGCTTGAATATCTTGATATCTTTTGATATAAGTTCTTGAAAGTTCATCACTATCTTATTGTTATACACTCTCTCTATCTTGTCGTTTTGCGAGCATGCATAGCTATAGTGCATTCATGGAAAAATGTAATTACTTAAACCTCTTGCTAGTTCTTGAGATATAATTTCCTACTGAGCGTTCGCTCACTCAGTGTTTCCCTACTTTTCAGGTAAGTCCGACGATGAGGGAATTCAATCTGATCGGGAAAGCCAAGAGTGAAAGAGTTAGAGCTACTCAAGCGTCAATTAGTCCTGTCTTTTCTCTATTTTTCTTGAGTCAAGAGTTGTACCTTTCTTTTATTGAGTCTAGTATTTGCAAGGGTTTGTAATAGACATATTCTTATTAAAGGAATAAATGGATTGGGTTATCTTTATATTTGTGCACTCTGTCTTTGTGTCGAATACACTACTACTCTGATTGACATGATTGATATAAACTTATCGCGCATCTCCGGGTACATTCCGCGCTCGGGGCGTGACACTGATGATGAGGATAAATGGACGCACGAAGAAAATAAGAAATCCATAGTTAATTCTAATGAAATGAATATCATGCAATGTGCCATCCCTCCTAATGAATTCTCTCGTGTCTCTGTGTGCAGTTTGGCAAAACAAATGTGGGACAAGCTGTGACTTATTTATGAAGGAACCTCATAGGTCAAGGAGACCAAAGCCAACCTACTGGTCAGAGACTATGAACTATTTAAGATGAAGCCTGAAGAAATGATTTCAGAAATGTTTGCGAGATTAACTGAGATCACCAATGGTCTCAAGGGCCTTGGGAAGGAGTACACCAACTCCGAACCTGTAAGGAAGGTTTTGAGATCCCTTCCACCTGCGTGGCACACAAAAGCCACAATTATTTAAGATTCAAAAAATCTATCCATGCTTTCTTTGGCGAGCTCATAGGGTCACTCATGACCTCTGAGATAAACTTGAAGAGAACTGCCGAGGAAGAAACCAAGAAGAAGAAAACGGTGGCCTTGAAAGCCCACGAATCTGATGATGATTCCTAAGATGAGGAGTCCTCTGAAGGAAGTGACCAGGAAGAAGACTTGTCCATATGGACTCGCCAAGTGAAGAAATTCTTGAGACGAAAGAAAATTTTTCAAGGAAATTTTAAGAAAGGGGTAAAGAAGGCCAGCTTAAACCAAGAGCGAGCCGAGCAAACCCAATAATGTTATTTGCTATGAATGCAAGAAACCCAGGCACATGAGAGGAGAGTGCCCAGAGTTGAAGAGAAAGTTTAAGAAGGACAAGTTCAAGAAACCCAAGGCTATGGTCGCCACCTGGAGCGATGAGGAGGACTAGTAGTCCAAACAAGAGCTCGGGGAGCTCATGGAAAACATGTGTCTTATGGCACATGAAGACGACTCCAATGAGGTAAACTCTGATCTCGACTTTATTTCAAATGAACAATGGGAATTAGAGTATGAAAAACTGTATACAAAGTATAGGGAAATCAGATCGAAGAATAAAACCCTTAAAAAGAATATTAAAGATGTAACACATGAGGATACCTCCGTTAAATTTGAAAAGCTGGAACAAGAGTGGTTTGAACTTACATAAGAAAAAGAAACCTTGTTGCAAACAATTTCAGATATTTAAAAAGCCAAAGAGGAGTTATCATGTAAAATATCCAAAATGGGAAAGTTTTTTGAGAATTTGAAGAGTGAAAAAGAAGTTCTGATATCCACAGTTTCAGAACTTGAAAAGAAAAATGTGAGGTTGAATGAAGAAGTGCCTGACTTGCAGTCCACTTTAGCTATGTTTGTTAAAGGCAAACAAAACCTAGACAACATGTTGGGAGTTAAAGTTAACTTTCAGAAAGAAGAGTTGGGGTACATTCCCCAAAGCAAAAAATCACTTGAGCACAAGATAACAACATCTTATGTGCATGAAAAAGAAATCAATTGTGCATCATGCTCACACAAAAAGTCAACACATGTCCAATCTAAATCTCACTAATACCAAAGAAGATTTTCAAATGTCAATTGCTTTCATTGTGGTAGATTTGGTCATGTTATTGCCAATTGTTGGTTCAAACAAAACACTCAAAGAAATCATGCTACTTGGAGCAGAAAAAGATATGTGCAGAATTGGACCAACTCCTATCGACCCAAATTAGTTTGGGTACCAAAATCAATTGGACGAGAATTCTGTATCTTGAAGATATGCCTTGAAGCCAGGGGGAACAAGTGGTATTTGGACAACGGTTGCTCAAGAGATACGACGGGGGACACGAAGGTGTTCTCCACACTGTAGGACAAGGATGGAGGCTCCGTTGCCTTTGGAGAAAAGGATAAAGGTAAAATCATTGGAATTGGCAACATAGGTAAGAATTCTGAAATCTTGATTGAGAATATTCTTTTGGTGAAGGGCTTGAATCATAATGCAACGCCCGAGAAATTGTCTGGGATTAAAGTATAATTATTAAATATTTAAGTAGGCCAAATGGGTTATCAAAGAGAATTATGGTTAATTAAAACTAATTATTTAGGCCTTGCACTAATCCAAAAGGATTAGGCCCATTTAAATGAATCCAATTGGCCAAAAGACTATTTTGGACATTGGCCCATATTCTAGAAGCTTAAAATTGGAGTATTTACGGAATTTAAAACATAAATAGGATTATTTCATGATAAATAAAAGGATAATAATGCAAGAGTTTGAAATGATTTCAAATTCGGCGCCCAAGACCGTAAGTGGTCTATCACGAGACCGCAAATGATCCGAAAGCGGTCACCCAAATGACCGCTAGGCTCTGCAAGTTCCGTGAGTGGAAGAAAGTGCAAAAAGATTGAATTTTTGGCGTTCAACTTCTAGAGGCTGAGGTATGAAGACTTGTAAGCATGTTTAGGACTCTCAGATATCGATCTAATGCTTAATAAGGACTCTAGAATCGATCTAATCCATGGAAACCCTAGCAAAACCCTATAAATAGACTCCAGAACTAACCAGTGCGACCCTTACTTTTGGCTCACGTGAAACTAAGGTAAAGAGGTAGAATCAAAGGTAAGTTTATTCTAGGATTTTGTTCCTTATACTATGTTCTAACTTTCCTCCGATTTTTATCTTAGGATATCAAGCCTACAAGAAGTTAGAAGCATCCAAAGACGCTGGTTCGATACAACTAATTCTGGAACCTTTGCGACTGACCCAGGAAGATCAGGAAAATAGAGGCCCTAAACGAGGTAATTATATAGAGGTTCTTTAGAATCATTTTATCCCGTTAGTATCCTCTACTTACCTTGAAAATTTCATGTCTTTAGGTCAAGGGAATCAAAAGTTAGAAGGGCGTGAAGTTGCTGGTTCAGTTCAGGATGTATAAAAAACTAGGGTTAACTTCCAGCCCTAAATTCGAAGTCTAAAGCCTAGGGCAGAGGTAGGTCATCTTATGAAAGGCTTAAATTTAATATCAGGAACAAAAGCCCTCTGGATTCAGTCAATTCCATGTACTATACACCGTGAATTTTATGTTTTCATTAGGACTTTGCAACTAGTATAATATTCGTGCATAACCCTTAGCCCTAATTGAATTAAAAGAAATTCTCTTGTTTATTACACAAACCCATGCATATTGTTGGTATATACTCGTTCTATCGTGCTTTAGAGTATTATTCATGTTGATTTCCATGCATGATATGTCTTAGATTAATATTTTTTTTTGAGTTTCTGTTAACACAGGAAGAAACAGTCTTCCTGTAAATCGCCAAGAGACTTTAGCGGTCGTACGATAGACCGCTAGACACAAGAGACGATCGTCCACTAGACCATTTTCTATTTCTGAATTATCTATTTGAGTTCACACGAAACTTAATGAAGAATGGTCCAAATTAATGTATGTTAAGCCGAGTTAAGAAGGTTTTATCCTGTTTCAAACACTATTTTCATATACCTAGTCCTGTTAACAGGTCATTCTAGTGGATTTCATGTTATTTATGTAGTTAGAATTATTTTTAATCTTATGTTATTTTCATGACCAAATCATATACTTTTGTAATTAACTTAAATTTTATATGATTCATGGACTAGTCATGATTTGATCGCTGTTTTAGCACTATCTCTCTCTTATCTAAGAGTCATTTTCTTAAGTACATGGCACATATCTCGATAAGTTGTCATTAGTTACACCTTTGCACATTAAGTACACATTCTTGGACTTGATAACCTCTCCATTGGACATTCCTTCCAACAGACTTAGTAATCTTGTTTCAAGGCCTCCATAAGTCTTTGCGAGCCTGGGATTCCCACTAGGACGCCGAGCTGGTCGTACCATTAAAGCCCAATTATCTAGAGAGCACTTACTGGTGTTTTTCTAAGCCATGTTTCCAAATTGTCCAGCATTAGACCGCATGTGTTCTCAAACGGTCTAGTGAATGACTGCTTGCCTTCCTAAACGGTCCAATAAACGACCGCTTGGTTCCTGAAATTTTCTAACCCGAGGATGACCCTTGGGGTTGGTTTTCTTGAGATCCTAGATGGTCTTAGAATTATCTAGACTCTAAACCTATGCTAACAAGTCAATGTTAAAGATATAAAAGATAATGAATGTACCGTTATGCTGCCAAATTTTTCCCGTAGCATGACTTTTTCATTAAAGCATTCATTGAATTCTTATATTCATATTTGGTGCATTCTTCCATTGACATTGTATCGTTGAACTTGTACATTATTGGCCACATTATTGATTAAATCATGGAAGTAGCTTGATTTATACTTGAAGATGCAGTTCGAGCACTGATTGTGTTCAAGGGCTCTATGCTAGCCCCCCCGGTTGATTGTCGGAAACATACTGAAAATCATGGGATATGATGCTACTAGCGGCGCATTGCGCTGGGAGTACTTTCTTTATAAATAAATGAAGATCCACGGACATGAATAAAGACCCACGTAAATTCACGAAGTACTTGCTATTAAGCGAAAAGTACTTTCTTGCTTATTACATGACTTTCTAGTGCATAGCCTTTATGGTTATGAAAAGTACATTCTTGTTACGTTCTTGTTCATGGAAAGGCCAAATTTACATTTCTTGCTATATACTTGCTCAATCATATTCTTGTATCTTATCTTGATCATTCATGTTCTTGTTACTTTAGTTTTTTACCACATGTTTTATTGTACCTGCATGATTTACCTTATTCTCTAGAGATAAAATTTTAATTATTTAAAGATTGCCTACATGTTGATGCGAAGATACCTACTAGGCAAGTGTGCTCATTACACACTTTTTTAATATTTCAGGAAGTGCAAGTGAGTCGGATTCGGATTCGGATTACACAAGTAGTGGGTCCGAGAGCAATTGAAGGTCTTATGGGATTGAGCGAAGACCTAGAAGTCAAACATATCTAGATTGAGTCCATCTATGTAATTTTTCTTTTATTTTTAATCTAGTAAATTAAAGAGAGTCAATATTTCATGTACTTGGATCATTATTATCAATAAAAGTAAAGGTTTGAATGAACTGATGGTGCAATTACCTTTGTGTGATTATTTTGTGCTCTGATTATTCTTGCTTGTGAGAGGCTTACCATGCCGGCTGTTCACGTTCCCGAAATTATCTTCCGCTGTACTAAAAGCTCGGGGCGTGACACATAAACTTTTGAGCATAAGCCAATTGTGTGCCAAGGGCTTTAAAATTATTTTTGATGAAACTCACTGCCTTGTCATGAATAAAATCTTAAATGAAATAAAATTCATTGAAAAAAGGAACAATAATGTATACACCATTGATCTTGACGATGTTTCATGCGATGATGTGTGTTTGGTAGCTAACAACCATAAAAATGCGTGGCTATGGCACCGAAGACTAGGTCATGCTAGTTTTGGAGTAATCTCCAAATTATCTAGACATGATTTGGTGAATGGACTGTCAAAATTAAAATTTGAAGGTGACAAAATCTGTGAGGCTTGCACAAAAGGCAAGCAAACACACATTTCCTTCAAAAATAGGAATATTATTTCTACCGCTCGGCCTTTAGAACTGCTGCACCTTGACCTCTTTGGTTCGACTAGGACATCTAGCCTAGGAGGAAAATCTTTTGGATTTGTGATTGTTGAATATTACTCCAGATTCATATGGGTATTATTTCTAGCAAATAAAAATGATGCCCTGATGGAGTTTCAAGTATTTTGTAGGAAAATCCAGAATGATAGAGGTTACCTCATCACCACAATTCAAAGTGATCATGGTGGTGAGTTTGAAAACCACGACTTCAACAGTTTTTGTAAGGAGCATGGATACACACATAACTTCTCATCACCAAAGACGTCTCAACAAAATAGAGTCGTGGAGAGGAAAAATAGAACCTTGATTGACATGACACGGACCATGTTAAGTGAAAACTCTCTACCAAAATACTTCTGGGCTGAGACTGTAAGTGCAACATGTTACATCATCAACAGGGCAATGGTAAGGTCAATATTAAAGAAAACACCATATGAGCTCTATAAGGGTAAGAAACCAAACATTTACTATCTTAAACCCTTTGGATGTCCATGCTACATATTGAACAATGGTAAGAACAACCTAGGTAAGTTTGAGGAGAAAAGTGACAAAAGAATCTTCCTAGGTTATGTATTGAATTCTAGAGGTTATAGATTATTCAATAAGAGGACTTTGGTTGTTGAAGAAAGTCCTCATGTGATTTTTGATGAATCTGAATTAAAACTGACAAGTCAACCTACCCCAATGTTGGATGCAGATGAAGATCCTAGAAATCCAACTGATGTTGGATCATCTAAAGCTAAGGATGGACTAACGAAAGAAACCTCTAGTAAGGATAAAAATGATGAAGATCCTTCAATTGAAACACTTCAAGAACAGCAAGTGCAACACCCCGACTTGCCTAGAACTGCAACGTTCTTGAAAGATCACCCTGCCGAGAACATCATTGGTAACCCTGTAGATGGTGTCAAAACCAGATCCTTACTAAGGCAAGTGGAAGAAGAGGATCTAATGGCTTTTATTTCTCAAGAAGAGCCTAAGGATGTTCATGATGCTCTTCAAGATGAATCATGGATCTAGGCTATGCATGAAGAGCTACACCAGTTTGAAAGGAATGAGGTGTGGTCTCTCGTGCCACGTCCTAAGAATCAACCCGTAATTGGAATCCGTTGGGTTTTTAGAAATAAGTTAAATGCTACAGGATTGGTTGTTAGGAACAAGGCCTAGCTTGTGGCCAAAGGGTATAGCCAGGAGATGGGTATTAATTTTGATGAGTCATTTGCATCGGTTGCTAGATTAGAAGGAGTCCGGATTCTCTTGTCCTATGCTTGTTCACTCAATTTCAAACTATTTCAAATGGATGTTAAATATGCATTTCTTAATGGATACATCAAAGATGATGTTTTTGTAGAACAACCTCCAGGTTTTGAAGGCCCAAAACATCCAAAGCATGTGTACAAGTTGCAGAAGGCCTTGTATAGATTAAAGCAAGCAACAAGGGCATGGTATGAAAGGCTCACTTCTTTTCTAACCGAAAATAGGCTTAAAAGAGGTAGGGTTGACCAAACACTCTTCACGAGAAAATCAGGTAAAGACATATTAGTAGTTCAAGTATATTTTGATGATATTATCTTTAAAGCTACTAATAATGCCTTATGTGATGAGTTTGCACAGATAATGCAGGGCGAATTTGAAATGAGCCTCATGGGTGAACTTACATTTTTCCTTGGGTTGCAGGTGAAGCAAACGTCTGAAGGCATTTTCATAAATCAAGCCAAATACACCTTGGAGCTGTTAAAGAAATACGAGATGGCAGAAGCAAAACCCATGTCTACTCCGATGGCCATAACCATGAAGTTAGGCAAAGATGAAATAGGTAAAACAGTAGATCCTACACTATTTTGATGTATGATCGGATCACTACTGTACTTAATAGCATGCCATCCTGACATTCAATATAGCGTATGTCTATGTGCCAATGTTCAGTCATGTCCTAAAGAATCTCATTTATCGGCTGTTAAACGAATTTTTTGATATTTAATTGGCATAGTAGACTTTGGGTTGTGGTTTCCCATCGGTAGCTCATTTGATTTGATTGCATACACCGATACGGATTATGCTGGACGCATTGTTGATCGCAAAAGTACTAGTGAGTACTGCTAGTTTCTTGGTGGGTGCCTAGTTTCATGGTCCTCCAAGAAACAACATTCAGTACCTCTCTCAACGGCCGAGGCTGAATATGTAGCCGCCGGAAGTTGTGGAGCCTAAGTACTTTGGATAAAAAATCAATTGCTTGATTTGAATGTTGAAATGAAATGTGTTCCAATTTTGTGTGACAATACCAGTGTAATTAACTTGTCAAAGAATCTTGTACAACACTCTAGGACAAAGCACATTGACATTCGGCATCATTTTCTGAGAAATCATGTCGGAAAAGGGGTCTTTGAATTGAAATTCATTGACACACACAATCAGTTAGCTGACATCTTTACAAAACCCCTAAACCAAGAACAATTCAATAAAACCAGAAGAGAACTTAGCATGTGCAAGGGTGGTGCATACATACCTAAGCCGGCACTAAGGCTGAGTCTTGCATAGATAAAAAAGTTAGTTGCATAAAGGGTAGATTGCATAGAAAAACATGCATATCTTGTGTGTATGTTTCTAGTTGCTTGTTAATATACCACCCTTGTATGCTTGACTGTATTTATACAATATAGCCCCTCCTTGAAATGTTTCTAAGGCCTATAATTCCTTGCTAAATAAATGTGGATCTTAAGATCTCAGGATCAGAGGCATTTACTGAGGGGGAGTTCCAGAAAAACTCTTAAAGCAGTCATCTCTTAAGGATCACCCATTCCTTCTCTTCACAAACACAAAAGGGGAGTTTCAAAAAAAAGGAGGGGGGGACAAGTGTTGTATGAATAAAAAAAAAGAGATGAAAAGAAAAAGAAAAAGAAAGATTGAAGGAGTTGATAAAAAAAATTAGGGCAAGGCCAACCATTTCGGTCGACCGACGCCCAGGTTCAGTCGACTAAATCCGACAAACCGGGCCGGCCGAACCGCGTCCAAACTCCTTCTTAAAGGGGTCTTCATCCCATTTCTCTCACTCTTTCACACCCATTCACCCTCCTACCCTCTCCTCAAACCCTAGAACACTCATTCTCCCCATTTCCACCCCAAAAACCTCCTCTTTCTTCCATCCGCACAAGATCCGGCGTGTTCGTCATCATTTCGGGACGAAATCTCCGTGGTGGCTTGTGCGACCTTGCAGCCATTCCCTGAGCTCTAGATTGTGGAGACGGTTCTTCCACCATCTCTTGGTGTGTCATCCGGTCTCCATTCACTCCCGAGGAAAGAGGTTAGCGATATAAGGGTTTCCACCTAGATTTCCTGTTTAGATGGCGCCTAGAAGAAGCTCTCAAAGGCTTATCTAGGGGGAATCTAGTGCCCGGAGAAATGAGGAACGGGCTCCTCCACCATAGCGGCCAGCCGCACATCCAAGGGCACCACCAATCCAGCCACGGTCGATTCTTGACCCCTGATTGGTTGATGTTAATGAAGTGAATGAATTACTGCCAGATTTTAGTGCTGTATTTGAAATTCAAGATGGGTGGATTGATTTTGTTACCAGATACTCCAGGTATTATCCTAGTCTTGTCCAAGAATTTTATGGGCACCTGGATATGAGGAATGACCATTTGTATACGATTGTTAAAGGAGTCAAAATTACAATCAATCTAGAGTTATTTGAGCGCGCCCTAGGAGTGTCCGCTAGGGGCACTAATATGATTTTCGGTCATGGTTATGTTGAGGACACCTTTCTACTCATGACCTACAGTGAATACATTCATGGAGTTAGTAACCTGATCAAGCTGAATGCCAACTATTTTTCTCCACTGTAGCGGATTATCCACCATATGTTTACCACTCTTATCTATCCTAAAGGGGGCAACATTGATGAGGTTAATGAAGTGCATAAATTTCTGTTCTACCATGTTCTAAGTAGGAATCGGATCAACATGGGACGTTTGATGATAGACTTGATAGGGTCATGTCGTACACAAAGAAGGCGATCCTTGCCTTATGCCTCACAATTGACAGGTGTTTCTTCATGCTGGAGTTAGCTTGGCAGGAGAGGTGTATGTTCCAGTGAGATAGGATGTTGTATATAATAAACACAAGTTGTTCTTCGACTTTGGGTACTATTGGGGTCCTGATGGTGAGTTACACAGAGATGTGAGAATATATGGAGAAGAATCGGAATTTGAGGACGAGGAACAAGAGCAACAACAATAGCAGGACGCTCAAGCACCACCCGCGCCTCTAGTTCACGCTGATGAGCAACCACCTCCTCCTCCCCATGCAGATCAGGACTTGCCACCTCCATCACAGTTCTATCACGGGGAGTCCTCTTCTCAGGGTGTTGGATAGCCCTCTTGGGCAGACATTGAGGGCGTTGATAGGCGGCTCACTAGCATAGAAACTAAGGTGGATACTTTTGGGGAGCAACTGTCTACCTTTGGGAGTAACATTGATACATCTTTCGCCACTATTGGTAATTTACTTGAATCAATGCAAGGCCAGATGACTACCTTCTCCCACTCCTTGGCTACAATTACTCAGAACATGGCCACTCTCACTACTAGCCATGACGACACTCGCCAAGCATTCCTAACCACAAACCATTCTCTCGTCGGCATCCAACGCCACATGCTAACCCAAGATGACCTTCTAAAGTCCATCACCCACCATCTCGCTGCTGCTAGCCAAGACCCTCCAACTGAAGAACTTCTATTTCATCACTTTGGTGCTTCTTTTTGGGTCCTACAGATCCTTTTTGGTCCACTTTTCTTGTAACCCTTCCCCTCTTTAATGATGACAAATGGGGAGAAGTAGCTAGTTTAGGCTTATATATATCTTATGCATGCGTGTCAAATGTTTGTCTGAGTGTTTGCCATTTGGCATTTATGAGTGTCATTTGATAGGTCAATATGATAGGTGCAGACAGATTCAGAGAGGGGGTGAATGAATCCCTCTTAAAAATTTGCTCCAAAAAATTAAGTAGATAAAACTCAGATTAGATAACTATTGTGGAAATAAAACTAATAGACTCGGTTGACAGAATGACCCACGGAATGACAAATTATTGTCCTAAGAATATGCTTGATAACAATTGTTCAAATAGCACATATGCAGTTGAATTGCAAACTGATCACGATCCACTCAACAGATATGCAATTAGATCACGATCCTAAGCATGCATCTAGCGGAATCAAAAGAACAAACCGGCCACTGCACAGAAGATTTTTAGGTGGTTCAGTCCTCCAGACCTACATCCACCCCACACTCAAACCAGAGTGTGGATTCCGCTGCCAAATAGCTTGAAAACTGCTGGGCGACACAGCTTGCCTACAAACCACTGATTCACAGCTTCAACTGCTGGGCCTTATTGCTTCGCCGTCCGCTGGGCAATACAGCTTCGCCGTCCAAACGAACTAATCCTCTGCTACCGCTGAGCGACACAGCTTGCTCTGCTGACTAACAGCTTCAAGAAAGATTCAAAAGAAAACAAAAGACAAGAAAACATAGCAACTGAAAGCTGTAAACTATATCAACACGGATGTGGCTCCCATGGAGCTGGTCGGATTGGATTTGATCCAGATTCTAGTAGGGACAGATCTTCTGATGAAGCTTCTCTTCTTCTCCTCGAACTCTCTATCTCTCTCTCTATCCTTCTTTCTCTTCTGTTGCCTCTCTTTTTCTCTCTCTAGCTCTCGAACTCTCTTCTTTCTCTTCTGCTCTCTCTTTCTTCTTCTTCTGCTGGCACTCTTACTCTTCTCTCTGGCTGCGCTCAGATGTCTTCTATTCAGCATTTTTCCCTTTGCGCAGAAGAAAGGTCTTATATAAGGCTTCAGTCTGGGGCCCACTAGCTCACACCCTAGGCGTGTGGAGAGAATGTTCGAGCCAGGAAGCTTCAGGAGTCGTTTAGCCATGTGTCAGAATCTCCATCGTTTAGCTATCCACGTGGCAGCTTCTTGGAATATTGATCAGCCTTGGATCAAGTGCCATTTGATTGTTCTGCTTGTATTGCGTGATCCTGTTCTTCTGATCCTCATAAGTAAGGTACTCAGGTGCACATACGATGCTTGAAACATGGTTTTCCTCAATTGATCACTTGCGTGCTTAAGTTCCATATAAATGCATGCACCGACTTAGTTGGTTGTTTCTGGTCGTGCTGGCGAAGGCATTGCACCGACTTACTAGAGTAGTCATGCTGGCAAAGACGTTGCATTGACTTGCTCGTGCAGAGTTCGAATTTGAAGCTCAACCATATGAAAATATGTTCACACAGCAGTCAAATGCATAGACTTAATAGGGCGTACAAGCTAGTGTGCACGAGCTCAGTAGGTGTTATTCAAGAGAGTATGCACAGACATAACCTGAATGCAGAGTTAAGAAATGCACAAACTGCACACACACACATGCACCGACTCAGTGTTTACATGCAAGCATATGCACAGACTTGATTCCAGTACATGGCCAACAAATGCACTGACTATGAAGACGCAGAGTACAAACATTGCACAGACCTAATCGAGCCAGACATGAAAGTTGCACCGACTTAGCTATGCACATGCACAGACCTCATGCGCTATGCAACATAAAGTGCCCAGAGTTATCTTGCACAGACTCTGCGCGTGCATCAACAAAAGTTGCACTGACTACAACCCTGCACTTACCTAGATATGAATTGACATCAAAATGCACCGAGGTTGTATGATAGAACTTGCATCGACTATGTGCAAGTGTGCAGCAGCAAGAAGTGCACCGACCTTTTATTGCCTAAGACATGACTTCCACCGACCGTGTATGTGTAGGATGGCCTATACCTTATATGCATGTAAACAGTGATATGCTGGGACCTCAACCATGCACATAGCTATATGCACAGACTCGAATGTGCACTGACTTGTGTGCAAAATGCTCACATATGCACCAACCTTGACCCTATTCTCACCATATGCACAAACCTATATCCAGGTGACGCAGACTTGAACATGTATGCACAGACCTTGTCTAAGCTGGCCATCATGAATGCACAGACCTTGTCTAAGATGGCTATCACGAAGTGCACAGACCTTGTCTAAGCTGGCTATCATGAAGTGCACAGACCTTGAATGCATGCTGTCTATACTAGCATTGACCTTGATCTGTTTGATGAAATGCCATGCACCCTGATGAAGTTGTACGCAATATAACATGCAAAAACCAGATGCTCATTCAATCATGCTCATTCAATCTTTCATAGAAACATAGTGTGACTTATAGTATTTGCTATCATCAAAATCACAGGGGCACAACAATCTCCCCCTTTTTGATGATGGCAACACCACTATGAGTCACACTGGCTCAAGTCAAACTATTCTCCCCCTTTGACTTCATCAAAAAGGAACTAGTTTGAGACGAGAGTTATGATATGATTGAATTAAAATATTCTCCTCTGGCAAAATCATTAAGGCATAGAAAACACATAGGCAGTTAAACAATTAAGCACCAATCAAGTCTATGTTGCAGATGTATTCTCTCCTTATGAATAAGGAATGCAATTCATGGAGAACTTGATACTTACATGATGCAGACGAGACAAGAACCAATCAATCTATCATCCCCCTTTGACAAGATCACAAATAAACCTCCCCCTTTAAAAAGCAATAAGTGCAGTCTAGACGAGACCTAACCTCTTCTTTAAAAAACAATCCAATGCTCCCTGATCTGAATGAAGCAAGGCTTTCAAGAGTGTAAGGTGAGGGATATGTCAAGAAGACATTCAGGAAGGATGACATGGCAGCATACAGAATACATGATCTTTCAAAGAAATAGAAGATTTTCAATAAGATACTTATTTCATAAATCTGAATAAACTCGGTTCAGACTCTTCCATTATAGGGGCTTATGAATTTTTATTTGAACAGCATGGTTTAAATATGATGTATACATAGTTTGTCAATAAAATTCTGTACTCATATCTGAATATCAATGTTTAATAAAAGTGAACCAAGCCCTCATATTTATATCTTGATTAACCTCCCTTCATCTTACTCAGTCAATTTCAATGACTTCTTTAGAAATTACAATCATTAGTATTGAGGTTAAACAACATGAAGGAATTTAAATTTGGTTCCTGAGGATCAGCCATACTTCTTCAAATAATTTTAGATTTGTCTTTATGCACAGTACAAGATTTCATAGCAAGTTTACCAGGTGCAATTTAGTTCAGTTCACACCTTGTGGCTAGAGGATACGTGTTGTTTAGACGCCAGTATCCCTAAGCACTTAGTATGACTAACTGTCATGCTTCAGAGATAGTATCGACACCTCATGACATACTTCACCTTATTTCATTGATAAGTGAAGTATATTTCTCAGTATTCAAGCCATTGCTCTGCCTGAATTTTTAATGAATTTTATTTAGCAGAGTTAATTATGGCACTTCATGACACAATCCTCTAGACTTCATGGTCAATGGACATGGTTTCTCAGTGACCAAAATCATTGCTCTGACAGAATTTATCCTTAGGAACATTTCAGATTCATCAGATGTTTGAAAATAATAACGATTTCATATAATTCAACCAAATAAAGCCATGATATTAACATTTTCAGATTTCAAAAGATTTTACCAGATTCAACATGAAATAGTTGGTTAAAGTTTATTAAAATTGACTCAGATATTTCCAAGATACTCATATCCAAGCTCAATGAATACATTAAACTTAAACCAATCTGATCTTTTAGCCATTCATAAATCTTTATAATAGAAGATTCTTTAATGAATTGATTTTCAAATTTATGATCAAGGTATACGAATTGAACTCTTCTCAATTTTTTGAATTTTCAATGAGATTCAGTAGCATTCAAGATGTGAACGGCATAAGAGTTTCAAGCATGTAACAAAGATGAGCACAACAATGAAGGTGTCGACATTTGACAAAGCATTTCCAAGATGATGTCGACTCACTGTGTCGACACTTCCAATCAGGACAAGAGAATCATAGATATACAGAGGTTCATCAGACATATTTACTCAAGAAAGACCAGCTCAAAAGATTCAAAATCAAATCAGAGTCAAGTTCAGATACGTGAAATGGATGATCTCAAGATAAGGATGAAAGCTTTAGTTGACTGATTGAGATAATAAGAAACTAGATGAATAGCCAGCAGAACACAATCTTGTTATTTTCAATATGAGTGATATGCAATGAATTCTGAAATAAGTGTATGCATTTGACAACATATATGCAATGCGTTGACTCCCCCTAACTAAATGCATTTAATCATCATATATGTCATGAAGATAATGCATGGGACTTTATGTACGGGAAATCATGAACTATGCTTATGGATGCATGGGGGGCACATGTAGTCCTATCCGATTTTCAGTGACTATGCAAGACACATGTGGCATGAGGACATGCAAGGGCTAGACAGACTCCCCCTGACTTTATGCAATATTTGCAATGAAGGCTGAACATATGATTTTATGACTCATGCTCATTCAGACTCCCCTATTAAGCAATATGACCCATGGTACTAGGCGAAGAAATTGGTCTAAAGGACCATGTCACACATAGTTAGAACCTCCAAACAGATTTCACCTGCATTTTAGTAGCTTACCATTTGATATACCATAGTGGTCATGCAAGACAATGCAATACCAACAGTCCTAAGTGCATCAGATTTTCAATGACTGTATGTCAAATGCATGTATATGCAATTCACATATATGCACAAATATGCAAACTGAGTTCATGAGTTTCTAACCTTCTCTATGTGCACAAACAGATGTCAAAACATTAATGCATGCAAATGTGAAATGAATTCAACATATCTTCAATGAATATGTACACATACAGCTCAAAATATGAATGTATAGACTCATGTTGCTCAATGCACTTGTTAAAGCAAATAAAAGTATGTATGCATGAGAATTTTATTTAACAACTTAAGCATACAATGCTTCAAATGAGATTTCTGCATGATTCAAATGAGCAATCATGAAGAATGCAAGAATGTTACCTGACAATTTTAGAACTGGGGTTTTCATACTAGGGTGCCTTGGTTTATTTGCCCCTCTTTATTCCTCATCCCCAAGGCACACCTGTAAAGTAATTCCTCATTTTGCACCAACAGGTACCCAAGGCATCTTGGGTCCTGAAATAATAGTGGCACCTCTAGCAGGTGTTCTAAACAATTTTTGTGCATGAAGGTCATCAAATCTCATCAAGTAGCAATTATTCATTGAATGACCTGCTTGACCACAGTAATGGCATGATGCATTAGATTTCAAATTCTTTTTATACAAATTACTATTGTCATGAAATTTATTAGCAGAGAGAAAATTATGTTTACTAAAATCAGCCAGCCAACAATCAGTAGCTCTATGGCCTGGCTTCCCACATTCAAAGCATGAAGATTTTTTCTTTTTATCAATTAAGTTATTCCTAGTAGAAGAATAGAAAGCAGGGAATTTTATAGATTTAGAATTCAATACATTTCCCTGAGCTTGCCCGCCGTTCTTGACTATATGGCCATACTTTCAACATTCAAAGCACTTAAGGTGCTTTCCCTTAGAACCAAAAATATTTCTTTCAAAAATATTTTTTTTAACTGGGAAATTAACAAATCCAGAACGAAATTTCTTTCCCTGATTATGCCAACATTCAGCAACAATGTGGCCCGATTTGCCGCAATGAAAACATTGAAGTTTCTTTTTATGAGTTGCTTGATTTTTAGCATGGAACAATTTATCATGCACTCCAATAGCAGACAGGTCATCTATTTCTATTAGCCTACATTCACGCATGAGATGACCTATTTTATGACAATAAAAGCATTGAGGCCTTTTGGTTTGAACAGAAGAGGGTTTCTTCATATTAGAATTCCTAGCATGAATTCTATCAGATTTCAATTCATCTTTCTTCATGATAAAACAATCAACCATCTCATGGCCAAACTTTCCATAGTAAAAGCATTCAATGTTCTTAACAATAGATTTGTTAGCCTGAACTTTCTTAACATGCTGATTGTTATCATTCTTTTTCAATATTTTCCTTTTATGTTTTGTTTTCTTATTTTCTTGAGCTACAGCTTGTTTAGGGGATGAGGTGGAAGTGCTAGCTATGTCTGAGCTACGCACAAAAGTTGTATAAAGTTTATTCCTCATTCCCTGCTTAACTTGAAAATTACTGTCTTTCTTCATGCAGCTATCTGTGGATACAACATTATGCTTCTCTTGATTAGAAGAATCAGACAGAGAATTATTCAAATCCAAAATCTCATTTGTAAGAGAAGAGATGAGCAGTTCAGAGTTTGTGATCTTTTCATTAAGCATAGCACTGACGGTTTTGTAGCTGTCTATCTCTTCCATTAATGTACTCACTCTCTCACATTCATTTTCAAATGAATTCTTCCCTTTTTCAAGCATTAAAAGCCTCTCAGAAATAGCAAAATTCAGCAATTTCAATTCTTCATTTTCTTGTTTTAGTTTTTCTTCTGTCTTTTCAATTTCCTTTTCATTGAGCAACATTTCTTCTTTTAATGAATCAATCAAGGTTTCTTTTAGGCTCAAATCAGATTCCATGCTGTCATACAATTTTTTCAAAAATGAACAATCTTCACATGATCATTCTTTATTTTTCAATTCTGATTTTAGATTTTCATTTTCAGCCTTCAGACTTGTGATTTCAATATTTTTCTCTTTTCTTAATTTTCTATTTTCTGATTTAACTCTTTCATATTTATCTAGTCGATGCTCATGCATGGCAACTAAATCATCATAGCTAATATCCTCGGTCTCAGAGTTTACCTAGGATGGAGACTCATCTGATTGATCACTCCCGTTGGCCATTAGGCAAACTCGTTCTTGCTTCTGATGTATGGCGGTTATCTTATCCATGATCTCCTTTCCTGAATGACATCCTGTAATACATGGAAACACTTCAATGTTAACTGCGTCTCTCAGAATATTGAGAACTCTAGCGTTCTCGCTTTGCTTAATTCTGTCCTCTATAGACCATCTGGTCTCATTCTGAGGTAATTTATGTGGGCCTTTTGATAAAAGATTCCATAGATTTGGATAAATGGAATTCATGTGAACACATAGCCCGCCTAACCAGTTACTGAAGTTCGACCCATCCAAAACTAGAAGATGAGTCATTAACAGATAACAAGCAAGTTCAACGCACACAGTAAACGATAAGTAATGCACCACCAAAAGTAATATAGCAGGATCCTCTGCAGATCGCTGGATCTGGTAAGTCAGAGACCCGCTCTGATACCAATTGATAGGTCAATATGATAGGTGCATACAGATTCAAAGGGGGCTCAATGAATCCCTCTTAAAAATTTGCTCCAAAAACTGAGTAGATAAAACTCAGATTAGATAACTATTGCGGAAATAAAACTAATAGACTCAGTTGACAGTATGACCCACAGAATGACAAATTGTTGTCCTAAGAAGATGCTCGATAACAATTGTTCAAATAGCACATATGCAGTTGAATTGTAAACTGATCACGATCCTAAGCATGCATCTAGCGGAATCAAAAGAACAAACCAGCCACTGCACAGAAGATTTTTAGGTGGTTCAGTCCTCCAGACCTACATCCACCCCACACTCAAACCAGAGTGTGGATTCCGCTGCCAAACAGCTTGAAAATCGCTGGGCGACACAGCTTGCCTACAAACTGTTGATTCATAGCTTCAACTGCTGGGCCTTACAGCTTCGCCGTCCGCTGGGCAATATAGCTTAGCCGTCAAGAGGAACCAATCCTCTGCTACCGCTGAGCGACACAGCTTGCTATGCCGACTAACAGCTTGAAGAAAGATTCAAAAGAAAACAAAAGATAAGAAAACACAGCAGCTGAAAGCTGTAAACTATATCAACACAGATGTGGCTCCCATGGAGCTGACTGGATTGGATTTGATCCAGATTCCAGTAAGGACAGATCTTTTGATGAAGCTTCTCTTCTTCTCCTCGAACTCTCCATCTCTCTCTCTGTCCTTCTCTCTCTTCTGCTGCCTCTCTTTTTCTCTCTCTAGCTCTCGAACTCTCTTCTTTCTCTTCTGCTCTCTCTTTCTTCTTCTTCTGTTGGCTCTCTTACACTTCTCTCTGGCTGCGCTGAGATGTCTTCTGTTCAGCGTTTTTCCCTTTGCGCAGAAGAAAGGTCTTATATAAGGCTTCAGTCTGGGGCCCACTAGCTTACACCCTAGGCGTGTGGAGAGAACGTTCCCGCTAGGAAGCTTCAGGAATCTTTCAGCCACATGTCAGAATCTCCATCGTTTAGCTATCCACGTGGCAGCTTCTTAGAATAATGATCAGCCTTGGATCATGTGCCATTTGATTGTTATGCTTATATCGCGTGCTCCTATTCTTTTGAGCCTCGTAAGTAAGGTACTCAGGTGCACATAAGATGCTCGAAACATGGTTTTCCTCAATTTATCACTTGCGTGCTTAAGTTCCATATAAATGCATGCACCGACTTAGTTGGTTGTTCCTAGTCGTGCTAGCGAAGGCATTGCACCGACTTACTAGAGTAGTCATGCTGGCAAAGACGTTGCATTGACTTGCTCGTGCAGAGAAGGGACGCTTCAACTTTGAAGCTCAACCATATGAAAATCTGTTCACACAGCAGTCAAATGCATAGACTAAATAGGGCGTACAAGCTAGTGTGCACGAGCTCAGTAGGTGTTATTCAAGAGAGTATGCACAGACATAACCTGAATGTAGAGTTAATAAATGCACAAACTGCACACACACACACATGCACGGACTCAGTGTTTACATGCAAGCATATGCACAGACTTGATTCCAGTACATGGCCAATTGATGCATTGACTATGAATACGCCGAGTACAAACATTGCGCAGACCTAATCGAGCCAGAGATGAAAGTTGCACCGACTTAGCTATGCACATGCACAGACCTCACGCGCTATGCAACATAAAGTGCCCAGAGTTATCTTGCACAGACTCTGCGAGTGCATCAACAAAAGTTACACTGACTACAACCCTGCACTGACATAGATATGAACTGACATCAACATGCACCGAGGTCGTATGACAGAACTTGCACCAACTATGTGCAAGTGTGCAGTAGTAAGAAGTGCACCGACCTTTTATTGCCTAAGACAAGACTTGCACCGACTGTGTATGTGCAAGATGGCCTATACCTTATATGCATGTGAACAGTGATATGCTCGGACCTCAACCATGGACATAGCTATATGCACAGACTCGAATGTGCACTGACTTGTGTGCAAAATGCTCACATATGCACCGACCTTGACCCTATTCTCACCATATGCACAAATCTATATCTAGGTGACGTAGACTTGAACATGTATGCGCAGACCTTGTCTAAGCTGGCTATCATGAATGCACAGACCTTGTCTAAGCTGGCTATCATGAAGTGCACAGACCTTGAATGCATGCTGTCTATACTAGCATTGACCTTGATCTGTTCGATGAAATGCCATGCACCCTGATGAAGTTGTACGTAATATAACATGCAAAAAATAGATGCTCATTCAATCATGCTCATTCAGTCTTTCATACAAACACAGTGTGACTTATAGTGTTTGCTATCATCAAAACCACAGGGGCACAATATCATTTGCATTTATTTAGTTGAGTCATTTGCATTGCATCCATGTGTCAAGGAGTCAATGTCGTTTGATCATCTGTTAAGAGTTCATGTACTATTAATGAAAATCTTAATGAATGAAATGAAGCAATTGGTTATGTCACAGCTATTGATTTCCATTTCACTTCTTTATTCGGAGCTAGCAAACATAAAGGAATGAATGGTTTGGTGTTTACAGAATGAAGGGTTTGGTGTTTGCTTGAATACTGGCTTCCGATTGGATTTAACTTGCCTTGCGGGTACTATAACCATATGGGAGCTTTCAAGTTTCACATTTGTTTAAACGGTATGCCAATGCATGCAATGTTTTAAAGTTTTGTCATCATAAAAAAGTGGGGGATTCTTGAGTTGCGCCAGTAATTTTGATGATAACAAAACCCCGGAATGGCAAATAGCTTTGGTACCGTTCGTAATTGCAAGAGTGCGAGCACAAGTAGGCCCACAAAGTCATTTTCATTAAATGCTAATGCTCAAACTTATCATGCTTCAAAATGCCCAGAATCAGTCAAATAAACTCAAAATGAATGGAAGAAAATGTGGAAACAAAGGCTTTGTCATATGGATATGTTTTCTTGGGCTAACAAATCTGTTTTGCAGGTTTTCCAGATTTCGGCCGACCAATCAAGCTTAGTTGGTCGACCAATTCTCCTAGGTTTCAGAACTCTGTAAATGTTACAGAGTTTGGTCGACCGATGAGGGATTTCGGTCGATCTAACTGACCAGCGTTGAAAAGTTTCAGGTGTTACAGAGTTCGGTCGACCGATCAAAAATTTTGATTGACCGAACCTGTGACGACCCAGACTCCGGATACCGGGTAAACCTGATACCACTTGGAACTTGCGAGGTCTCCCAAGAGCGGAAAAGCTTCGAAGGGATAGAAAGGTATGTAAGAGTACATTGAACTTCTAGATAAAGCAGTAAGCAATTAAATTTCAATGATCAGGAATTCTAAAAAAGCAGAAATAAAATTGCATTTTTTATAACAATTAAAACTAACAGAGTCCAGTCCAAAGAAAGACAAGTACAGTCCAACAGGAAAGAGAACATACTCTCAAGTCGGGGGAAGCCCGACACTGGCAAACGCTGGCAACTAAGAACCACGCAGCGAGAACCTCCCAGCACGAGGAAGAATAGCTACACCTGAAAAGTCAAGGGTGAGCCTCCTATCACAGGCTCAGTAGGGATGCCGCAGAACCCTACCACGAAACACCACAGTAACATCAGGGGCAGGAACAACAACAACAACAACATAAGTAACAGCCGCCATGAAGGAACCACGGTTGAGCCACAAACTACTCCTAACAACAACGGAAAGGTGAACCCCGATCTCACAAAGTCAGGCATTACCGATCAGTTGTCAAATCATGAAACCATATCATGAAAGCCTACAAAAACAGGCAAGGGCCCTACCAAAGACCTACACGGTCAAAGGCACATGACATACTGTAACTCACCGTCATGTACGCTACACTGACCTTGGGTGAAGCCAAGCACAGGCTACCTGGCAAGTCACGAAAATACAAGTCATCGTGTCAAGTGACAGAAGCACCTCCTCACTAGAAGAACAGCCAGATGCATCCTCTAACGTCTTACACTGCGCCTCATTTGTCTCTTACTCGCCTCAAATGCAGTAACTAAGACACTAAACCAAGTACAAGGAACAACAGTAATGAGTGATTAGTCAGGGTCATGCCCGTCAGCACTCGTCTAACCGCCCCTGACCACGTATGCACACACAAGTCTAATGCCCTGAGCCAGGCTTCTAACTAATTTTCCCCCCAGTAGGAAGCTACCAAAAAGGAAGGGGGCCCATGAAAACTAGCCTAAAAATCGTCTTCCAGGAACTACCCCGCCACCACTCCCAGGTGGGCCGACACATAGGAAAGTGTCATTAGGCTATGACTAGTGGAGGTTCACTAGACACAGAGACTCTAAAATAGAAGTGCTGAAGTACAGATAGGCTAAGAACACACAGTCGCACGTAATACAAAACATAAGGTAGCACACTAGACTATCGCATGACTCAAGATAGTCAACTAGACCTACTGACAACGATCCTTGAGTCATAAGACTCGGGTCAAGATCATCGCACATCACAGCAACACGCTGTTAATCAGCCGAGTCCCTAAGCCAAAAATGACGGTAAAACACATTATGGAAGATGACACATGACAGCTGGATCCATAACAGTAATAACAACTATAATTAGTCCTCGGCCTTCGAGCCATACAATGGACTCAGAATTTCGTATAACATAAAACATGGAACATGAGGGATCACCAAAAGCCCTCAAACCACATGGCACGTAAACTAAGGTACAATGATACCTCCAAGCACCCAAAACTAGGTCTTGATCCTCACAGGATAGACGAGACACTTATGAGGTCACGTGTCAAGCACTAGGTCACAACCCAGTTGATCAGAAACCATAATGACCCTCGAAACAATACAAAACACAGCTCGATACAATGACATTCCCAAACATTCTATAACACGGCCATAGCCCTCATAGGACGTCCAAGACATCCACGAAACAATGGGCTAACGAAGGGGTCGAAGCCACATTAACCAGAAACCAAACTAACACAAAAGAAAATCCTAAACAAATGGCGGTCTTACCCCTAGCCGCTAATCCTCATTGGCGGTCTTATCAGGGCCACTATTTGCAGGGTAAAGCAGCAGACATAAAACGATTTGCTCAAGGCCGTTTCTAGGCTTTAGCGGTCATGGCCAGACCGCCATACCTAAGCCATCCTTTTGGAGGTCCTTTGCCTAACCATTTCTTCAGAAGGCGGTCAGTCACAAGGCCGTCATTAGGAACCAACTTAACACAGTGAAAACCATTTAACAGTCCACCTAGGACCGTTAATTAGGAATGGCGGTCACCCCAGGGTAGCCAAAGACCCCATGCGGTCGGGAGCTACACCGCTAGCCTGAACCGACTTAAAACCGATTAACCGACTTAAACGTTGAATAGCGGTCACCCAAGGGCCGTTAAACCATCCTTGCGGTCAGTCGCGAGACCGCTAAACCAAACCGACACTGGAACTCTGCCTAGCAATCTCTAGAGAGCCACTAAACACAAATAACGGTCTCTGGTAGGGCCGCCAAACCGTTCCGGCGGGAAAATCACGAGACTACCCAAAACCCGATCTTTTTACGCCCCAATTGCATCTAAACGACGGGGAAAGAACCCTAACGTCGATATCAACCTTCCATAAGCCAGAAGGGATCAAACCATCCACAAAATGATAAGAAATAGGCAATTCCCATGAATCGACCCAACACGACTTACATGGACAACCGGGCTCATACCGGCTCTGATTCTCAACCAAATACAGTAAAACTAGCAGGAAATGAATCCCAACATGCCAGGGGTTCAAATGAAACCATTTAAACTACAAACCGTCGCCTGGAATGGCAAACACGGCTCACCCCCCTCCCCGAACATGCATTTCACCCAAACATGGCAAAACCCGCTCAAACTTACACCGTTCGGCTTCAAATCGCGAGAGGATGCAGGAAAAGAGTAGGGCATTTGTCCCCCTACCTCCACCGAAGATCTCCCAAACCGAAACGGCCAAACCTCACCGAAAATGATCACACGAACCGCACGTCGGCTTTGAATCCATCGAACGGGATCGCGCCATCCCCACACTCCACTCTTCACGACATCATGCTCCACGACACCTCCACGCCATCTCCACGACATCCCCAGGCCCCCTCCATCTGCAGCCGGAGTAGAGGGGGTGAAAGGAGAGAGAACGAAGGGAGAGAGGGTGAAACGGCGATAGAAGAGAGAGGAGAGAGGTGAGAGAATTAAAAAGGAAAAAGGAAATAGGAAATTAGCAAATTTCCTAAAATCTGATTTTTTGCACAAAAATCTGTAAATTCAGAAAAATACGAAAAAATAGACTTCACTATCCTCGGAACGAGCACAACGCACATGTACCGTCCTGGAGTCACAAAACTCAACAGTTAACTCTCCACGGGGTTCCGTAAGCTATACAAGGGAAAAACTCGAGTGGATCATAAAACATGTATCAGGACCCACGAAAGCGTTCCGAAAGTTCTCTGATTCTGATCCGAAGAATCCAGGATATTACAGTCCTCCCCCTTTAAGGAATTTCATCCTCGAAATTCAAGGAGCTAACAAGGGAACAAGGGAAGAGCAAACCCAAACACTGGCCACACTCTCCAAGCATCAGCCAAACCTCAAACACAAAGCACGATAACACAATTCTGGAAAAATAAAATTCAGAGGGATACTGCCAGACCACAATCAAAGGCACACGCTCCGGATCTCAAGACACATCGATCCACGGAACGAGCATGGCACACAAAGGAACATAAGTCCGGCACCTCCGAAATAGGGCAACATCGCTATAGTCTCATAGGGAAAGAAGACATGACCCATGCCACGAAATAGCCACCGATAAAACACCCTCGACAGACACAACAAGCATCAGCTTAAACAAGGAAACACAGTCCTCTCAGCTGACTGCTCCAAATCATTGGCTTCTGCACAAAGGACAACAAAACTGGCACACAGAACGCCAATGACAGCATTGGACCATGAGCACAATGAAGTCATTCCTCACTCAGACATTACATCTGATTCGAGTTGCATGCTAACTCTACCACGACAGAAGAGTATAGTAAAGCCAACTGACACGACCTCAGTCCACGCAATGCCAAATCATACTCACAGGGAACTCCTCCCAAGCTGAACACAAACACCAACAACCACAACCTAAAACAGCACCTGCCGAAACCCGACTCCATTCTCAACACAGAACCACGGGATACAACTGTAAACTGGGTCACATCAAGGCACAAATATAGCTGAACACACGACTAACATGTTGTGCCCCTTGTGCCTTGATGATATTGTGTAGTTTTGATGATAGCAAACACTATGAGTCATGTGAGATTAGAATATATAGATGTTCTGCATGCAATCTCTACTTACATGGTTCAATGCATAGTTTTATTTTTCAGTATACATAGTCTGTGCATACATTGTTTACGCATTGAAAGTCGATGCGTGTACATTACATCTGTCGGGACTATACATCGCTGCATGCTATCAAGTCTGTACAACCTCTGTTGTTTCACTCGACCAAGTCAGTACACTCGACCAAGTCAGTGCAAGCACTATTCATCCATTAGCTCAGTTCACAGCTAAGTCAGTACAGTCCGTATTCTTCATGCATGTACATAGTCAGTACATCTTTTTGCATCGTTGTGCTTCACGCATACACATAGTCAGTGCATCTTTTTGCATCGTTGTGCTTCACGCATACACATAGTCAGTGCATCGCTTTGCCTCACGCATACACATATACACAAAGTTCGTGCAACTCCTGTTGCAGCATGAACTCAAGTCGATGCAACTTATGTTGCTACACGCGACTAAGTCCGTGCATTTGTGCATCCTTTATTCCATGAAAATAAAGTCTGCACATTCTTCAGTAGCAAGTCGATGCATCTTTTGCTTCTTGCACACAAGGTCTGTATATTCTCTGATGCCATGTCCGTGCATTCATCTTCATTGTACATACTTTCTTATAAGCATACTGCATTATATGCATCAAGTCTATACATGTCTCGATGCCATGTCCGTACATTCATCTTCATTGTACATACTTTCTTATATGCATACTGCATTATATGCATCAAGTCTGTACATGTCTCGATGCCATGTCCGTGCATTCATCCTCATTGTACATACTTTCCTATATGCACACTGCATTATGTGCATCAAGTATGTACAGGCTTAGATCAAATTTTGAACTAACTCAGTGCATCCTTTTCTCTTCTCTTTCAGATCAATTCAAGTTGGTAACAACTAGTCTGACCTGACAGAATATCTGCTCGAGGAGCTTAAGAAGGGCGTGTGATCCAAGAATAGAGGAAGTGCTAGGATCGTGACACGTGTATTACAGTAGGCTGAAATGCTGCCACGTGGTTAAGGCGGTAGGGTGGGAATTCGTGGACGACACACGCCCACCTATCTACTACTGCTATAAAAGGAAGGTTTCTCCATCTGGAGAGAAAGGATGGTGAAGTGTGGTGATCATGAATATACTTCAGAGGAGCAGAAGCAGAAAGAAACTGTACGATCCAGAGAGAAGAAAAAAAGAAGAAGAGCAGAGGAGGAGAGTGTTCGAAAAAGAAAGAGTGAGCAGTAAAGAAGAAGAAGAAGAAGAAAGAGAGATCGATAGTTTAGAAGAGGAAGAAGAGAGTCATATGAAGCTTTGTCTCTACTGGACCGTGGATCAAATCCAGGCCAATCAGCTCTTTGAGAGCCACTTTATGTTTTATCGTCTCTAGCTTTCTGTTGCTGTGTCCTTTCCATATTTTGTTTTTCTTTTTACCTTTGTTTCAAGCTGTTTGTCAGTAGAGCAAGCTGTGTTGCTCAGCGGGCAGATGAGGATTCCTCTGGACGGGTTAAGCTGTAGTCCCCAGCGGTTGCAGAGGTGTGGTATCCTCTGGACGGGTTAAGCTGTAAGCCCCAGCGGATGGCGAAGCTGTAATGCCCAGTGGTCAAGCTATTAGTCAGCGGTTTGTAGGCAAGCTGTGTCGCCCAATGGTTTTCAAGCTGTTTGGTAGCGGAATCCACACTCTGGTTTGAGTGTGGGGTGAACATAGGTCTGGAAGACCGAACCACCTTAAAAATCTTCTGTGCAGTGGTTTGATTGTCTATTGTGTTTTGCTAGATGCATGCTTAGGCTTGATGTGTTCTTTCATCTAGTGAGTGGTTTATTCGCACACCGCATATTTCATTGGAATTGGGTTTGCACACTAGCGCATATAGAGTAGATCAGAAGTTCAGATTATCTGATCTTTCATTCTCGCTAGAAGAGAGCACCTGTGTCATACAAGGCACCTATTTATGTTAATTCCTTATCATCGTTCTGTTACAGGCTTTAATCGGATAATATTTTAAAAGGGGAGATTCATTCACCCCCCTCTGAATCCATCGTGTCGATCCCAACAATTGGTATCAGAGCGGGTCACTGATTCATCAGATCCAACGATCTGCAGTGGATCCTGCTATTTCCGGTGCCTTGATTGATTGTGTAGATTGTCTAGCATCTCGTTTAATTGTCATGGATTCTGTGCCTGAAGTTCCAATGTTCGATGGATTGTGTTTCTCTGACTGGCATAGAGAGTTTAGGGATTACATGAATTTCGTAGATTCAAATCTGTTGATTTTGATTGAACATGGACCTTATGATATACCAGTGAATAAGTCAGATTGGAATATTGGTCACGAGTTGATGAATACTGAAAATAGAAAAGCCCTGAAAATGTTGAAAGGGGCTATAAGGGCTAATGTACTTTCATGTGTGACTAAGTGCGGGAATGCAAAGGAGTTGGTGGATGAGCTGATCCTCTGATATGGTGAAGAGAACCATAAGTCCTTATGACAAAGGATCAAAGCAGTGATCAGTCTGATGACTCTTCATCAAAGGTAAACTCCAAACCAGAACAAAATTCATTGGATGAACTGATTGAGATGCATGATAATTTGCTTGACAGTTATATATCTTATAAACGTGAAATGAAAGAGATGAAAAAGGCCATGTTGCATGAAATTAGAGAGTTGAAATGTGAAAACGCCAACCTAAAAGGAAGTTTGAAAATAAGTGAAAATTCATGCAATAAATGTGATTCTGTTAAAACATTAGATAATGATCTCCTATCTGAACATAGGCTGCAAGAGCAACAAGTTGTGTCTCTAGATAGAAGATCTGAGGAATAGAAATTCGGAACTTGAGTTGCATGAACAACAATTGATTGAAAATCTGAAAGCTATGAATCAAGATAGTTTGATTGAAGAAAATTGTAAATTGAAAGATCAAAACAAAAGACTAATGGTTCTGAACACTGCCATGTCAGAAAAATGGATATCTATTGAAAAAATGAAATGTGCTGTAAAGGAAGTTGATGCTGATAAGGAACAAAAACTTGTACAGGAAATTGAAACTCTGAAGAGCCTAAATGATGCACTGCATCAACAGATCATTTCCTGTGAAACTGAAATTGCAAGCTATGAATTGAGCATTACCTCCTTGAACTCTAAAATTCAAGATCTTAAAAATTCACTGACCAAATTTTTTCAAGGAAAAGATAACTTAAACAAGATCCTCGATGTTAAAACAAATTTTCAAAAGGAAGCTGTACATATTTCCTCTGTAGAGTCAAGCTGCAACACATGTTCGGTTATGCGAGAACGTAATGAGGAACTCTACAGTGAAAATGAATGGTTGAATAAACAAGTTGCCTCATTTAAAGAGGATCACAAAAATTTGCTTGCTGAGAAAATTAAAGTAGAAGAAAGAAAAGAGGAACAAATTGAGAAACTGGAGTTGATGTCCAGTAATGAAAAATGTGATGATGAAGTTAAGAAGCTGACCAAAGAAAACACTGAACTGAAAGTTGAAGTTGAAAAATTAAAGTGGTTAAACACTGGTTTGTCTGAAAAACTTCTCACCAAAGAAAAAGAAAAAACTGTCCGTGATGAAGAATCATAAATTTTGAATAATCTGGAACAAGAAATTAAGAAGTATAAAATTGCAAACAAAGTTCTAAGCGAATGTGTTAATTGTAGTGAACAGGAGATAGCCAGTTATGAACTTCACATTACTTCTTTGGAAGATAAAATTCATGATCTGGAAAACTCAGCATCTGAGTCCGCTAAAAATAAAGGAAAAATGAAAGTTATCATGAAAGGAGAGGATGATAATTCAAGAAGGGGGATAAGTTGTAGTTCTGATGTTAAGGAAATTACTAAAAACCAGCTACACACAATTTTTGTGCGAAGCTCTGATCTAGCTGGTACCTCAAATCAATCCCCAAAACAAAGTAAAGGTTAGAAATCACCTCCATCATCTGAATTTCAGTTCAAGGTTGGGAAGAATGAAAAAAAACAAAAATTGTTAAGAATAATCAGAAATTGAAGAAGAAAAGTCAAACGAAGGAGGTAAAGACTGTTCCTGTTCATGCCCTAAAATCTGCTAGCTCGGTTGAATCTGATGGGTCAATGCACACTACTCATGCCCATTTTGCTCATTCACATGCATCCAGTCAATCTGTTAGTAACCATGCCACCAGGAAATCACAGGTGTCATGTCATTACTATGGTAGGCATGGTCATTACATGGATGACTGTAGTGAAATGAAAAATGATGATATGATACATAATATATTTTTTATAAATCATCATCATAACCCCAAAAGAAACGGGTTTGCTTCAAACCAACACAACATTTGTTATAACTGTAACAGACGGGGTCATAAAGCTGCTGAGTGTTGGTTTGGGTCTTCATGGGGAAACAATGACTCCAGAGGCAAGCACCTAAGGTGCTTCGAGTGTGGGAAGCATGGCCATACAGTCAAAGACTGTTGGCATGCCCAAGGAAGCCATGTTAATGACAAAATTTTAAAATTCTCTGCTAAAAGACCTGTGAACTTTTCATGTTTTAACTGTGGCAAGTCAGGTCACAAGTATGCAGAATGTTGGTTGTCAGACAATAGGAAACAAAATGTCCTTGCGAATAGCAGGAAACTTCATGCTCATAATCATAAGTCTCAAGCTACTGTGCATCATAGGACTAGAAAACATGCTATCTTATGCAGATATTGTGGTAGAATTGGACATTCCATGACTAATTGTCATTTGATGGACTTTGATGACAATGTTGCTAAAAGATTGTTTAGAACACATGTTAGGGCTAATACAGGACCCAAGGCGGCTTGGGTTCCTGCAGGATCGAAATGATTGTCTTGCTGCAGGTGTGCCTTGGAAGCTGATGAATAAAGGGGTTAATAATCCAAGGCACTCAAGAATGTAACCCCCAAGGTCCTACACTTCAGGTTAGTTCTGAAAACTCTGTTTAAATTCTATCTTCTGAATTTGTGTGCTCCAGATGCTTGCATATCATGACAATTCCGTTTGATGAATGCATTATACATCCTTGTTATGATACATATTTGTCAAATTCCCTTCATAATGATATATGCATTTAGTCAGGGGGAGTTTGCATGTCCTTGCACCATATAGTTAATTGCATTGCATGTCCTTTATATTGAAAAATCCAAAAAGGGTTGATTTATTGCATCTAGATAGGGGGAGCATTTGAGACTCATTAGTCTTCCACATCCTGAACCATTCCAAATCCAGGCACTCAAATCTTTCTCGAGTTGAACTAGACTTCATTGTTGTCAAGCTGATCTGTCTGTATTCCAGACTCAGCTATTGAAATCGATTCTGCTCTGCATGTATTTGATGCTCTTCTCTCCTGCTATCATTTGCTCTACCAGCTTGCACCTATCAAAAGCTGGTCTGATTAATCTGGTTCTTGTTCCATGAATGATAAGTTGTTCAGTTGCATTGATTGGACTGATATGAGATTCTTATGTTGTGTACAATGTTTTAGTCTGATTTTTTAAAAGAAATTCCTATCATATAGGTTCAAGAATTTCTATAGATTCAGATTGATATAAGTCTTAATGTGTTCTCAGATTTGCATTCAAATGTATTGAAAGTATCTGAATGATGAGTTTTAATAAATTTTAACCAACTGTGTCTTGGATACCCTAGACTCAATCATCTGTAATCTGAATATGTGATATCTAGGCTACTTTGGTAGAGATTCATAGAGTGAGTATTGTCTTTAAACATTAACCTAAAAAATGTTGACTAAAAGGACACTAAATTCAGAGCAATGACTTGGTCATTGAGAAACTGGATACTCTATCAATGAAATAGAGTAATTCTATGTCATGAAGTACCATAGCTATCTCTGGTGAAAATCTTTTAAAAAATATGACAGAGCAATAGCATATCTGTGTTGAGTAACTGGGGAGTCTGGCCTCTAATCAAGGTGTCTCCTCATGTAAAAAGACACTTATATTGCTAACTCTGCTCTCGAAGTTGAGAGGCAATGAAAGTTATCACACTATATAACTGGGTCACCTCACCTAAGACGTGTTGTGCCTCATGTTGAAAGGTGTTGATCAACTTAAATTACTCAGGAAAAATGATGTCTTGATTAAAAAGTAAATATTTTGCAACAACAGTCAACTCTTGTTCTTGTAAGGGTGTCTAATCTCAATACTGCTCTATGTGACTCTCAAAGGAGTCATCGAGTTCATTTGAGTAAGATGGAAGATGGTTGTTCTTGAGTACTGCTTGACTAATTGGGTCACCTTTATTAAAACATACCTTTAGATATGAGTATTGAATTTAATTGACAAATCTGGTATACATCATGGTTAAATCAGTTGGGTCATGTCGATTAATTCATAATCCCCTATGATAGGAGAGTCTCTCCTTATGAAGACTTATTACTGTGGTACCTGCCATACATTTTCCTCTGATCAGGTTCACCTGTGACAACTTATTCATCATGTCAACTCACCTGTTGAAAATCCTGTGCCTTGCTTTCTATTATTTACTCCTACCCTTGGCTACATCTACTTCATTTACATCATTGTTTCACTCTCCACACTGTTGGAATCTTCCATCTTGTTTTTGTATCCCTGACGAATGACTCTCTTTCACCGGCATTATTCTGCCCATACAAATGTAAGGTGTGCCATAACCAATTTTGCTTCAGAATTCTTGTGGTAGTGGATTCCAGATTGATTCATTGGATAACCAGAGTTCATCCCTGTGGATACATCCTGTGCTTCCATTTTCGATTCCTTTCATGCTCTCAGGGGGAGTTCTGGGCATTATAGATATTCATGATTATGTCAAAGGGGGAGGACTGTTTTACACAAGGGGGAGAATAGGTTCATGCATTATATTATTTTTCACGCAAACTACCTTCTTTTTGATGAAGTCAAAGGGGGAGAATAGTTTGACATGAGCCAGTGTGACTCATAATCTCATAGTGTTGCCATCATCAAAAAGGGGGAGATTGTTGTGCCCCTTGTGCCTTGATGATATTGTGTAGTTTGATGATAGCAAACACTATGAGTCATGTGAGATTAGAATATATAGATGTTCTGCATGCAATCTCTACTTACATGGTTCAATGCATAGTTTTATTTTTCAGTATACATAGTCTGTGCATACTTTGTTTACGCATTGAAAGTCGATGCGTGTACATTGCATCTGTCGGGACTATACATCGTTGCATGCTATCAAGTCTGTACAACCTCCGTTGTTTCACTCGACCAAGTCAGTACACTCGACCAAGTCAGTGCAAGCACTACTCATCCATTAGCTCAGTTCGCAGCTAAGTCAGTATAGTCCGTATTCTTCATGCATGTACATAGTCAGTACATCTTTTTACATCGTTGTGCTTCACACATACACATAGTCAGTGCATCTTTTTGCATCGTTGTGCTTCACGCATACACATAGTCAGTGCATCTTTTTGCATCATTGTGCTTCACGCATACACATAGTCAGTGCATCGCTTTGCCTCGCACATACACATATACACAAAGTTCGTGCAACTCCTGTTGCAGCATGAACTCAAGTCGATGCAACTTGTGTTGCTGCACGCGACTAAGTCCGCGCATTTGTGCATCCTTTATTCCATGAAAACAAAGTCTGCACATTCTTCATTAGCAAGTCGATGCATCTTTTGCTTCATGCACACAAGGTCTGTATATTCTCTGATGCCATGTCCGTGCATTCATCTTCATTGTACATACTTTCTTATATACATACTGCATTATATGCATCAAGTCTATACATGTCTCAATGCCATGTCCGTACATTCATCTTCATTGTACATACTTTCTTATATGCATACTGCATTATATGCATCAAGTCTGTACATGTCTCGATGCCATGTCCGTGCATTCATCCTCATTGTACATACTTTCCTATATGCACGCTGCATTATGTGCATCAAGTATGTACAGGCTTAGATCAAATTTTGAACTAAGTCAGTGCATCATTTTCTCTTCTCTTTCAGATCAATTCAAGTTAGTAACTAGTCTGACCTGACAGAATATCTGCTCGAGGAGCTTAAGAAGGGCACGTGATCCAAGAATGGAGGAAGTGCTAGGATCGTGACACGTGTATTGCAGCAGGCTGAAATACTACCACGTGGTTAAGGCACTAGGGCAAGAATTCATGGACGACACACGCCCACCTATCTACTGCTGCTATAAAAGGAAGGTTTCTCCATCTGGAGAGAAAGGATGGTGAAGTGTGGTGATCGTGAATATACTTCAGAGGAGCAGAAGCAGAAAGAAACTGCACGATCCAGAGAGAAGAAAAAAAGAAGAAGAGTAGAGGAGGAGAGTGTTCGAAAAAGAAAGAGTGAGCAGTAAAGAAGAAGAAGAAAGAGAGATCGAGAGTTTAGAAGAAGAAGAAGAGAGTCATCTGAAGCTTTGTCTCTACTGGATCATGGATCAAATCCAGGCCAATCAGCTCTTTGAGAGCCACTTTGTGTTTTATCATCTACAACTTTCTGTTGCTGTGTCCTTTCCATATTTTATTTTTCTTTTTACCTTTGTTTCAAACTGTTTGTCAGTAGAGCAAGCTGTGTTGCTCAGCGGGCAGAGGAGGATTCCTCTGGACGGGTTAAGCTGTAGTCCCCAGTGGTTGCAGAGGTGTGATATCCTCTGGACGGGTTAAGCTGTAAGCCCCAGCGGATGGCGAAGCTGTAATGCCCAGCGGTCAAGCTGTTAGTTAGCGGTTTGTAGGCAAGCTGTGTCGCCCAGCGGTTTTCAAGCTGTTTGGCAGTGGAATCCACACTCTGGTTTGAGTGTGGGGTGGACGTAGGTCTGGAGGACCGAACCACCTTAAAAATCTTCTGTGCAATGGTTTGATTGTCTATTATGTTTTGCTAGATGCATGCTTAGGCTCGATGTGTTCTTGTTGAGTTATGATTTTGATGTTTGTTGGCGTTATGGTTTTGATGATAACTAAACTTAATGTGTGATTGACTGATGATAACTAAACTTATGGTTGATTGCACATTCATGTTTAAATATGTTTGAGATGATAAATGGCAATGGTACATGGTCTTGATTCATGCTTGATTGAATTATTTTTACAAGAGGCAAGAGGTTTCATAACCTCTTTAATGTGAACAAGCATGGTATTAACCTTAACTATCTTGCTTGCAGGATCAAACATGGCAGTCACCTGGTGAACTAAACTTGTGGATAAGCACCCTGCTCCTCTACAATCCAAAACAGGTGGTATATGTCATTTACTATCAAGAACCATTGGTGAGACTCTTACCTTGTGTATCTCATGCTTAGCATCGATCTCACCTTGTGTATCTTATGTATACACCTCATTCATGCACATTCAACATGAAACCCTTCTGGCCATCATGCGCCCTCGCCCGCGGATCGACCTGCGCGGTCAGGTCGCGGGGATCATGCACAAATTCTGATTTCATAATCAATGGTTTGCATGGAGTTTAAGGATTTATCATATGGATGTTTGAGCTATAGTTCTAATCAATTATCCATGTGTTTGCAAGTCCATATACTCAGTACAAATCCTCAAGGTCGAAGGAGTTTGATGCCACAAATGTAAATGAGCTGCTCAAGGGTTTAAAGGGCTGAACGGGAGAAACCTGGGGCTTCCCCTGCCAGCGGTCGACCGCCGGTCCAGGACCGGTCGACCGCCAGCAGCGGTCGACTGCCCAGACAGGGGCGGTCAACCATTTTTCCCAGCAAGCAACGGACTGAGACCTGTAAAATTCCGGTCGACCGCCAGCCCCGAGGCCTACTTTTGTTGACTTTTGGTTCAAGTTCGAAGGGTGGTCTTTCCACCCATTTCTTTAATCCTTTTGCCCCCAATTACACCAGATTTCGTGGATCTAGTCTGGGGCTTGTCCAAAGGGCCATTCAAGAGTTATAAAACTCTCATTTGGTGCTACAAACCCTAATCAACTAAGAGGGCTTCAAGGGAGATCAAAGGAGAGGCTATCCAAGTGGAGGAAGAGGAGAAGTACTGTAGCCGTGAACAGTACTCCGTGCAGCAAGTGTTCTTCATCCATCCTCAACCTATTGAAGGTAGATCTGAAGCCAACATCCTCCAAGGAAAAGAAGCAAGCAAAGAAGCAAGGATTCAAAGGAAGATTGCTCAAAGAAGAAAGAAGAAGAAGCAAGCAAGTAAGCCATCCAAAGGGATTCAAGTGGAGATCAAGAGGAGGTGTTCAAGTGAAGATTGAAGATATGTTCAAGATCCATAACATGCATTCAAGGGGAACCCAAAACAGGAGTTTTCTAAACTAAGCCTCATCATATTTATGTTTTTGGGTATTGTATTTGTGTTCATCATAAACTGAAGAATCTGTGTGTGTGTGGATCGTGTTGGATCCGTGGTCGTATGTGTGTGTTGTTTTCCATTCGTGTGTGCGTAGATCTTCCTAGATCTACGTGTGCGTGTGTGTGGATCTCTTAGATCCAGTTGTTTTAGTGTGTGGTTTGCTGCACTTGTCGCAGCGTGTGTGTGTGTTAGTGATCCGGTTGTCGGATCGTGTTGGAGTTCATCTCCGTGTGTGTGTGTGTTGGAGCTTGTCTCTGTGTGTAGTTTGGGGCGCGTCCCCATGTGTGTGTGCAGGTGTCGTCCTGTGTGTGTGGTTGGAGCGTCGTCTCCGTTTGGGGATTTATCCCCAAGTGAAGCCTCACCGAGTTTGGTGAGGGGTGGACATAGTATTGTCGTCGTGCATCCGAACCACCTTAAAAACCGCTGTGCATTGTGCTTGTATTGTGTGGTTTGCTCCATTTCCTCTATCTCCATTCTACATAAACGTTAGTTTAAATTGTTGTTCTAGATTTATCTTCGTCTATCTTGCTTAATCTATATCTTATCATATAAAGTTTGTTAAATCCAATTTGTGTTCAAATAACTTTGAATCTCCTAACTAGCTTTGTATCACATATTTTATAAAAGGCCAAAATTTTTCCTAAAATTGGTAATCACCCAATTCACCCCCCTCTTGGGTGTCATTGATCGCGGGACTTCAGTTCTTTCATATAGTGAGTGGTTTATTCGCACACCGCATATTTGATTGGAATTCGGTTTGCACACTAGCGCATATAGAGTAGATCAGAAGTTCAGATTATCTGATCTTTCATTCTCGCTAGAAGAGAGCACATGTGTCATACAAGGCACCTATTTTTGTTAATTCCTTATCATCGTTCTGTTACAGGCTTTAATCGGACAATATTTTAAAAGGGGAGATTCATTCACCCCCCTCTGAATCCATCGCACCGATCCTAACATAACATGTACTATACACTCACAGCTTACCAACAAGGACCCACAAACAATAATCTCGGAGAATGCATCTCGAGGACCACGATCACGTCCCGAGAGCATAACTCCGAAGAAAAATAGAAGAAGAAAATGGTACTCGACCAGCATATACGCTAACAAATTCCCCGATCCTCAAACCTGCCAATGCCAACAACCACAAAGCCTCCAGCAACGGCACTGCAACCAACAGCATCACGGCACACATAGCCAATATGATATCACACCGAGGAAATAAATCTCTCGGCCAGTCAGAATCTTCCAACCAAACGATCCTCGACCAGTGGGTTATGAGCCCACACGCTTCTGCTGCGCACTCATCCCAACGCACACAGGCATCACAAACAACACGGCATCCGCATCTCACCACACACTTGGCACCATCACAACTTACAAACAGTAATATACCACGCCTCGAGTACCGATCCTACTAACAGCCGATCATAAGTCGCCAAAGTGCAAACCAGGAAGAGCACCATCTTCAGCATAAAGAATGCTAATCTCAGCTTATCCTCTGGTCCCGAAACAATTACTGAACCTTCACAGCACAACAGCCGCCAAACACGGCATGTCGAACATGGTGCACAACGACCCCCAAACACAAACTGGATCCCAAGCCAGGCCACCGCCGAACAAGAGCAGATCAGGCTCATAATTAACATAGTCCACACATAAGCAGACATAGGAAAAAGCTTCACCGAGACAGTACTTCCAAAGCTTACCTCGAAAAGATGCCACGAGACAAGATGAGAAGAATCAAGCTCGACTAACAGTAGCTCACTAGGAAGAAAAATCATAGGTTCGCCCGAGCATTCTCTTAAACAAGGCATCCAATCGACCACTACAATACAACCTTAACACCTCAAGGGCTGAACAAACCTTAGCTGGGACGACCAAAACAACATGAGAATGTGCACGGCCACCACACCAACGACAGTTCCAAACAGCCACTTGAACAAGCCATGAAAAATTTTCGAACACCGTACCACAGATTCACGCCTGTCGGTGAACTCTGCCAAGCGTAGTAGAATCGAGACAAACACCATGACAAAAGAAGAGCGCTCCATAAGAACTTGACAAGAGCAAAACCATATCGCACAGTGCCAACACAGCATGCACAAGACCTCACTCAAAAGCAAAGCGATAAACAATCGCAAAAACCTATGCCAGCTGCTGACTGTACTGGACCTTAAGGACTCTGAGCACTATGATATCTTAAATTCCTATGTACTTCACAAACACAAGCTCAGCTAGCTCAGAAAAACTCCGAACAACTCTGAACTCTGCTCTGATACCAAATGTGACGACCCAGACTCCGAATATCGGGTAAACCTGATACCACTTGGAACCTATGAGACCTCCCAAGAGCAGAAAAGCTCCAAAGGGATAGAAAGGTATTTGAGAGTACATTGAACTTCCAAATAAAGCAGTAAGCAATTAAATTTCAATGATCGGGATTGCTAAAATAGTAGAAATAAAATTACATTTTCTATAACAATTAAAACTAACAGAGTCCAGTCCAAAGAAAGATAAGTACAGTCCAACAAGAAAGAGAGCGTACTCTCAAGTTGGGGGAAGCCTGACACTGGCAAACACTGGCAACTAAGAACCACGCAGTAGGAACCTCCCATCACGAGGAAGAACAGCTACACCTGAAAAGTCAGGGGTGAGCCTCCTATCACTGGCTCAGTAGGGATCCCGCAGAACCCTACCACGAAACAACGTCGTAATAGCAGGAGCAGGAACTACAACAACAACAGAAGTAACATACGCCACGAAGGAACAACGGCTGAGCCACAAACTACTCCGAATAGCAACAGAAAGGCAAAGCCCGATCTCACAAAGTCGGGCGTTATCAATCCATTATCAAATCACAAACCCTATTGTGAAAGTCTATAGAAATAGTCGAAGGCCCTACCAAAGACCTACACGGTCAAAGGCACAAGACATACACGAACTCACCATCGTGTAAGCTACACTGACCTCGGGTGAAGCCAAGCACAGGCTACCCGGCAGGTCACGAAAACACAAGTCATCGTGTCAAGTGACAGAAGCACCTCCTCACTAGAAGAACAGCCAGATGCGTCCACTGACGTCTTACACTGCGCCTCAAGCGTCTCCCACTCACCTCGAATGCGGTAATTGAGGCATTAAACCAAGTACAAGGAACAATAGTAACGAGTGACTAGTCAGGGTCATGCCCGTCGGCGCTCGTCCAACTGCCCCTGACCACGTGTGCACACACAAGCCCAATGCCTCGAGCCAGGCCTCTAGCTAGTTTCCCCCCCCCCCCCATTAGGATGCTACCGCAAAGCAAGGGGGCCCACGAAAATTAGCCTAAAAACCATCTACCAGGAACTACCCCGCCACCACTCCCAAGTGGGTCGACACACATGAAAGTGCCATCAGGCTACGACTAGTGGTGGTTCACTAGACACAAAGACTCTAAAATAGAAGTGTTGAAGTACGGACAGGCTAAGAACGCACCGTCGCACATACTACGAAACACAAGGTAGCACACCAGACTGTCGCCAGACTCAGGATAGTCAACTAGACCTGTTGACAACGATCCATGAGTCACAAGACTCAGGTCTAGATCGTCGCACATTACAGTAACACGTTGTTAATCAGCCTAGTCCCTAAGCCAAAAATCACGGTAAAACACATTATGGAAGACGGCACATTGTGAATCGTGGAAGATCCACTCTCAAAGGAAAATATATATATAAGTATGTGTATGCATAAGAGAAAAGAAGAATAATGATGAAAAAGGGAGTAAAAGAGCACGTGGTGCTACTAAGGAGTGTGATCGCCAGAGGGGTTACCTCAATAAGAAGGAAAGATGATCACGAATACCTGGTGAAAAATAAGACGCGGGATGGATATGAGTTCCTTCCTCCACCTTCTATCGGCCGACCGATGAAGGGGGTTCTTCCTTTTGATTACCTTAAATCAAAAACAAACAAACAAGTAAAAGAAAAGTGGATCAGCCGAGAGTGAGTGTAGTATCAATCCAAATAGATAGTACAATGATGAAAATAAGAATATAGCATGCGCACCTTTTTGTTTGGTTTCAAAACCCCTAGAGAATTAGGGAGAGGAGAGGAGATGCAGTACTAATGCATAAGAAGAAAAGTATGATGACTGATGATGATACGATGAAGACAAACACACAGGGAGAGGGAACCCCTGCTGTTCCTGTAAACAGTAAAGGGGGAAACCACCGGAGCAACAGGAAGCAGAAGGAGGACGATGAAGAAATCATGCGGATGAAGAGAATAACCCTTCTCTGCGCAAAGGAAAAAAAACTGCTCTCTGCTCTTTCCCTGATGCGTGGTTAATGGCTCCAGCAATACTCTCACCGTACCTTACCTTGCTGTGCCCTCTGTAACCTCGCGCGAGATTGACAAGGGAATCCTTTTATAAGGTCTCGATCACAGATAAGCACGGATTTGGGAAGATAAGAATAGGCAATGATCGTTAAAGGCAAGGACTCTAGTTTCCGATAGAGCAAGATGACCAAGAAAAGCAGGGAACTCTTCAGGAAAGATGAGTTTAAGCAGGACACGAAAGGGTGAGACACGACTTACTCGAGGGCGTCAATTCAGAATTGACGACCTGCTCAAGGGCGTTAATTTAAAACACGACCAGGATCAGGGCGTCACTTCCTGGATTCAATTTTGGTAATAAAAACCTTCCTTATTTGAAAATTGTGAAGAGACGCCTGAAACAAAGGCGTTAAACAAAACACGTCCTATGGAAGGACGTTAATCATTGATTTTAATCAGAGTGGGACTCGTAAAATACCAGGAATTGACACCCTTACAATTGGTCATCCTTTCTTTAGAACGCGCCTAAGGCAAGGCCGTTAATTAAAACACGCCCTAGGCAAAGTCATGAATCACAACAAAATGCACAAAATGCGAAGAAAACACACAAAAATAGAAAATCTTTATTTTATGGAAATATTGAAGTTCACTTTGGGGTATTATCACAGTGACATGAGATTTTATCAACAAAGCGTCAATTTTGGCGTGTCTACACATATGATAGGCGGATCCATAACGGCAATTACAACAATAATGAGTCCTCGGCCTCCGAGCCACACAATGGACTCACAATTTCATATAACATGAAATACGGAACACGAGGGATCACCAAAAGCCCTCAAATCACATGGTACGTAAACTGAGGTACGACGATACCTCCAAGCTCCCAAAACTAGGTCTCGATCCTCACAGGATAGACGAGACACTCATGAGGTCACGTGTCAACCACTGGGTCACAACCGGGTTGACCAAAAACCATAATGACCCTCAAAATAATACAAAACATAGCTCGATACAATGGCACTCCCAGACACCCTATAACACGGTCACAACCCTCATAGGACGTCCAAGACATCCACGGAACAATGGGCTAACCAAGGGGTTGAAGCCACATTAACTGGAAACCAAACCAACACGAAAGATAATCCTAAACAAATGGCGGTCTTACCCCTGGCCGCGAATCCTCATTGGCGGCCTTATCAGGGTCCCTATTCACAGGGTATTTTTTGACATAAAACGGTCTGCTCAAGGCCATTTATAGGCTTTAGCGGTCATGGCCAGACCGCCATACCTAAGCCATCCTTTTGTCGGGCCTTTGCCTGACCGTTTCTTCAGAAGGTGGTCAGTCGCAAGGCCGTCATTAGGAACCGACTTAACATAGTGAGAACCATTTAACGGTCTACCTAGAACTGTTAATCGGGAATGGCGGTCACCCCCGGGCCGCCAAAGACCCCATGCAGTCGGGAGCCCGAACCGACTTAAAATCGATTAACCGACTTAAACGTCGAATAGCGGTCGCCCAAGGGCCGCTAAACCATCCTTGCGGTCGGTCGCGAGACCGCTAAACCAAACCGACACTGGAACTCCGCCTAGCGGTCTCTAGAGGGCCGCTAAACATAAATAATGGTCTCTGGTAGGGTCGCCAAACCGTTCCGATGGGAAAATCGTGGAACTACCCAAAACCTGGTCTTTCCACGCCCTAATTGCCTCTAAACGACGGGGAAACAATCCTAACGTCGATATCAACCGTCCACAAGCCGGAAGGGATCAAACCATCCGTAAAACGATAATAAATGGGTGATTCCCATGAATCAACCCAACACGACTCACATGGTCAGCCGGGCTCATACCGGCTCCGATTCTCAACCAAATATAGTAAAACTGGCGGGAAATGAATCCCAACATGCCAAGGGTTTAAATGAAACCATTTAAACTAAAAATCGTTGCCTGGAACGGCAAACACGGCTCACCCCCCCCCCCCCCCCGAACATGCATTTCACCCAAACATGGCAAAATCCGCTCAAACTCACACCGTTCGGCTCAAAATCGCGAGAGGATGTAGGAAAAGAGTAGGGCATCTGTCCCCCTATCTCCACCGAAGATCTCAAGCACTGAAATGGCCAAACCTTGTCGAAAATGATCACACGAACAGATCGTTGGCTTTGAATCCACCGAACGGGATCGTGCCATCACCATGCTCCATTCTTCACTCCATCACGCTCCACTACACCTCCACGGCATCTTCACGACATTCCCATGCCTCCTCCGTCTACAGCCGGAGCAGAGGGGGTGAAAGGAGGGAGAACGAAGGGAGAGAGGGTGAAACGGTGAGAGAAGAGAGAGGTGAGAGAAATAAAAAGGAAATAGGATATTAGCAAATTTCCTAAAATATGATTTTCTGAACAAAAATCTGTAAATTAAAAAATACAAAAAAATAGTCTTCATGATCCTCGAAACGAGCACAATGCACATGTAGTGTCCCGGAGTCGCAAAACTCAACGGTTAACTCTCCACGGGGTTCCGCAAGTTATACAAGGGAAAAATCCGAGTGGATCGTAAAACACATATCATGACCTACGAAAGCATTCTGAAAGCTCTCCGATTCTGATCCAAAGAATCCAAGATATTACAGAACCCTTTGAAGCAGCAATTGTTGACTTTGTTTTCTTCAACATGTTCAAGCCTTCTCTTTAGGACTTTTGGGTTCCAAAGCCACCAGACATGCCTAAATTCATGGATATGTGTTTCGGCATGTCACATGACCAACCCAAGACTTATAAAAACATCTCATTGGGCCAAGAAACCCTAATCACTCAAGGGAGATCAAGGAGGTTACCAAGGGGAGAAAGAAGGCTGCTACAACACCTCCGTGAACAGTGCTCCATCCAGGAATTCTTCATCCAACTCCAAACTTTTCAAGATCAATCTGAAGCCAATCAACCTTAAAATCAATTGGAGAAGCAAGCTTCATCCAAAATCTGCATCATTTACTCAGAGGGAGCCTAAATTGGAAGTTTTTCATTTTTGTTTCTTCTTCCAAATTCCCTGAGCTTCAAGTTTGTGTTCTTTGTAATTCATAAACATTCGTGTGTGTGTGGATCTACTTAGATCCATGCGTGCATGTCTTGTTTCCTTCAGATTCGTGTGTGCTTCGATGCGTTTGCACCTTCGTGGGAGTTCCTATCTCCTTACGAGTGTGTGCGTGTTCTGATCTTGTAATCTTGTACAAGATACTGTGTGAATCCTCATAGTTTGTGAGGGGTGGACGTAGGTTGCCATCGTTGCATCCGAACCACCTAAAAATCTCTGTCTCTTGTATGGTTTGATCCTTCTCTTCTACCCCCATTCTGTGCTAGCACTCTCGTATATTATCTCTATTGTTTTCTTCGTTCAGATCGAGCTTAATTGATCATTTTCACTTTAGATCTTTGGTATATCAAAAGGTTGGTTCAGATTGACAAGGCTAGTCTTGTCAGGACGATAACACCTTGCGTGAGTAGGATCTTCGGATTCATACCTCTGCCCAGTACCGAAGAATTATCGTGGTGATTTGTTTTGATAGATCTAATTGGTATTGCAATAGATCTGAACCTCTTAGTTTCTATTTCATCATATTTGTTTCAATCAGCTAAGGTTTTCTAAAAATTTGTAATCACCCAATTCACTCCCCCTCGTGAGTGTCATTGATCGTGGGACGTCAATGTGGAGATGAGTGAATCAAGAAAAACATAGCCAGGTTGCAGTAAGACTCAAGGAAAAATAATTAGACAAGGGTGTCATTGATGCCAAATGTGGACTAGGGTGAACCTCAGCAAACAATATTGAAAGTATTCAGCAAGTGCAGGCAGTTTGAGAAAAATGAAGCCTGTTAGAGAAAATTCTCAATCTGACTTCTTGTCAGATTCTTCCATTATAAAAGACTTATGATTTATTCCTTATTTGTCTGCATGGTTCAACTCTAATTATTTCAGAGTTTATCAATGAAAGTTCTTTGAAAAATTTCTGCATTCATTGTTAATAGAAATGAACCAAATTTTCAGATAGAAACCCTATTTAACCTTTCTTTATCTACTCTTTTTGACTTAATGAGCCCTTCAGGAGTTACCAAAACTAGAATTGAGGTTAAACAAGCATGATATTTTCTGATTGAGTTCCTATATTATAGCAATTTTCTTTTTCTTTCAGCTACAACATTTTAAGAGCAATTAAGTTCAGTGCACACTTTGTAACTAGAGGATACACATTGTTTACATGCCAGGATCCCTAAGTACTTAGCATGACTGACTATCATGCTTCAAGTTGAACAGATGTAGCTGTGTCACTTCATGACATATCTCATCTCATTTCATTGATAAGTGTGACATGTTTCTCAGTGAGCTTGCCATTGCTCTGCCTTGATTTACAATGATTTTTCAGCAGAGTTAAAAGTGGCACTTCATGATAGTCCACTAAACTTCAAGGTCAGGGGACATGGTTTCTCAGTGGACCAATGTCATTACTCTGTCAAATTTTAACCTTTAGGAATTTCAGAGTGTCCTTATGTTTGAAAATAATACTCAATTCAGGTATCTCAACCAAAGATGCCATGTTATCTGAATTTGGAGATTTCAAAATAAATTTATCTAGGGCACAACAATGCAAAATATGGTTAAGGTCTATTAACACAGAACACAGATAATTTCAAGATATTTATCTTTAAATCCAATGAGTTCATTAACCTTGAACCAACTGAATATATTGGACGATCATAAGATGTTATAATAGAAGATTCCTAAGTTAGAGCGCAATCTGATTTATGATCATGGTACCTAGATTGGAATTTTTGAATTTCAAAAAATTCAAGGATATGGTAGAAGTATTCAGTTTAAGCAGCAAGTAGAGGAGAAATGCTTGAAGCTGAAGGAATTAACAGAATAGCTGAAAACAGATGTAGCCCAAACTAACTCTCCCTGAACGTGTGCATGCATTTTAAATAAACTTTTAGAATTTTTTTTTTGACTCAAGTGATATGCAGCTAATCCTAGAACACATGTATCCATGAATAGTTCAAAGTATGCATTTTACTCCTATCTGAATGGCCCTCAATGCAACATTGACCAATGGTACTGGGTGGAGGTATATCCTCACACATAGTGAATGCTTCCAGATAGAGCTAACCTACCTTTTTGCAAATCACCATTTTATATACCACGGTCATGCATGAAAATGCATTTAAAAATGTAGTGTAGTCTAATATGAACAATGGCTTTTCAGACTTTGCAAGACAATGCAAATATATACAAGCATGAGAAGCATATGCATTAGTTTTTCAATTTTAGGAACAAAATTTTCATTGCAGTTCAAAAACAATCAAACTCCCCCTGTCATATGTCTTGAACAACCGCTGTCGAGATACCATCGGTTATGTACGGCTGTAAGACATTCCTGCATAGCAAATTAAGCAACAATTTTTGGAACCCAAACACAATTGGGTCCCATCAAACCATTCATCTCTGCAACATATGATACCATAGACTTAGGAATCCAAATTTTCTTCTCCTTTTTGATTTCCTTTCTTGATGGAGAGTTCTTGTTTTCTATTTTCACATTGGTTTTTTGTTTCGGAATGCTTTTGGCCTTTGATTTGTGGTGGTAGTTTGAAAATTGTTGATTTTGGTTCCAATAATTTATTTTTGATTGATAAAAGAAGTTGTAGCTTGTAGGGAAACAAGTGTGACCAAGTCTGAATGTGTAAGGATTGTAACGAGGCCAAACAACAGAAAGTGTCGACCTATATGGGAACCAGTGTCGACCTATCCCCTGTTCCTCCTAGTTATAACGCCTTCTGTGAGGCAATTGCATAGACTCTCTATAAACTGGGCGATGACCTGCATATGGCCTTCCTTCATATAGACTGGGCATTGACCATGAATATGTTGACATCACCCCAGAAAAGTGTCTACCTGTACTACCCTTTTGACCATTTCCAACCTTTGTGTGGGTTGACTTCAACTGAGATTTGTGTTGATTTGGTTGGGATTCCTGAGGAGGTTTCTTATGAATTTTAGAATTTTTCCTTTCAGGTATTTCAATTTTTTATTTTCCTTTATCCTTTGATTTCCCTTGGTTTTGGATGGGTTTTGTGTTTGAGCTAGAAGCATCTGAAGAAGACACAAAAGTGATAGTTTTCATCCCGATTTCTTTCTTTTTAGTGGGATTGTAACCCAACCCTTCATTATTAAAGTTCATTTTGGTTCCCAACAAGGCAATAAGATTCTCACTTCGATCCACAAATTTCTCCAGTGATTTTTGTTTATTTTCCAACTCCTTTCGGAGCTTTTCAACATTTTCTTATAGTTGAGTGTTAACTTGTTTGACAACTTCATACTTTTCATTGGTCACTTTGCTGTCTTTTTCATAGCTTTGCATCTTCAACTTTAAATGATCAATCTCATTTCTTAGACTTTCATTTTCAGTTTCTAAGTCAATCATTTCAGTCCTTCCATATTCCAGATCTTCAACCAATTTCTTCAGAATTTCAATTTCAGATTCCAGGGAGGCATTCTTTTCACTCTTGCTATGATCATGCACAGTGGTGTTGATTTTCTTCTTTAGGGCTTTATTTTCTGTCTTATACATATCATGTTTGTCCATGAGTTGAAGATAAGCCTCTTCCCAATCACTAGTAGAGAAATGTTCAAAGGGAGAATGTACCTCAGATTCTTCATCTCCCTTGGCCATAAGACACATGTCTTCCTTCTCTTCCTCAGTGGAGTTGGTTTCTTCCTCTTCTTCTTCATCATCGCTCCACGTAGTCACCATAGCTTTGTTCTTCTTCCCTTTCCATTTTGTGGAAATTTTCTTCACTCCTTCGGGGCAGTCAGTTTTGATATGCCCTGGTTTCTTGCATGAATAACAAACAATCCTATTAGTTTTATTTACATTTTTAGATTGTGATCTGAAATATTTCTTTACCTGAGGCATCCTTTTCCTGAGGCCTTTTCCTTCTTTTCTTAAGATTTTTTTGAAGTTTCAGGTGAGCATATCTACCTCATCTTCATCTTGATTACTGCTAGATGACTCACCTTCTTCGGAGATTTCTTGATTGCTTGGTCCAGCTTTTAGAGCTAAGGGCTTTTTCTTGCTTACCTCCACTTCCTTGTTCTTGAGATTTATCTCATAGGTCATGAGAGACCCTATGAGTTCTTCCACCCTGGTGGTTGATAGATCTCTGGATTCTTCGACCATAGTAGCTTTTGTATGCCAGGCCGGGGTTAATGATCTAAGAATCTTTCACACAATATCTTGCTCTATGTAACTCTTTCCTAAACTAGTTAAACTGTTAGTAAGCAGAGTTAAACAAGCATACATGTCAGATATAGATTCATCTGGCCTCATTCTAAACATTTCATACTCTGAAATGAGCATGTTGGCCTTGGTTTCACGTACCTGAGAGGTGCCTTCGTATATTTCCTCTAAACGTTCCCACATATCCTTGGCCGTGGTACATGTTGATACACTTGAAAACTCCACAGGGTGGAGAGAGCACTGCATTATATGCTTGGCACCCCAGTTGAGTGTTGATTTCCTGATTTGCTCACAGGTCCAAGTATCCTCATCTTCAGGCAGCTCTAGGAACCTGTTGACACCCAAAATATACCAGAAGAAACTATAGCATATTCACAGCTTTGAAGATCAGTAGAGGGCACAGTTCACGTGCTACCCCCGAGAGATCTGAGAGTCTGAATAGAAGAAACCCACTACCCCTATCATTCTGTTCGACTAAAGCCATCTCTGGCTAGGTCGCTGTTCAGTGCTGCTATCTTTCAGATAGTCAGGCTGATTAAACTACACCAACACTTAGGCAATCATCTGCCTGCTGAAACAGATGTTCAGACATCTCTGATACTCCTGGGCCAAGACGCACAGTGCCCCGTATGCATGTGTGAATCCAAGGTGTAAATGGGCTCAGTGGAGTCGCAATATGTATGGGTCAAGAACCCCACTATCGAGAGGAGCTCACTAAGTGTATCCTGGATGACCGGGCCGAATGACAAGTAGAGGGGCCAAGCCGAAGCAAGACAGGACGCGCCGACGGATGTCACGCCGGGAGAAGCGATCCTGGCACGCCGGGAAGCTCGTGCCGAATTCATGAAGAGCCTCACCTCTATAAGAGGCCTGCCCTTCGAACGAAAGAGACAGAGAGAGGATAGAAGAAAGAAAAGAAAGAAAAGGAAAAAGAGGAAGAGAAGCAGACTGCTTAGCCACCGAAGAGAAAGGGGGAGTTCGAGAGCCCTTGAAAGAAAAGAAAGAGAAGAAAAGAAGAGGGAAGAGTCAGAGGTTCGAAGAAAGATCCAGGTGGGAACGGCGGGCAGCGACAGCTTCCTCGGCTTCTCCTCCCTATCTATCTCAACTTCTCCCTCTGTATTTTCGATTTCTGGCATCTTTGCTTCAATAGCATCGGATGCCGATGTAACCCTGTCTGTAGGGATAAGGTCTTGGATTTCTTTCTCTTGAATCGCATGCGTGTAAGCCATTTGGCTGATATAGTTAATAGAAGAATGGGTTGAGCTCTGTCCTTTCATTACCCTCTTCTTTCTGTCTCTGCATCCGAGGTTCGCCATACGCTAAGGATACTGATAACTAGGCGTGTTTCATCGTCGGGTTTTCTGATTTTGTTGAAGGTTCTTCTGTCGCGCGCTCTTTCAACCTCGTATCCACAACGAGAGCCTGAGACAGCCTATCTCATGGCTCCTCGTCTGTGAAATGAAGAGGGTTGAATACGGGCCAGAGTCCTGAGTTTCTGTGGGTGGTTCCACTCCTAGTGAAGTCCCAGAGGAAAGGCCACCTTCACACCAGATTATCCTCCCTATGATTGCCCGTAATGGTGGTCGAATTATTGAATAAACTTTCTTTCTGAATGCCCAAAACCCTCTGAAGCCCTTGCCACAGAAGGAATCCCTATCGGAAAGCCTCCCGGCGTGAACTCCCCCTCGGCGTAGGTCTCGCGCCGGGGACTTGTCGCGCCGGTTAGGCTTCCCCTACCACGCCGAACCTATCTGGCCTTCATGCCGACAACCAACCCTTCTTCTCTGCATTGACGCCTATGTGTTTGTTGGCCATCCTGATGCTTTCATGCCCGTGCCAATAACCCATACAGCCTCTGTCCGTCACGTCCTGCCCCATGGGTGTGCATCGCCCTTCCCTCTGTCCTCACGGGAGCTATATCAAACAGGGGTAGCGCCCCTTACATTCTATAACCCATTAAGTCAAGGAGCTCTGCCTCTGCATGACCTCCGATCGACTGAGTTGGGAAGATTACAACAAAGGGGATGGGATCTCGTATGATCCGGCCCTCCTTGAATTACGGGCTACGCCCGGCACCTGTTTTGGTTT